>CM057819.1:82446829-83101829 GCA_030067965.1 Latrodectus elegans
CATTACTTCCAATCGATCTGAATTAATTGACATTACTATAGCGACCACACTAATTAGCAAAAATATCAAAAATTGGAAAGTAGATGGCAGACCTTCTGGTTCAGATCATCAAAACATCCATTTTGAAATTCACTCTAATGTGTGTAGGTATCGCATCTTCAGAGATCCAGTTAGGACAGATTGGAAGAAATTCCAGGATGATTTAATTGGGTTGGTTGAGCTCGGGAACAGACCTATTAGAGATAACTACGATCTAGAAGTTACAGCAGATCTACTGCACTGTAGTATTCTAGATTCTTATCATAACAATTGCCCTATTCACACTAGGAGAGCTAAATTCCAATGTTCTTGGTAGAATGACTTTCCAGCAGCCGAAAAGGCAAATGTTGGAAAACTTTTTTATCAAGCTAAGAAAAATGGTGAATAGGAGCACTATAAAACGACCGTCACTAATTATAACAAACTTATTAGGAAAAGCAAAATTAACTCTTGGAGGGAGTTCTGTGAAGCGATAGATTCTATCTCTGAAGGACCTAGACTCCAAAAACTCCTTAAAAGGGATGAACCTATTTTGGTTGGCATTTTAAAGGCTAGGAGAGTAATTTTCTGCTTCCGGGAAAGAGATTATGAAAATTATGTCCCAAACCCACTTTCCAGGTGCTAGAGATATTTATAGCAACGAAGGGAAGCACTTCATGGTTCTTTGCAAAGAGTCAATAGCGATCAATACACCATTGCTAAAAATATCGTTAACTACAACAATGTTAAATGGGCAATATCTGCCTTTAAACCTCTAAAATGCCCAGGGCATAATGGAATTAAGCCCATAATGATCCAGAAGGCAAAGGAAGTTATCATACCATTGCTAACTAGAATTTACAGAGTAGATTAGCAATGAGTTACTTACCAAATATGTGTCAGAAAACCAGGATTGTTTTCATTCCTGAACGTGACAAGGTCACCTATGACCTGGCCAAGTCTTACAGATCTATCAGTCTTTCTTCATTCTATCTTAAAATTATGTAGAAAATCATTGATTGGCATAGTAGAGATTACTTGGGTAGTAACAGTCCCTTGTATGACCTTCAATTTGCCTATCAATCCGACAATTCTGTTGAAACTGGTTTGCATCGCTAGTTTATAAGATTCAAACCACTCTGGATCAAAAAGAAATTGCCTTGCCAACTTTCCTCGACATCCAAGGTGTCTTTGATAACACTTCCCATCTATCTATCCTCAATGTATTTAGAGGGGTAGGGATTAATCAGACCCTGTGTACTTGGATTGAGGCCTTGATTTCGGATGCATGTATATAAATGAGAATCTTCGGTGAATCATTTGAAAAAAAGACTACTAGAGGTTGTCTTCAAGGAAGTGTTCTCTTACCATTACTTTGGAACCTATTTGTAAATAGCCTTATAAAATATCTAAATGATATGGGCTACTAGAAGCAAGGATATGCTGATGACATTGTCATCCTTATCCTTGGTAAAGATTTTGATATAACTTATCATCTTATGCAAGATGCTCTAAGTTATGTAAGGCAATGGTGCATGGATGACCTGATGCTTAATCCTCAGAAAACCTACCTTGTACCTTTTACACGCAAAAGGAAACGGGAGCGATTTTTTCATACCAAGACTTTTTTATGTTGAAATCAATGTGGCTTCTGAGGTGAAGTATCTCTGCATTTATTTAGACCAAAAACTCACCTGGGATAAGCACATTAATGATAAATTAACCGAACAAAAGAAAGCATTATGCAGGCGAATGCTTGGTAAAAACTGGGGTTTGCATCCCCCCTGTTGTTTTGTGTGTCAACTGATGTTTTGGATGTACCCAGCTATTGTCAGGCCCATTTTCACAATGTCTGTGTGATCTGTTGGCGTAAGGTGGAACAGAAGACTGTGATTGACAAACTAGGAGGTTTACAAAGACTTCCCTGTCTCTGCATCACAAAAACAATGTCCACCACGCCAACCAGAGCATTGGAAGTTATGTTGGATCTGACTCCCTTAGACATCTTCATCTGCAGCACTGCCACAATGACTTCATACAGAATGAAGTTACAAAACCAATGGTACGACCAGCCTGTTGCCAAAGGGCACAGAGGTATTACCGGGAAAATTCAAGATCCTACTTTCCTGATGCCTTCAGTCATCATGGAAAAGTCATACATGTTTGAAAAGACATTTGAAATAGCTTTTCCAATTAGAGACGAATGGGACAACTACATGTTCGTAACTAAAACAGGAAATATAATCTGGTACGCAGAAGGATCACTGAAAAATAGCCTCTCAGGACAGGCAGTATGTGGCTTGGCACCAAGAACCAGCCTATCTGTAAGGCTTGGCGATACGCTACGGTCTTCCAGGCAGAAGTTTTAGACACTGTCTGAGACTAAATAAGATGAACGGCTAATCAACAAGTGGGATCTTATTTTTAGTGACAGTCAAGCCGCATTAAAAGCGCTCAATTGTTTCGAAATCAAATCTAAAATGATTTTAGAATACGGAACTGGCAACTAGAAAAAATGTGATCCTTGTATGGGTGCCAGGTGCCAGGCTCACCGGTGTTGAAGGTAATGAAAGGGATGATGAATTTGCTAAATAAGGATCGTCTTTTGTTCCAAGCGGTGGTTCCAAGCACTTTTTGTTGGATCACTTTGAAGACCGCAAAAGCCAATGCTCTTAAATGGGAAAAACAGAAGATGTATGAAGGTTGGCTCAACACTCCTGGACAAACCCGCGCTAAAAGTATGATCTGTGGATCATCAGCAAGGATTGCCTCTGAAATTCTAAGATGCTCTAGGCGGAAGATACGTTTAATCGTAGGATTCATAACTGGGCACTACTATTTCAAATGACACCTACATAAAACCGGACTATTTCAGCAAGACCCTATCTACAGGAAATGTACTATGCAAGAGGAAACGGCCAAGCATGAGTACGAATGCGAGGCCCTTGCCCTTTCTAAATTAACTTCGTTAGGCATCATCCATACTAAAGAGTTACACCTAGACTCCATTAACGCGTTATCAGACTTTGTTAATAAAGTAGGTAACCCGAGCAACTGGAACTAGGAAACATTGGGTTTGAAGTTAACAGTACAAAATGCTGATAAAAGAAAAGGTGCCCAACGACATACAAATCCAATTTTAAGAAGAACACGTTTCACTGATGGTTTTCATCAATACTTAAATTCCAATAGGCTTTTATCAACATTTATGCTTACGAAATACAATTTTTTATAATATCAAATTTACATAATAATTTTATTTTGATTTTTTAAATCGGAAATTTATTTAAGTAATTGTTTAACAATTAAATGTCCCTATCGTTTTCTAATTTGAATACTATCAAAATGAAATTTTCATTCATGTTAATCCTAAATTATTACTACATAATACTTCTCTATCTTAACTATTAACATAAAGAAATTGCATGCTAGAAAAGCTTGATAAATTTATCTTAACTAATGTCTTTAGATAAAGTGTTTATCTAATAATAATTAAAAGGGAATAAAAAATCATAAATCAATAGAATAGCATTATTATCACGTTCATTAAATGAGGATCTTTATTTTTTTAATTGTTCATAAATGAAAATTTATCCTTAAATAAAATAAAGATAAATTTAACTCAATTAATATCTTTAAGGAAATTCATTAATAAAATAAAAATGAGACAAATAAACCATAAATTAATAAAGGCTAGTTAGAGTTTCACTTTTGTGTTATGTTAAAAAAAATTCCTGATATTTTCATATGATCATGCGTTTTTTGAGACTAAATTAAAGAATAATGTATTTTTGTAATACCCAGAAAATTCTAAATGAAAACAAGCATATAATCACTTAATTAAATGAATTATATTTCCATTTTTACAGAAATTTCTAAATTTTCGTTTAAAATTGTGTCATATAATTACTTGTATTTATTGCATTGCTTATTTATTTGCAGTTAAAATTCCATTTCTTCTAAATATTTTTTTAATTTTTCTTTGTATACAATTCAGTAATTTTGAAGTTTTTATGATAAGGATTTTTTAATATTGATTATTAATAACTGAGAATGATATAATGCTGTAAGAAATTCACCAAAACCTCATTCACACGAGTTTAAAAAGCATACTGAAATTTTACATGTAAAATTATGATTTCCATAACTTACATACAATAAATTATATAAAAGAGCTACAATTAGTCACCTCATCAGTTTTAGGTCGAAAACAAACGTATAACAACAAGCAACATAATTATCAGTGCATTGCTATCAATTAAAGTTAAGAAAATTATAGCTGAATAATAAATCCTTATAAGTGGTATATTTATGAGGATTTCCTCCCTAAGCATTATAATTTTGATATTTCATATGACTCCTCTTTTTTCTTAAGAGCAACTGTATTTGAGAACGGACTTAAAAGAGAAAAAAAATGGTATGTTACATATAAAGGATGCAACTTTGGTTTTATTTAAAGCTAGTACAAGATTTTTTCCTATTTTATGCTATTTTTTATTTGCCTCATTAGTGTAAGTGTTATAAATTGTTTTTTATCCGAATATTATTGACTAGTTAGAACTTTTTCATAACTTAATATGATTCTCAGATATTGAAACAACAATTATGAAACATTTCATAATTGCTGTTCGATTAGCAATAATTCATTCATATACATACTTTATTAGTGACATTGAACATTTATAGTTTTACAGGTTTATTACTATATTGATATTTTCTCTTTTCCATTTGTCTTGGGACTTCTGAGTAACATAGAATGAAATTGGGTTAAATGTGTATGTGTGTGTAGATTGACGTTCCTTAAAAAACTGTTCCAATGTTTATATATTCAACGTTATTATCAGCAATTGCTCATATTTTAAAACATTTTCTGTTAATTATTGATGCTGATTAAAAGTGCATTTCAACTTTATAGCATTTTGATTGCATTATTATTCATTCATAAACTACCAAACAATAGGTCTGTTATTAACACCTAATATTTTCATTTAATCATTTCTCTCTTCTTCGGGGGTGGGGGGTATTACTTTAAATACCAATATGTATCCAGTTTATTCAGTGTTATGTCAAAAATTTCAAATTTATAATCAAATGAAAAACTATTAATCTAAGCAGTTTTATCAAACTACATAGCATTGTACTGAGAATTGTTTCTTTTTAATTTAAAAGATGATAAAAATTCTTTAATATTGCCCTTTCAAAATACTTTCGTAAAAGAATAAAATTCTTGAATATGCCTTATTATTGACTCTTGAAATTTTTATCTCTATAATTTACTTACTTACCATAATATTTAATTTTAGGGTGTTAAACAGAACTTGTTCCAGTTGCATTAAACAGACATTTAAATTACCTTTTAAGAAGACATTTCAAGGAATATTATAATGCTAAATTTGAACTCACAATTTGGAACAAAAACTTGAAAAACGTTTTCTTCCAATTAAATTTAACAGTACTCCTAGTATATGAAGTGAATTTTAAAATACACAAAGAAAATATGTACTAATTTTATTTGAATACATTTAAAGGGCGTCAAAACTAAGCGAAATAACAAACAAAAAAAATTATTTAATATAAAAATATCATGTTTGCTTTTATTTGTTTAATTGTGTGAAATGATACAATTTTTCTAAACTATGCAATAGTTCCAATAACATAAATATATTCAGCAAATTAGCATTTCCATTATATATAGAGTTTTAGTGGATGTCATTTTATTCATCTACAAATAAAAACAATGAATTTAAAATTTAAATAATGTGTTAAATTTATTTAAAAAGTTATATATGCTTTATTTTCTGGAGTCTAACTGAAAAATTATGTACCTTATTTTCTTATAAATATTACTTTTTAGTTTTTTATTTTCCTTCAAAACTGTAAAACTGAATAATCAACTTTTATTGTTTTTTTAAATTTTTATTTAAGATTACGATGCTCTGTTGCTGTGTACCTCACCTTAGTTTTCAAGAAATTTTGATGCTAAAATTTTGTAAAATTTTCAGCATATATTTTTGCATAATATATAAGAAAAAATTATGCTAAAATTGTTCCAAAATATGCCTTAATAAATGCTAAATTTGAATAAAAATCAAATTTTGCACTATTTTTATACTCTTGGTTAGAATCAGATTATGCTTATCTATAAATTATTTAGAGAATATATTTTATGCTTGCTGATTTTTCTGTGAATTAAAAAAAAATTCAAATCATATCAATCCTAACACACACACACATTTCTCTTAATGTCAATAAAATAGTTTTTGGTTTCACATTTAAGTATTATTTGCATTTTGGGGAATTTCATTCAAAGTGCTTAGTATGCATTCTTAAGTGATAAATCCGTTTTTTGATGACGGTAATTTTTTTTTTACTAAAGAGTGAAATCGATTTAAAGTATTAAGAACAATAAGTCTGGACCGAGTAAGCATGAGAGCGCTTAAGTAACAATGAAACATTTCAAATTCAACAAGGCAGTCTTCGTTTAGAAGTTATGTGTAAATAGGAGATTAAAAGCTTTATATTACTTTAAGTTGTACATTTAGTGCTATTTAATTGTCATTTATTTTTCCCAAAAAATTTAATATTTTACCACTATGAGTTGCAGTAAAACAAAAAATATTATGTTTCAATTATTTTCAAAATTGAACAGAAATAAAATTAATAATTTGACTACTCTTTCCTTATAACAGTGTTTTCCATCTTTTTTATAATATTATATATTACTAAATAAAGTTTTTGACAATACATCAAGAGTTTAAATGTTATATTTTGTTGTTTATATATTTAAATATAAACGTTAAATTGTAAACGTTTATAAAACTGACAATAGCAAAAATGTCATGAAAGATATGTTGAATTGATAGAATTATAATCAATAAAATCCTAGTAATTTAGATATTTACCCTTTAAGAAATATAAATGCATGAAATATAATGCCTTATAAATGGGTTTCAAAGTATAGTTTCAAGCTTTGGCATGTAATTCAAATTCAGTCTTACTTAGTATACTGTATTTAGTTAGTATATTGTATCTATGTATTTTTCGTCTTTTTAAGCAAATAAAGGCGAAACATATTTATTAAATGAAAGACTTATTTAGAAATAACAGAATTTAGAGTTTTAAAGTTAATTGATTTTTAAATAATAAAATAGCCAATAATATTATTTCATATCAAATTAATGTCAATAAAAATTTAAATTTAAATTATCTGCTAATATTTATGCAATAAAAGAAGATTATGAGTTTTAAATTTTAAATTTAGTTAACAAATAGATTAGTTAAAAAAAGATAAGAAATATTTGTACTTTAATTTGAAAACACCGCATTACAATGTAACAGAAATGTAATTTAAAAAGGAAAAAGGTACACAGGAAATAATAATTTTTTTTATCTTTTTCAAAAGAGACTATATTATAGTTTTGTGAAATAGATGTCATAATTTCACTTATTTAATTAGAAATAAATTTGACTTAAGCTTATTCTGCCTGTTAATTATTATAAGATATCTAGAATAAACATGAACAGCGGAAAATTTAAATTGTTAATATCTTCATACTTAATTTTAGTATTTTATTGAAATTTTATAAAGATAAGTATTTAAAGAAAATATTTATGTTTTTTCTTATAATTATATTTTAATAAAAAGAAATGGTTTTAAACTATAGGAAATTAGAAAAATACCTAAAATACATATAAAGTAAACTTTTTTAGACCTCTGAAATATGTTTATTATCAGAACTGCCCCTGATGTATTTTGCATACTTTATTGGCTTATATATATAAACTAAAACTGATATTTTTTAATTTACTTACAAAATATATATAAGTATATTAAAAAGGTATTCGTAAAAGTAAATTAGAAAATTTAAACATAATTTTACTTAGACTTTTAAAATTACCTTTACGAATATGACAGACACATACATGATAGCATTATGATATTAATGAAATATATTTGTGATCAATATTCTAGATAATAATCAGTAATCGTATTTAAGCATCTTTCTCTAAATATTTGATAAACATTATAGTTAAAAACTAATTAGAAAGTGATATTAATAATTTTAGAATATATAATTTTTTTTTAAATGAATTGTATAAACTTTGCAAACATCAATATAAAAGATTAAAAAATTGTAAAATGAATTTTACTCAGTTATATTTTAATGGGACTTATAAGATGAGATTTATTTAAATAATTATTTGGAACTCCTTTTATTAAAAATTTGTTTTTTTTATATATAAATTCTAAGCATTTGAAATAATGGCATATAAGGGTAGACAAATTAGAGTATAATGCTTACTTTTCAATTTACATAATTTATAAAAATGACTTCATATACGTTCATATGTAAATATATATATATATATATATATATATATATATATATATATATATATATATATATATATATATATATATATATATATCGATTGTCAAGTATTTTGAGGCAAATGCAAATTTGGGACAATTCTTTACAAATTCTAAAGAACAATTATTCATATAATTTAATATTGATATCATTTCAAGATATTTTTAAAAATAATGTTATGTATGTTTATAAATGGAAAATTGTTGGATGTATTTTTAGAATTTTTATTCACTTTTTTTGGAAGATACAGCCGGCATGCTATGCATTTTTATTTATTTTTAAGGGAAAATAATATTTTGATACATTTGACTTTGACTTTATGTTCATTTCACAAAAGTTAAAACAAATTTTAAGCGAAATCTCATGAAAAATTATTAATTCAATAATTTTTCTCCAATTTTGTTGTAAATATATGGTGTCAACAAAAAGGTTCTGATATTGATTTAAGACTATTGATTGAGACATTATTTTCTATCTTTCAGAGTATAGAAACAGAATTTTCATATAATTTTGTATGCAATATTACAAATGTTCATATTTATTGAAGTAAAGAATTCTCAGGGGATAATACAGTCACGAAAGTGTCACTGAAAGATTTTTCAAGTAACTCTAATATTAAAAGGGAACTTTGAAACAGTTACTCTTCCATAATACAAAGTCCTTGAATGAGAGAAATAATCAAATAATCTTGCATTATCTATATCTATATATATATATATATATATATATATATATATATATATATATATATATATATATATATATATATATATATATATATATATATATATATAATATATAATATATTACAATATTAATTGAACTTTTTAATGAGAAGATTCTTTGAAATATTTTTTGTATCTTTAAATCTTTAACCATTTGAGAATTATTTAGTTTTATTTCAAGTTATTAATTTTTAAGCATTTCACCTTGTTATTCTTTAGAAAACTCAAAAGTTAGTTCATTTTCATAATTATATTTTTAGCTTAAAATATGCTTGAATTAAATATATATTTATTCTGGAAATGCACTTAATATCACCATTACTTTTTAAGCTTTTGTGATTAAATAGGCATTTAATATTTTATTACTCTGTCAGAATCACTTGAAACAAGTTTTTGCTGTTATGTACTGAAGAAAATTTCTTTTCACATTATATTACTTAACTCCTTTAAACTCAGTTAGGAATTAAATCATTAGATTACTTTTAATAAAAGTATGCCTGCTATTCTGATTGTTATTGGATGTTGGAAGTGAAATTAATTAAATTCTCCTCTGCGTAAATTTGATACTAAATGATAGTTTCACATGGGAGATTAGATATTTGCATTAATTTGATGAAAGAATGATTGAAATTAAATTGAATAAACTTTAATGAAAATTTTAAAAATTTATTTTAAAATGTTTGTCTTTCTTAATGTATGTTTTCTGTTTTTTGTTTAATTAAAATGTTTTTTCTAGTTAAAAATTAAAATTCTGCTTAATACTTTTATAGTTTTTGAAAATAGTAAAATAAACTTTTCTACTCGTATAAAAATAAAGTTTTATTTTTAATACAAAAACGTTTAATCTATAAAGTTTTAGAAAATGTAATTTAATATTCTTTTAAAATTGATTTTACTCAAAATGTTTTAAATTTTTTTTTATAAAAGTGTTTTTGTTTAATTTCTAAAATTTTTTAATCACGTTTCAGAAATTATGAAAATATGACAAATATTTTCATATTTTTGTTAAAATAGAAATAAATTTTTAATTAAAAGCTTAATCAGATAATTTATATATTTTGTTCTTTTGTAATGACAGAAGAATTGGTAGTAAATTAAATTACAATAAAAAAATTAAATTAGCAAAATGCAAAATTAAAGAATTATATATAGGCTTTAATTTTTATATTTTTTATTATTATTCTGAGTAGTTATTTTTTAAATATATATATTTTTACTTTTGTATTATATATATATATATTACTTTTGTATTATATATATATATATATATATATATATATATATATATATATATATATATATTATTTAATACATTGATATTATAAAATTATTTAATACATATTGAGACAAATTCTTTCATTAATTTCCCAAGAAAAAATTTGACATTTTTAAGGACAGAAATAAAACAGTTATTACATTTTTTGAAATGTGTTCAATAAAAATGAAGGGATTAAATATAAAACCGTCTTTTTAAATCCCCTATACCATTATAAATAAGAAATTTAACAATTAAATATTTAAAACAGTTTATATTTTAATCTGTAAATGGAGAAAATAAGCTATTCATTCACTTTAATAAGAAATATTTTTATACATATTCATGATCAAAAGAATCTTATATATATTTTATTTTTATATTGCAAAAATATAAACTATTTTGGAAAACTAATGTGTTTTTTTTTTCTCATACATTTATAGAGACTGCTGGCAATACCACTAAGATGACACTCCATTACGTAAACAGGGCAAGAAGAAGCTATGATACCCAAATAATTAAAACTTAGCCTTATTTATATTAAAAAGTTGTTACCACTATAATGCACTCAAATGCAGAAATCGGACATCATATTTCTCAAACACAAATTGTATTTCAGCATTGTTGTCTGGAGGAATTTTGGGGTGATTCCTCATTAAAAAGGCGTAAACTTACCAGCAATTTTCAGGTTTTGATTTAGACTAAATTGACAACCAACGCAGGACCTTGGTTTTATGCATCATTACAATGTTTCAGGCATATGCGTTAAATCACGTGATAGTTTTTAAAAAATATAACCACTAGTTTTAAATTGGTCACTTGGAGCTACACATTGTATCGCACGATTTGTAATCAATATATGAAAAAGTATAGTTGTCAATCATGTATATCTAAGAAACTTCACGGCTTTCTTATCAAACTTAAATTCTGATATAAATTAACTGCAAAACTTTAACTGTAAGTTCCATCAATTCAATGATTTTTGTGAAAATTTTGATAGTACTAAAAGGTACAGCATGACTATGTGAATATGACTTCTGCAACTTTTGAATTTAGATCTCAAACAGGATATAAAAATAAAATCAATGATAAGCTTGAACACCGGAATGAATTTCATTTTTTTAAAAAAAATCAGTCCTGTTTATTGCATCATAATAGTTACATTCATGTTTGATGGTACAGTAAAAAATCCACATCCATTATCATCCTTATTTTTACTTGCAGTGATTTTAATGGTATGTGATGGATATATTTTCAAGTCTACTTTTATTCGTATTAATGATACTTTCATAGCTTTTGGTTATACTAAGATATGTGATTCTACATTTTATAAAAGTTCTTCGAAGATTTAAGTATCATCAGGATAAAACACGACCGTATGAAGACGATATTCTATAAGCTGAGCTGCGCAATTTTCTTTGTGGCTAAAAATACATACACTTAATGCTTTAAGAACACTTTGAAAACAATATATGACAACTTTTAAATTTTATAACTTAGATGAAAAATCATAGCCACTGTTGAACAATAAAATGAGGATGTTATTCTTGTGATTTCTGCATCTTGTGGGAATAGATTCTGGAGTGTTATTGGGATATTCTCAATTACGACTGCTATACCTATGATAATTGTATACAACAGGTAAGAATCTTTATAATATTCTTCTAATATAAAAATACATGGTGGCTATTAACTTACAATACCTTTATTCTGCTATGATATCTATTACGTGATGTCAAATTTAGGTGAGACATAATTGTTTTATATGATTTGATAATATTTGAGATATGAAATGACAACAATTTACGCAGCCTAAATAAATGAGAATTCTTCACTTTCGTGGCAGACATTTCTGTAGTCTATAAATATGAAACCACAAGCGAAATGTAAGATCAGCATAGTGAAGGGAATTTGGAATCAGTGGGGTGTCCAATAAAAAGTAAGTAGTTTAGAAATCTGTATTTGAATGCCAACACCCTGACGGGTTTGACAATGAACGATACTTAATATGCATTGCAACTTTATTTACACAATAGGAACCCGTTGCTTCACTAATACAAGTGATAATAAGGTTTGATATCTCCACATTTCATCCATTCCATTACCTCGTATTGCTTCCTAAAAGTGATATTGTTAGGAATCATTTTTACACTAATTTTTCTCAAATTAATTTTTTTATTTATATGAACCATGTATATATAAGTGTGTATCAATCTCTCTCTGTATATATATATATATATATATATATATATATATATACTTATACTATAGTATGATTGATATTTAATATAAAATCATTATTAGAATAATCTACAAACATTTAATATTTATTTCACCTTTGAAAGTAAATTTACATTAGCATTCAAATATGTTTAATCCATAAAATTGTACTATTTATACTTTCTGAAAATATAGGAATAGCTAATAACTTTAAATTGTAAGAAAAATCCCTTTAAATAATTTATTTTATTATAAGGGTTTTTTATAAATTCCTTTTGTTAACTTTTGTGTTATTGTTTTTAATTATTTGTTAAAAACTATTTCTCGAATGAAAAATATTCAAATTAATCATATTCTAAAATGCTGCTTTTGCAAACAGTAAAATTAGATGTAGTATATGTTGCCATACCTAATGTTTATAATATTATATGTAGTTAGTTGGTGTTATTTTAAATATCTTTTTCAGATCACAAACAATCAGGAATAATTTTAAAACACGATGATCTTTACCTCGGAGAATTAACAAATATTATATATGATCTATTCAGCTATTTTTATTCCCTAAATAAACTAAGCCACAGCCGAAAAAAAAATCAGTGAATCGGAAATTTACGTTACATTTTAATAAAGTAAAATAATAAGAAATTGACATTCATTATTTTAGAAATCATTCACATATCTAAATTAAAAATAACTATTTCCTATTAAAAATATCTTTATATTTGTAAGTTTATACACTTTGTTGCAGAAAACTAATATGAACTCAAAATCATTGAGTTAGCGATATTTGTTACGCTGATGGGATTAATTTGGTTTTTTAAATGATACATGTTGCATATAAGAAATGTTAAATGGGAATTCAATATGCTTTAAATGGCAGCATTAAAAAGAAAGAAATATCAAATTTAGAAATAAATATTCTCTTACGAGTATTTTTCAAACAACAAATTTTTAAGAAAGTTCCCGTTCTTAACATATACAGTGGTTTTGCTAAGTTTTATGATAATTGCTTTCTTAATTTTAAAGAATCAAACCTGTTATGTTAGCAAACCACAAGCATGTTGTTCAAAATGAAATGGTGCTTATAAGTGTATGGTATGAGTGAAATGTATGAAGGATTGCCAAGCATCATAAAAAAACAAGAATTTTTATCTACAAAAACAATAGGAAATTGAAAAGTCAGGAGATAAAAACTCATTTCACTGTTCATTGTGTCATTAACAGTGAGATTTCTCCCAGTGATTTCTTTTTTGGTGTATATTTAATTTAAATCAAGGCATGTAATTCATTGATAAATTGGCAATGTTTCGTCCTTCATTAAAATTGTTATTATTTCGTTTCAGAATAATCAATATAATCTTGAAGGCTTATTATTTAATTTATCATTTATTACCTAACAGTAAATTAAGTAACCCTAAAAGTGAGCTTATGTGATATAATCAACAGAATCGGAAGAATAATTTTATATATGCTGCAGCATTGCTGACACATTCACCATATTTTAAAACTATTGATAAAGCCTATATCGCCAATAGCATCCAACAATTTTAACCAACAAGGCTTGATTTAAATGTTGCGCTATGAATATTTCAGACTTATCAAGATACTAAATTATTTGATATGTGCCACATTTTTTAAAATACCTACTGCAGAGGGAAATCAGTTAGGCAATATTGTACACGTTTTTAAGGGTTACAGCATTGATGTCAATGACATCAATACTGTTACCCTAAAAACTGTATTAATGCCTGTTACCATAGAAACGGTATTGATGTCAACGACAAGTTTATAACTGCTGATATTCAAAATATGATTTGTTCTAACAATCGATAAAGTTATTTGCCATAAATTGAAATCATTTATTAATTTTTTTAATTACAGGGACCGGCTTTATGCCAGGGTCATAACTTAATATCTTATTTCCTATCTTAAGAAAGTAAATATTAATGTTCTTATATAATGAATATTTTTTGCTTTTCCAATTAATTAAAAAATATATTTTAAAATAAAAAATAGGAGAAAAAGTACATATTTAAGAGTAATGGAATAAATACTTACGAAGTTTTTGAACTTTTAAAATTTGAAATTTTTATAGATAAATTAATTAAAGAATACCATACAATAATTGGCCAAAAAAATACTTACGCAACATAAAAGTGCAATTAAGATAAAGAAATAAGGCTATTTCATTCAAAAAAAAAACAAAATAAATATGGAAATGTGAAAGATGTATCGAGAATTTAAAATGATTAGAGAAATAAATAAAATACAAAAACAAACACATAAAATATTACTATTATTATTTCTATTTTTCTACTTTCATTTTGAAATATTTTATCTCAAATATCTTAAAAATAATATAATTTTTCTTATCTGAATATAATTTTCTTTTATATTTTTCCTACAAATGATTCAAAAATTTGCATATGTTTGTCTATTTTTGAATCGCATTTATTTGATTTTACAAAAAATAATTTTACCATGCAGAGAGATACGTTTTTAATTAAATTATTATTTTATGTCTCAATCACAGTTCAAATAATGCATTTATGGAAACTACCTAGAGATCAAATTTAATAATGGGAAAAATATGAAAACACACCTGAAATTATATACATATATATTTTCAAACCATAACACTTATTATATTTCTTATTGTAAGATAATTATTTTTAAAAAGAGTGTATGAGTTATTTTCTTAGAAAAATTTTTTAAATAAATAAGAAAACATAATTATTTTAAAAATTTTTTCATTGAAGTCCGTAAATTCAATTATCCCATATTTATAAAAACATTTATATAAAACATCATATTTTACAATTAGATTAGAATTATTGAAAGAAAGTAAAAATACAAATATATTTTTAAAAAAAATATATATTTTTAAAAAAAATATATAAAATGATAAGTACTTCGGGGAGACACTTTCACCTTTTAAACTATTTTGCTCAAATTTACAAAAGAAAGATTGTTCCAATTTGAAATAGTAACTTTTGAATTTAAATTAAATAAGAATTTAATTAGAAACTAATCCTCAGTTTTCAGAACTTTTTTTAGTAAGATAGGAAAAGAACTTCCTGCTTTCATATCGTTCAAGTGTGAAAATGTTATTTCCAGCAGAAACCTTTTGTTTTACATAAGATTCTATAACATTTCTGATGTAAAACAGAATACATGAAAAATATAAGTTATGCATAGTTTGCATGTTTTTGATATTTCTTATAACAAATTGATATTTTGAGAAGCTGATTTGATACATTTTTCCTTATTTACTGAAATATATAAAATCGAAGTACCAATCAAAGTCTTTTGTTTCTTAAATTGTTTATTCTCACATTATAAGTAGCAATCAGTTTTATTTTTCAGAATAACACAAAATTAGCTATTGTTTGACAAAGCTAAATTTATACAATTATTTACCATTTCTATAAAAAAAAAGGAAGTATAAAAAATAAATAAATAAAATAACTCAGTAACAAAATTTCACACTCAGCAATTAATAATTAAAAGGTAGCTATCTAATCAGAGCTACTGAATCTCAGACAATAATTATTTATGAGCAAATATTATTAGAATAAAATAACTTTTTCCTAGTCTTATGAGACACTCTTGAAGATAAAAAAGAAGAAATCAAATGAGGATGATTTTGTGATGAAAATATAAACACATAGTTTCTATCATCTGCAATTCAATACAAAAGGTAACGTTTTACAGAATCTATTATGTATATTATTTCTTTGTTATAAAAGTTTAAATATTTATTTTACATGATATTTCTTATTTCAAGTATCTAAAATCAAGATGAAAATTGGATATAAAATCAAATAAAGCAACATTTACGCTATCCTCTGATGTCTTGTTTTTTTTTACATATAAGTACTGCATTCAACAATACAAAAACAATAACAAATAAAAGCACGTAGAATAGGTTGATAATATGTTTCGCTAATAAAAAAAAATAAAATGAACTTTAGAAATAAATTTTCTTTCCAAAGTAAAAATAAATCGATTGCTTATTGGCAAATTAACATTTATCGTTAAGTCAACATTTTAGATTTATTAAGGTACCCGTGCAGGTTTAAAACGTCAATTTCGACCAAAATGATAAATTTATTTTATTCTTTCGTTAATTAAGGAATTTAAATAGCATTACAAAACAGGTTACTTTTGTCTCTATGTTAATTAGATTCCGAGATATAAAGGATTTCGTAAAGATTAGGAAACCAAAATTGGACATATTTAAAGCACCGGAAGAGAGAGTTTAAAAATCCAAAATGATATTAAAAATGAGTTTAAACACTGTTTAATATTGAAATTGAGTTAAACACTGTTTAATATTGAAATATAAATTAAGTAAGCTTTTAAAAGATACATAAAATAATTACTGTTCCGGAAATCCCTCAGCAAATCAAATAAAAAAATTAATGAGCAAATATGAGAATTTTTCATAAAAATACAATACTATAATCTTTAAATGCGATTTTCTCAGAACTGGCTTTTGCCTATAATTTGCACGCTTCAAAAATGATAACTCAAAACATTTTTATAATATCACTACGAAATTACATGAGCTTGATCTGTATGTTGTTTTCTAGTGAGTGTATTTAAAGAATTTTAATCACCTAAATATTTCTCAAATTATAGCCTGTAATTTGAATAATGGCATAGAAAATGTGGCTAAAATTTCAGCATTAATATTCAACAAGCCGTAATAATTTTATATTTTAACAAAAACTTAAAAGTTTAGAACATGCTCTGAACAACAACATATAAATTATTCGGCATTAATTTTTTGCAAATATCTTTAATAGATTTTGATATCGAGATAACTGCGCGATGTAATTCACAATTATTTGAATTTTAATAAGTTGGATATCTCTCTCTGTATATATATATATATATATATATATATATATATATATATATATATATATATATATATATATAAATATATATATATATATATATATATATATATATATATATAAATATATATATATATATATATATATATATATATACACACACAAATACACACACATATATATATATATATATATATATATATATATATATAAATATATAAATATATACATATATATACATATATATATATATATATATATATATATATATATATATATATATATATATATATATATATATATATATATATATATATATATATATATATATATATATATATATATATATATATATATATATATATATATATATATATATATATATATATATATATATATATACTGTTTAAAAAGATTAAATAAGAATTATTAACAAAATGAAAATATAAATATGTATATTAAATTCATTCATATATATATATATATATTAAATTCATTGTACTAACAAAATGAACAATTTTGAAATCATAAATATACTAAGTTATGTAACTATAGACTTTACTTCAACAGTGAGAAATTGTTGCTACTGATTATTTGATCACCTCGAAGGAATAATTAAGACAAAAATGTCTTTCCTGCATTTTACTGATAACCGTTTCTTATATGTCGATGCTGAAATGCAATTCAATTTTAGCTTACATTTCTATTTATTATCTGCTACAAAACAGTGAGTGACAACCGTTACACTCTAGACAATGTCATATGTAAGATAATTCAAATTGATCGTTCGTCTTAGTCTCATTCCAATACTTGAATTAAATTCTTCGTTGTGTGAACAAAACTCCAAAAATTTATTCTTATTCTCTTTCCAGTGAGGATTATCGGTATGCTTTAGGAGAAGAATGATCATGGCATCTCTTATTTGCATATTGAAATTGCAAAAAACAACCAAGAAGTAAATTTTGCATAGGAAACACTGCCTTTATGTGCCAGAATAATTATGTATGCTATAACATCGTACTCGGACAGAAATGAGGAAATAACGGCTTTTATATTCTTCCGTTCATCGCATTTCATAGAACATTTGCTTCACAAAATGATGATTCTAAATTTCATATATTTCTCTCCTACATGTATAGCCATCATTTCTCTTAATTTTAAAATAGTTTAGTAAGTCCTTGCATTAAATAATGAAGATTTCTAATGAAATCCCTAAATTATATATCAGCGTAAATGTTTTTTGAGTTAATATAGAATTCCCTATTATATGATTAGCTATTTGAAACCATTGGATCTGATTTATTTATTAATTATTGTTTGTATTCTTGCTTATACACAGTTTATATGGATGTTATGCATAAAAATAATATATATATATATATATATACATGTATGTATATATATATACATGTATATATATATATATACATGTATGTATATATATATACATGTATGTATATATATATATATATATATATATATATATATATATATATATATATATATATATATATATATATATATATATATATGATCGAAATTTAAAATTTAGCATTTTCTGTATGAGTATTTTTCCCAAAACAGTGGAAATCTAAATCGATCTAAATCGTAAAAATATTTTAAAAAATGATATTTTTATTATATTTAATATAAAAATGTACATGTGATTAAGTAATGTACATTTATTATTTCAATAATTCAAAGAACTAAAGATTTCTCCATAAACCACACAAAATTAAACCATTGAAATAATATTTTATATGGTATATCAATTTTAAAAAATTAAAAATGTACAAAATAATAGCATTTGTAGAGTATGGATTTATTATTACTTTTTTAAAACTTAATGCTGAGATGGAATTAAAGGATGAGAAAAGCAACTTTGTGTATTCATTTTATTATATGTAATTAATTAGGCTTTCATAGCTTAGTATATAAAATCGCAATTTTACTTCAAATAAATTTATGGAGTAAGTAAGAACTTTTACCATAATTTTAGATTAAGTGTATTTTAAATAGGACGTGATGAAATATTTTTAAACGACAAAATGAAAAAATATATAATGGCATTTTAATAAAGTATATTATTCACTCTCTAACAAAATTTTAAAAATACAATTAAATTAATGCTTAACTTTTAAAAAAAAAACTTTCATTGAATAATAATATTGCTTCCCCATAATATTGCAATGAATAATGATAGAAATATTGCATTCCTGAATTGATAATGAGGTAGAGGTATTCTCATGAACAAATTTCTTAAAAATAAGAGGAAAAAGTAAAAACTAAAGAAAACTGCATTACTTATTTCTTCTAACTGAAGTTTTTGTATTTTTAATTTAAAAGTATTAAAAACTTTTGAGTGTATAATTCTTCCAAAATTATGCTTTCTAATCAATTAAAGTGAAACTGATACTTATTATTAAAGTTTTTAATTATGTTCCTTTAATGTAATGTCTATGCTGTTTCATTTATGTTTATATCATTCCACTAAATTGTTAACTCAATTAAGTAACATAAAAATTCATTTAAAAGTCAGTCAAATATTTTATAGAATTTATATTGAACTATTTATTAATAATCTAGAATCACTAGAAAATTTTAAAATATATATATAATAATAGTGAAATGGAAATTTTATTTTTAGACTTATTTTAATTTTCTAGTAAATAATACTTTTTTTTTTTAATTTAATATAACAAATTTAATCTACGTATCTTAAATATAAGAAACTTTTTAATAAAATATTTGGTGCACAATACTTGAAGAAGTTTATTTTCATAAACATTTTTAACACATTATTTGATTAAATTAAATAGATAAAAATGCTTTGTAGAGAATTATATTCCTGCCTTTCTGTCAATAAAAAAGTTTAAAAATATAGTTCTTTGTCTGCTAAAAAACTTTATATCTAAATACAGAAATAAAATATTCAGCATCAAGTTGAATATTTTAACAGTACCTATTTTCTTAGCTATTCTAGAAAATATTTCGAAACGATATGCAGTTAAAAAATCAACCATATTAGTATTTATTCTCCATACATTATTATTTCGTTGAAAATAATAAATATTGTTCATACGTACATTTTTTGATATTGATAATAGTTATGGAAATTTGAGCAAAAATATTCCGAAAAATGTCTGACAAAAACAAAAGGGCTAGGAAAAGTCATGTTAAATAAGTACACACGTAACTTAATTTTATGCACATTTAACTTGTAAAAAGATTTAATCTATTTTATTGTACTTGAGTGGAATTGATAAATTGATTATGGGAAAATATTTTTCTTCTTCTATAAATAACTCCAACCGTTAATTCACTTTATTTTTTACGCATTAAAGTGCTTGACACAAAAATCTCATTATATTTTAATCTTTTTATTTATTAATTACAGAATGTATTCATTATAAGTGTACTTTTAATTACTAAGCATTTCATACTGGTTTTATTTAAAATAATAATTTTTATACATTTACTATTATTTTTATTATTTTGTATATATTTATACATTTTGTTAATTCATTTCAATCTTAATTTCCTGTATCTTGCAAAACTTTCTTATGCAACATTATTATTTCTTTAATGTAAATGTATTAAAAATAATTTTTCTGAAACTCCAGTTGTTCCTTTTATTTTATAAGAACTAGAGTGAAGAAGAATATTTGGCATTCTCAAAATATCTTTCTAGTTTATATGAAATGAAGTGAGAAAATGTAAATTTTTTATCTCTTTTTCCTTACCTAGTAATAAATATGCAATTTCAAACTCCAAGTAATAAGAATCACATTAAGATAACTGTTATTTATGTATATATAATTATATATATATATATATATATATATATATATACATTAGATAGATTTTAAGTATTGTATAAACTAAACGTATATTTTATATTTTGTTGTTTGAGAAATAATAAAATTAAAATAGAAGTTAGTGTAATTTTTTGCAAGCAAAGTGCTAATAATATATCTTTTAATAAAGAAACAATAGTTTTGAATAAAATACGGAAAAAACATCAATAAACAATTTCCTAACATCACAAAAATTAAAAATATATATTTAGTTCAAAATATATTGTTTTCTATAGAATTGCATTAAAGGTATATGCTTAAGAATAACTATTTTTTATTGCTATCAGTAGAAATATAACGTAATGCAACACAAACATTTACTGTAATAAGTAGACATATAAATACAATTCGGAACTTACGTAACACCGAGTTAATATAACCTTCTTTTGAAGACTGAAAACACACAATGACTTCTTATTCTTTAAGAATATGAGTTATATATCTCAAATAGCTTTATTTCTTATGGAAAATAATAATAAAAAACAATAACAATACTATTATTAAAGAAAGAAGCAAAAATATATTACAAAGAAAAGAAACTTATATATAAAAAATTTACGTGATTGATAAAATCTTTAGTTTAGAAGGGCATTTCAGATTTATAATTTTATGAGAGAAATTAAGAATTGAAAAATCATGAAAAATTTAATAAAATGTTTACGTATTCTTCAACATAACGCCAAATTTATAGTTGGCTTTCTTTTAATAACCTGTAAATTGATAAATCTAAAGCAGTTTTGTTTTTATTATCCGAGAAAAGAAATATTTTTTTAAAAGATTATGAATGAAAACACTTTAAGCATAACATGAAATAGGAAGGAAAAAGGAAGAAATTCTTAGAAATGTGATTAGAGTTTTTTTATAAGCATAAGTTTAAAATATACATTCAATTGCAGTTATTTTTATACAATTAATTTTTTTAATTATATTATGAACAAAATTCAAATAATAAACTACGAAAATAGTAAACTGTGCATAAATGAAAACAGTTATTCTGGCAATCAATTACAGGTAAAGAATAGCGAAGACCTATACAAATATAAATGTATGAGATTTCTGTTAAAGTCATTAGACTTTTTTCTAAAAAATATCTTATGATACCTCAAAACTTCAATCTGAAACAAATGGAAAACTGTAAATGGCTGAGGTGTATATAACAAATAATAAGAAAAGTAAACAAACTTATGGATTATTCTACAGATTATGGATTATTTTTAAGAATTAATTTCTGTAATATGGACAAAAACTGCGGATATAAAAAATTTTAAATTTTGCAAGCAGTGCTATCTAGACATTTACTGTAAATAAACATAAAGAATTACTGACAAATTAACTTTTGCTTTTAATGATATATTAATATTTTCTCTATTATCAAATAATAAAATACTAGCCTTTTATTTATAAATATTTATTCTTTAATTATCAACTTAAAACTGTTAAACTAATCAATAGAAATCAAAAATGTTTTTAAACTAAAACTAAAAATTTTAAACACAAATATTTGACCATTATGTATAAAATTAAAATTGCATTTGTACTTCAAACTAATTTATATACATACACATATATATATATATATATATATATATATATATATATATATATATATATATATATATATATATATATATATGTACATACATGTGCTACAGGAAATTCAGACGAGGATCCAAATATCCACTGCCGCCGACGGTGTGAAGTTTGAATATCTTAAATAAAGGTATATTGCTATAAATAATTATTTTATTCTTTCTTTAACAATTTTTCTTATTCACAGAGTAGTTTTTCATGAAAACAGAAATGTGTGTTTTAAAATGTGAAATTCTGTTCTCAACATCTATGTCAATGAGGTGTCTTTTCATACTGAATCGATAACGCTCTACAACTTTGTAATTAACATTTTCCCCTATCTTGTACCATTTTGAAAATACGAAAGCTAATTCCGCAATATTTCACTAGGTGGAGCTGAAATTAGCATCATTTGTTAGCGGGTTTGATTAGCTATATCGAGACACTACATTTATACATTTGGCAGCAACTTTTCTGAGATTAAAATGGTGACAAAGGGCTTAAGTAGGCATCCTGTACATAGAAATGGGCTTAACTTAGTTTCATCTGATAGACTTCAATGAATTTAAGTATTGATAGATTTCAATGATCACCTAGAATATGATTTTACATGAAGGATATTTAAAAAATAACAATAAAAAAGAAATAGATTCATTTTGCTTTACTTTATATAAAGGAATAATTTTACGAAGATAATAGATATAGGTATTGATAAATGATAATAAATAGTTGATGAGAAAAAATTAAATATATGATTAAAGAAAGAACTTGGATTTTACTGAATGAGTAAAAGAATATTCCATTCTTCTGTGATATTTATCTATTACTCAAGGGATATGTAATTTAAAATTAAAAATAATTAAAAAATTGGTTTAAAATTTATACAATTTTATACACAATTCATTTCCCATTAATATTAAATATTTAATATTTCATCAAGAAAATATTTATAACAGTTAATTTCTTATTTATAAATTTAATTGATATTTTGCATTAATAATTTATAATAGTTATTTTCTCAGGTACATTACGATCATTTAATTATTTGAATCTTTTATGTAGTATCCTTATGAAATATTGAAATATATTTCATAGTTCTTTCATTTCCATTGATTTAATCGATGAACCTTAAATGTAAACTGAGGAATAAACTTTTCCAAAAAAATTTGTTGAAATGTTTTGATAATTTTAGTGGATTATATTGTTTGTTTGAAAGTTAATTTAATAATAAAATAGTGTGTAAGATTTTAAATCACTTAAGCTATGTTTACAGGCAAATATAGGAAAACTTTGAAAAGCACAACGTAAAGAAATCATTAAATTAAAATAAAACAGAAGTATATGAAAGATTGAACTTATTTAGATATTTAAAAACAGAAAGTTTTAATTCTTGTCCATATTAGACATCCCAATAAAATACTTATTCTAATTGCTCAATGAATTTTACAAATGAATGATTTAACTAGGTATCAGAAAATTAAATTCAGAAAGTTCTTTTATTTCATCATCTTCAAAAGGATCACCTCTCGGTTCAATTCCACTCAGTTTAGGAAGTATACTGCTAATCTCCAGGAAAAAATTCTTCTTCCTCTTCTTGCTACTAAATTTACTGCATTGTAGTATTAGTGACACTATACACTTTAAAATAAAATAAGACGTCCTGAAAAAGCAATATAATGTATTTTCAAAATACATTCTGAACGAGTTATCAACATTTCCCAGCAAGTTAAATCTAAGTATCAATCCAAAATGATATAATCCTTCCTCCATTGTTTGTGAAAAAGGAAATGCAGTAAATAAAATGTAGAAGATAGCCATAAAAATTTGTTAAATCATTATCATTCTCTTCGAATTAAAATTAAGGAAACTATGATAATAAGAAAATAAATTATAATTAAATAATTATAAAATATATATATATGTCCATATTTAATACGTAAATATAATTTTATTTTCATCTCGAATTTGGAAAAAGCTACTTGTTTTCATATTTATTTATCTATAACGAATTGAAATTTCTCTGCAAAACTTGTCTCCGAAATGCAAAAAAACATGAATGTCATTGTTTTTAAAATATTTTAATTTATAACTTTTAGCTTTTAATTTAAAATTTTAATTTTTTGTTTAGAATTTAAAAACATATTGGAATTTTAATTATTGTTCCATATTTCAAGATAATATCTATTTCCGCTGTGAAAATTATGACAATTGACATTTTTCATCGATTCCGAACAATTCAAATCTTTAAGTATTTTCCTAAGACCCTTATCCTATCAAAAAATAATGAAATTAAATATAATATTTCTAGATACTTTTGTAAAACGCACTGAATTTTTTCATTTACATATTTAAAATATTTTTATTTGCGCATTTATTTTCCATAAAGTGGTTAGTATTAAAAATGTATTTTTACATTTTTTTCCGATTTTAATACATATCTACATTTATGTACCTTATAAAAACAAACAGTATCAAGTAATTTCCATACCATCAAAAGTCCCCAATGTCATAATCAGAGGTTCTGAGATCATGGTCATTTGTTCGTATAAACAGTTGCAATTTTGCATATGGGCCTATTTCTTGTTTTTAGGATCATTGCATTAGTGTGCGAATGATCTAAACCATGTAGAGTTATGTCTGTTGTCTCAGTTGTTAGAAATAGCAGACATTTAAGATTTTGCGTAGAGTTTAATCCAGACAAAATTTATTCAATATTTTGCATAAAATCATAAACTATCTTTCGTGAGGATAAGCAATTTTAAATATGGTAATCCATGAATTCGATTCTATACAGTTTCAGATTTATCAAGGTTCTCAAAAATGGTAAGGGTTTCTTCTTGTTACATTAAAATAAACAGATATTAAATAACAACAAATTTAAATTTATTTAGAGCTTAAAATGTCTTCTTCCTTTAAACATATTGTACACATGTTGCTACTATAGCGTTCTTGACATGATGAATTTCAAAATTAATCATTTGCGTATCCCATTGTCTTCCACATATAGTTAAATTATAACTGAGTAACATATCACCATAAATAGTATTGCAAGTTTAATAAATAGAAGTGAAAAATATCAAATAAAAACCATCCATTTATTTTACATGTACTGGAACACTGAATTCAAAAAATTGGGTCCCTTTATTTTTTAAACTGATATTAATTAGAAACAGAAACATTTTTATAACTTTTAAGTTTTTCATTTTTTTAAGTTTATTAAAAAATGAAAAGTATTGATTTTAAAATATGCGTTTTTTAATCAGAATTAATTAATTACTTACTACTGTTTAGCAATATTTAGGGAAAAGATTTTTTATTCAATTATTTTATGTATAATATTTTCTATGCCACGGATATCTTAATTGCAATTTTAATTAATAGCTAACATTCGAACTCTTATTAAAGAAGGTAATTATCATTTTAGTTTTTATCAAAGATTCATATCTTTCTTTATTTTTTTCAAGATGTGTGCCATTTTTTATTAAAAGTAAAAAATAAGCGAATCGAAAGACAATAATTCAAATATATATACAAAAAAATTACTTGACGTCATTTAATTTATTTGTCGGTTATATTGTAAGTCTAGAAAATATTAATTTTAGATGTAAATTTATGACAATTTAAAATTATATATATTATATATATATATATATGTATATATATATATATATATATATATATATATATATATATATATATATATATATATATATATATATATATATATATATATATATATATATATATATATATATATATATATATATATATATATATATATATATATATATATATATATATATATATATATATATATATTATATATTTTTGAACTTGAAACTCTTGCTTCACATAAATTTCTCTATTTCATTTCATTTTACTTATTATAATTATAGTTTTGCCCGATATCATAAAGTGATTACTAATTTAAGAAATAATTTATTATTTCTAATGCTTAAGTTTCTTTGATCAAATGTTGATCAAGAATAGAATTTTAATAAATACTCTAAAAATATAACTTAAACAAATTAAAAATAAAAAACAGATATAATATTTAATGGAAAACATTTTATAATTTAAAAAATTTGCAATCGAATTTCCACGTTTGTATTCCTCTAATCTAAGAAATTTCTTAACGATTGCGAATTCCTATAATGATCAGATGAACATTAACAACTATATAACCTCCGTTTATATTAAATGTGTTTCTATAAACACATTAAGTTAAAAATCTGTAGTTAATATGTACTTTATATTTCAATTTATCAATTTCATTAGTCTCAGTTTCAGTGTTATTTTTGAAATTGCATTACAGAATTATTAAAATACTGAAAGATATTGGGGTGCAAGATTTTCAGCTCATTTTTTCAAATAGTTTTCAACTCTATTTTTCAATAGTTTGTAGACTCTGCCCCCAAGACGAGTTTTCTTGTTGGATATGGTTTGAAATCAACTTTGAGATCTAGCCTCTGCTCTTATTATTTTTAGCAAATAATGGTCATTAAGGAGATGCAAGCAAACCTAGATTCAAGGGTAACTTAATTTATTCCAAAACTACTTTTAATGCTATATTTACAAAATTTAAGGAACACGTATGTTTCAAACATAGACTCTAAACTAGTTATAAAGTAATCAACGTATAATGTATAATTTCAGCTTTTCCTGTTTTCTAATTTCTGTTATTTCATAATTTAAACTAACTAGGTAAAGTGATCAGTGAATCACTGAATTTTCTGAGTTTAAGTTACTGTAATCTAATGCAACACACAATTTACATTACCAAAAAAAACAAGTAGGGATGCCCTAATATATGACATATTTTATCTCAAAATGCTATGTTATAAAACTATCTGATTCTTACTGTTGATATCAGTAACAGTAATTCTATATTAATTTATTGTTTGCAGAAGAAATAAATAATGCTTTTTAAATATATTTTTATTAATATAAATATTGTTAAGATATTTATTATATGAGATAACTTTTTCTCGCTATTTTGGATGATTTTATTTCCTTTATTTATCAACAGAGCATCGTTACATAATTAATTTGACATATTCATTTTTTGCATATAAGTTCACTTCAGACTATTTTAATTTTTTCTGTTCTGTTAACAACAAATAAGCAAAATTACTCATAATGAATGCATATATATATATATATATATATATATATATATATATATGTGTGTGTGTGTGTGTGTGTGCGTGTGTGTGTGTGTGTGTGTGCGTGTGTGTGTGTGTGTGTGTGTGTGTGTGTGTGTGTGTTTGTGTGTGTGTGTGTTTGTGTGTGTGTGTATGAGCTGTAAGTATTATATCACAATTTTAATAACTGTATTTTTTAGAACCAAAAAATTAAAAGTACATAAAGTCAGTAAAAGTCTTATATTAAGTTTTTTTAACATTGAAATCTAAAGATCTAAAGTAGAAAATTAAGATTATTCATAAATATAAGTAAATAAATTAGTAAAGCATCAAATATATAAATAATCAAGTAGCAGTTTTGCTTAAGAAATGTCTTGACTAATATTTTTTAAGTTATAAATAAAGTAATACTTATAAATTTTATGTTTTTTTAACAATTAATCATGAATTTAAGATGGCTTGAGTTTTAATTGAATTAAAAGAATACATTAATTAATATAAGTAATTAATATATTAAACATTCGAAAAGTTCAAGAATTTTGTTGGTCAATAGAAATTTTTGTCATTAAAACAAGGATATTTTCAATTTATGTTTCAAAAATACAAAAAAAAATATTAATAACTTTTGAACTAAACCATTATTTTTAGAGCTTTGAGATAGTTTTGTTAAAATTATGTTATGAAAAAATATATTTTTGAGGTTATATTTTTGATATAGCTTTTAAGTTTTTTTTTAAACAAAAAATGAGCTCTTAATTCCAACATCTATATTTACTTTTGATTGCTTTTATTAAATATTAATAAATCTTTCTTGAAGAGTAATTCCAAAAACAGACTTACAAAAAGTAAAATTTATATATTAAAAGTATTTGAGTAAACAAAGAAATTTATTTAATTATCACATTATCATTTCGCTCAGGTAAATGTCAAATTCCAATAATAGCAAACAGAATGCAAAGTTTTTAAAAGTCACACGTGGAATTTTTTTATATATTTTGTAAACACTTTTTATATTTGACATTTATCAAACAATTGACTAATATTGATTATTAAATTGTTGTGTTTTCATAAAATAACAATTTTCTGATATGTAATTAAAACTTTGAAAAATGCAGATGATTGCTGATTAAAAATTTCTTTTAAATTGAAATACCAAGGAACTACGTAATAGATTCGATTAGAATTAGATAAAAGAAATAAATAATTTCTCTTGTAATATTTCGAAATTGTAGTTTGTTTTTAAATAATTTTAAATCAATTACTACACTAAAATGTCAATCACTCAATAAATATATATAAATATGGTCAAGAAGTGGTAAACATTCCTTATATGATTATTAAAAATATGTGGTTTGACTTTTAAGTTAAGCTTTCGAATTACTAAACAGAAATAGCTTTCAAAAAGTATTTTGCAGTAAATATCAATGACAGTAAATTTACAGAATAATATTATGCTAATTATTTAAAAATAATAAAATCGTTTTTACAGAAATTTTCACATATAGTTGTTTTGAAGAGCAAAACTTTTTTAACAATTGAAATAAATATTTCATTATAAATTGCAAAATAATACCTCATTCATCATAGTGATTATTTGTTTCTGATTCAGATTAAATTTATAATTTACAGTTACTACAAAAGAAAAATTTTGGAATTTTTTTACATTGACTTGTTATTTTTGAAAAAATATTTATTATTTCTGCTTAATTTTGTACTATACTCTTCATTTTACCAGATAATTATTTTTATTCTCGTATTCCACTAAAATAATTATGCGGTTCGTAAAAAACGTGAAATTTCTCAAAAGTACAAGAAAACACCTTACGTGTATCCTAGAAATCCACATATCTTTAACATGCAGATCAATCAGTTTTTCTAACAATAGTTTAATCAGTTTTTCTAACATCATGTTTGCTTTGAAATTTTAAATATTGATTTTTTATTGGAAATGCAAAATAATTTTTTTAAGGAAAATTGTCATTTCAATCTCAAGTGTAGCTAAAAATCAAAATAATCAAAGTTTTTTTTTGTACCATACATGGGAAAAGAAAGGTAGAAAAGTTTATTTGATCAAAAAGTATTTATATTCATCGAGGATTATAAATTGAAATATTTTTGTAACAAGGTTTTTTAGGTAAAGTATAATTTTGGTAGCAAAGTAAAAAAAAAGCATGAAAGCAAAAAATGTAAGTAATCTGTCAAAATTCTTATTAAAGAAGAAAATTAATTATATTTTTATATTCAATAAAGTATTTAAACAGATAAGAAATATTAACTCAATTTCTGTTGAACTAATTTAATTTATTTCAAGAATTTTTCTTCAATCAAAGGTATACTCAATAATTTAATAAGACTAAAATATAATCAGAAGCACTTTTTGTAAAATCTATAAATATTAAATTCTTAAAATATTTTACAATTTTACTTTTGCTAATATTTATATTTAATATGGGTATAATTATTTTACTATTTAAATTATTACTAATAGTAATTTCATGGTCGTTGTAATTTAAAATTATTTATTTCAGTATTACTTCACTAATATTAAATATAAATACTGGTATACAAAAATTAATACTTGACAATATAATGCAATGTAAGCTACCGCATAAAATTTCTTAAGATCTTCTGATAACATAACATAAATCATACTACAAACTCTTCTCTTATTAATAGTACAAATTCCTTTACACATTACTCATTTATTAATAATACAAATTCCTTCACACTTTATTCATTTATTAATAATACAAATTCCTTCACACTTTATTCATTTATTAATAATACAAATTCCTTTAAACAATTTTACCTGATTGATAAAATTATTTTTATGTGGTTCATATAAATATAGTATATTTTTCTAAAAAGTTTTTAAAAATCTTTACACTTAATGTTATTGACAATTTAAAGGAATGATTTTTTAATATGAAACTAGAAAAAGATAGGATAAGAAAAAGAATTATTGTTTTGAAATATTAGGACATAAAGCACGCAAAAATAATTTATAAGTTAAAAGACTTTTTTCCTCATGCAAAGGTATGAGCCAGTTTTATAGAACTGAGTGAATTTTAACACTATCTTTTAAATTTCAAATATACTTTATAAAAACTTTAAAACATTAATTCATAATTCTAAGGGATTGACATATGATCTTTTTATCTCTGGCCTCATGTAACTGGGATCAGCAAAGAAATGACTTGACAGAAAATTTAACTAAGGATTTCTTTTCTAGTAAAATTATGGTATTTTTATATTTTCATGAATGATGTTAATAAAAATTCGTAAATTTAAAGCAATTCGATGTGGTTGAAATAGTACACAAAATAAATACTACTGCATAGATGAGTTTTGCTTTTATTTCTAATTAATATTTGGTTAATTTTTGGATAAATTTTATTAATCATCTTCTGAAAGATTAGTTTTTGCGAATATGATTATTATAAATTCTAAGAAAATTTGTTACAAAAAATAATAAATTTTCCAAGGAAAAAACTTAATAGATTGAAAGGGAAAACCTAATACAGGATAGTATGCGGCCTGCCCCAACTACTTCTCCAGAATTAACGAATCCAGATCTCTATCTTAATTCTGTGGGCAAATCGGTACACTACTGCATTATATAACAGAATGCCCTCAAACCAAAAATCTACAATTCAAAAAATTCTCTAGTCAAACCAACTACCAGTTCCTAAAATTCTGCATAGCGAACAAGCTCAGATCAAATAAATTAATACAACTTATTACTTTCCTCCATGAAAAAGAACTTCAAAAACGTAAAGACTTGGCTGTCCACCAATAGGAGTCTTATAAATCAGGAGTAGAGTCAACAGATTTCGAAGATTAACTAAATTCTTCAATTTCAGTAACAAACAAACAAGCTGATCACCAGTTTTTCAATATCCAAAATTACTAGTACTTAGCACACATTTAAATTTCAAGACATGTAAAGAACTAATTTTATATTATTCCTATAAAATTTTAAATTACATTAACTATAATCAATTCCTGCTCGTAAATTATATAAATCTTTCAGTCATCTCTACTTAAAATTATTTAGTTACTATAAACAGTTATTTTTTTGTTTCATTTGATCCTATTCTATTAATTCTGTTATTTCAAATTTGCATTCCAAATTATGATACAGTGATTAACTGCGTAGATCACTGTAGGCTTGAAACCCTATCTTTGAAAATAATTCGTCTCTCAAACAATGTGACGCTGCTCGTCATTCTGGGGAGCCTCGTAATGCTCGCACTACTATATTACGGCCAGCATTTGGCACTCCGTGCTGGCTGTCCGACATTCTAGACTGAAGTAGATGCACAGCTTGATAGCCAATTGGACTATAACAGGGCATCTTTTTCTCTCTGTCTGTCTGTTTTTGTGCAACAATCAATTGCAGCGTTGTATGCAACTAATGAAAACAGTTACAGGAAACTAGATCCAATGAGATAAAGTCCGAGTGGGAATTTTCAAGACACTTGACGACTGTAGATGGACGATATCTTGTCTGTTCTAGCGAGTACCTAAGTTTCAAGATTGACTGCTAACAGAGGACTTAATAAGAAAGGGATGTTTGACCCGAAAACTGAGATTTGTGTCCCACTCGCTTTTACATATAAAAGAGCTCGTTTATAAGTGTGTGGATATCAGGATATTATAGAGATTGGAGTGGGGATAAATTAGAGTCAATTCTCTTCAATGATGAGTCCATGCGCAGCTTAAAAGCAAATTATCATCGTAAGTTCACATGGAGATAATCAAAAACTCTCTATCTGTCCTGCACTGTCCATGAAATAGGCCTATATTTTGAGGTGGAAGCTTAAAAGTCTGATCAGATATTATGTTAAAAGATCGCACACCCTTATATATTTTTGATAGAGGCAGTGGGACTACAATGTGACTACATTATAGGGATAAGGTCTTTGAGCCCTATGTTCACCTTTTTAGGGGCACAGTTCATGCTGAGTGCGTTTTAATAGAAGATAACTTGAAGTCACATAGAGCTCTTCTGATCGACGAACTTCTAGAAAGATATGATATTCACCGGATGGATTGGCCAAATAGATCCCCAGAACTCAATCCTATAGAACCTGTCTCAATCCTATAGATAATGCCTGTGGAGAGGGTAATTGAAACTCGCAATCCTCTCCGAAAATCCTTCTGGGCCTGAAGAAACATTGCTGCATGAGTGGGACTTATTGTCATAAGAAACCATATATTAGCTTTCTTCAGTTATGAAATCATGCTATGAGGTCTTAAGAGGGGAATACACTCTTTATTAACCCACTTTCTTTTTCTGTTCTGCAACTCCTGTTGTTTGATTACATATTCAAATGATTATTATTCCTGATATTGCTTGCGTATAATAAATGTAGCAAAGTTATTTTCATCGTAAAGTATCAATGTATGCACATATAAAATTTCATTAAAGTCAGTCCAGTATTTCTGGAGATACTTGATCAAATCTGAAAATTCTCTTAATTTTGAACCACACTGTAGATAAATTCCATATTTTTTTGTAAACAAGCAACTTCATGAGCATATTTTCTATTATAATCTGTGAGTACATATTAAAATAACATAACATTGTTTCATTATTTAAGACATATTTACAGCTCTGTCAGTTTCAAAGGAAATCTTTCAAATATTCATATAAATATATTTAATCAATATGTATATTTATTTTTTTAATTTGCTGTAACTTTTTATTTTCTAAATATCAATATTAACAAATTATTTCATCTCATATCAATATATTTAATCTTTTAAATTATATCATTCTTGCACATTAAATTTTTTTTTCCTTTTAATAATGTAATTCTCGCAAATTTTATCAAACACTTCTTGTAATAATCCTTTAAAATCTACATATTTTTTTTATTTTATAAAGTTTGAGTCACGTTTCCGTTCTTGAAGTTTTGGAAGAGACTAATTAATTATCGTTATTTAAATAAAGAAAATAAGTTAACATACATAGCATTTAACATAATTAGAAATTTAATATAATGTTTTCAAAAAAATGATATCAGAATAACTTTAATGGATTACGAATGGCTTATGTGATATTTTTATTTTAGCGGTAAAAAATATATGGAATTAATGTTTTCTTTAGATATAGATAAATATAGTACGAGTAATAGAATTCGCGGACGTCTTGATATTTTTACAAATTGTATTTCACGCAGAATTTGAAATTTTAATGATACCATAATGTCACTATGTAAGTAATCTTATTTATGAAATCTCTTCTTCTACTAAAATAATTTTTAAAATAGTATAAATTTTAGAGCTTGTAATGCATTTTAGCATGATTATCTTTCTTTAATATACGTTTATATGCAATTTTTTATTAATGTATTTAGTTAATACTTAAGATATGCTATTAAAACTCTGATAGTTAAATTTACTATTGTAAATTTTTATTTTTCCATAAAATAATACGACAAAACCTATATATAAATCCTTAAAATAACAAAAAAAAAAACTTCATGGCAATATATTCCAAAAAGATTTTTAATATTTTTTGCTACTTCATTAAGACTAGTTGAATGTGTGTGTGTGTGTGTGTGTGTGTGTGTGTGTGTGTGTGTGTGTGTGTGTGTGAGAGAGAGAGAGAGAGAGAGAGAAAGAGATAGAGATAGAGAGAGAGAGAGAGTGTGTGTGCCCACTTCACTGAGATCCATGTATATATTATGTTGCATCCAAGTAAAAAAAAAATCCTATTTCGTAACATCTGTCTTACCCTTTCTTTATATTGTTTTTATTTTACCAGTGAAACTTGCGTACCTTAATTTATAAAAACCACAAATCTTTCCAAATTATTAAAAAATTAAAAAAAATCTATATAGAATTTTTTTCCTAAGGTATATAGAAATAATAGGTATTTTTAAGGTTTAAGACAGAAGTTATATTAACAAAGTACTGTATAAATTTGTTAATACTGTAATTAAATAAGTAACATAAAATTTCTGAATTTAAATTGAGATTGGAAAAAATGATACTTGATGGTTTAACATATACATATGTGTACTGATTTTATATATATATATATATATATATATATATATATATCTATATATATATATATATATATATATATATATATATATATATATCTATATATATATATATATATATATATATATATATATATCTTTCAATTAACATGCTATTTATTTTAATAAGTGTTTTAAAATCAGAAACTTGAATGTCAAAAGAAATATTACTAATAAAGAATCATTTTTGAAAAATTCTTCAAATTAAAAAATTCATAGTATTAAGAAAACAAGATAGTAACAGACTATAAATTGAACAAATGTAAAAATAAAGAAGTCTTTCCAAATATTCTATGAAATTCCTTCTAAAAACTTGAAGAAAAAGTTATGAATAAATAAGATTAATCAGTTGATACCTAAGATTTGTCAAAACATTTCAAGATTAAATTTGGTAATTAGGATTATATTATCTTATAAAATAAAATATGAAAAATTCCATTAACATTTTTAGAAAATTATTGATTAAAATTATGATGGTGATTATTAGCAATTTATTATTAATTTTATTCCTTCTGGTAAAATATTTTTATTTTATTACTAATTTAACTTAAAAAAGATACATTTATAATATTTACTTGTGAATTAAAATGTATATTTCCTTGAATTCAAATGATATGTTTTGTCCTAATTTCTTTCAAATGAAAATCATTTGCACTTTTTAATTCTAATTATACATGGAACCAAAAGTATTTCCACAAAAATATTTTACCACACATTTCCGTTGCCAAGTGACAGAAAATGCTTATTAAGGAATCTATAATGTACCGTTTCAGAACTGACTATCCAATTGAATTTCCATATCTAGTACAGGTTTGTAAATTGGAATAATTAGGATAACATTAAAACTAAATTATTTGCAATCATATTTTCATTTGTTAATTATTATTTAGTATGATCGGTATACTTTATTACGGATATATTTGGAAATCTAGAATTTATATAATTCTAAATTTCACTAGATATTATTTATGGTACAAAATATAAGTATGTGTGTTAAACTCTAAAATATTTCAATAACTTGTAAAGCAAATTTCTTTTATTATCAAAAACCATTAAGAAACGAAACGCAGCTATAAAATTGTAAGATTATATTTACAAAATAAAATACAAAAATAATTTAGAAACCATGTTTGCTAAAGATGTAAAAGCAGGTACTGAATACTCTACTATTTTATTTATGCTTCATTTCCACGTACAAATACTGAATTTATTATCAAAACATGTCTGTTGAAAAGACGTAACTTGACTGAAATATTAGAGAGTTGGATTATTTTTTTTTAATCCTGCCAATTATTTTATGCTAGAAATTCTTGAAAATTATAAGTTATAAAATGTCAATATATAAATATATGGGCTATTGCAAGTAATATGTATATATTTTTTATTTAAACTAGAACAATATTATGTGTAATGTTGAATATTTTTAGTTAGGTCTCAGTTCATACTTTTTACCACAATATTCCGAAACCTTTAAGAATATAATCCTAAATGCGGATACAAAGTGCTAGGCATTTCCTAAAAAGTAAAAGTTTTTAATAAGCAATATTTTCACACACAGTCCATAAATATATATATATATATATATATATATATATATATATATATATATATATATATATATATATATATATATATATATATATATATATATATATATATATATATATATATATATATATATATATAAATATATATATATATATATATATATATATATATATATATATATATATATATATATATAAATATAAGCAAAATAAGAAGATTATGTTTATAAAAAAACTAACACAGCATTAAAACTATCTTCTGACACATTTTATGCAATATTCTGGATGGTAAAATAAAGAGTATTTGGAATAATAATCCATAAAGAAGTAAATATAAATACTTCGCAAACGCTGATGCGAAAGAAGACTGCACTATATAAACAACGTAAAGGATTTTTTTTAATTATTCATGTTCAGAGAAAATTCCTTTAAACAGTTATTTTATTAAACAAGTTTGACATTCTCTAAATATGTGAGATGGATGCACCCATTATAAGCTAAAGTTATAAAAAAGAAAATTTACAAAAGTGTATGTAAGTAACCATTATATCACAATGGAAAACAGTCTTTTGGTGGCAAATCATTACAAATCATTTATAACTATTGTGAGCGAAAAAGTATCAACAAAAAAATATTACATGCACACTTTTGGATTTAAAATTTAGGTCTTTTTGGCTTTAAAATTGAAGCTTTGTTTACATATAAGTAGTCATTATTTAGACTAATGAAGATGTATTTCATTTATTAATGATATTATGTCGTTTATATTTGACGCATTTGAAAACACTGAACTGTTTAAAATTGATTTTATTTATTTTATGCTCATAATTACTCTATCATCTTACTTTATTTTAATTTCACTCTTATACTTAATTTTAATTTCACTTTTTATAGAAAATAATATATTCACAGAATTGTTGGATTAAATTTTGTGATAAAAAAATTAAACACCATTGAAACTTAATGACAAGTAGTTTCAAATACTCTGATTCCGAGAAATGTAATTTAATACTTCTTTTTCCAAAATATTATATATCATATTAATGTTAACATTATTACGAAAATATCGAAGAGAAAAACCATTTTAAAGGCAATGTAGCTCACGTGGCATAATTCAAGACAAACACGATGAACAGTTAGTGAGTATGTATATTTGAGGAGTGGATGAAAACCAATTCAAGACATTATCAGGAGAAATGTAATACCAGTCAACACCCTCGAAATCACCTAAAATTTAAAACTGAATACTGTTGAAAGGAAATTAAACGTCAGCAATCACACAGCGTGGGTAGAAGAAGTTCTCGAATGCCAACTTCGGTTTTAAGTAAATTGTTGTCAACTGCTCTTTTCCTATTAGCTTACGTTTATGGTTAAATTAAAAGATAAGTTACAATTTCAATTCTAAAAGTACTCTTTCTTTTAAAAAGAAACTAAAAGAGCATTTTTCAGAAACATGCGAAACTGTTTTGATAACTTAAATAATATAAACATATCTTATAAATTATCAAATCTTACTATAATTACTTATATACTAATTTCATTAATTCAAGTCAAACTTTTCACATAATAAAGATTTATTTAAAAATGTATATTTAGTTAATTTATGTGTATTTTTAATATTTGCAAAAATATAAAATATAGTTTCGCGAACAAATAAACATAAACAATATATAGGAAAATTACTGAGTGACTAAAATCATCGTATTACAAGACATAAGCAAAATTTATTTAATTTAAAATTTAATTAACAAAGTTGTTTGAATTTTTCAGAATTATTTTTTTTATTTGAAACTATATACACAATGAAATATTGCTTCTCGAAGAATCAAAGTTGATTAGGAAATAGGGAAAAATTTTGAATATACCAAGAAATGAGATAAATAGAGAAATACAATTTGCTTTTAAATATTTTTTTTCTTTAGGAAATTGTTAATACTACGTTCCTTTATATTTAATGCTACATGTGTTTAATGGTAAAATAATTGATGTGCAATAATGTAATACACTGCCTTTTATATTCTATGCTGATATATATATTGCAAGTATTCATATTTTAAATGAATTGTCTGGTTACTGAATTTATTAATTTTTTCTGTGTGCGACCTTTTACTTTTTTATATTTGTAAATTTTGTATTTTAAAATGTTTTGTCTTCATTTTGCATAAGATATGGTTTTATATTTTCAAACCATTTATTGATGATGTTTTCTAATCAATCTAAGATGGTATTTATTATAATTATCTCTTTCCCAAGTTGGATCTTAACTTAGTTGTCGAAGAATTAATATGTTTTAACTGCCGCAACCATACTTTGAACCACAGTTTCTAAAATAATAGTAACATCATTTGCATAATACCCACCTAGGTATAGTTTCAAATGAAAGACGAATATTCCCACTAATTTTTAGCATTCATTATTATTTAATGAGTGATAAAAAAACCAATAGAGCTTTCACACTCACCCAGTAAATTCCTACAGTATCAAAAATACCAGAAACATCCCTTTTGTAGAATGGCACATGAGACAGTAGTTAAAAAATTAAAAATTTAAACTATATTTTAAGTCTTAATTTTGTTCATAAATATGTTAGTACAATGAATATTTTGATACTGATTTTTTTAAAAATTTTTCTTATTTTAATGAGTTAATTTGGTGTATCAAGTTGTAAAATATCAAAAAATATTAAGTTTTGTAAATACAATGGTTGAATTTTAACGTTTATGCAACAGTTCTTATGAAAATCACATTAATTATTTACATTATTAAATAAGTATGTTGCTTTATTGCAGTAATGAAATTAGATTTTATACCTGATTTAATTAATGAAAAATAAAGATTTTTTTACTGAAATGTTAGTTTTTTTTCTTAATGTATGAATAATATATTTATTAAAAAAATGACTTCTTCAATATGATTAGAAACTACAAGCCATTTTGTTACATACTTTAACATTACATTCCTAAATAATCATACAAGATAAAGCAGAACGCAGAACTCAAATTATTTTCTCATTCAAAGCTTTTACTCACTTTTATAAGTGTAGCTATATATATATATATATATATATATATATATATATATATATATATATATATATATATATATATATATATATATATATATATATATATATATATATATATATATATATATATATATATATATATATATATATATATATATATATATATAAAGTAATAAATAAATATAATACAATATAACAATATAGTAGGAAATCTAGCCAGTGCAAATGCAAGATATGCCAATATAAATAAGATAAAACATGAAAAATATGATATTGGAAAAACACTAAAATATATGAAACAAATGAAAAGAAGAAGGCATAGGGACCACGTCTTCATCAAGAGGGAGATGGCCAGCTATGCAAAAAGAAAGAATACTCTTTTTCTGACATGGTCGAAGAACAAATGTCTAAAGACCTTCGAGAATTCCCCCAAAGAGTGTTCGTATTAAATAAATTAGGTAAAACATTTGAATAAATATAAATGCAGAAAACTATAAATACCAATAAATGAAGCATAAATTCAGAAAATTAGAAAAATATATGATAAATTACATAAATTATAGATACTCATATAAATGAAATATACATACAGTAAAAAATAAATAAATATTATTTATTATGCAGTAAAAAAATATATCTTTAGACATTTGTCCTTCGAGCATGTCAGAAAGGAGTGTTCTTTCTTTTTGCATAGCTGGCTATCTCCCTCCTGATGAAGACGTGGTCCCTATGCCTTCTTCTTTTCATTTGTTTCATATATTTTAGTGTTTTTCCAATATCATATTTTTCATGTTTTATCTTATTTATATTGGCATATCTTGCATTTGCGCTGGCTAGATTTCCTATTATATTGTATTATATTTATTTATTACTTTATATATATATAATATATACATATAAAATATATATAAATATATATATATATATATATATATATATATATATATATATATTATATATATATTATATATATATATATATATATATATATATATATATATATATATATATATATATATATATATATATATATATATATATATATAAATAATCTCGCTCTCGCACATGTGAGTTAAAGAAATAGATTTGTATTCTTTGCATTCTAACATAGAAAATTAAAACTTTTGTTAAGCAGAAAACTCTTTGGAACATTTGGGGAGTTTTGAAACGTTAAAAGTAATAAGTTTTTAATTAAAAGATATGCTCTACATTTTTTTATAATTGGATTACTTCAAAGTAGAAATGATAAATCTGCACAATTTAAATATCCCATCTTAATGCATATTAATCTATTGTATTTACTAATAAAATAAACCGTGATTTTTTTGTCACTACTAAAGAAATTGTGTCACTATATTTACTTGTTTGAAAAAATTAGATTTTATTAAATTTATTTGAAAAGTATGATGTATATTATAAGAAACAATATAATTGTGAATATTGTTGTATTGAAATATAATAAATAAATTTCAAATCTATATGCATATAGATGAATTTAAAATCAATATATACATTTAAAATCATGCATACTTAAAAGTTCAGAATTTATACCAACTCATGCAGACAATAAGTTGCTCTTAATAAACATTCCCAATCATAAGCTTCCCTTATGGATTATGTGTTTTATCCATTTATTTAAAATAGGATTTTATTGCTATTTAATTAATCAAGAAAAGGGAAAGTGATGTAAATAACTAATGACATAATCTTATCTAGAAAAAACATTAAAAAATGTAGGTCTGACAATCCCATTGCACCATCATTTCAAACACTGTTTGGACAATGAAAGAAGTTTCTTTTCATATAATATGCTATTTCTAGATATTTATAAAAATGCTAAATAGTTTACAGTTGAGAAAAATTAACTTACTTATACCACTCAATTTTATGGTATAAATTTTTATACCATAAAATTGTTCTGCAGAAATTTTTAAAATAAAATATTTTGAATCAAAATTTAGACTTTATATATTAGGTCTACCAGAATGTTCTATAGGATGATCAATGGCGATGTTGTTGAAACCATATTACAGCAAGATCTTTTTCTTATAACATCGGAGATACCAGATAGCTGAATTCAGCTCAACAAACTATTTTGGACCATATTTGGAAAATAGGTGCAACATTTGGTATTTAAAATGTGTGCCACATGAATTAATACACAAGAACTTTGATAATCGGGTCTTAAACGTCTATCTCTGCTTTTTAGGAGCAAAATCAAACCCTTCTTGAACTAGATGATAACTTTGGATGAAAAGTGAATTACCTAAGAAAATACCTAAAGAAAAAGTATATTGTGTGAAACACCTTGCTGTCATAACTCTAAAATTAATTTTACTCCAATTAAAAGAATGCTGTCTATATGGTAGGGCATTTGAGGACCAATGCATTATGAGCATTAAAAATTTAACGAAAGCTCATTTTAGAAAAGTATTGTCAACAACTGGTTAATTTATTGACGCAGTCAAATAAAAGAAATCGGTAATCTTCCAACTAGGCCTAGAGAAAATCCATGAAGAAATTGTTGAACTAGTCTGAGAAATTCAGTGTCTCATAAACCATATTCCTCCAACTGCAACCATCATAATCCTCAAAGTATCACTTGATTTTGCCCTTATAGAATTTTTGAAGGTCAAAAAGTTCAAGAATAACGAGGATATCAATCAAACACTGTTTCAACTTCTCGCATGAAAATAATAAGCATTCTTCAAAAAATGGGGTATAATTAAATTAACTTACACCATTAAGAAGTCATTAATAGTAATATCAGTTATATTATGGAATAAAGTTTTCATTGACGTAGTAAAAAATTTATATTTTATTTTATTCCAAAAATGGGCACAGCTTTCCGGTACATACAATATTAATTGTTCAAAACATCAAAAATTAGTTTTTCATTTTCAAATTTAATAGAAATAACTCATATATGTTCAAATCCAGATACAAATTTGCCACATTTAACTATAATTATATCCATTAAATTAAATAGTGATAATCACCAAGACGATAACTTATCCGATGTGATATAACACTTTTCCAATGTGATAAATGAATTTATTTATTGCCAAGAAATAATATAAAACGCGTTTTTTTTAGCTGATTGCTTTGGAAACAAAATTATGTAATTTTAGTGATATCACACAATTTCAAAATTGTTTGCTATATATATGTACATATTATTAGAATATATTTTTGTAATTAATACAGTTTATAATTCATTGAATATACAGGAATGTTAAGCAGTTTTCAAATTTCTTTTAGTGTCATAGATATTAAATTCTAAAACTATTATTCTTTCCTTGCAAAATTTTGGTGCATTCTCTATGTATATGATGAATATAATTTGTTTGAAAGGAAATAATAGAAAACTTTTAAGCTATCTTATTAATATGATAATAAGGAAAGTGTTTGTATGTTAAATGTGTGCAATATGGTAACACATCTGAATTGGTAAGTAAATGTTTAAACATAAGATTTAAAATATGAGGTGTCCTGATTGGTTAGAACGTGATTATCGAAACATTGTTAGTTCGAATACTCACCCCCAATCGAAGATCTATCATATTTACTAATCACTGTTGAGACGTGTAATATATGTCTTGACTGCAATGTCCTCCATGTGAAATGATACCACTGAACCTATGTCTTGGGGGTTATTGTTCAATCTCTACTTCTAAATTATGAAGATACACTTTCGAAGCCACAATGGCTTATCCACTGGATGACCCCGATCCATGAATATGCCATCACTAGCTATTCGTTTTGTGCTGAATGTTGGAAATCCGAGTATTTAGTTATTGAAAACAATAAATATTTAAATTTAATTGTAGAATAAAATAACATAGTTTCTGGGTTCATATTCCAAATTTTATTTTACAATATAACAAAACTTTCTATATTTTATTTACTAAATAAATTAGGATTATATTAAATTAAATTTAATGAGCCATAAAAATGAGTGTGTTGTTCTTTAGTTTTGTCTTAATAAAAAAATAACTTCAGAAAACTGTCCAGGAAAATGAAGCCAAAAATTTATGCATAAAAGCGTATGTGATGTTAAAATTTTTAAGTTTTTGTAGGCAAAACAACTTTAATAATGATCCTGTGCTGTAACTACTGTATATAATATTTTTTCTAGCTGTTTTTTATACAATAGAAAAGGGATTTAGTGTTATATTACCTATCTTGAAAGTCACCACTGTTGTTATTACTGTTGGATTTTTCTGATCATCTATTATTGTGTAGAAATATTTCTAAATAAACATTTTCGATGACTACACTAAAATGTTTTCCATATATTTATTATAATCTAAATAACAAAATAGGGCATTACGTATAGTCACCATATTATAAATAGAACACTGATAACTGTAAGTGATTACTTGAATAACACTTTACTAAAAACTGTACTATTCAGACTGATAATTGTTAATAAATTATAATGAAGCGACATCTAGTGTTTACAAAAAGAAACTTAATAAGTGTGAGAGAAGAGGAATGTTTCCCCACACTACAGTGTGTCTCGTAGTTTCATTACTATTTTAGCTTTCAGGGATTATATCCCTAATATATTTGAGCAATTACTTATCTATGCATGATTAATTAATAATTAATGTTTTCTGTGTTCAAAATTTTAAAAGGAATTCTTATTTTCTTATACTTATTTTTATTGCAATTTAATGCCGCCACATATTTTGCTGATACTACATTAATATTAATATTAAACTATTAAATAATTTTTACTGGAATTAGTAGTAGAAATCATAAAGTAAAAGAATTTCTTCTTAATTTGTTTCTATAAATATTTAATTAGGAAAAATTTCAAAATTTTGTTGAATATCTAATAATTTAAAGTTTTCGAGAAATTTCAATATTTCTGAGTTTTAAAAGCAACCGTGATAAAAAAATATATTTTCTAAATATATAATGTAATTATATTTTTACACCTATAAACACTTAATTAAAAGCAATAATCTTCAAAAATTTAGATTGGAAAATTCTTACCAGCCAAACAGTCTTAGGACAGGAACAGGATCACGCAGCTTGAGACACGTGTTACTAGATGTTCAGGTAGATTTACTTCAAGGATTAATAACAAGATATTTATCTTGTAAACTATTTTTTATTTTCCAATCAGAAACGACACGAAATTGTAGCTTACGTTATGTTTCTAAATATGATTCATATTTGAAAGTGCTTTTTAGAAAATTTTGTAAAATTTACAAACAAAATCGAAAACTAAATTCCTCCTTTATTTCCAAAAATTTCTTTGTAGTTAGATAAAGAAATTTTCTGTAATAACAATAGTTTAAAATCATAATTATTAAGTATCAGCACATTAATTATTTGTAATTAAATTCATAATAATTTAAAATTAAAATGTATTCATATACATTTTATATTTTATATTATTGCATCGTATAGTTTAAATAATTAATATTTCCACATCTTCCTAATGCAAGTAAATACGGCAGAGTTTGCAGTTTCATAATAATTCTTAGAGATGTGTAACTGGTAGTTAATAATGATTAATAAAAATGTTGTTTTACATTTTCAATTCATAAATACATGCATGTTTATATTTAATGTGTTGTTTAAATAATTACCCAATTGTGCAAATAAAAATTTAAGCACATGAAAATTTTTATAACTATATTGAATTTCAATATATTCTAAGGGAAAATAATTTCAAAAATCATTTTTAAAATATTTTATTTTGACTAACAATCAGTTGAAAAAAATTACATCAAATATTTTCTTCATTTTTTTTGTGCATTCTATTTATTAAATATAGTATCAGATATTTAAATAACAGGATAAGACAATACCTTTTACATTTCTTTTTATTTTTGAATTTTTATTGTATAAAATTAAACATTTCGGCTTACAATATTAAATATATATTAAAAAATTATGACTGTTATTATTAATCTCAATTCTCAATTTCTTAGGAATTAAAATAACCTGGACTGATATGCTGTAATTTAAATAATTCTAATCACGTGTTAATTATTAATAATGATTAAAGTCATTGTAATTTGGAACACAAGAAAAAGAAAAATAATTTTTTAAATTAATTGACATATTATTATTTCAGTTATAATACGCGAAAAGTAAATTTAAAAATTCACAAAATTTTTAGAATGTGCTGCTCTCTGTTGACGATGGGGTGAAATAATGAATGTTGATTTGTATAATTTTAAATATTCAATATAAACTAGTTTATGTAATACAAAAATAAATTCAGATTCAGAGTTTAATAGTTTATATAGTAAATTTCTCTTGTATATTAATTTATTGTGACAGTTATCTTATTTATAAAGAAGTTGTTAAAATGTAATTTTAAAAACAAATATTTTATACAAAAAAATAGAGTAAATGAAAAATTCCTTAAAATACAATGATTATTTATTATGTCAAGCACAAATATTGGAAAATAAAATCTGATAAACAACTAGAGAATATAGATATAACATAGAATCAAAACCCTAATATAAAATGAATTGTATTGGCAAATATCACAACATATATTGGACACTTACGATACTTTCAAGTGGTATGTTATTACATCTGGAATTTAGAATTAAATTGTATAATTTTTGATTTTTAGCGAAACATTACAACCCGATAATTAAAACGAGTGTTTTTGTTGAATATAGTTACTTTTAACATTAAATAGATAAAACACATTCGTTAGCATTTATAACCTGACCATGTACCTATATGTTCTGCATGTGATTTCGAAATTTAGTTGCTATTGATTTTTATTTATTTCAATGACTAAAACTTTAAATAACTTTGAAACGTATTTAGAAATAATACAGGAAATTTTAAATGACTTTTATAGAAAGTATTTTTTTATATTTACAATTTAAACCTATATACTTTTATTTTTCACAATTTATTAAAAACTCTTTTATAATTACTTTGTAAAATGCCTTTGAAATATAATTTCAATTTGGGAAATATTAAAAGAAATTTATATAATTTCATTTTTTCAATGATTCTAAATGATGTCTTAATGAAAAGTGATAAAAGCTAAATGAATATAATTTATACATAATAATTAAATTTACATTTAAGTTTTTCATAAGTAAAGTAACTGCACAAAATTTATTTGGCTTTCGCATGGCCAAATTTCGAAGATAGCTGAAATAAATGTCTTTAATTAATTAAATTAAATAGAAGAAAGCAAATAATGCTTACTAAAATAAACCATATAGTTTGAATTAATTTAAATTGTAACACAAAATGATTTTCCTGTTTAAATATACTAACAATTATCGAGAATATGATTTCATTTTACGCACATAACTGCTTCTATTGTTTTTCTGTAATTCCTCCAATTTTCTCAGCGCAGCCAATTAAAATTCCATTTTGAAACGTTCATGTTGCCATGCACATTTTTTTAAAATTTGTGACAAAGATAGTTACGTTGAATATTTTAATATATTCAAATATGCATAAGCTGATTACTGAGCTATAGAACCCATATATGATAGTGAGAAAACTGAATTCTAAATTCTTATTTCCAAAGAGAATTTTATCATGGTGATTAACGTCTCGGATACGTAGCGTAAAAAATGACTCTTTTATAGAATAAAATATCATTGTTTACAACCAATTATCTATAACACATTTCAATATGCGATGGAATTTTAATGTTGTGATACTAGAATTACAACTTTCTATATTTAAATAATCCCCTTGTCTATTGCTAAAGTATGCAAGTATTATGGATTAGAAAACTATATTTGTGTATTTAACAAATAAGAGCATTTTAGCAAAAACTAATATTTCTAAAATTTTTATATTTTGAGTTTCTATTGTAGTTAAAAAAAGGTATAGCATTTTATATTTGGGAATTATAGTAAATTATGCATTTTTGAAGTGTTCATTTATGTTGATTGTAATTTACAATTTTAGACAAAAACTAATGGTTTGGCTAGTATAAGAAACAAAAGCTCATAATATCAAACTAGTTTTTAAAGGAAAGTCAATTTTCTTTACTTAAACATTTAACCGAAAATTTAATTAGTCTAGGAATTCTAAGCTTTGAATTCTAAATAATCTTGGAGTATTCCTATAGTATAAATTCATCTTTAAAATAAAAACAATAAGAAATATGAAAGATAAATTTAAGTTTATTTAAAATATAAAAGGCTTTATCAGAAAGAAAAATATTACAAGTGATATTACCAAAATGATAAAATTATGTTTACTGTAGATTTACGTTGCAAACCATAAACATTTTTGCATATTTTTTAAGTAGAAATTTCAATCATCAAAAGGATGTGAGATTATTTTTATATAATTGGTTTCAATGAGCAATAAAAAATTATGGAAAACAAACAGACAATTATTAAATCAATTTCTCATGTTAAAAAAGAATCTTAATAGAAAAGTTATTAAATGGCAATGCCTTTCATATATTTAAATTCAAAATCTTGCAAGTATATTTTATTGAACCTAAAAAATGCTCGAAATATATCAATAAGTATATTTTATAATACTTCAAAAATAAAGAAATTAAATTAAATTTATTACATATTCAAAATTATTTTAAGATATAAAATATAAAGATGTTTAAAGTATATGCTATCTAAAAATATTTTTCTATTTATTGCAACTTCATTATAAGAATAATCAATTAGTTTTTGTTTATTATTATATATTTTGGAATTGGGTGGATTATATATATATTTATATACATAGTGTGTGTGTGTATGTATAAATATAAATATATCCCATGCTTAACATCTTAATTTTTGAGGTATTTCTTATTAAATGAGTTGCTTTAATATTAAATCTAAAAAATTATAAAAAATTAAATAGAGTGTTTATAAAATTATATTTGTATATAAAACATATAAATATCTTATAAAAAACAAATTTTCTATTCCTATATTCTGAAATTATTATATAGTTTGGACAATCCATTTTAAAATGTAATTTCCATTATTAATAATCATTTATGTTTGCAATAATTTTTTTCATATGGGAAAATACGAAATACTCTCTATCACCTGATTGACAGATATGTAATCGGGAAGTTTAAAACATCATTCAATTGCTTAATGGAGACCAACAAATTCATAGAAAATAGTCTGTGATGTCTAAATACACAGATATTTATCTGGATAGAAAGAATTTATTTATGATCATTAGCACTTGAATTAACTCCTTGTCAAACGAGCCACATATTTTTGTATAAAACACAGCTTAATCCATGAAGAGCACAGATACATGTGTTTTAAGCTAACACTTCAGAGGTCTTCAGGGACGACATCTTTTTTTTTAGGTTTTCCCATTGAAGAGAGCAGAAGAGCAATACACATGTCAGAATTTTGGTTTCAAACTTCTCCTGATTTTATCTTTAGGTGAAAACCAATCCTGTATTGATGCTGCAGCTTTTATTAAAATATTTCTATGTCAGCCTATATTAAATACGTTATCCTAGGCTTTATTATTAGTTTACCTTTATATTTAAAACATTTAACAAATTTATATGTAAGAACGCAGTAATTACTTTGCAGTTCAATCTCGATAAGATACCTTTACAGCGCATTATTCTCTACGGTTATGATTCTAATCATGCAAGTTAGTGATTACTTAAGTGCTAGAATGGCATTCTTCTTACACGAGCAACTTGATGTTTTACCTTCCCAGAGTTTAATTCAAATGCATCACACAACATGTTATTTGAGGGAGTGAAATCTGACAAGAAATGGTGAATTCAGAACACATTACTTCAGCATTTATCGGTATTAGTTTCCCTCATTAGGATCTTAAATAGATTTTCAGTTTCATTAATTAATCAATAAATTATAATTTTATATTAAAATAATTAGTAAAGTAAATATTTAGTTGTTTAGTGAATAAATTGCTATAAATAGACATTTCTGCTAAACTACGGAGAACCTTTCTTCAAAATATATGACAGTTCAACTCTTCTTGCAAAGTCATTCAGGTTTTTCTCTAAACTTTTATGAAAATTAAAAATATAGACTATTTAAACATATACTCAAAAGCGTATTATTTTATTCTGTGCTCTCATAAGATTTATAAAACATAATTTATTTATTCATTATTAAATTAATTTATTCAAATAAAGTTTAATTTTATTATCAGTATTTTAATAGTATAAATGAAACAGAATTTTTGAAGTAACAATAAATATTCAAAAATGTCACATCCAAAAACTAGTATTAACAGACTTATGAAGAGTTTGTATCAGAGATATGGCATTTAAAACTTTTTAAATTTAAAATTTAACAAATAACTATTGAATTCATAAATTTTAAGTTCCTGGTACAATGCTGCCAAAGCTTCTATAAATATTTCAAATAGTTTTATTATACAAAATATCAAATGCTTTCATTTATTAATTAATTGGAATTATTTGAGTAATAGAAACATTCATTAAAAATACACTTACAAAAAATTTTCATGACATTCACTTAACATTCTTATTTTTTTCTTATAAATTACACAAATGAAAAAACAAACATTTTCTTAAATTTTTTCGGTATAGGAAGCTTTAATTGCTTTTAGTTAAATTGGTTAAATTGGTGTATATTCAAGTTTCAGTTCCGTTTCCTGCCAAAAATTGCAGTGATTTGTAAATACATATCATTAAGTCATAACATGAAATATTTGTTAAGAAATCAAAAAATATTTTTAGTGTATTTATGATTTAGTAAAATTTCATGAGTCTTTAAATGTATTTGCATCACATTTTTGAAGGAATATCCTCATATTTTTTTTATTTTTATGCAAAATATTATTTTATCAATGAAACTTGGAGAGTTCTATTTTTAAACACAAATTTTATACAAATTTATTCTCATTTCCTTTCCAAAGATCCTCAAAGCATATATAATTTTGAGATTTGCAATTTTTGAGTATTCTTTAGAAAATAGGTTTGTATTTTTAACACCCTAGACAAAACTCTCTCTAAATGTTATTATGGAATATTTTGTTTGAAATATACTTAGGAATTACTGTTTCAAATTCCTTTTAAAATAATTTTAGAAGTGTTTTCATTGAGAAAAATCATCATCTATCTCAAATATGCATTTTAGTGTGGAAATTAAATCAAAACGAAATCTATGCTATAAAAAAAGCAGTGATTAATCGCAAGCACCATTTGATATTGCTATATTAGTATAAATTAATAACATTTTTTCATCTAAAATGGCCGTCATGATCATTCCATTACTTGTTACCTTTAACTATGAAAGCTGTAGTATCATTAGTTTATTTCGAAATTCATATCCAAATCATCATAACATTTTAGGCAAACACGATTGGTAGTATTCATAAATAGTTATTAAAGTTACACATTTTGTTAGTTGTGAGCTATTGCCCCAAATACCACTATTTAAAGTATAATCAAAATGTAATATCACAATTTTATATATATATATGTATAAATATCTATGAGAATTTTGATAATTATGATAACTGGAAGAAACATACTAACCATATTTTATTATCTGGTTTCACAAAGCAATGTCCACAAAATTGAAAAAATATTACTATTAATTTATATTTCTAATAATTTTTTGATAACTTTCTTATGTAATTATTGTTTAAAGAAATTGTTTAGTGAACTATAGAAATGAAAGAAAGATATAGAATTGAAGGAGGTACAGTAATTATATATATATATATATATATATATATATATATATACACATACATACATAATGGTAAATATTGTGGTTCTGCTAAATACCTGTGTACTGGGTAAACAGAAATGTTGTAATGCTAATCTATTTATATTATTTTATATAATACTATGTCTTTAATATTCCAAGTTAATTTATAGAAAGAAAAATAGCATACAATTCTCTTTAAAATGTTAAAATATTCTGTACGTGATAAATAATTATTTAATTTTTGCATAACGATTTATTTTTATTATTATTTTAGTGAGCATATGAGTTTATAATTTCTTCTCATTCTTATAAATATTATACAATTTTTTGAATTTTCTGTATCATTTAGCAATGAAAAATCAAACATTATTAATTATTAAATCCTAATATAAGGAAAATAGATTGCTTTTATTATCAAACACTCCTAGTGAAAAATTACAAGAAAATTAAATTAATATAAATGTCATATCTGATATAATTATTCCAATGACAGATAGTATAATGTTAAAAGTTTTAATAGACTTGGATAGTTTTTGAATTCATTTTTTAAAAATATTTTTTTCTTCGTAAGATGCTTTGAATATATTTTATAAGATATTTTGTGTATAAAATTGTTTTACTAATTCAGCTCTTGAAAATATATTTTTCAGTTGCGTTAATCGAAAACTTCAAGTAAATCATTATGTATTATTTCTGTAAGGCCCTTATTTATAATTTTCTCACAAAATATCTACAATGAGAAATATATCTTAAACATTTCATGGCAAAATAATATAGATAGTATTATATGTAATTATATGTTAGAAAACAAATTTTAATAAATAACATTATTAAGAAATGTAAATTTTCAAAATGAGATGTCCTCAGTTCTATTAAACTGGAATTCTAGTTTTCACCACACAATAAGTTAAAAGCATCAATTCTAAGTAAGAAAATTTACATTGTTTACCTTTGAATGAGCACAGGAGGACAAAACTTAACTTTATAGAAGTTACTAAAATGTGAAATATGCAGTATTCAGTGATTGTTAGAAAGTGGATTTATAATGAGATACATTTTATGTAAAACTTTAAATGAAAGTAATTAGTAACTCCTATAATTAAACAAATATTTTTTTTAATTTTTTATGAATGTTAATATTAACATAAGTACGCTTTTTACAGCATTCGTTTTGAAAAGCAATGGAAACATAAATTTTATGCACAAGTTAAATACATTCTTTTTTATCCTTTTTAACTTATGACTTAAATTTATCATATTGATTAGACTTTTACAATTAATAACTGATTAAAGTTAAATTCGTCATATTGATAACAATTTCTATCATTAACAATGGATTAAAGTTCTATTCATTTTAATATCGGTTTTCTATATTTAATATAGAACTTTTATATCCATTGCAAAAGGCTTAAAATTTATGTTTACTCTTTCATTAAACTTGTTCATCATTGTTACTTAAATAATTATGTATGATTTTTTCTCATGTGTTATCTGTTACACATTTTCATGAATTTTTAATGAGTAAAATTCTTAATTTTCAACTGTTAAATATTATAATATATAAAGTATTACATTGTTTTTTCTTAAAAATATACAAATTTATTATGAAACTTTAATATTAAATTATTTACTTTTATTAGTTATAATAAAATCCAATTTCTTTAGTGACATGCTTTGGGAAGTAGGGAGAAAATATATTGTTCTTTACCTTCCTAGGATCTTATATGATCTGATATAAATTATATTTCAAAGTATATAAATATGATAAATACTTCAAAAATCAATCAAAACATAATTTACAATATAATCTAATAAACTTAATTTTAATTGAATTTAAAATCAATTGATTATATTAATTAAAAACATAATAAAGAATAAAATATCACGTAAACATTTTTATTTTCCCAACTGATACAGATGGTGTTAGCACACTTTTAGAACGATTTCTATAACGAATGAAAAAAAGTAAATCTTTTAACATAAAATGTTTTGGCAACAGCTTTTTATTTGAAATGAGAAATATCGTCTGCTACTTATAAATTTATTCTTCTTTCAAAATGTCACATAAACATGCTGTGAACTGTCAGATATGTTTTTGAGCTTTCCGAAGATAAACGTTCTTATTCCAGAGTTCAAAAAGGTTGTGAAATGCATAGGTATTAAAATTTCTAAGTGTAAAATAATCAATATTATTAATCGGACAGGTAAAAACTGCCAATCATTATTTCTACATAAAAAGAAGACTCTAAACGAATATCCTTAAAAGGTACGTACTGTTTCAAATGTTTCTAAGGTGAAATCGCTGTTTAACAAGAGAAAATCAGCCAGCACAGAAATGAAATGAAAAGTCTATAGATACATCTGTAGCAACAATAAATAAAATAATAAACCAGTATTTACAACTTAAAAATTCTAAAAAACATAATGTTCACCAGCTTTTGCCGAGACATGTGGCTCAACGCAAAACATTTTGTACAATCCTATATATAAACCACTTAGCAGGAGATAAATGGAAAACCCTTGAGACCTTTGATGAAGCATGGGTTTACCTAAATGACTGTAACAAAAAAAGGTGTTTTTACTATAGAAAATGAGGAGAAAAAAAGTTACAAACCCACTTCCGTCAATGCAAAGAAAGTTTCAATAATGGGTTTATGATTGTCGCAGGTTTCTCCTACAATGGGAAATTAAAAATAAGAAGAGTGGAAAGAAATGTTAAAATCAACTCATCGTACTATCAGGAGAAAATTTTACACTCAATATTTACTTAAGAAATTCCACTTCTTTATCCCAATTACTTTCAAAAAGAGAAACTTCACCAAGACAAAGCTATAAGTCATACTTCAAGAATTACCACTGCATTCCTTGAAAAAATGATGACTAAATGCATGTATACATTTTCAACACATCCCTGTGAAGTCTCCTGACGCTTCACCTATAGACTATTGTGCCTTTGGTCTGTTAAAAAAGCCTCTTTCTATATGCAAATCCACAACGATAGATGGACTCTGGAAAGTAATGGAAGATGAATGGAAAACAATAGCCCTGGAAATACTACGAAAAACTCTTCGATCATGGAAATCACGATGCAGATTTATACTCCAGAAAAAAGGCTATCAGATCAAACATTTAAAAAATAATGTTTACATTTTAAACATTAATTAAATGGCTGCGAAATCATTCTAAAAATGTGTTAATAGCCTCTGTATTTTCATTTTAAACAAATTAAAAGAATAAGAATTAATCACATAAGCTTTTAAAATGTTTGTAAATTATTAATATTTAAAAAAGAGAATATGGTAATATGCATATATTTATGAAATATAACCTTTAAATTTAATGTTATATTTTAACAAATGAATGATATAGACAATTTAAAAATTGCGAAATCATTTGACTAATGAATCAATTGTTTATTATTAGAGAGTTTTCCATATTTTAATGTTTTTAAATACGAAGTTTTATTCATGTAAAACTTTAGAGTCACGTTAAGTTTAGTATTTTTCTTTCCTTTTAATTAATTTTTAATTGTAGAAAGTTTTTACATCTGTTGTATGTTTTTAACTGTTAACAACAGTATATAAACAGTAAAATAAGTGCAATTCCTCTGTTATTTCAATTTAGTTATAATTTCACATGATACTGGTATAGAAAAAATATTCATTTTTGTAATGTATTGCTTAGTTTCGTATTATAGCATTTCTAATAAGAATTCAATAATTTAAAGTACTTAATACATATTTCAGAAAATACTTGTTTATTTTGTTTGGAAACCAATAACTCTTTTTTTATTACAATAAAAGTTGCAAGATAAGCACAGTTTTAATACATTTAGTAAATAATTTATACATAAATTAATTAAATACAAAAATAAATTTAATATTTAAAAGTAATAAATTGTTCTATTGGCAATACAGTAACAATTATGTAGTTTTTCTAGTTTAAATAAATTAAAATCAAAATGTATTAAAATTATAGTGATGTGACACCAACTTCAAAAAGTATTTATATAAATATTCATATAAATAATATGTTTTAATAAATTATTGTATGGAATACAATATTTATGAATTAAGTCTACAAAACATGTGAACATTCATTATATAAGCTTCTTTAGGATGACTTCGGGTTTCAAAGATTTGTTTTATAATTCGAGCATTAAGTTCTACTTTTAATTAAATGTTTATCTAAAGTGCAATTTTATAAATATTTATGCATCTAATTAGAAGACAAAGTATTTAACTAAATATATTATCATCAAATAAATTCTATATGAGGTGTAACTGATCAATTCATAGTTAAAATTAAGAGTCAAGATTTGTTTTCATTTTTAACTGACTATTTTTTTCTGTATTAAAATTACCCATTGAAATAAAACATTTTTATAAGTAACTTAGAATGGAATATTGCAAAATTATTTTTTTATAAATTTGTTGTATATAATAATAAATACGTTACTGTAAACGTAATTAATCCAGTGATTATATACATTTACCAGTGATTATTCATTATCACAATGAACTTGGTAAACGTGATAAATTATTGAATAATTAACACATATACTTGTTAATTATTAAAATTTTCAATTCGTAGTAAAGCATGAAAAAATTTTGATTATTTTTAATGTAATTATGTCTTAATTTGAAAAAATAAATACGCTCAAGTAACTTTAAATGTTTCGTTCTTAAAAATTTGAAGAATATCATGATGACCTAGAATAAAACTAACAAAAATATTTTAATTTAAAAACTTAAAAACAATTGTCCATTTTGTAATTTACATACAGGAGATATTTTAAAAGATATTTCAGATATTAGCATTAGTTATACACGTCTAAAAATGCAAAAATACAAAATTATCAAAATTTCGGGAAGTAAAATGAAATCCAACTTGTAATGCAAGTCCTTTCCTAATAATAAGATTTTATATAATTTGAATGAAAAATATGTTTCATTTCATAATGCGGAGGTCACATAAATGTTCTTGAAAAAAAAAGAATTTTAATTTAAATAATTAGTACTTCAGATAATTCTTAGATATTGTTAACTAAAAGAGATTGATAAGGAAACCAACTTAGATTATTATAACTTCTACAAAATTGTTCTATAGCAAAAGCAAACCAAGCCATTTAAAAAAGGCATTTATTTATATTTAATTTTAAATTTATTTACATAGGTTCATTAGATTATCATGATATTTAGGATTACATATTTTCCCAGATTTTACATTTGCATATATTCACTTAATTATGCGAAACAATTACAAAATATAATTTCCAAAGTTACTTTTACAATCTATGTATCTGTCCTTTACTTATACAATTTATCTTTTGATAAAGTTTACAATTAATAAAATATTTTTCATCAGAAAATGATATTGTTATTTATAACAATGAATCAATAACACAAAATCAATGAATAAATAATTTATCTTTTAACAAACAAATATTTGATTTTAATTTATAAAATTTATTGCTCAAAAAATTATTCGTCCACAAGTTTTATTCTATTTTTTGAAATTTATTAATACCAATTTTATAATTTATTTATTCAAATCCGGATAAGCAACTGGAAAAGATCAAGTAATGTAGTGATCGGTGTTACCCATATTAAAAATCTCAGTGATATCATTTAATGCCTTTTGCTATTTTCCTTAGATTTAGAGTTAACAAATTTTACTAACCACAAGCATTTTTTGGTTAAAGTCATAGATGATGGTATTATTAAAGGTAGCTACAACTGAAGCTTAAACTCTCAGAAATATTTAGATTTTTGAATCTAAGAAATGTAACGAAAATAATTTCTTCCTTCTAAGTTAAACGTGATCTTGCTATTTGTGTAAGTATAATAAGAATGAGCAGCTATATGATTTAGTACTTATTACTAAACAACAAACAACATTGACTTTAGTTTAGTCAGTCTGATATCTGACAACTTATTTTCATTTGTGCAACAAGTAAGTTTGCGTATTTGCACTCATGTTCATTACATGTTTCTTCTTATGATCCTGCATATGCTATCAAAGCATCCTGATTCTATTCATCATAAACAAGAGGGCTTTACCTACACTATATTGCCAGATATCCATTTAACATTTATGAAAAAACGAATAAACAGATTAAACATATGAGAATACATGTCTAAAAAGTTATATAAAGGAAATTTTCAGCCACCTTAAAATATACTAAATGTTGCTAATATATTATTAGTAAAGAAAATATTTTTCTATTCAGAGCAAACCTTACCATTCCATAAATATAATAATCTTGCAGAAATTTTGGTTAGAGACGTAATTTTTTAAATCGCTAAATATGTTTTTTTACAAACCAATATAGAATATTTTAATCTTTTAACCTATTTTGTATCTACTACCTCAATAACGACTTTATTTATTTATTTTTAATTTTTTTTTGTGTTTTTTTTTTCAAATTTATATGCAAGAATTATGTTTCACTCCATCTAGAAAAATTAAGATGTTAAAATTTAAAAAAAATTGAGACTCTTTTGTTCTTTACTTTAATTTTATTCCTTGAATTTTCTTCAAAATTCTTATAATTTTATCATATTATTCTTATAGACTAAATTATGATTGGTATTTGATCTTGTTTTTAAAAAAATTAAAATTTACATTAACTTTTTATACTATGAAATTGACGTCCTAATTTTTTTATTTTGGTCTCTACTTAGTATTTAATAAATCACATTTATCAAAGGAATTATAAATTGCAATATTCTTTCACGTTGCGTCATTTAAACCCTATTATCTCTATAGGTTTCTACATATTTTAAGGAAGAATTGTAGAGTTTTTGATTATTGAAATATTAAATTGAAATAATTTAGACATTTTATAAAAATACGAATTAAGTTTTATAATTTTTACAATTACTTGTAATGTTTCACCATTATTTAAAATCACAACTTTATATTTTTCAGATTATTCATTAAAATTTCCTATTTCATCAACAGCTTCATACAATACGACATCAATATCATATATTAAGAAAGCTGATTATATTGAAAAATGCATTAATTTATTAAATACAATTATCTTATAAGTAATAATATATTTTCTATTTTCTACTAATAAATTAGGTAATCAAATGAAACTTTCTGATGACAAATACTTTTCCTAAATTTTCTAACACGTGATTTATCGTTGAACTTAAAAAAAAAAAACTGATAAAATGAGGTCATTGAGAAATTTTTTTCGAATTATTTTAGCGTGTATTTTTCACAACTAACATACTTCATTTTGTATTCAAGATCTGAAATCACTTTTAATAGAAAAAGCATTATTAAAATAAACTTGCAAAAATTCAAAGGAAAAAAATCGAAGATATATCAAAGAGCAAACAAACTACTTTGATATAATTTATTAAAACTGCATGAATGCGTACTTTTTAAATCCATATAAAGGTTATGATATATGAATATCAAATTGATTACACATAAAGCTTTCTTTGAGCATTTCAGGTACATTTTTAAAAACGATGGCACTTTTAAATTCAAAATTACTTTAATGTTTCTTTTTAAATTTGGTTCACATTTTGCGAAAATAAATATAAGTTTTTTTCTGTTTTCCATTCATGTAAAAGTATTACGAATAGTTATTTAAATAAATTCAATTTTCTGAAATATATATAAAAGAAAACAGTCATTTTTAATTTATTGTTCGTAAAATTTTAAAATGGTCTTGATAATTTTAAATTTTGGTTTTAAAAGCAATATTCTTGCGTATTATTAATTTATCTTTCACATAGTTCAGAAATCAGTGCTTCATGTTATAATTAATTTCTTTAGTCTAGAAATATTGTTAATAACAAAGAATTCATTGTTTAGTAAGAGACTTGTAAAACAATGCTATAAAGTTGCACATTTATTTGAGATAAATAACTATCATTAATAGTTTGCGAGATTTCTCATTGATTACTTTACATATTTTCCAAACGTATACACTTACAAATATTTTGAGAAAATGAAAAAACCTTTAAAATTTTCATTAATAACTTACTTTATAAGTAAATTGGTCATTAAAGTGAATGCATTTCTCACGGAGAATATTTGAAATTATAAAATTATATGTTAGAAAGAAGTGAAACATGCGTGTGAAAAAATAATAGAATGTGTTTTAATGTCTCATACAAACTTTTACTTCAATTATTTGAATTAAAAAAGTTCCTTTTTGGCAATAAAATTACTTTAACTCCTTCTGCATAATTATTCATATAATCTTTAGAAAATGGTTAAATGTAAAATTGATACTTGATTTAATATCTTTTTTTTACTTCAGATTATAACAAAAACATGTTCGTATTTAAATTTAAAGTGAAACGTTTTTCTTTCAATTTCAAATGTAATATTAACGGCAGATTATCAGGCTCAATCCTAAATTAAAAATTAATTATATCTTTTGATTTGATTTTTAAAATATATTCTGTATGGCAACTTGAATCAAAAGTATTACAATGTTTTCAATGAAAGGTGGACTTATTATGACGATTTTTGGGCTGAATGAATATATACAATGTTATTTGCCAATACATCAATCGAAATTTTTAACATTAATGTAAAAAGAAATTCATAAATGAATTGTAAAAAATCTTAATAAAGGCATCTTAGGAAGCTTTCTTACACTGCTGACCACCCAAATTGAGGCATCTTAGAACCCAAAAGATATCACAACAAAATTTATTTTCTTGATAAACATGTTGACCAAGTATCAAATGTATAAAATTATAGACTTCTGTCAAGTGTTGTTCCTGCCAAAATCATAAGCCAGAGTAGCCACCATTGTTGGAGATCAAATCGGCCAAACGCCTCGACATTGATTCAAAGAGATTTTGGATGTGTTCGTGGGGTACAGAAGACCAAGCAGCTTCCACACGTTGCCAAAGTTGATCTGATGTGAGAGCTGGGGATGTAATCTCAGTCAGCCGTTGAGCAACAATGAACCACATATTTTCTATCGGCGAAAGATCAGAAGAGCGAGCCGGACAGGGAAACAATTCAATCTGGCGATTGATGAAGAACCATTGTGCAATGAGTGCCATGCATGAGCGTGCATTATTCTGTTGAAATATGGCTGTGGGCAAGCCCTGAAAGTAAGGAAAGACAACTGTATAAAATCCGTTGGACATGTATCACTGGCAGTTTTAATTACCGGTAATGTGTACCAGAGAAGTGCGATAGTGATATCCAATAACGATTCACTCCATAGCACCACCTTGAAGAATCAGTGTGGCGGTGCATAACGCAGCTGTTCAGCATCCTCTCTCCACGGTGTCTACAGACTCCAATTAGACCATCTTGGTGTTGCAGACTGAAGCGTGACTCGTCATAAAAGACAATTTTATTCCCTACTGCCTTCCAAATCCTTTTTTCTTTTCATCGCACCCTTGGCGGTGGAGACGTCTATGGTTCTGTGTCAAGAGTAGACGAAGTAACGGATGTCTTGCGGAGAGACCACTTTGCTGTAAACCACGTCGAATGGTACGCGCATACACTGGGCGATGCATTACAGAGTGAATGTGCTGTGCTATGGTTCGTGAGGTGGCTGAGCGACACATCACTGCCATACGCACAATTTGTCTCTCATAAAGGGAAATAGTCTACTGAGGTGGATGCCTCTGAACACGTCTGTCCATTGTAACCTTCTGCATCCAACGATCATATATCTCCATTTCAGTTGTTTGGTTCCATCCAACATGACTACCGGTTTTCCTGAAAGATAATCCACAATCTCAGTAGGCTTTTCTCTGTCGAACTCAGGTATTTGATCAAAAAATAATCTCTGGTTTTTACGAGTCATAATTGATTGTTTATTCTGAAAAAAACTACAAAAATAATGCAATTCCCAAACTTAAATTCGTCAAAATCTCTAAGCCTTAAATAGTGCTCTGAATTGGCAATCCAGTTGTGCATGATGTGCGTCTGCGCTAAGATTCTAATCATTTGCATATCTCACCTCCGCAAATGAAGATTGTAAATTTCCTGTTATTTGCATGCTTCATTTAGTGAGTTGCATTTAGGGTAGTCAGCAGCGTATATAACACAATTGTTGTTATATTGTTTTTAGAGTGTTTTAAATCAAATACTTTCATTTGAACTTTGCACCTTTATGGACACGACAATAACAACAACAAATCAAATACTGTAAAAAGGATATAATATATGGAATTACATGCACTAGGTATAAAATATAATAATTGAATCTCACTTTATTATCATACATTTTGCAATCATATTTAATCATACATTTACTTAGCCTAGTTAGAAAAATCAATATTAAAAACATTTCATTCACTAAAAGGAAGAATCCCAATATTTAAGTCTTAATTATAATTTCAGCAGAAATAAAATTAAACGACGAGAAGTTTGTTTGTCATTTAATTTTATTTTTATGGTACGACTCAGAAAATAACGGAAAGAGATACACGATACTTTTTTTTTACGAAATTTTACTACAAATTCAACTTTTATCAAGGTTTTAAGTGTTTTAATATATATTTATAGCGTAATATGTACATTTGAATACTGTTAGCAGAATACGTATTCTAACACAATGTTGGTAAGCTGTCATACATAGTGTGACGATTTCATATAAATTTTTAAAACAATACTAATCAATGTGGTGTGTTGCAATATTTTTAATTTTCAAATTTTATATACATACACACAAACACACATACACACACACACACATATATATATATATATATATATATATGTATATATATATATATATATATATATATATATATATATATATATATATATATATATATATGTATATTACAAACACAAATATTTTCTTTTAAATTCACTTTTTATCAAAACCACACATAACATCAGCAATATATGAATAGCCAAATTTTGTCTTTATATTGCCAAAACTATTAACCAGCTTTAATTTATTTATAACTTCATTGTCATCTTAAAATAAAGGGAAGTTAAAAAGATTTATTTTTGTATTTGCTAATGACCAATAGATATTTTAAATTTTTAATTGTTAATAAATATTGATTGCCATATACCATATTATAGATTATGTCTGCAATAGCTTTATAAAGTTCTTAAATGATATTTACTTCAGATAAATAATAAACATTGGAGACCTTCAATATTTTGTTTTGTATCAACTAGGCAAAATTATAATTTAAGAAATAAATCTATATCAGTTGGAGGAATATGTATAGTGATCAGTGACAAACATAGTGAAGGTTATTCCACATAAATTATCACTACGAAGCGGATTGAATTGTAAAGTAAACGATAGAATATTTTAAGAGTTTACGGTGCTATAATCACGCTACTATAAGAACTGAAATTGCATTAAGAATTTTAGTAAAAACTGCTATCTAGGGTAGTATGAGTTATGTCAGGTCACAAAATATGATGCTTCTATTTTGGTAAATTGAATAATAATATTATTTGTTGAAACATTTTTAGTAGAAAAAGTGAAGTAACTCAGAATTATTATATTAAATGAAAAAGGTATGGAATTACTAACTGAAAAAATGAAATCATACCTATATTTGTTGGGATATGACTGAAAATGAAATTTTTGGAGGATGGCAACATGAGTAAGCAAATATTATATAATCATAATTTATAATATGAGCAATGTCTTTCAATATTGCGTTATTAAATAACAATTGGTATTCTATATATTTCATGAGCTGCTAAGTAAATTCAATCTTGCACTTACTTAAACAAGTGTGAAATGATATAAATAACTGACATTATTCACACAATGTTTTTACACTGAATAAAAATTATTAGAAGTGCAAAATATCAGAATAATTAATGGAAATATCGTAGTTTAATACAGGTTAAAAATAGGAGTATATCTTATTGCCTTATGTGATGTTTAATGAGAGATACCTGTGAGATTCAAATAGAAGATATTTTACCTCATGAATGGAATATAACTTTGTCTGTATGTAAAAAAAACATCTTTGTGTCACCTTTGAATGCATGTATTACGCACGAAATAGTACGGCATTACATCTATTACAAACAACTTGAGTTGATAATGATGACAATGTATTTCCAATATTCATTCAATCAGAATTCAATTAAATGCATTCCTCAAAATAGAAGGATCATTGAGAGGAGTTTTTCAATTTTTTACAAGACTTTACACATTGTGTTTAAATCAAAAGTAACGAATGTCAAATAATGATATTATTTTAAGCATAAAATGATGAATATTGATGCTAACGTTTACTAATAAAACAACTCGATGAATATTAAATACTAACTGAATAATTAAATTTATAGTGGAAAATTTTATATATTTATTTAAATATATATTTTTTCTTTTTTTATATAATTTTATTTGAACATAGGAGTACATAAATAAAAGAATCCATAGCAAATTTTTCGCTTCAGATAATTGTTGCAAATAAAAAAAAGAAAACAAAAGAATTGTTCGTTAACGCAAAATGAAACAACGGTAATTCATAAAGTGTTTCAAAACTACTTCATTTTTTTTCTGTGAATTAAATTCCATTAATCTTCGCATTTCTTATTCACACACATTTTACAAATGCACATTTGTCTAATATGTTTACATATTTTATCTTATTCGATTATTATCCTTCATCTAGTATTTGATTATTATTCTCAATTTTGATTTTTGACTAATTTTATAAAAATGTAATATTAATTATAATTTAGTAATTCTATTTTAGCTGCTTTTGCGCTGGATGTATTGCTAAATATAAGTGGTATATCTATTATTTTCTTCGTATATATATTTTCAATTTTATATTTATTCTTGTAAATTTAAATTTCCGCCTATGATACTTCTAATCTTGCCGTTACATATATATATATATATATATACATATATATATATATATATGTATATATATATATATATATATATATATATATATATATATATTAGCTAAATACATTGTAATATGAATGTCATTTCACTTAGGATACATTTAAAATAAAAATATTTATTAGAAAGAATAAAGCAGAAAGTAAGAATTTTCTGTTTGTTAATTTTTCTTTAACTTTTTAAAACAAAGTTGTATCTTTATTTTTGCAAACTACTAATAATTTAAAGTAGACCCAATTTGGAATCTGTGCCAAGGTTTAAGTTGTGAATATTATATTAAATATAGCTGAATATTATGAATAACTCTTTTAACTATCCACTTTATAATTTCTCTTATTTGAGGCAATTTTTGAAAAGAATTACCAACAATGCCGTTAATTATCCACATCATGCCAGTTAATAATTTGATCACATCATAACAACTATTTAGATAATTTCTTGACAATAACGAATGATTATAAAGTTCAGTTTCTGATGCATTATAGTTCAAAATAAATAAACATTTAATCATATATATAATAAGTTATTTATATAGCATTTAATTAAATCATAACACTTAATTTAAAATTATATATTTCACAATTAAAAATAATTTCCATCTTAATTATCAGAAAAAGACAGTTTTTCAACAAAATATGCAAGTATAACTCTGACTTTTTTCACTCTCACATTCATATATTTTAAATGAATACGGAAAAGGTGTTAAATAGATTTTAATGTGATAAACATGAATTAATTAGCTGTTTAATATACTACTTACATACAAACAAACAAAAACTCATACACACACATATTTATATATATATATATATATATATATATATAATTTATTCCACAATATATTAGGTATGTGAATTTGAGGTCTTTATATATATATATATATATATATATATATATATATATATATATATATATATATATATATATATATATATATATATATATATATATATATATATATATATATATATATATATATATATATATATATATATATATATATATATATATATATATATATATATATATATATATATATATATATATATATAATCATTTAATAATATAAATCAAATCATTTAATAATTTAAAAAATACACTTTCAATAAAATATAGGAGTTAATTAAATGTATACCTTAATTAAGCAACTAAGTTTAAAATAATTAATATATTTCTAAAATTTGTGAAAATTTTGATAAAAGAGTTTTATAGCATTTTAGCTCTCAAATTTTATTAAAAATATATGGTAATTAAATTAATCATGATTAAACAATTTTTACATACTTGTATACATAATATACAATTAAGAACATAATTTACCTGTTGCAAGGTTGCACTTTACGTGTTTGCGGTGCGTTTTGTGAAATGCTAAATAAAATCTGTAACTTTGCATCATATGCTATTTCACTTTGATCAGCTGTTGCCATTTTTCATGTTGATACTCTCCACGATTGTCTCTCTAAGCATATATATCATATTAAAATAGTGTCAAATTCTTCGTCCTTACTGGGAACTATACAAAAGGAAATGGACGTGATTATTTTATTTGATTCATTGCGCTAAGCTAGAGACAGTTGTGGGAAATTTACGGAAGAGTTGAACAAAGATGAACGATTTATATAATTACTGTGGTTTGAGTGTTGTTATCTGAGTATGATATCTGAGTTTTGTTACCTGATCTGTGTATATAACTATCTATTTTAATTTTACCATTATTGTTTGTTCTAGCTTTTCAGTGTTTGCTATTCTGGCAACAGTTGTTCTCAAATCAGCCGTTTAAATTTTTTAAAAAAGCTTACTTGTTAGAATGTCTTACAAACACTGGTTTATATTAGTTCAGAAATAATTTAAGATTAAATCAAAATTTTAAAAATCCTGCGTAATTAAAAATTATGAAAGTAAAACACGAAAATACGGTAAAATCTTTGCTTTGAAACTATATTTTCCATGAGAACGCTTTCTTAAATGATATTTTTTACAAAACTAATTAAGTAATATTTTAAATATTAATCTCATTTTGCTTAAATCACTTGATTTATTATATAAATGAAACAGGAAAAATGATAATTCTAATATTTTTCTTTCATACGCCGGATATGATAATTACAAAGAAATAATTTCTGAAATTATTGTATTTAATCTTAACCATCTATTAATTTTAAAGAAATTCATATACTTTATTTAACTTCTGAGAAAATTTTATTCCTATATAAATTCAATAATTAAACATTAAATAAAATATAACAATTTAATGAATACATAATTTATTTGCGTTTTTTTTACAGAACCTATTTGAATGCTCCCCGGGTATCAAATTAGGTTTATACATTAAACAATTACTTGTAAACAATAGAATGCTTTAATTTCCACAATTCTATGACAAATGCCTTTTGTTCTATTTTAAAGGATTTAAAATGGTAAATCTAACTTAAAATCTGTTGACGTCATTTTAATATTTCTTAACATTAGTTTGTTAGTTTATACTTTTATAAAATGTAGATAAATCTTCTTTTATGGATTAAACACTCAATTGTGAGATAATTTTATTTCTTATCGTGTATTCCTTTATCAACATAATTAATATTAATTACTATTTTCATTAATTATTAAAAACAGCAATGTTTGTGCTGGAAGTAAAATACTAAGTTCTGTAGAAATTATTGTAGTAAATTGAGAAATGTGTTTATTGATAGTTTATATTCAAGAGTAAACAAGCAATTAAAACTTAATCTTTTGAAAGTAAACATGAGAAAACTCTAATTATAGTTATATATATATATATATATATATATATATATATATATAAGCTTATTTTTTAAAACTATATTACTTTAAAATTTATGTGGGATTAATTGCAAGATTTATACAATTTAAGTCTAGCAGTATTAACTTGTTTCTATAAGAACTTGAAGAGTTATACGATTGCGTAAAATACCGAGATAAGTGAAATGCACAAAAAAAATTTGTTTTAAGTGAAAAAATATAAAATTAGATTTTGATTGTTATTATTAATTTTTTAATAATAGTACTTTTTGAATGCTAAAAATATATCTTTTTTTAAAATTAATGGAAGTAAACACTTATTTTTGATTACTTTGCAGCTAAGTCTAGGATAAGTAAAAAAAAAAATACACAAATAAGAAGCAAACACCAGTTACTTAACATGGGAAAAAGTACTCTTATTTTAAGTGTATTTTTCCCAAGTTACCCAAGTTTTTCCCACGTTTATTAAGTTACCCTACAATAAAAAATAATTTCATGGCTCGAATGATTCCTTTAAAAGTAAAATAATGTAAAGCATTAATACAGTGAATTGATTACGTCATATCAATATCATAAAAAGGGAATTGACGTTACTATTATTGGGGAATTTTTATATTATGCAAAACTTTTTCAGGGCATTTAAAGTATTCTAATTTTTTATTGATAATTTTTTAAACATCAGTTAAAGGCAGTTTTTATGTTTCTTTATTTCTCTTCAAGTGTATCTCTCTAGACAATTTCTTAATTTGAAATTTTGTCATTTTGCCATTTTGCATTGTTATTTTATTTATATTTAAATCGTATATATATTATTTAGCATAATATATTATATTATTTAGCATAATTCTAATGTGATTGGAATATTATATAGTATTTTAACATTTTTAAAGTGACTTCACATACATAATTAATACTAATCGCAATAATTCCTATAAACATTTATATTTGTTAATAACTAACAGAAAAGAAAATATGGTATTGAGTAATTTTTATTAGGAATGATAATTATGTTAAGTTAATAAAGTTGAATGTAAGAATTAAACTTACTATACCATTTTTAATATAATAATATCAATACTAGAAATTTTTGATTTAATTAAATTTTTGATTTAATTTAATTTAATTAAATTGATTTAAATTTTATTTGACGTTACTATTATTGGGGAATTTTTATATTATGCAAAACTTTTTCAGGGCATTTAAAGTATTCTAATTTTTTATTGATAATTTTTTAAACATCAGTTAAAGGCAGTTTTTATGTTTCTTTATTTCTCTTCAAGTGTATCTCTCTAGACAATTTCTTAATTTGAAATTTTGTCATTTTGCCATTTTGCATTGTTATTTTATTTATATTTAAATCGTATATATATTATTTAGCATAATATATATATATTATTTAGCATAATTCTAATGTGATTGGAATATTATATAGTATTTTAACATTTTTAAAGTGACTTCACATACATAATTAATACTAATCGCAATAATTCCTATAAACATTTATATTTGTTAATAACTAACAGAAAAGAAAATATGGTATTGAGTAACTTTTATTAGGAATGATAATTATGTTAAGTTAATAAAGTTGAATGTAAGAATTAAACTTACTATACCATTTTCAATATAATAATATCAATACTAGAAATTTTTGATTTTAGGAAACACATAGTTATTAAATCAACAGTAAAAATAAATAAGTAAGTTAATCTTACAATTTATATCTTAATAAAATTTATGATTTTCAATTTTATTAATTTTATTAATTCAAGGATGGATATCTAAATTTATATGAAAAATAATCTTTTCCGAAACATATGAAAATAATTGCAATAGCGAATAACTATATTATGTAATTAATAGAAACTTTTTTTAAAAAATTTGTCATATAATTTTTAATGATGTTTACTTCAATTAAAATTATCAGTAGAAGTTATACCAGGATAAATATAAAAATAAATGTACAAAAGATTAAATGTAATAACGTAATTTTTAAAACTAAATTCTTAAAAAAAAAAAGTGATAATGATTCAAATATTTCATATTTAAATACTATAAAGTAAATTTTCGAAGTCAGTCTTCTTCTTCTTTATGGACAGGACTCCCCCTGTGGGCCAAGGCCTTCAAAATCTTCTTTCATTTTGGTCTTGTTATCGAAATAGAACTCCAGATTTTGACCTTTGTAATTCTAAAATCTTCGTCTTTGGAGTTGATCCATCTAAAAATTCCAAGTCTTTAAAGGGATTTCTCGATTATTTCCGAGAAATCAGTCCAAATTTTGATTTTTTAGCTTTCTTATCATGTAGTATTTTTCTGAGATTGGGCATTTGGTCCCACACCCAACCTCCAAACTGGAGGAACTGTCCTCTGATATAATCCCCAGGAGCAGGATATCGACTATCCTGCCGAAGGCTGAGCACCTATTTTAGTAGCCTTTTACAATACGCATAGGCTATGTCGGGACTATTCTTACCACATGGGGTCGAAGACAGCCCGGAAAATTTAAGATATTAATGAATGTATTTTGATTATAATACATTATTATATTTTAATGTTTATGTTTGGCACTTAAATATTTCTTACACTTTATAAAATAATTGCATACTTACAGTATGAAATGAAGTGAAAAACTCTTGTAACCTGAATAAGAGAAGATCAGTAATTTATCTAAATAATGGAAATAGAACTAGAAACAAACAAAAGATTTATAAATAAGTATACACATAAGTATCTATACATTTTGTGTAAAAGCAGACATTTTTAAGAATATTTTTTCATTCCCAACTAAATGTAAAATATGTTATCATAGAGAATAGTAAAACTGAAATAATGTAATACTGAAACATACAATAGAAACATCCCAAAATATTTTATCATGTCTGACTTTGGCCTCTTCACTGATGTTAAAACCAATTCAAAAGAAGAATTGAAACTCTCTTGTAAATAACGAAATATCATTTGGTCTAATTACATTTTTGTACTCTGAAACTGTTCTTTTCTGATCAGAAGATATCAAAATTCCTTGTATATTATCTATATGTTTCTCTTTTATATGATTTCTTATTATTCTTATTTATAATCTAACATCTTCCTTTTAACGTGATTCAAATGTATTGGAAACACTAAGATAAAAAATTAAATCTAGTTTTCTTTTAATGCCGCATAATGAGGATTAAAGCAAAAACGAGTTAAGATGCCCATGAAAGCCATTTACTTAAAGGAATGTAACTGATGCACATTTTCAATAAAATTGTCTCATCAGAGCCTTCTTTCTGGTGTGATGGACTTGCTGTCACACCTGTGGTATAGCAAACGGTTCAGATTTAAAAAGCTATCACGCAAAATAAAAGGCCAACATAGATTCCAGGTCACAAAGCGAGATTTTAAAACTTTAAGATTTTAATGCCCCCCATACTGGGTATCCCGTCAAATAGTATGTAATAGTTAAATAATATTTAACAGATATAAAATGATATATGAACCTTTAATATTGTTTAAAACTCTATTTTTCAATTTAATGTTTACATAATTGAATTTTTAAAATAAAATATTTTAATTCTTATATAATAATACTTGTTTTTCTTTCGTAAAATTTTGTAAATGCTTAGTTGATTTTTTTTCACCATATAGTAGAGATGTTCTAATGGAAATTCACTTTTAATTTATGTCAGATTTTTATTCATATTTAGTAAAAGTAAACATGACTAATATGCTATTGTTACGCATAATGTTAATTTTTATCAAGTTTTAAAAATATCGAAATCAATGTAGTTAATGATTTATTTCTAAATTATCAAGTGATTCAAAATTCAATTACTTTAAAAAACTTCTGCCGTAAATGCTATTGTAGCACAAGCAAGCAAGTAATTAATTTGTATTTTAAAAAATAAAAATGTCATAAAAACAGAAATTGCATTTGTACCTAACATTTAATTTTATTTTCTCTTTCACCAAATGATATATAAAAATTTTTAATTAAAATATTACAAAATATGAGTCTAACCTTCACCGTATTCTGAACCATAGAGGGCATCTTTAATGTGAATAATGTTTCTTTTAAAAATCCTTAACACTATTCCAAAGGAGTTACAATGAAACTTATATTTCCTTAAGTTATGTTAAATAAAAAATTAAATTAATTTTCACAAATATTCAAATCATTTCAAAAATTCAAAACTTTAATGACCAAATATCTTTAGATAAATATAATAAACAATAACATTCTTTATAAAATGTTACATCTTCCAAACAACATATAAATATATCAGTCAAAACAATAACATCTCATGTCAACAACATTCATACTTTTTGTCCTTCTATGATGGTTATTACATTGACCACTGGTTGAAAAACATATCGATACAAAAGTTCAGAAGATCCTTTGTTATATGAAACATAAATTTGAGATAATAGTCAGAAGAAAATAGATTTACTGGGACAAAGTATCCATTGAAATTCGAACAATATTATTCTCAATTATGTTACATTATTGGTTGAAGATAGTAATAACAAATAACTGTAGTTGTAATGCATTAGAAACGAGAAGGATTTATCGGTTTTCAATATTTTTTTACCAAGAAATACAATTTTTTGTTTTTAAATAAAATTTGTACTTAAAATTTGTTATAGAGTTCTTAATTATTTTAATTTAACTTTTAATTACAACATTTAAATATTAAAAAAATCATGTTCAACAAATACTTATCACAAAAACCGTGAAAATTTAAATAAATAATGTAATCATCTATAAGTTATGGATGCTAAACAACTTTTCATTTTAAAATATAAGATATACTCACTTTTTGTATTATTTGCAATTTCATCTCAATATAAATAAATAACAATAAAATGAAATGCCCGATGGATTTAAGAAACTAAGCATATCGAATTCCTAAATTTACACAATTGAAATTAATATAATATGTATTATAGAAACTATGTCTTAATATTTTATTAGCTGGATTTATAACATTTTTCAATGAAAGTCACTAAAAATAATTTTCTACTTGAATTTGTAGCAAATAAGTTTTGTTTCACAACAGTTTGCTATCGATTTTAGTGTAAAAGAAAGAAATATAAAATATTTTATTTAATCTCTAGGAGTTTAATAGATTTTACGACTCTTTACACCTTTTTTATTTAACAATAATTGATATATATATATATATATTACTAGGTCAAATAAAAGAAAATTTATGGCATTGTAATGAATGCATTAAATCTGATATTTAGCAAGTGAAATTGTTAAAATTAAAATAAAAGCGATTCACAACATTTTAGAAACATCAAATTATCAACTTACTTTAATGATTTATTTTAAGTTTTATTGCAATTCATTTAGTTTTATAAAACGTTTAAATGTAAGTTTTTATATTAAACTGAAACAAATGTAATAAAATTAATTTTGAAGAACTTTTAAGTTACATTTTTTTCTTGCAGTTTAAAAATATGTTATGTCAATATAGATTACAATAAAGAAACATGAATTTACAATATCAAATTCCTTTTATATGATTAATTTCATTTCTATAGAATCTTCTTTTATTTCTTTTTGTCAAAAGATGAATTCAGTTATAAATAAGGAGCTAAAATCAGTTATTAGAAAAAATAAAGGATTTTATGGTCCATTTATAAAAATAAATAACACTTTTACGCATTTTTCTGTAATTATAAGGCAATTAATAGATTAATTATTTAAACGTTAAATATGTAATTCATTTTACAAAAAAGTTAATATTTTTAATTTATTTACATGAAATTTCTATCCACGTAACTTCTTAAAAACTAAACTATATATTGTTAACATCATGAATGAATATTAATTATTACATTACTGTATATTGTGTTGTTGTTGTTACGTATGACACTTGGACAAGCTAAGCTCACTATGTCTTTGATATGCGAATTTAAGTCAGTAGAGTGCGTCTTTCCTTCAAACAGAACACCACGAAGATGTAAGTTCGACTTTTCTTTTTAATTCTTCTGATAAATGGTACCACCAGATGATCCATTCCCGTAATTTTGCAATTGATCTGAAGGAGGAAGAAATTTTCTCCAGATCATTGCAGCCATGGTAACTACTCAATGACCGACCACAGGAATTTTGATTCCAAGGATTTTACGAGAACGTATATCGCATGTACTCGGTGGATCTGGTGGCAATGGGAATCGAATCACGCCCTTCCGTACGTAATGCTGCCACTAGGCTACCAGAGATAAAAGAATATATACTGAAATTTATTAGAATATAGATTTTTCAAAGGTAAATAAAGAGTCTGAGAAAATGAAAAGCTACCATATTAGATCATGTAAGTGATACTGAAGATTTTTCAATAGACAATTGAATCTAATTACTTTCGGAATTTTTCTATTAAAAATTATTGCATTTAACACACATTTATTTATTTATCGTCATAAAAATTGTTAAATGACTGGAAAGTGAGAAAAATTATCGCATTAGATGAATGTTGTTTTATTTTAAGAAATTTCTGCTTTTGCTGTAGAATTTATATATTTATTTGTTATATTTAAAAGAAATTTTTAAAAAATATTTTTGTAAAAATATTTTTTTAAAAATAATATTTTCGTACATATGTTTCTGGGTAACTAATTAGTTTACTGCGCAATTTTTATCTTTGTGGTATATTGTTCCTGCATTTAAAATGTTTCATCCTTTATGTTCTAAAAATCTGTATTTTCAATTAATGATGTGAATATTTGCAATCAAGTGAATACATATCTTAAAGAAGGTAATCGATATGTTTTCAATTACAGGTAATCGACCTTTCATTCTTTCCTTTCTAAGAATCTTTAACTTATACATTACTGCAGAGGAATAATACAAAATTTCTATGGTTACTTAAGGAAATATGGGCTTCAAATTTAATTCCCAAAATAGCAATTTTATAGTATAAGCCATACAGTTATATCAACGAAATGGTTACGTCAATGCATGGCCAAATATATTTCATATAATGACAATAATGTTTGTTTTCCGTGTCTAACATCTATTTTCATTAATAAGTTTTCTTCTCATATTATAATTCTTTTAATAAATATATTATCTTTGCATTTTATCAGAGCCAAGTCTTATTTACTTGAAACAGATTGAAATATACAGTAATATGTTTTATGTAGTAATATTTTTATTCGCATAACATTTTTCTTCAAGATTTAGGCAGCAATAAATAATTCTTATACTATCATGAAAACCAATCACAGAAACGAAACATTTTTCTTAGATTCCTGAGCATTATCTCATCTTTGTATATACCTATCATAACTATTTAAAATAGAAATCTATAATAAACATGCAATTCTTCCATTCAGTTATTCAAACAGATGTTTCATTTAAGTAGAAGATTGCATGTCAATAAACTCATGATAAGTAGATCAACAATAAACTTTTAGATAAACTTTGCATGTTAGTTCTCTTCCCAATGCTATTGATACTTTTTGTCTTCGATATATTTATCAATTCAATGTTATTCCTTTGTTATTCGGTTATTATAAGAATAAATGTTTTAGGAAAACACTATTGAAGCACTCAATTTAACACTTGATATTCAAATAAAATAGTTCTTGACAAGTTAACTTTTGCACAATACGTTTACAAAAAAAAAAACTATAGGCTTTGTATTCTTACACATTAAAATATAAAAATGAAATTATTAAAAATATTATGTTAAAAATTATGGTAGGTGTGAGGTAACAGTAGTATGGCGTTATTTAATTCATGCTACAAGATTTAGTGTCTTTTTATATTCTCAAGTGGCATATATTCACAAGAAATAAATAAATTCTTATAAATTCTATAATATATTAATCAAAGTAGAGGAATAATTATTACAAAAATTATTAAAAGAGAAGAAATTAATATATTTCACTAAATAAACAACAGGGTAAATTTTGATAATTTTATCTTCAAATGATCTGAGTTTCCAAAGACTTCTGTGGTAGTAAATTATTTTTTATTAATCTTATTGCTACTTTCAGCTTTATTGATACATTAATCATAAGCCTTATATAATATTGAAGAAATTTAAATATATTTAAATTAACATTATAATTGTTTAGTATAAGTAATCTTTTCAATATACTTCATGTTTCTTTTTACATTCTTATTCTCACGTAATGGAAAAGAAAAAACAGTATGAGGAGAAAAAGGAAATCTCTTATAATATTATATGTCGAAAAGTTTCAAAAAAATGATGTGACTCAGTGATATATAATAGATTTTTTTTTTCTTATTCTAGTTTCCTGCTAAGTTAAACAGGAAACCAACATTATTAAGGAAATATCACAAAACACACAGAAACTGATTCAAGTCACTCTCAAAGGAAATGTAATTTTAAGCAGCAAACGTGAATTTCTCCTGAAATTCAAACCTTAAACAATTAATGAGAATAGAAATGTTATCCATTACACCATGCAAATGGTTCAACTTATTCAACGTTACTTTTTAACCAAGTAGTTTTGAATTGCTTTTCTTCTTTGTAGATTAGATTTTATTGTTGAACAGTAAGTTAAATTAGATAATCTATACATAAAATTCTGATTTTTAAAAATGGGGAAAAAAAGCATTTTTAACAAATCTGATATTCTCCTATGAATTAATTTATTTTTTAATGATTTAATATGAAACTCAAGATAAAGATTACCTTTGCCAAGCAAGATTAATTTAATTAATGTATCATATTTCTATAAACTAATTTATTTCCTAAATTCCATGATTGCTTTTTGCATTTGTTTTTAATTTAAATATTTCTTTAATTTTTTTATGTTTTACGGGAAATAATTTAAAATGGTTAATATAAAATTGATTTAAATCCTTTGTTTAAATTTTTTGTAATAAATTTAATATCTCAATAAACCACAGCATTGTTTCATCTACACACACAGTTAAAATCATATTTTCATAGTGAAAACATAATTAAAAACATATTTTCTTACTCTTAATGTAAAATCTAAATTTTTAGCTCTATTTTAAACTTCTAAACCGTAAGAGAAACTTGAAGTAGTTCTGTTTGAGAACTGTTTTAAATATTTTAGTAAATCATTGAAATATTCTCATTAATTCCCTAACTAAAATGTTTCTCTTCAAATATTATCAGCTAAAAGATACAAGTTTGGGAAATTCATGTATCTCTCAAATTTAAAGTGGTTCAATACTTCTCTTTTCAAACACTTAATCATTAATATCATAACTTAGTGTGTCAGAATTTATACAATTATTTACAGTCTAAATAATATTTAATTTTGAGCATTAGTATACTTCCTTATCCATGTTTCGTTTCAACCGTCAAATTTATTCTTATACCATTATTAAAATTTTTATTTTTTTCAGCTTCATCGTTGGATAATCAAGTGAAATGTAAACGGATATTATTTTTTGTGTTCTCATGCATGATTACAGTAAATTAGTTAATAAAGTATCTAGAAAATAAGCCAGAATTTAAAGGATTTAAATATGTTGCTAATTAAGTTTCACTTTCTCTGGTTCTCTAAAACAAAGGACTTTTTTTTTGGTTTATCAATGTAAATAAAATTTTATAATATTTTTAAAACTTTTTCATCAAAATTCCTCTTTACAGAAATACTCTAATAAATCGGAAAAAATCAGGTATAATTTTTCTACCAAAATATTTTTTATTGATTAAAAAAAAGATTTTTGAGATTTTCCTATTTCTTTCAACTGATAAAAAATTGTTTATAATTAATTATATGTCATTACACTTACAATTAATCTATCGAATTAATTTACTTCTTAATGATTGAATATACCACCAACTGAACTCGCAGAAATATTGAATCCTACACTGAAGTCTAACCATTTTCTTAAAACTGACTTCACTTTATTATTAATTATAGTTTTAATTAGTTTTGGTTATTAATTAGTTTTGGTAGAGTTCATGCAATAAAGAATATAAATTTGGCAATTACATTTTAATTTTTAGTTTACTTTTCAGCAATTATTTCTACATTCAAGAAAATTTTAAGAATTAGCATCGACAGCACATATCTTGAGCTGCTTGAATTCGTACTTGGAAGAGGCTTTTCAAATACCCTTATGTTTCGGGGTTTCCTGGCTTTTTATGGAATTGTGTTGTTGTTGTTTTTAATCCCAGATGGTATAGCTAAACTAAGCGTTGTCCATAAACTAAAAATCAGTAAAAAGTCTAAAAATAAAATAGGATTCTCCTAAGTCTCGTTCACAATAAAATTCAGACAATCAAGAATATGTCTCTGGGAGGTTTGATCAGCCTTGCACCAATGACACTCCAGAAAGACTTTCTGGCCCCGTTGAAAAGAAAAGGACCTAATGTGGTTACCCAAGAAACTGAAGAGCAGATACTGAAAGAACAGTCTGATATGTCTTAGGGAAACTGAGCTGTGGCCACCAATGAGGTTTTTTCCCCAAGTACCAAGAGTGCACTAGCGGAGTCTCCAAATTTAGTTTAATTAAATCTTTTTAATAGTGGAGGTTTCCGAAAGCGTTAGAATAGCGTTGCTTTGCAAGTTGTCTGCATTGGCAGGCAGACTTGGCCAAGCTATCTGCGCTTTTCTTACCACTCAATCCAAAATAGAAAGGAACACAGTATAAATGTATAGAGTTTTTAATAGAAAGTCGTGTCACAATGTCTAAAATATTCAAACTTGTCTTATTGCCAATGGTCATGAAACAAGTGTTGTATAGCTTCAAATTCAAATTTTGTTTCATTGTAATGGAAAAGTTACAGCTTCAATTGATCCAAGGACCTGGAGCATGAATAAGAGAATACTGACTAAACTCCGAGCACCCGCTAGCGTTAGCTAGATATAATGCAATGCCCTTCACGCCTAAGGTGCCCTAACAGAAAAATAAACTCCCGACGTACTTCGCCCATTCCGTCGAGGAACACCCGATGAGGCAGCTAGCATGGCTTAAAAGGAGAACCTGTGGTGTTGTTTTAGTATTGCAATTGCACCATCTGAGAGTAGTAACTACAACAGCAACAGAAAAATATAATCCAGATTTATAACTATGCCTTCTTCTATTTGTAATATTCCCAAATATTATCTCCTCAACTAGTTTTCCTTTCTAGGAAGTCATTCACATTAAGTTTGTCTTTGTCAGCTTTTTTTATTGAAATACCTGAAACTTCAATTTTAAACAAACGTTTAATATCAGTTGATTTATCGAATTATGAGGAACTAATATTTTTAATTTCAGAGAGTTAAAGTGATCTCTTATATCAATTAATAATATCTTTTTTCTACTACTTATTAAACGGTGACTATTTTGTTCATTTTCATTGCAACTTCAATCAAATAATTAGCTGAAAATTGTTTTCAAGATTCTATTACATTAACAGACATCAAACTGTATATGTGTAAAATACAATTTATTTTGTTTTATGTATGGTAAATTTCAAAGATATGAGTACTAAAATATTTAACCAATAATTGGTGCAATAAAAATATGGTGGTAAGAACATTGATTTGACATTAGGATATATCAAGTCTTGTTAAGTCTCCCTTAGTCCTGTTAGTGGTCTCCCCGTGGCAAAGGGGTGTTCCTGGGAAGAGTGAATGCAGTGCGTCATGAGTTTCTATCCTAGTAGGGTCACCCAAGGCGTGAAGGCCACTCCATAATTCGCAGCTAATACTAACAGGTATGGACCCAAGACAGTCTTCTTCCTCACGGTAATCCAGTCTTCGGGCTACAGAAGCTGCACTTTTTTCCCTATTAATCAAGTTGTCAATTGAGTTTTACAAGGGTAAAAAGCCGGGACTTTCTCTTGCTCTTTCTTGTGATAGTAAATCCAGCACTTGCCTTGCACATCTTGCCTCTGGCCACCTGAAATGCCTCACTTTTGTAGCAGGTAACAAGATCTTCCCCCTCTGTCCTAAATGCCACGGACACCAAGCTTCTCCTGAGCATATCCGGGATTGTTTGAATATATTATGGGACGATATCTACACTTTTCCCCACTTCGTCATCGATTTTCTCTCCGTCAACGGATTCATATATTTGGTTCCTGAAGTGATTTTTATGAAATATTGTTTTTATCCTTTCAGCTATAAATTGTGTCAGATGCAGTGATTATCTTCAATATTTTTAAAAAGGAGAATTTATAAAAACGCTTATTTTATGTTATTAAAAATCTCTTTTTTCCAAACATTTTTGAAACAATTGTGTTTTGTTGTTTAAGGTAATTATTATATTAATTGAATTTGTTTTGACTAGATACCTTATTCGACTATATCAGTATTTTTCATTAAATTTAAATTCAACGTATGGATATTATTTACAGAAATATATACGAGTTGAGGTGTTATATATATATATATATATATATATATATATATATATAAAAGCAAACATATATTATTTTAAAAGCAAATGATAAAAAAAGGATTTAAGCTGAGACTTCTTAAAACCATGCAACATATGACAATACATTTTTATAACTAAATTCTACATTAATTTATGTGATGTGCATTTATATAAATTGTAATTAAGAGGATTTTCTATGTATAACTAATTCCATTAAGCCTACTCCCTTCAACTACTTTTTATTGTAATTTTTATTAACAAAATTTTAGGCTACTTGATTTGCTAGTTAATTTAATACGATTTTAAAATTAATTATTTAAATTTGAGATCCTTATTAAAAGTTGGAGCCTTTTTGATTTTTCAATATATTTCAATGAAGTCTCAAAATTTTCATTTAAATTTGTAGTTGTGAAAATTTTATTCAATTTTCTTAAAATTTATCTGAAAAGTTTAAAGAAAAGAAATAATCCCATTTACATATATATGAACAAAATATTATTTTTAATCGCTTTCCATAAACAAAGTTAAATATAAGCTTCTTTTACTATATTTATTTACTTATAAATGAGTTTTCAATAATCATTTTTTTTATTTAAATTTTTTTTTCAGTTTTAATCCTTTTGAGATATTTGTTAAAATTCATGTCTAAAACATTTGCCATTTTAATATGATAAAATTTCTTAATTTCTAGAAAAAAAGCTATCTTATCAAAAACTATTTAATTGAAAATATAAATGTCTATTTTTAATGTATTTGCTAAATATTTTAGTACTTAATTTTTTAAATTATATTTAAATGCAATTTTCTATCAAAAAACCAAAGAATGCCCATTTACCTTATATTTAATTACAAGTAGTATTTACTTAAAAAATTGTATATAACCCCATAGTGTAGTTCGAACGGCACTGATGTGAATAAGCATATATAGAAGTAAATGCTTAAATTTTTCTTACATCAAAATAAAAGCATTTGTTTCTTTAATCATCACTCTCATTGTAAACAAGCTTGCAAGTTTGAGGTTAGTGTTCTAAATGTAAACTATATTTGAAAACGGTTTGTTTTGTGATTTATTAAATGTCTTTATTTTTTAAAAAAAAATATTAAATTTAGAAAAACGAACATAATTCTTAACATGAATTTCTGTGAAACATATTTAACAGTTTTCTTAATTTTTGCGTAATTTTCACAAAATCTCATCATGAAAATTATAAAACTATATTAGTTAGTATTTAAGTGCATTAATATTTTTAATAACTTTATCAGAAGAAACATTTTTAAAAATAAATGTTTTTAAGAATTCATTTTAAGAACTTATATTAAAAACAAAATTATTTTTTTTTAAAAAAAGCAATGTTATACTAAAATCCTTCCAAGGAATATTTTTAATATATATAGAAGCATTTTTATTAAACTGCCATCCACACAATTTTCTATCACTTTTTTTAATAAATATACATAATTTCTGCAGTCGAAAATTTATTTTGAAGTAATTTTATTACTTTTTTACTAAGAATATTTGAAAATTTTCATAAACATAGTTATAATATTAAAATTAACTTTATAATCATTGATTTTATGAATGATAAAATAAAGTATTATCTTTTTCTTTTAAAAAGCAATTGGATCCAAAATAGCTCAAAATGTATTTCACACTTTCCTTTTTTATTAAATTCAAAGGAATCAAGACCAAATATGACATGAATCGTCCCTTTTTGAAATAACTCTTTGAGTTAATTAATTAACAAAATTTAAAAATATCAAAAGAAAGTTGCTTATTTTTCATGAACTCTTTTTTATTGAATGTTTTCTGGGGTATAAATTGAATATTTCTGATTTTTATTTATGTGCTTGATTAAAATAATTAATATTGTCGTTCAATTTTTGCACAAATTAAAAAACAATATTTAAAAAGAATAAATAATTTCTCAAATTTAATTTTTTGAGCTTAATTTTAAATCAAATTATTCATAATCAGATCTTTATAGGAAAATTTCCAAATTTTTCATGGGATAAAAATTAAATATCATTTAAAAATGTTTATAAATCTTACTTTAAATGTATTGAACAAATTATCCTTTTTATATCGAATTACTATGTGATGAATATTAATAAATACATTATAATAACTATATAAAATAAAAATTTGGAATTAATTTTATTAAAGACTATAGCAAATTCCTTTGGTTTTCAGAATTTGTCCTGTAGAAAATATTAAAATCAAATTCAAAAGATAAAATTTCTAGCACTCTGCTGGTTTTACAGATGCCGTCAATCAGTTCTAGGTTTTGCTTTCTGTGAATATTAAAGACTGCAAAATCTATTGTTTAATCAGTGTCCATTTCCAAAATGTTTAATTTTCTTTAGTCTTTCAGTAAATTATTTCACGTATATGTGTATATTATTTATATTTTACGTATTGATTTCAATGAGTCGATTATTGTTTAATAAATGTACTCCTAATTTATGTACATTTATTTGAATTAATATATCAAACTGGAATAAAAGTTCCAATATTGCGAATACACGAATATTATAGCATTATACTACCAATATATATTATAATGTACACCACAAAACTCACTTTATAGCAATATTGACGCAATCAGTATACCACTCTCAGTGCGGTTTCTACTTGATAAACGTTGCTAATTGTCAAAATTATGGAACAAGGTACAACAAATTACCTTTTACTGAATTCTATGAATATACGCTGAAAAGCTGCATTAATTCATCTGAAATGTATATAGAAATGTTTTGTAGCAAATTCAAGATCTTCTCTGCTTAGGTAATATACCAATAATATAGAATTTATTCGCGTTATGAGAAGTTTTTGCTTAACTCATATGTAAGAAAGAGTATATGTCAATTATTTAATTCATTCTGTGTAAATTAATCGATATTAAATAATTCACATATAGATTCTATATACTTATGAGATAATTTTTTTTTTTAATTTTAAAAAAAATCTGTTTTATATATATTAAGATAATACTTAAATTTTTAAGCACTTGAAAGGATATTCTTTTATTTTTTATTTAAAGGAACTACGAGTACACATTTTATTTTTAATTGTCTGCTGTAATAAATATTTTTTAATTATTTTTTTAATTTGATTGAAATTTAGATGGAATTTTGCATTTAAAAAGTGTTAAAATATCCATAGTTGATAAAAATAAGAATTCATTTTCTTAATAATTTAAATAAATCCTCCCCTATTGTTGTTAGAAAGTTATAAAAGTTATCAGACTCAAAGAAAGACATAAAAATAATTATTTTTAAATCTTTACTTATTTATAAGTAAAGATTTAAGAATAATAATTTTTATTGATGATTTTTATTTAATAATTGATATTATTTATTAAAATTGGAAACTTACAAATAAATTCATATCAGTTTGATGGATGTTTAATTTTAGTAATAATTAAGTAATATTATGCTCCTAGTTTAATTAAAGAATTAACATTTAAAATGATTATTATTTTTATTATTACCGCAAAAATTCCGATGATGCCAATTTATAATTGTTATTGAGATATTTGCCAGGTTTACTCACACCAAATATTTTACATTATTGGCTCTGATTAAAAGGCTTTTACCTATCAGCTTTTTCTACAGTTTTATTGCCCTATTTGTATTATGCAAGTGAGAAAATTGCATCAGATTATTTCAAATATACATTAATCCATGAGAAATACAATTTTATTCTGATTTATTTCAATATATTTGTTTCCTATCACATTAAATTTTGTCAAATTATGCTGTAAAAATGTGAATTAATTTCAGATCTAATATTCATTACATCATAAAAAGATTTAAAATGTATTGCAATTTGTCTTATTTTGATAATTATTAGTGTATACAATAGAACAAATTTTATGAAATAAATATAAGAAATAAAATTGTTTTTAAAATATGTATTTTTTTAATATCTGAAGGTGATTGTGAATATTTTTAATTTAAAAATTGTAATAAAAATGTCATAACAGAATATACTGAAATCATATCCTTCAGTTAACTAATTTTTAATTAAAATTAAAATACAACCTTATTTTAATAAACATTATTTAAAATATTTAACAGAGTAAATATAAAATATTATTATTATTTAATTAATTTCAAAAAATTACAAAATATGTAAAAAAATTTTAATTGTTTCCTTAATATATACACACATAACTACAATTTTGAAAATACTGATTTTTAAATAAGTGCAACCCATTAATAACAGAAACAAAGAAGCTAGTTTAGAGCAAAATTAATTTTAAGAATAAAACCCGATGCATAATTTCAATCACTCTAATCATTAGATATGAATTTACAGTTAATTTGAATATTTAACATTACTATGAATTCACAAATATTCAATTTGAAACTTTATTTTGATTCCAGTTTTCCCACTCCAATGTGGAATAAATTCTTGATTAGCTAAATATGTAATCAAATATTTAAAATATATTAAAAAATATTTCGACAAACGTATACTTTAATCTAATTTTGCCAAATTAATTCAAAACTCTAAGAATAAGAGGAGATTATTTATTAAATTATTCTTTAAGTGAAAAATAGAATAGAGAATTTTTATTTAGAGAATTGAAGAAAGGAACCAATTAATAAAGCCAGCTAATTTACGACATGCTAATACATCATCATTAAAGGAAAAGGACAAGTAAATACTATAGTTCAAGATTCATTAAACTACCAGTTCAGAGCATTCTAGGAACATTTAATCCAATTGTTTTCCAACTTACTTAGTTTATTCAACTAATCCTTCGTACCATTTGCTGGTCTGGTGACGAGAATTTAGCTTCTGAGGAAAGAGGGATTGACCTAGATAAACTCCCACCTATATTTCACTCATGTATTTATATTATGATGAGAACTATCTTATTATATATAGTCCTCATCATAATATAAATACATTAGTTTATTAAAATGTGAATGTCATAACTATAAATTATACATAATCTGAAATATGTAGTAAAATGCATATCTCAAAATTTTAGTTTATGGAGAATACTCTTCTATATAATATCATTCAATTCAATCTATATTTAATGTGAAATTTATGAAGATTCGGTATGATGTCAAGCTAAATTTGCAATGCCTTGTGAAATTATATTAATAAATATAGACATTTTCTTTTAAATTTGGTATAAAATCAAATATTTTAATTTTTTTAAGCATGAATATTAAAACCTATTTAAAGTTGAAGAGCTTAAATGAATTAAATTCTTCATACCATATCATTTGTCATTGTTATAGTTTATTATAAATGATTTTACATATCAACTAAAATAACTACAAAATGGTCCACTTAAATGGGATTGGGTTCCAAAATCATTTTTGAAGGAAACAAAATCTTAGCATTTGTGAACGCTACGCATCCTGAGCTAATGCAAAATATTTCAAAAGCGACGTCTCCATTCTATTTAGATAAGGTAATATTTTAGTCTTATATCAAATATTATTATCACGATAAAATAATTTACCTTTTGAAGGAGATTTAGAAATATGTTTGGATTTAAATTTGTTTGAAAGTTTAAGTTTGCCAAAGATAAGATATTCTTTGATAACTTAAATATATTTGAAACCAGACAACACATGACAGTAGTAATATTTTATCTTAGTTATGTAAACGTTGAATGTGTCATTGTTGTTGTCATGTGAACAATGCAAAAAGAAAAGGTAAAAAGACAAGTCATATGGGAATAAAAATATGGAGCACTGACCTGGCCACATCTTCAGCTTTTTTCCATATAAAGGGTGTCATGGCAGCAATTGGGGTCGATTCTGAAGAGGGTCGAGGCAACAGAGATGCAGTTGAAGAGATGCCTCGGATCCAGCGGAACTTCTGTGAAGTGATTGGCTTCTGCGTAGATTCTAGATCTGTTGGGCATAATTTTCATACGTCTCATGTACCCAGACCACATTCTGCTGATGGTAGTGGTGATACCACCATCATGGCTTAGCTTCAGTAGGCAACATTTTTTCCGTAGTATCCCGGAGAGCTGATATCTTCCGACGGCGTTTGCATAGAAGCAAGTGGTAGTCGCGGGAGGAGGATTGATAGTGAATGTGTTAATTTATATATTAGCCCGCACAAATATATTTATATAAAATAAAATAGTTTAAATCATTGCTATTATTTATGTAAAAAAAATTTTAATACAAAATTTAAATGTCAACACAGTGATCGCAGTTCTAAAAATATGTAAAATCTTTGCACCATAAGATAGAATAATTAGAAAATGCAGGAGAATTTAGGTATTATATTTTTCAAATTTAAGTAAAATAAGTAAAAATATTTGTCAAATGTTTTAAATGTTAATAAATTCTTAAATAAGAATGAAATATTAGTTAAAGATTTAGTAGTTTGATATGAATTATTGGAACACACACATCGTTTAAATTATTTCTTGAGAAAATAATTTATTTCTTGGAAGAATGTGAATACTTGTATTTCCTTTAATTTTTCTTACACTTAAAAACTAAAATATACACTTACATAGAAATGGTAAATTTTTAATGTTAAAGTTACTTTTCAGTTACTTTTAGTTTACTTTTTGGTAGTATTGCTTGCCTCTAAAACCCCCCTTTATTTGTATATGTGGAAAATGAAATTAAATAAAAATACAACATAAAAAAAGCTCATTTTAAATTTTTTACTCCTATATAAATTTACAATGAATTTTATAATTTCAAAACATTTTAAACAAATAAATGCCTTATAAAATCTTTAAAAAGCAATGGAAGTTTACTTTTTCAGATTCCTTAAAATTAAAATATGTAATAAGCAAATGTCTATCAAAATTATTTAAATGTAGACAATTAAATCTTAATCAAACTAAAATTTAAGTAAATATTTAAACAATTAATATTTATTATATGTAAAAATAAAAATAAAATAAATAGCTAACATGAGTAATTTTAGTTAAAATATTGAAATAAAATTTAAATTTAGAAACATTATTAACATTAAAATCTCGCACTTTGCCAAACATTTGGGGTAATCCTGAGCATTGCAAATGATGAATATCTTAAAATTGAATCTAAAAGTTACTAATTTGGGAAAGTATATTGAAAACCTTATCATTTAAGATGTTTCTATGGTAATAAGGTCATTATTTCTAGACTTTAAGCATTATATCTTTATTTACTGAAAATGAACCAGTTCATAACTTGCTTTTGTTTAGCTAATCATCAAATATGAAAATATTAAATTGATACACATTTATTAATGAATACATTCTAATCAAAAAGATATTTCTTATTATAAATGAATGATATTTTTTGGTTTAGTACCTCAGCATCACCTTTACTAATAGTACTGATGCTAGTATGAAGAAATTTAAAATGTTATTTATAAATTAAAATATGATATGATACTGAAAATATTTAAAGGAAACTTAAGTTGTTTCTATATATGTGTGCTATATCTGAGATTAGTAACTAACGCTTTTATGTGACTATAAAATTGGAAAAATGTTCAGAGTAATTGATTGTCTAAAATGAAATGTAATAAAAAATTTACAAAATGATATATTGTTATTATAAGTATTTGATATTGATATATTATATATGTAATACAAAACACACAAATCTGAGAGTATCTACTTTTAATAATATAGTTGTCAAAAAGTTTAATAAAATTTATTAATTCTAAATAATAATAAATGTTGTTAATTTTTTTATCAATAATAATTAAATAAAATTAGTAATAAACTAAATCTTTTTTGAATTCAATAAATTGCAAATAATACACTAATTCTCTCATCATGTTTGCTAATACTTGAAAAGATAAAAGTATTTACCAAAGAAATTTATACTTCTCTTGAAGTTTCTCCTTTTGGGTACTTGATAAAACTTTTTTTAAATTTCTTCCTTATACACTAGAGAGTTTATTACCTTTTAAGAATTTGGAAACTATATATATATATACTGTTTAAAATAAAATAGAAAAAACTTTTCATTGCTTTTATGTAATAATCCAACGTTTAGTGGTAAGAAATGAAAAAGCAAATGTTTAATTTTATATGCTCCAGATCTTATAAAAACTATCTTTTGAAATGTTTAAATTGTGATTGAAAATTAATCCCTATTCATCTCCCAAAAAGCATCTAAATACAGAAATTTTATTTTAAAAATTTAATTATGTAATATTTATTTCACTTGACTTGATGTGCAAGCATTGCACATATTAAGCAGCATTAATTCATTTTATTTATTTTATATTTCGTGATATACTTCAGGTACTAGTTTTAAAATTCAAAAATGTGCTCTTTATAAACTAATGTTAAAAAATAATCATATTTTAGAAATTACGAAAACGAATGAGATATTTTTGTTAAGGTAAATATTTTTATTTACTATAAAATTTGAATACAATTACTATACCAAATTATTTTGATTAACATCATAATTCAATCTGAAATTGAAAATAAAATTATATCTTATACTAAATTTAGACTAACATTTTGTATATATATATATATATATATATATATATATATATATATATATATATATATATATATATATATATATATATATATATATATATATATATATATATATATATATTTATTTATATTTATATGTTGTATAAATATCTTAAAGTTCTTATAAGTGAAAAAAAACATTTTTATTTCATTTTTTATCTAAAATTTTCATTTATTAATTTATTTTCGTTTTTTCCAATAAATATTCTCTTGCCTGTTAAAGTTGTAGTTCAAGGAATATCTAGAAGGAATAATCATATGAGTGTCAAAATCACAAGAAAGGAAGCGAAAAATTGAAATATTTAGATGATTTGTACTGCAGAACATTTTAATCATTCAAGACTACTGAAAACATTGCATAAAATAAGTGAATTTTTGGCAGTGAATTTCTCATTCGAACGGAGTATGGATGAAGGAGAGTATTCTCTGGTTATCATGTCATATGTCAAAAAAGAAAAATTACTTTTCAGCAAGTACCGCATTTTGACGTAATCAGAATTTTTGCTTATCGAGAGTCTGATTTATTGTTGCATCATATTGCCTTGCATTAGATGAAGTCCAACCAGTGTCATGCGAATTTGGAATTGTTTGGTAGCTACGGATCATACTGAACAAAATGCAAAATTTCAATCCCCTTTTATTCAATACCTATTTTGTTGCATTTGAAGTCAGAATCGTACAAAAACGTCAAGATAATTTGTCAAGAAAGGAATATTGTTTTCATCACGTAACCCCATATAAAATGCCATGATTTTTACAGTGTTACAAGTTTGATCACAGAAACTTTTGCAATCTGACTTCCCTTAATAGAGCAGCATATAGAGACAGATAGTGACAGTAGTTCACCCAGTTTGAACACAGAAGTGGCTTATGCATATAAGGCTCAGCGGAAAACACTCATCACTGGTTGCATTCAATGCCCACCACATGAAGAAGAGTTCTGCACATGGTGTACAGGAGTAGGTAGCCATTGGGTACGTGGCGTGGACATCTCTAGTTTGGGTCAAAAATTAATTTTACTGATTTTTATTTATGATATCTTAAGGGCAATTGCTGGGCTCAATCTTCGAGGTCTGAAAAACATTATTTATCAACCGGGAAATACAAGAGTCCATTTTGCATGTCTTGCAACAAAATAATGCAGAGATAATGCAACACAAAGAGTACGACGCGATACAAAGAATATTGAATTACCTACCTTGCATAATCTCCAAACCTCTATACAATTGAAAATATTGGTTCATGGGTCTCTAAGATATTGGTCTCTACCTCCCTCCCCTTTGAAAAGTTGATAAAATATAGAATAGACTTGAAGCAATAGGAAAAGTTTTGGACTTTTCTATCCCCATGCTTAATTTGTCAACATACTTCACCTACTAAAAACTGTTTTGTCTATCAGGAGTGGCAAGTGTTTCTATACTGATTTCTCTCAGCAGTATAGACCCTCAAAATGCTTGCAAGATTCATTATTTAGTATTCATATCATACATTTACTTATATTTTTCAATTTGTAGTTAACAGAATTTTTATTTACTTATAATTTTGAATATAAAGCTACATGCTTCATGATTTGATACGTTATAAAAGTTAATAAAACATTACGAACATAAAACATTAAATAAAAATCTTATGGAAATGAAGTGTCACATAGTTTTTTGTGCGAATACAAAGAGGAAATATAATAAATAGCTAAAATGGTTTATTATTCCTTATGAAAAATAAAATTTAGAAAATAAATCATGAAAATGAAAAATCAACCAACCATTAAACTTAAAATACAATAACAAACTGTTTAATAACAATATTTATTTAATAAAGTGATTAATTATAAATTAGTCTTATGGCCATGAATATATTTCAGTTAATATTTAAATATTAAGATTTTTTTTCAATAAACTATATGCTACAGCATAAACAATTTATGTAATTTTCAATGGCTCTATCCACAAAATGAGATGATGGATCTGATAATTCCTGTAGAGAAAGTACACTAACATAAGATGAGTTTTTCCATTGCAATATCACAATATTCCTATGTAAATGAAATGAAAACTATTAAAGTTTCTGGTATAAAAGTACAGAATCATGTATGAAATTGGTTTCAGATCACATATACAACAATTATGATTGTTTTCCTGTCTGTGGAAATATTGTCACTGTATTTTGATGCTGACTATTGGTGTTCTGTAACATAATGATTAAAAAAGTATTTTTAAAATTTCCTCTTGGCATCAAATATAGAAATAATTTTAAAACATGCTTCAAATACGTTATACATTTTAGTTAATTTTGCAGAATTACTTTTATTTATTGTTTTTAATTAATATATAATTTATGTCTCGTCTCTTTTCGATTGGTCTAATTTAAAGGTGAAGCCATTAACTCACAAAGGAATTACTTTAATAAGGGAATATTTTTAAAAAATTTTAAACTATCATTTCCATTTGGTGAAACAATAATAATAAACAAGATGAAGGCCAGTTTCAAAAATTAAAGTAACTGTAGATCCTACTTAAATTTAAACAACATAATATATTTCACATTTTTTTTACTTATATTGCAAACAATTATAAAAAAGAACAAATAAAAACACTATTGGTGATAGCATCAAAATGAAAAATATCTAAATCAATATAAATGAAAATTGAAATCATTGTAGAAGTTCATTCAAAATGAAATAATAAAATGATGTATATAGTTTAAAAATATTCATGATAAAAAAATATTTGCAGTACACTGGTGAAAGCATTGTTATTAAAATTTTAAAATATTTACAGATTTTTTGATAAACACTGAAAACATCTCCTCAAATTTTTAGTAAAGCATTATATTTAACAAATCAAAGTTTTTAAGCAAATATATATAAAAAATATATAAAAATATCATAATTTGTTTTATAAATTTTTCATAAGAAGCAGTTTAATAAAATCTATTTAAATAACTACTAAATATATATTTTAATATATATTTTTATGATAAAATGAAAAATGTTATGCATACATAAATACATACACACACACACACACACACACACACACACATATATATATATATATAAATACTGGGTTGTTCGGAAATTCATTTCGTTTTTCATGAAAATGAAAAAAGTGCAGCAAATAAATATTGTACTGCATTGCACATTGTCTATTTTAGTCCAATAGCTTTCACCATCTTTCTGGTAGTAGCATAATTCCGCAGTCATAAAATGGTTGGTTTTTACTGACAAAAAGCTAATCTATGTTGGAAAAACGAAATTACTTTCCGAACAACCCAATATATTATATACTCTGCCAATGACTGACGTAGGATAAAATAAATATTATATTCTCAAATAATTTTATAATTAGGGAAGTTTATATTAATGAAACAATAAAGATAATGTATCAAATAATGCAATAAATATGTCACAGAATCTTCAAATAACAACGGGTAAAAGTTTAAAAATATTTTAACTGTAAAATTATAACTTAATCTGAGAATCATTTTTTAAATTAAAATTTAATTTTGTGGCCTAAAATTCGAGTAGGGTTCGTATGTGAGATGTTTGTAATATACAAATAAATGATACTTGCTGGGTTATAATTTTAATTCTTTATATTTTTCATATCCGTGAAGTGTTATTTTTTATATATTACCTAATTAAATCTTTTTATGAAAAATGCAACGAAGTTAAGTTCACAATATCAGCTACATATTTGTGCTTATTACTTCCGCTTAGATAATTTAATTGATAACAATAAATTTCCCGAATATTCTATAATTTAATCCAAGGAGCGAGGAATATTTCTGACTAATGTATATTACAAATTAAGATTATTTTTTCCCAAAATTACAACAATGAGAAATATTTTCGTTATAAACACGTTTTATTGAGATTAATCAGTTGAATGAGTATCTAGCAGCTTTAACATAAATTGAATTATGTTGTTGAAAATAATAAGCGGATTTATTCAATTTATTTATGTAAAATGACTTCAGGCACAAAATAAAATAACATATTTATTAAAATAAACAGTAATAATACATAAGAAAATAAGCAATCAAATACGTAACAAATACTAAAGTGAAGTTTTGAAGAATTTTTAATGATAACAATAATATATATATATATATATATATATATATATATATATATATATATATATATATATATTATTAAATCTTATATTCCAAAAAGAACTTGTTTAATTTATAAATATAGTGATATATATATATATATAATAAAAAATGACAATTTCTTTATTATTTCTTCAAGCTAACTTTCAATGGATTTAATTTTTATTGAAAATTTAGTGCTCTTATACCATGCAATACATTTGTTTTTTCATAGAAACTTATTAAACCTGATTTTGCTTACCTCAACATATTTGAATCTTTGATTATATTTGTCACAATGGATATGATGTTATTAAATAGCATTTTTTTAGGATTACTGGATCAAAACTTCATCCTCATTCAGAAGTTTTTGTTTTCTAATCACTGATTCTAATCACCAAAATTTGCTTTCAAAATTGCCACATTTGGAAAGAAAAATTTCGCGTTTTTTTTTTTTTTTTTTTTTTTTTACATAATTATTGTTTTAGAACTTCATTATTATAAGGAATTTTCTTTATTTATATTTGAGAAACATTAATAGTTAGTTAAAAATTATTTTAGTGAAAACATAAAAAATAAGTTTAAATACAAAATCTTGATTATACAATAATAATTATAAATTTTATTACGTGAGTTATAATTGATAGTAGGAATTTTAACCTTTTGGGCATGCTATCGTAACTAGTTTCTGTAAAATCTGATAAATTCGAAAAAGAATGTAGATTTCTTTATTTCTAAGGGGTATTTTAATAATGTTACTTCTAAAAATACTTTTACATATTTTATCATTATCACATATTTCATTAATAGAAATTTCTGTTTATCACTTATAATTGCTTTTATGCATTATACTATTTTTCATTGAGAAGGAAAACATGATAAATGAATTAACTAAAATCAATTGCTTTTGTGAGAATGAGTATGATACTGAAATGTGTAAATCACATGAATATTATAGAAAATCTTAAATTGACTTCCTTTTCACATCACAAATGTTTGACAAATCTTTTCTGCCAACATGTTACGAGTATGTATTTTAGTGCTTAATTTTTTATGTAGTAAAACAACTTCAAATCAATTTTACTCCTCAAAATATATAATTATGTTTTTAAAATGAAGGTCTGTATCACTCTATGTTTCATAAAATTAAAATTCTAAATTTTATTTTATTTCTAAAATATTGCTTTGTGATTTTGTGATTTTAGTTTCTTGTTCTGTTATTATTCTAATACATATTTTATATTATTCCATATTTTTATTTAGTTCTTCTACGTTATCTTATTTTCATCTTCTGCTAAAAAAATCTGATTAGAGGTTCCGATATACAAAAGATTTAATTGTTAACTAATAATATATATTCCTTACGAGCTTCGTTTAATATACTTTTGTGGCTACATTTGACTTGATTTAATTAACTATCGCTTTTAATTTTACGCTAATATAAAATGTAATTAAAAAATTAAATGTATTATGATTTTCTGTTTAACTCACACTATAATGACAAACATTTACAGCAAAGAATAATAATTATAATTCGTTTATAAACTTGTGTAATAGCATGAAGTACTATAGCAGAACTAATTCAAATAAATACAAAATGAAAAAAATTCTCATTTAATTATTATATCAAAGTTACGTAAAATTTTTATCCATCGTATTTAGAAAATGTATTCAGTATAGGTATAATTGGATATTTTAATTTATATTTTTATATAAAAATTAAAACAATTTATATGAGATTTTATAACTATTCAAGAAATATTCATTCAATATCAATACATTTCCTTAATGAGACTAATGTATGATTATAAATAGTGCTTTGATTTATAATCTCCAATATGCATGCATTTCTGTAGAAGGAACATCAAAATATTAAACTTCGAAAGCTACTTTTTGGAAAAGATAAAATAGATACATTTACTTTGATAAATTTCAACTTCAATAGGATTACGATGTCTTTCCATTTCTTTTTCAGATTAAAAATTAACCATAAGTCAGACAAATCTAGATCTTAAGTAAATACATCGCATATCCGATCATTTTGGGGGTGTTTTATTCAAAACATTTAATAGTAAATCTTGCTGAATGTGCAAATGTTAAGGGTTCATACTACTTCTAACAGTCCTTTCTCAAATGGTTTTTGGAAGTAGTTAAGTGTACCATTTAGATATGACAGTCTATCTTGCTTGATAGCTTTAATTTATCTTGTATTTATGAAAAACAAGGCATGATTATTTTCAATATCAATTCTGGTATAATCTATACTTTTATTCATTACTAATACGCTTTGTTTCTTAATATGCTAAAATTTTAAAATACAATATACACTCTTTATCAGAAATTTTACAATAATTTGTGACCAACATTATTTAGTAAGTTAATTGCTTATTTATTAACTAATATAAGATATTTTATGATTTAAGTTTATGATTCTGATATGCTATGATTTTCATAATCAATCAAGTATTATGGTACATAGAGAAAAATTAGTTTTTTGAAAAAAATAAAATACTTAATTACAATGAATCGTTTTAAAATATTTATTTCTTAATGCTGATTAATAATTGTGAATTTATTCTTCGGTATTCAATCTAATTTCAGAATCATAAAAATTTATAGCACTATTATTTTCTCTAAGCAATTTAACTTTTTTCTGTCCAAAATATATTCTATGATGAGCAACTGCTGTAAGCTCATAAATATAATCTAATAGGATTAAATGATTTATGCTTTTTAAAGACCACCCTTGATTTTGTTTTGCTACTAATCATCCTTTGCGTTTATCTAAAATCTTCAAAGTTATAATCTTATTAGCATGAAATATTTTGAGTTTTGAATTACCAGTTAAAAATATATAATTTGCTCTGTTTCGTTTTGAAAAGAATGAAAGAAATATCCTAAGTTTATATATATTATGAAATTATTTTATAATTTTAAGATATCTTAAAATGTTATCAATGAAAAATCAATAATATTTACCTTTCAAAGTTCAACTTCCCTTAATATAAGATCCGTAATAAAACGAAAGGTGTAAGGCATCTTGCTGCTATCTGAAACGCTTAGTGTTGAAGTTTGAGTAAGCCGCAAAATTGCGGTATTCACAATTGGTGCTTACATGCGTAATGCTTGAATACTGAAAGGAAAGATTTAATCATATTCTTATCGCAATGACCTCCAAAAAATATTTTGGATCACGTCTGACCAAATAAAGACATTTTCTGCTTATTTCTAACCTCTAAATTATGAGGAGTCAATTATAATTTACAATGTATTGGGTGTCCTTAAACGAAAAGTGCTTGAATCCTCCAAGCATTAAATAAATCTTAAGTAACTGGGCAAAAAACACCAACAATAACATCATGGCAATGCGTACTTATGGTTTCAATTAATATTTAATGGTTTTTTTAAGTTTACAATCATAAATAACATTTAATTTGGAAAAATGTAAGAAGCATTAAACAATAAAAAATGGTTATATTTTTAAAATACTTGCAGCTGAAAAATATAATAATAGAATATAAAACGTGTATTGATAAATTGAAAATTTTTGTAAATAAGGTCAGAAAAGCAAGTTTACCAACGAAATATAAGAGCAGTTCGAAACTAAGATAAATAATAACAAATACTTAATGTTTAATTAACAGTAATACTCATATATACATTTTTATTCTTTTTTTATGTAGTGCATATAAATACTTTTGTACCCATCTATACATTTTATTTGTAATATATAAATAATGAATACAGAGAGAGATGTTCAAAATACGATGAAAAAGTACATTCAGAAGATTAAAATTTGAAAAAGTATATCATTAAAATTTTAAATTTCATCTAAGAAACTGAAAATATCTGTAAACATGTTTTAATTTTTAGGTACTTATTCATAAATTCTTCAAGTAAATCAGGATATATATTCCAATTTTGAGCAGTCTATATTATACTTTATGTTATTATACATTGTTATTTGAGTAGAGCATATTTTATAGTTTGAATGCGCCTCTAAACAGCTATTATAACTTTAAAGGCCTTAATATCAAATCTTTTACTTCAAATTTAATATTATTTCGCCTTAGTGTTCTTCCCAGACTCATGACTGGCATAGTGACAGGCAACCAAGAAATACTGAAACTTTTAAGGGCAGTCAAATATGGCACATAGATTTATCAAGACTCTTAACTGACCACCTGAAATTTCTTCAAATTGGACAAAAAATTCAGGATCTTCCTCATGTGCGCATTAAATGTAAAATCAAACATCTTACCCCTAATAATCTACTTCTCTTCTTAACGCTTGAAAAAGCAGACTCGATTTCAAAGTTCCCTCCTTGTTTAAAACTAATCTATTCACTGTTTCATGAATTTAGTTTAGTTTAAGGGCTAGACAGATAGGATAAACAAAGACAATAACAAATACTGAAACAAATATTAATTAACTGATGTATAAAACAAAATAAAATTTTAAATAATAGAAAATTGATCAATCGCATCATTGAAAAATCCTACAAGTTTGTTTTAATATATTTTGTATGTAATCACCTCTCTGTTAATTGCAATTGACATTTTAATTCATCTGTAATAACTGTATATAAATTATTATTTTAATTTAGATATTCTTTGTTTTATAATGTAATTTCTATCTCATATGGTGCCAATTTTTGAAAATTCGATAGCATTATCCTTTAATTAAATTTTTTATACTGCAGAAGTTTTTTTTATGTTGTGATTAACAAAATGTAGGTTTAAAATACGAACGATGATATTTAAAACATGTACCTCTGATTTCTCTCTCACGTTTGTTTAATATAATTTTAGTTAATATTAATATATTCGTTAAAAATTCCTTCAATTTTAATCAGAGGAAATGCATTAATGATTCCAGTCTAAATATTTTATATATTAATTTAATGTATTATAAAGCACAGTTCAATAACATTAATGAAACTACCTGTTAAAAGATAGAATCTACACTTTTTTCACAGAACTGACTTCTGCAAAACGTGCAGGAAGAGAATTATTAAGATTCCTGAAAGTATTTACTAGGATTTTGAGCCATTCCGACTCCAGTGCTGTAGCCAGTTGTGTTAGATTGCGTAGGTGAAGATCCAGGCCACTGACAATCCATTAAAGATGTTCCCACACATTCTCGATTGGGCTTAAGTCAGGTGAATTAGCTGGCCAGAAGTTAATGTTTAACTAATACTGTTGCTCCTCGAACCACACATTGGACACTGAAAGATGCATGACATCTTGCATTACCTTGCTGGTAAAGGCCATCATCTTGAGGGAACACAATGCTTATGTAGGTCTGGACACGTATTGCAAAGATAAATTCATACTTGTATTGATCAACTGTGCCTTCTACGAGGATAATTGAACCTATATAACGAAACAAAAACATTCACTAGACAATAATGCTCCCACATCCAGTCGTGACCATTCCGCAAAAAGGTTAAATGTTATTTGCTTTTATATGTTTCATGTCATTTATTCCAACGTCAATCTGTCTGATGTAACTTAAAACAGGATTCATTTGGTAACGTTACCTGTCCCCACTCATTGGCCCTCCAGTTGCGGTACTCGCCTACAGATTCCAGCTTTCGTCGTTGATGAACAACAGTCAGCATATGTGCATGAACTGTGATTCAAATTGAATATAGTACATATTTCTGAGGCACAGAGGCAGAAATATTCACTGAAAAATAGTTTAGGAGACACTGTTAGTAGTCTCCTACTTCATATGTGTGGTCAGTTGCTATTTTTCCAATGCCATCTTCGCAAGAGTTATTTAAATCTGTTATCTATGGCTTATGAAACATCATATTTGCTCAATCGCTGATTTTTGATAGTCCTATTTTGTCATGTATAGTATAAGTTATACCACGGGGGGCATGTGAACAGTTCACCAACATAGCATTTTTGGAAATGCGTCCATCCTTAGTCCGAAAGCCAATTATCATGTCCTTTCGGATATAGGATAAATCACACCTTTTCTGCATTGCACCAACAATTTCTATGTTTTCTGAAACTCTCAGTCACTCTTCATATAAGGTGAAATGCAATTGGCAGCCGCGTGTTATCTCTGAATGGTTATTTAACGTCAACATCTCAGAAGTCAACATTAAATAACCAATCATACAATTCCTCACAATTCATTACATTAATGTCAAAGATAAAATTTAAAAAAAAAACCTGCAATTCCAATATTTAATAATAAAGCGTTAATTAAAATATTCTAAAAATTACTTTTAAATAAATGAGATAGAAAGATATTTAAAAAAAGATTTCACATCAAAGCAGAGTATTCCTTATATTGGGATTATTATATAGATACTTAACTGAAGTAGTCAAGAATATTTCCTTATTTTAGTAAATTTCTAGAATATTACACATATTTAAAAATCTCAGCATTAACTTATGTAGAAATAGTTGTCACTACATAATGTAAATGAACTGGGAATATATTTAAAAAGCAATTAATACATCTGTTATTAAATTTTAAAAATTTCTAAAGTGTATCAAAAGATGCATATTACATTACTTAATTCAGTATGTATTTAAAATGTTAATAAGTAATATAAATCTATCTTCACTCTTATAAAAATATGGTGCACAAAACATTTTTAAATTTGGTTAGATTATTTGAAATATTGAAAGACTCCTATAAATTTGTTTGTATTTTAAATATTATTAGTTACTGAATTTTATAAAATATATGTGCCTTTTCTATTTGAAATAAAATGAATTAATCTTAACTTAGCTTCATAGTTGTTAAATTTTGTGAAAAGCTCCAACAACCCAAAATAGATTTTCTCAGTGTACTAACTTTATAGAAATTAAATTCGTTGGAGTGAGGAAAAAATAGTTTCCATCTTCAAGCAACATATTCTTGTTTACATTGAGAGAAATGTCAGGATGTCAGTTTGGTAATGGTCTCTAGGTTACATGTAATACGTTTTTCTGAAACCAATTTATAAAAAGATAAAATAAAATATTATGCAATGAATGGTTAATTGAAATTAAATTTCTGCTAAAACTAACCAATTACAAATATTCAATATCATTTATGTGAAGGTTTGTGAAAAAACACGGAAGATAAAGAAGTGTCTAAAATTATAAATAGTATAAAAAGTTTTCCTTAAATAATTTTCAGTTTTGAAATTATCATATAATATAACTAATTATAATGATGATTATTCAATCAAAAAATGTTGTATGTATTATAAGGATTTACAACAAATTTTCCTTAAATTTCATTTTTTGTAAAAAAAAAAAAAAGTTTGAAATGGGTTGAAAATTTTTTCAAATGACATACAAGCCAACAAAACCACATGATTTATAATCTGAGAATCCTTAATTTCAGGAAATACAATCTTATGAATTTCATTTCTTTAAAATGTATTTAATGAATATATTTAAACTTTTTTAAAACACTTCAAACGATATTCCCATTTGCAGACCATTTTAATGCGCTTTGTTAAATAATAAAGGTTTCTAATTAATATATTCAACATTCATGAATATTTATTCTATACCAAATTCAATATACAAAGTACAATTTCTGCTTAAAATATATTCTGCTTAAAAACAACTTCTTCTAAATAAGAGCCAAAAATATCGATACGAGCTGCAAATCAATGTAAAGTCATTTGGAAGCAAATGTTAACGAAGTGATATTACTACAAATGATATCAGAAACTGTGCACAATAATTTAAAAAACGTAATCACCTTCCAATACATTAAGATTTATTAAAATCTGGATGTTGGTGTTAGCATTAAAAATAGCAAATATCTCCTTTAATTTGAAAAACTTTTTTGTGTCTATTGAATCCACGAAAATGTATTTTTCTCTTTCTGAATGGACATACAAACAATTTTGTTTCGTTTACAGTCCTTATTATATTATTGGTCCTTAAATGGTTTATTCCTGTTTTGACATACTTTCCCTTTATTAAAATTACTGTAGTTCAATGAATGGGAGACTATACAATCAAATTATTTAATAGAAAAAAATATTTATTATCTCTAATTCGAAATGCATATATTTTAATTCGAAACATCAATTAGGTAATAAGTTTAAGATTTACTTTTTTTGGAATTTTAAATTTTTTATTTAATTGCTCTTTATAATTCATGATGATAATTTTCTTTAAGAAGTAAAAATTGAATTTTCCTTTATTTTAGAAGATAAACCTTGGATTTATTCAGTGCGCATTTTCAATTTAAAAATATTATTTTCCCAAGATTTTGTTCAAAAACCATAATAAATAAATTCTGCAGATAACTCCAGGGAGAATTCTGTTCAATCATTAATATCAATGAAGTTTCAGCTTTTCATATAAGCTGTAACGTATATATATATATGTGTGTATATATATATATATATATATATATATATATATATATATATATATATATATATATATATATTGACATAAATACAACATAAAAGTTCCTTATTTAATTTATTTGAACTAATTTAGAAAAGGTTTAAATTTAAATTTAAAATTAATTTCACAAATTGCCATAGTTATTTTTAGATACTAAGTCAGTTTTCTTACGTTTACATTTAAGTTTAAAACGAAAATATGGTTCATTACTAATTATTCATTTAAGGTGTATTATACCATAAAATATATTTATGAAATATTAATAATTTTTATAACCAAAAAACATAAAAATATCAGATCATATTTATTTGGTAACCAAACAATACTGTTTGTGAATGGTCATTTTTATATATATTCAACATATTTAGTTATCAAATAGATTCTAACGTTTCAGAAATACAGCTACTATGAAGAACTGAAAAAACTATAAATATATCCATAAAAAGTAAGAAAATTAAATTAAAATTTTTAAAGGTTTTGTAGAATCTAGAAACTATGTTACCTTATTTTATATTATTCAATTTAGGAGATATTTGAAAGTTAGATTTTTGAATAGTAACCTTAATGAAACATATTTTAAAATAACATTCAAAATAATTTTAAATATAATTGCTATATATATATATATATATATATATATATATATATATATATATATATATATATATATATATATATATATATATATATATATATATATATATATATATATACTTGCAAAAAGTTGCTATTTTTATTTACTTCATATATTTTTAAACAAGAACGATCGATATTGTGTTGGTTAGTGATCCTAGATTCAAAATAAATCTCGTGTTTAAATTCTGGAATAATCATGGATTTAATTTCTCTCTCTCTCTCTCTCTTTCTCTGTGTGTCTCTCTATCTTTTCATCTTCGGGGCAAATAGGGTATTCTCACTATGTGATCTACTGTTTAAATTGTAATCACCTTTGCCCCTTGCAGGATTAATCCTAAGGATCAACTGGACATTGGGGGGAAATATTTTTATAAGTACTATTTAACTCAGTGCTAGTTATAATTATTTAAATGTTTTGAAAATTTTCCATAAAATGAAATTGTAAATACATATGTTGAAAGATTAAAAATGCATAAATTTAAATTGTTTTTTAACATAGCATAAGTGTTTAAATTGTAAGCTTTTGAAAATTTGAAAATTTTATATGTATCACAATGTAACGTAATAAAAGCCAAATCAGTAACATATCGAAGGATAGCTAGATTGTGATCTGTTTTAAATAAAGATCGTCATTTCCGTAAATTTAAATAAAATTCTCCTAAAAGAAACAATTGCTCGAATGAAGAGAACAATGACTTACAAAAATATAAAATATGCAATAAAAATCTGATACTATATTCTGTATATTTATTTATTCTGTGCGCTGTTACTGTTAAGATACAATTGGTAAGCAAATAAAATGTCAAACTGTAAGATATGCTTTCAAATTAACAGTAATATATCAAAATATTTAAATGGATATGCATTTCATTAAATAAATGTAAGACAAATGAATGCAAGACAAGATATCAAACGTCGAAAAATTATTTTACGCTCTTATTTCGTATTTTTCAAATGACTATGCTAGAAACGAATTTTTTGCTTTTAAATTCACTGTGCAGCAAATTTTATTTCAATTGCAAATACTTATCATTTAATAATAGCACATTGAGTAAATATAATATATATATATATATATATATATATATATATATATATATATATATATATATATATATATATATATATATATATATATATATATATATATATATAATATATATATATATATATAATCTACACCATAAAATGAAGGAAACTAAATAATGGTGTTATTTATAAAATAAAAATCGAGAAAACATTATAAGATAATTTATCCTACTGAAGTTAAGAAATGTGAAGCTTGCAGCTAAAATAAATAACAAATAACATTTATTTTGTATATGAGTACATTTCATCAACATAAAATACTTACAGAATTTGACATGATTCTGTAAGTACTTGATGAGGTTAGTAAAAGGCGATCCATCAATACTAATTAATCGATTAGCCATTGTTCCTGTAGATAAGATTCAAAGTCTTACTATAGACTTTCTAGTGAGACTTTCAATTTTTCAGGATGAGAAAAGTGTATAATAGAGATTGACAAAATGTACAAAATATTATTAAAGATTCTGTAATAAAATAAATAATGATTATTTTTAATAACTTCTCTTTCATATTTTATTGTTGATGACAATAGAATATGGTTGAGCAAAATAATATTCTTAAACTAAGGTATAAAATCCAACTTATCCAATAATGTACATCCATGAAAATGAATAAGTTATATTCATATTTTCAGCTCAAAATTACTATTTAATGAATGTTTTTAATCTATTACGCTTTTATTTTGGAATTCGCTTTTTTTAGTAATATTATTAGTTAAATTGTATAGATTTTTTATTACTTTTTGGAGTTGCTGAATTAGTCATTTGAACTATTAATTTTCCTTAAAATCTGTATTTAATTGCGATATAGTAAGACAATGTTCGAATGATGTATTGGTGGCATCAATTTACTCATATTATCTGTATAGAATGTATAAGAGCCCCAAAAGCTCAGGAGTTATACGCCTACTTCAAGTAAAATCTGAAAAGTGAACCATTACTTACAGTGTTGTGAGTGATTGTTAGATTGACCACATTCTCCCTTCCTGTGTAAATGGAGCTCCATGGTTACGAAAGAGTCCATATTGGTTTGGGTCGACAACAGTCCTTACGTTGTTGTAGCTTGAATTGGAGAGGAGAGTGTTGACATAGATGTAACCTCATCACCTGACCATGATTCAAAATTACATAGTACTTGGAGAGCAATACAGTCCAGAGCTCGACTGCACACTATATATGTAAGAATAATATGTATAAATGCATAAAAGCGTACATCTGAGAGAAGAAATCTATTACCATATAATCTTCTATTGATTTTAGTAATATGCATTGTTTCCCTCATAATTTTGCAAGCATATATTACACACCTATTGAAAATAGTCGTTTCACTACAACAGCAAATCATCTACTTTTTTGATACTTGGAAATTTGGTAAATCAAAACATGATTTCCGAGCGATTATTTAAATGCCTGATAATTATTTTCATAATAAATAAATGAATTATAGGAATGGTCTCAAAAATATCGAGTAGAATCATTTGTTGATTTTCCTGCTATACTGTATTCTACACCACCACAAGTGTCAAAATTTTCATTTCCTTATTTGCAAACTACAGACTGATCTAAAATAAATATTCTTGAAACTTTTCCACGCTTGCATATAAATTTAATAATGTTATACACTTTTGGATTTTCTAACTCCTGCATTTTTAAGTAGGAAATCTGATTGGCTAAAATGAAGCTTCTTGCATACTTCCATTCCTTTGTCAAGCAAATCGTAACATCTCGAATTCAGGTTGGCTTACAAAATCTCACATTTCTCCTTACAACCATGATTATTTGAATTGATTTATTCATTTACAACTTCATTTATTATATTATTGATAAACTATATATTAGACTGTCGGTAATTTAAAAAATATTACCTATAATCTTTTTATTAGATTACTGGCAGCATAATTGAAATTATTTGATAGTAACATTTATTTTCCTAAGTTTTTAAATCATATTAAATTATAAAGTAAATATTTTTACTATTCCTAATTTTGAAACACAACATGCCGGAATTATTGTTATAATTAATTAGAATTATTTTACTGAGTTTTCCATTTCTGATGTCAGTTATAAAGAAAAATTTATTTTTTAGTGTTTCTTAATTACAAATTATGTTTTGAGGAGTTTCTGTATTTTTTTCTAATGCTGTTCCTCATTAGTTCTAGCAAATTCAAAATTATTTTATTTGAGTTTGATTTTAAATACTCTCATTTTCAAAAGTTTTTAATTATATGTTTCAAAATTTAATATGATTGTGTAATATCTGCCTTTAATATTTCAATTGCCAAAATCTCATTATAAGTTTTGTATTTAATAATGCATTTTAGTTATGTAATTGTCGATGCAAACTCGGTTTATTGATAATTTTATGAGAATATTCACTTTTTTTCATGTGGACAGTTAATAATTAAACTAATTTCCTAAGCAAACTGTTATATAACTATCTGATTTTCTTTAAAATCTACTTAATATTCCCATTTTAACAAGGAGCTGAAGAGATCATTAAATTGAAAGAATTCCTTGAGTTCATAATTTTATAATTGTTTGTTAACTATTGTGAATAATGTTTTAAAAAGTATTTTGTGTAAGTTATTTTTGTAAATTCTTTGTTTATTTATGAAAAGTAAGAGAACTTCTTATTTTATTGAAATATATTGAATGTAGTAAGAAGTTATAAATAATTTTTCGGTTTCGTCTACTGAAATTTAGTATATGAATGCCTGTTTCATTTGATGTGAACCATTTTGAGATTATTAAATAGTCATTGGAATTTGAAAAAAGTGAAAGTAAAGTGTCAAAAGGGAAAGAAGCCATACAATAAGTCTATCATTCAACTCTGAATTTGCTAAGTTTTATGGTAAAAGTGTAGCAAAAAGACCCAAATCATAATTCATTTATTAGGGAAAAGATCATACATAACAGCAAAAATGAAAATGTTTTTTGTTTTAATGATAGAAATAATTTCAATTCTGTGCTGAATTCTGTTATCGGAAATTATCTTCATTCCGTATAATGCTAAAAATATTTCAAACAATTCGAATCAACATTAAAAGCATTGGTGATTTTTTGAGTGGAGGGAGACCGAAACAGAAAATAATAAATTGCTTGTCTCATTCATTGAGCTAACAGAATAACAGTGAATATGCATTGAAGTGCGTATGAATTTCCCAAATAGGAAATGCATTCGTGAAAATCTAATATTAATGAAACAAGCCGTTCTTTGCAAAAAAAAATGCTTCGCTCGGCATCTGGTTTGATATGAAAGATCTGATCTGCTACGAGTTGAAGTCAGGTGTAAGATACTTCTGATCGATGAAGCTGCAGTTAAATAAAATGAAAACTACGTCAAAAGATTTGAATCCTGGGTAGTTCCTCCATTATATTACCAGGCATCATTTTGCTAAACGTGTCAAGAAAGCGTTGTTGATGCTAAGCTGGAAAATAATTTTTTGTATATGTCCACAGCATTCTCCCGCCCTAATAACACTTGTTTCTGTCGTTTTTATACATCTCATATTTTATACATTTCTGGGTAATTGATGAAGAGTAAAATGGAGATTCATGGATTCAAAACATCAGCCGTTTGTATTAATTAGTTATTAAACTAATGGTGAAAGGTGTTACATTATGTAGGTTAATTTGGAGAATAAAAATATTATTTTCAGTTCGCAACTACCCAAACGTTTCTCTGAAATATGTTTTTAAAGCAATTATTACTCTCAATCACTAAGTAAGTTAAGGTTTATTTAGGATTTATTGACAACTTTTGATTTTAAAGTTGGTATATATATATATATATATATATATATATATATATATATATATATATATATATATATATATATATATATATATATATATATATGTTTGGGAGATTCTAAATCATTAGAAATATTCCAGTGTTATATATGTATATATATAACACTGAAATATTTCTAATGATTTAGAATCTCCCAAACATTAGACATCCACTTAGAATAGAATGATTTTTTTTCTAACCTCCTTTTAAATTTTTAGAGTTTCAAATAACAAATAAGTTTCTTTTAAATTTAATTTTCACTTATTTTAACTTTTAATGACCATATTATTGCATGTAGGCAATTTAATTATAACTATCATTTTTAAAATGTACTTTGAACTATTTAATTCTGAAGTAACATTTGAACTTATGAATTACTGAATTGAAAATAAAATAAACTTAAATAACATATCTACTTAAATATCATAAATTTATCGAGACAAAGTTCCTTATATATACTTGAAATAAATATTTGTTTTTTTTATCTTAACTATAATCAAATAAAATCAAACAACTTTTTTTTCTTATTATGTTATATTAGCACTGAAAGCAAATATTATTTAATAAAGACTTATAGAATTAAATATATTGATAAATACATAAATCTACTGTTTAATAGAGCAACAGTTATTGATGCATTATTTATGAAGAATTATTTGATAAATCTAACGTTAATACACAAACTATCTACATTTACAGTAACTGTTAAATGTACAAGTCTTATTTATTTAATATTAAAGTAAAACACATTAAATGTGAAATGGCATTAACAGAATAGAAAGAAATTATCATTCCTACTCTATCATGTAATAATTCGAAATGTAATAACATACAATTTTTATTTTCGATAAACCATGATTTGTAACAATAATAACGCGTATAATTAATGCCTTTTAAATAATTATAGGTTTATTTTGTCAGAGAAAATAATAACGCGAAATAATAACTTATTAAATAATAAAATAATAAATAATGATAAAATAATAAAATAATGACTTATTTATATAAGTGCTTTATTTTTTCTAGAATTTTTTCAAAATGCCTGCAATTTCGTCTTTAAGGAAATGATATTCAGAATTGCATTATTTATATAATTACAATGTACTTAATATTTGTTTACAATTCTGACAAAATGCTTTGATTTCAATGATTAATTCACAGAATCAATGATTAATAACAAAAGAAAAAATATATTCTTGCCCCTTGAAAATGAACAAAATATCTTTTATGCGATACATAACCATACATAACCATTATCCATAAATGGAATGTAAAATTAAACAAAATATTATGCATTTATAAAGAAAATCAAAATATTACTTGCATGACGATTTATTTTAATAAATGGAGTTATGTTCATTTAATAAAAACTACTACGAGACAGATTATAATTTTAATTTAAATAAAATAATGAAAAGTCAAACTAATTTTAACATAATATTCTCAATGAAGTTGCCTATGATATATTTAATAATATTTAATTCATGTTAATTATTAGAATAAAAATTATATTAAAATACATGGTTGTTTAAAATTTAATTGCGTGGAGTTTCATAATTAATCATAGGATGTAAAACTTTGAGGGCAAATATATTTACTCTGAAAATGATTTTATACACTTTATATAAAACTATAATCCATAAACCATTACGTAATTTTGATTAAGATTAGAATATTGTAAAATTCAATAAAGAACTATTTAGATAACTATAATAAGTATTATAATAAAAATTTTAAAAAGAAGAAACATTATTGCAGTACATATTTTAATGAAACTAATAAGATATTAGAATTTCAATGTTTATTTTAAAGGGGAGCAAGAATATCTTAAAAAATAAATTGAGTAAACTTCATTTTAATGTTTACATATTATAATATAATTTATTTTATAAGATCTTTTAAAATTAAAAAAAAACCTAAATTTTTCTATGCAAGATGCGTTACCACGTTAGTGTCAAAATTTACTATAAAAGTTATTATTAGTTCAAACTTGTTTCATTAAATAAATAATCCACAATTAATTAAAGAAATTAATTTAAATCACTATCTATTCTTTAAATATTTATTTTGCTTATCCGATGTTTTATTGGGAGTAAAAATGTATACTTCCGAAATGAGACTGATGTGGATCTCCATTCATTTTAAAATAATTATGTATTTAATTTCATAATTTTGATTAAATTGGAAACAAAACTTGCAATTAACTGAAAATAAAATAAATGCTGATTTGAATTCGTAAAATTTTGCTTATGACATGAAGCAATTAATATATAAGTGAAGTAACATTCCTTTCAGGAACTTTTCTCGTTTCAATAAGAAAGTGTATGGTTCATTTCCTCTTTTTAAAACTGTCATCTTCTCCTTATTTCTGATCAGAAACGAAGAAAATCCTTACATAAGATTTCTGTTCCTAAATATTTTAACGAGAAAAATAGTTTCTTACTTTAACCAATAAATAATTTGAAATAAAAATAAATGGAAAACTTACACTTGACTACTAAATCTTCTTCTTTCTGTAACCGTAACCAAATATAACTACTGTATATAAACTAAATATAACTACTGTATCTATCAAAATATTTATGTTAAGAGAAATTATTAGGAGCGAAATAATAATATCCTTCAATGTATCATTAAATCATATGAATAAGTAAATTGAAATTCTCACAGACAATTCAACAGCACTTTTCAAAGCATTTTCAAATACTTCCTGACAAATTGTTATATGTAATTATCAATTCGTACGAACACACTTAGATGTCATTTCTACAGTTGTAAATTATAAATCTTCAGTTAAGTGGGGTCAAATCTAAATTATCAACTGAAGTTAAATTATTGCAAATAAGCTTAAACCTCATTTCTTTTTTAAGAGAAATGAAATAAGAGAATTTTTTTTTAAGAGAAAGAAATGTGTTATGATATTTCAATTCTGAAACGAACATTTTACATTCATGATTAACGTTCATTTAATATTTTTAAGAACAGAATTTACATTAAATTAATTTAAATGCAACAAATTGTGAAGAAATGAATCATTACATGTGACACAATCGATACTTATCATTGTAGAAACGGAGAAATAATTTTTTGTAAATATTTCTGAAACTATCAATTTATACAATATATTTTAATAATAAATTTTTTTATATACTTTTATAAACGTATAGCAACAATAATAAAAATATATATAATTTTATAATAATAAATTATAAAATAATAGAATATAAAAATATTAAAAATGACAGTAGAAAAATATAAAATTATATTTTTTCAATCTGATAGAATTTTAAAATTTTTATATGAAATTTATATGAATTTTAAATTAAAATAAATATTATATATATATATATATATATATATATATATATATATATATATATATATATATATATATATATATATATATATATATATATATATATATATGCGTAAATAAATTTTATTTTCATAATTTCATAAGAAAATTATATTAACTTATATTAACTTGGAATATGAATTTAAATTATTCAATGCAAAGATTTCAAATTTTTCACAAGTTAGGTTTATATATATATATATATATATATATATATATATATATATATTCTAAATTCTTTTACGAACTCAGATGGGTGATAATATCCATCCAGACAAGCGATAATTACAAAGGAATAAAGAATATAGGGTCGCATTCCACTCTAAAAAGCAGAAATGAGGAATTCCCACGCGACAGTGCTTGACCAATACTTACAACAACGTTGAGTAATCAAATAAATAATACCATACTTTCTCTATCATATTTATTTTTTATTGAAAATCTTACAGAAAATTCTCTAAATTCCACCGATGTGTGTCGTCAGAGTTGAGACCGGTGATGGAACGACCTCTTGGACCAAAGGTAGCACCCTCTTGAAGATTAATGGTGCCGTATTAATTTTGAACTCGTCAACAACTATTCTCACCAAAGATCTTCAGTTGAGTCCACATGTGTCTCGTTCACTACACATTTCATGTGCTCCGAGAAGAAAAAGTCCAGTGAGTTGAGGTCTGGTGAGCGAAGAGGCCAAGCCAACAGATCCGCTATATGCAATCAATTCATCGTGCGGTATATGTATCATTCAAAAAGTTACTAGCCGTGATGGGAAAATGTGCTGGGGCTCCATCACTCATAAACCATATGTCTCTCAGGATGGGGACTAGAACAGCCTGCAATAAACTGTGAAGTATTTGTTTTAAGAAAGAAAAAACAGTATGTTGTGCCGGTGAAATGGTCTGGCATGATGTAAGGGTCTACAGGTGATCGATCACCAAGGATACGTGCCCAGATGTTCATAGATAATTTCTGCTTTTGTCAACGAGGGGTTGTATTGTGGGCATTGTTGTCGGACCAAAGGTATTGATTGTGCATGTTGAAAATTCCTTCGCTTGCTGATTGTTGCTTCATCATTAAATAATATTAAAACAGGAAATAATGGATGTTATTCTTCATAACCAGCATCCACTGCGCAAAGTCTTCCCGACAGGGATAATCATCTACCTAAAAAGATTGCATTTTTTTAATCTGGTTGGGGGGCATGAGTTCCTCATGTAAAATTCACTGCACTACTGATTGAGAAATATGCATTTCGGAAGTCACTGCTTGCGTACCTGTGGAAAGAGATAATTCAGAAGAAGAATATAAATCAAAACAAATATCAATATTTACGGAAATAATATAAATTTTTTATAATTGATTCATCTTAATAATATAATTAATTAAAATTTTAATATAAGAAGAATTTGCACACTTTTTATTTATTCATTTAAGATCTTTAAATATTTAGAAGATAAAAAAATTTAATTTTCGTCTTTTGAAATAAATTTTAAAATCTTGATCAAAACAGTTAGAGAAATTTAGAATCAACTGAATGAAATAACTTAAGACATTTTAATTTATAAAAACTTTCAATTTAAGATACTTTATCATATTTTCATTTCTTAAGAAAGATCACCTTTTAAATTCTTAAGAAATTTAGTCATAAATATAATTTGTGTTTCGGTTTATTGCTTTACACACACACAAACATTTAATGGAATTTACTTAAAACTCATTATTCTTAGTTAAATTGGATTTGCTAAATATATTTTCTCTAGATAATCCAAGTATTTTTAAGCTTTTCTAATTTAAATTTGCTACTTTTTTAATAAATTTAAATGTTACATTGTTACAAAAAGTATTTTATCCTTTAAAAATTAAAAAAAATTTCTTCGAGTTTGAATTTAATTAAATAAAGTAAAACAGAATTTTTATACTTCATTGTTTTTTCCCTTTTTTTAAAGTTGTGTTGTATTCCTTAAGTATTTCTTCTGAGAAATACTGAAAGAAATGGGCGTTAAGTTTTTTACCATAGATAATTTTCTTACTGATTTAATAATAATAATGTTTTTCAGCATTTTAGTATTCACCGTCGGATTTTCAATTGCGTATTTCATCGGTCCCTTTACTACTTGCCCTACAATAAAATGTATATAATAATAATGTATTTGAGTATTTTGATGATTAATGTACACTAATGTCTTAATTATAAAACTACCAAGAACACGGAAATTTATTAATATTCAAAAACATCAATCTTCATCATAGGAAAGACAATATAATCCGAGATTTTTTATCAATCTTGTTCCCATCGTTTCAGGCATTCTAGCGTTTTCACAAGAAATTCTAATTGTTTTTGAACATTCTGATATGTCTACAAGATCTGGTTTTATTTCAGTGGTTGTTTTGAAGCCAAAATATAGTCACACTTAAATTTAAGAAAAGAACTCAGAGTGCTTACATATAATTTTCAAGTTTCCATTCACACAAAAAACTTAGCTCAATATAACACGCTCAAGAATGTTATTAATAAATATTAAATTTGTTTTTAATTTATAGTTAAGGTTTGATTAAGTACGTTTGAGTTTAATAACTTAATTATATTAAATATTGTTGAAATATATTTTGTATTATATCTGTGCTTTCTATCAGTCAGTCAATCCCTTTTTTAAACTTGTTTTTTTTGGGGGGGGGGTATGCTCGCAACGTTCTTTTATTTTAGTCACACTCCCGTAACCACGTGCACCCTGCAGGTTGAAAATCTCCGCTGTAAGAGCAAATTCTCATATATTTTCATATATAAATTCAACCTCATTTGCTGACTTTGGCTTTATGCATTTATTTTTTTACGGTATATTTTTTACTTTTTTACTGTATGAGTATCTCTAATTTTTGCATTTAAATTTCCTTTATTTCTAATTTTCTGCATTTATATTTATTTAAATTTTTTAACCTAAGTTCTTTTAATAAGAACACTCTTTGGAGGAATTACTCGAAGAACTTTAGACATTTGTCCTTCGAGCATGTCAGAAAAGAGTATTCTTTCTTTTTCATAGCTGGCCATCTCCCTCCTGATGAAGACGTGGCCCCTATGCCTTTTTCTTTTCATTTGTTTCGTGTATTTTAGTGTTTTTTTCAATTTTATATTTTTCATGTTTTATCTTATTTACATTGGCAAATCTTTCTTTAGCTGCTTTTGCGCTGGCTAGATTTCCTACTATATTATATTGGATTTTCTGTATTTTATTTTTATTAATTTATATACATTTATATTATTTGCTTTATATTAATGTATATATATATATATATATATATATATATATATATATATATATATATATATATATATATATATATATATTGTTAATGTTGACCATTGCAGTGAAACGTGTATATATATATATATATATATATACACAATGTCGATTAAAACGTTTCACTGCAGTGGCCAGCGGATTTCCATTGAATCAGCCAGCGTTCGAATCCCACACGAGTGGTGTGGAAATATTTTGAGTTTGATTTCAAGTGCGAATATTCTAGAAAATTCTTTGGTTTACTGGAACGGTGTTCCAGTACTTTCTGTTATCGTATAAAAGATCAAGCAGCTCAGTATGCAAGTTAGTTTTCACCTTTGTGTAAGAATACTAATTGTGAAATAAAAAGCTCTCCCTTACAAGTTTCCCAATTTTTCTAAGCGACATCTTTGGTTAAAGCGCCCGGTAAATCCTTAGAAACTACAGTGGAAGAAATTCCTGAGTTACGAAGAAGCCGTCAGTTGCAAGTACTCCCTCCTCTTTACGGTCTTTACGTTCCTATTCCTAGGAGGAAGAGTATGACTTACTCTGATGTCAAACCTGTGGTTGTATACAACCTTCACAACAATTGCGAAATCCGTCCATCTTCAGTGGAGATTCTGGTCAAGACCCAAGCAAGTGACTAAAGGAATATGAGTGAGTGGCCAGGTTTAACAAATGAGACGACATTATTTGTCTGGCCAACCCATACTTTTTCGTCGGTGGTACCGCTAGACAATGGTACGAAAACAATGAAGACAGCCTTGACACTTGTGAAAAATTTAGTGTTCAGTTGAAAAAGACTTATGGTGATTCCCATCTCTATATGCAAAAAGCTCAAAAAGAGCTTGAAATTAAGGCACAAAAGCTTGGAAAAAGCACTCAATCCTATGTGCAAAACGTACTCGGACTTTGCCAAAAATAAATCCAACTATGACAAAGGACGATAAAGTGTCGCCCCTCATGAAAGGAGTCGCCGAGTACATTTATCAAGTGCTCCTAACGAAAGAAATCAAATCCACCAAGGATTTTATGAAGTGGTGTCAACACATCGAAAACATCAGACAAAAGAGAATCGTAGGACGAAAATTTAATCCCTTACCTAACGTTATTCCGATGGCTTCCCTAGACGAGGAGACAGATCTTGTCCTCCTTGTAAGACAGATTGTGAGTGAAGAGGTGCAACGATTAGTAGCCTCACAAGTGTCAAATCCTGAACAACACCTGACCACTGTTCAAGGTATTGTAAGAGAAGAAGTGGAAAAGTCGTTAGCCTTTATTACTACAAAGAAAGATTGGATTCATGTTCAACCTAGACGCCAGCTTAAGCCTGAAGCCGATGAAAGACGACCTAGATCCAGCATTCAGCAAGAGAGGAAATCCGACGTATGGAGGGTGGTGGATAACCGGCTTGTCCGTTTCCATTGCGGAAGACCGGGCCATGTTGTACGATATTGCCGTGGAGCTAATTTTAGCGATTGCAGACTTGAGAGAGGAAACATAGCTGAGAAACGTGTGACCTCTGGGACCACCGCCAATGAATTCGACAAAAACAAGGGAAGGAGTCTGTCGCCAAGCCTTGTCCTAAGTCGATCGCCTACGCGCCACTTCAGATTTCCATCACCGTATATACGTTCCAGTATCTCTCCTGGCCAAAGAAACGAGGAAAACTAAATACCACGTTCTTTCTCGGAGGTAAGGCCGTTGAAAGTCAAAATTCTCCCGCTGATGCAAAGATGACAAAAAATTATCTAGAACTAAATATTGACGAACAAACAGTACGTTCACTCGTGGATTCAGGTGCATCATTTTCTGTTATCTTAGATCAATATCGACGTCAATTATGAAACGTTATGCTTCCAACTGACAAAAACGTAATTCTCAAGGTAGCCAACAGCAGTCCCGTACGACCAAAAAGAAAATGCATTCTCTAATTAAACATTAATGGTCTGATACATCCCTTTGAATTTACAGCTATCCCGCAATGCAGTAACGATGTCATACATGGCTGAGAATTTCTGGAAAGCTAGAGAGCAGTAGTCGATTGCAGCTGATCAGAGCTCACGTTTGATGGTGTTGTGGAAGATTCTTCATCTTCTGGGATTCGGCGAGTGAACACCATCCAAGATTGCATCGTACCTCCATGAGCTATAGTTAAAATATTCGTTACAAATTCAGCGATTACTGCCGCTACAGATGTGATAGTGGAAGGAAGTAGACTGCTACTACTAAACAAAGAAGTGGCTGTTTCCTCTACATTACTAACGTTTTGTGATGGTAAAGCTGAGATGTGGATTACGAATGCTCAAGCAGAAGCGAAATTTATTCCAAAAAGCATAAGTGTAGGATACGCAGAGTCCCTGGACAGAAATTATGTGAACGGCATATCCAATACGTGAAGCTGCTTGGCTGACAAGACGAAAGATATAATAGTCTAGCATAGACAGACTATTCTCAAATGTTGTCACTAGATTTTACAATCGAACGGAAACAGAAACTTCTTAAATTCTTGTCTAAATTTTGTGCAATTTGTGACTGAATGTTAAGCATCAGATTACCACTGTTGAATACTTACCGATTAGCCAAATGTCATGCAGAGTATACACCAGCTGAAAGCCAAATTATACAAAAAGTTGAAAGAATGCTAGACAGAGGCGTTATTAAATCATCAGAGAGTTCATAGTCATCACCACTTGTGCTTGTGAGGAAAAAGGATGGCGTTGGTGGTTTTGGGTAGACTATCTCCGTCTAAACAAAATCATGAAGAAAGACAATAACCCACTCTCACGTATTGACATTACATTAGACACTTTAAAAGGACCAAAGTTCTTTTCATCCATAGATCTTTATTCTGGATATTGACAAATTGAAGTGGACGAGACAGACCATGAAAGATGGCTTTTATCACACCAGAGGGACCTTACGAGTTCAAGGTAATACTCTTTGGTCTGCGTAATGCACCGGCAACCTCTCAAAGAATGATAGACAATCTACTACGGCTACTGAACTGGGCCATATGTCTCTGCTATCTCAACGACATTTTCGTGTTCTCTAAGAACTTCGAAGACCATCTGAAGCGCTTGAATGTCGTACTTAATTGCATCCAAGAAGCTGGCTTGTTTCTTAATCCAAAAAATGCCTCTTCGAGGCTCAACAGATTAAGATTCTAGGACTCTTGGTATCGGAAGGAAGAATTCAACTGGACCCAGAAAAAGTGAAAGCTGTGAAATGTTTTCCGAATCCCAAATTATTCACGCTGTCATAGGTATTCTAGGACTCTGCTCTTATTACCGACGTTTCATCAAAGATTTTTGTCATCAAGCGAAACCTTTGCAAATTTTTCTGAAAGGGGAATCTAAATTTTGTTGGGGTCGTGAGCAGGCGGATCCTTTCAACTGATTAAAAGAGGCACTGATATCGAACCCAGTATTAGGAATTTATAAGAAATATGCTACAACCGAGTTGCATATAGACGCAAGCGGCTATGGTATCGGAGCAGTCCTGGTGCAGATACAACATGAAAAGGAAAGAATCATATCCTAATCTTCACGGACTCTAAGAAAATCTGAGAAAAATTATTATACGACTGAAAAAGAATGCCTTGGCGCCGTATGGGCCGTGCACAAATTTAGACCCTATCTCTATGGAAAACACTTTTCCATTGTGACAGGCCATCATTCTTTGTGTTGGCTAAAGGATCCTTCTGGAAGACTTGCGCAATGGGCCCTACGACTATAAGAATATGATATTTCGCTCATCTATAAGAGTGGAAAAAACACAAGGACGCTGACAGTTTATCTGGAAATTCAGTAGATGACCTTATATGTCTTTGGGAATCATATCTACCACATGTGTTGGTAACATAGCTGAAGAACAAATAAAAGATCCACGATTTGTTGAATTAGTACGGGCTCTTGAATCGAATGCTGAACCAGTGAAGGGAGGTTTCCAACTGATTGATACCATAGTCTGTAAAAAGAACTTTGATCCATCAGGTAAAAAGTGGCCTCCTGTAGTTCCTAACTATTTACGTCAAGACATTCTGCAGAAATTCCATGATGCACCTACAGCCGGACATTTAGGATGTGTTAGTACTTATGGTCGGATTAGGAAACGATTTTACTGGTCAGGCCCTTACGGAAGTATGAGACGACATGTTACGCACTGCCAGGAATGTCAGCGTAGGAAATCTGTTCCACAAAAGATACCAGGAAATCTCATGCCTATACCACCTGCTGTAGCACCTTTCCATCGTATTGGGATTATTGGGATAGATCTCCTTGGACGATTTCCGATTTCATTCGCCTGAAACAAGTGTATCATAGTATGTACCGATTTGTTAAATCGCTATGCATTGACAAAAGCTCTGAAAACTGCTGGAGTATCAGAAGTAGCAAAGCTCCTCGTCAAAGATATACTGCTGAAACATGGAGCGCCGCGAGTTATTACTGATAAAGGACAAGTCTTAAAATCAAAACTTGTTTCGGAGGTCATTCGACAGTGCAGCATTAGTCATCGTATGACGAGAGCTTACCATCCTCAGACGAATGGCCATACCAAGAGATTCAACAAGACACTGGGCAACATGTTATCTATGTACGTAGACATAGAACAGAAAAACTGGGATGAGGTTCTGCCGTTCGAGACCTTCGCTAATGACACTGCTAAGCAAGATGTAACCGAATTCACGCCTTTTTATTTGCTGCATGGTCAAGAAGCTGAAACCACTTTTGACACTCTTTTTCCCTTTTGTTCTGGCATTGAAAACGACTATACTAAGCATCTTGTAGTAAAAGCCAAAGAGATCAGACAGTTAGCCAGATTGCGAATGTTAGAAACACAAGAAAGGTACCACCAGCATTATGACTCCAAGCATCGAGTAGTATCCTATTCGCCGGAAGACTTGATATGGGTTTTCACATCTGTTCGCAAAGTAGGTCTATCCGAGAAGCTGCTTAAGAAATACTTTGAACCATACAAAGTGTTGCGATGATTATCCGATGTCACCTACGAGGTACAAGATCATGACTCCACATCGAGACGCTAAGAAAGACACCTTCCATGTACTCAGAATGAAGCCTTATTTCGACCTAGAACAACAAGCACCTGATTCAGATAGTGATTCTACATCAAAGAATAGAATAGATGAGGATGACAAAACTTTTTCTGGGAAAATCCAGTACAGTAGCCAACTGACTCGTTTAAGATCAAGTGAAATGACTGGATAAATATAAGAACAGCGGGACGCTGTCCTTCAAAAAAGGGATAAATGTCAATTAAAACGTTTCTCTGCAATGCTCGCCGTACCTCAGTGGTCAAGGCAGCGGATTTCCATCCAATCAGATAGCGTTTAAATCCTGCACGGCTGGTGTGGAAATGTTTTTGTGTTTAATTTCAAGTGCGAATATTTTAGAAAATTCTCTGGTTTACTGGATGTTTCAAAACTTTCTGTTACCGTATAAAAGTTCAAGTAGCTCAGTATGTAAGTTAGTTCTCACATTTGTAAAAGAATGAATACTAACTGTGAAATAAAAAGCTTTCCCTTACGAGTTTCTCAATTATTCTACGCGAGAATATATATATATATATATATATATATATATATGTATATATATATATATATATATATATATATATATATATATATATATATATATATATATATATATATATATATATATATTTTCATAATAGAATAATTGAGAAATTCATATATATATATATATATATATATATATATATATATATATATATATATATATATATATACACTACAAAAACGTATTATTGCTGATGCAATGTTTCGAATTAAAATTTTTATGCCAGACAAAGAATGATTATGCATACTTCATTTGTAAGAAAACTGCAGTAAAAAATATGAGAGTTGTCAACTCGCATTTTCTAATGAAATGTTAACTTTATACTACATCCGCTTGATATACAAAAATCTCATCATTGGGTTTACTTTAAATTCATCCATTGCTCTGTGATACTTGTTTAGTTACTATGTCATTTTGCAGTTAATACCCTGCTCCTGACTCATATAAAATCACTAAAAATTAGCAAAGTAATGTTTTTTACAAATATCATTCTAATACTTCAACTATAAAAATGAAAAACATCATGTGTCAAGTTAAATATCTTGAATGTCTGGATGATATCAGAACATTCAAAATGTTACTCATGGTATCAGAAAAACATGATGCATCGCATCAAAGAATAGTTTTCTGCAATTTTGGATTCAGAAACTCATTTGATATTATTAAAATAATGCGTAATTGATTTATCCCACACAAACTAAAGCTATCAAACAATTCGTTTCATATCGATTGTATTATTTGCACTTTTTTCAGAAAACGTTTCTTCAGATTTTGTGTGTTCTAAAATTTATTTCCATATCTCTTCTCTATATTAGTTACAAAATGCTTTCAAGAATAAAAGGTTATCTGATAACTACTATATATATTGTATGGGGGAGGGGGATATTTTCGTTAAAATTTTCAAATTATACATTACGATTTTTAGGCATCTAGACAGAAAATTAATATTTAAGCTTCTGTACCGAAATTGTCATTATTGAGCTAAAAAAATTTATATCAATATTGAGACAAATAATTGCTTTGGATGGAAATTTACATTCCCGATAGATACAAAATAACGATATTGAAAAATATAAATACTTGGCTAATGTTGGGGACCTAAAAGAGCATGAAGTACTGAAAATGTGTCCTACTGTCAGTCTTCGAAGTAATCACCTTCGATATACAGCAGCATCTTTTGTTAACGTGTCCCTAGCTGTGCAATCATCTTATGGTAAAACTCTGGGCTTTTGAAAACAAAGAAGTATATGAGTGCTTAGTTTAAGTTTGCTTCGTTGGTGAATAATGTCTCACTAAGATGATTGTCCAGAGAATAGAAAAGATGATAATCTGTTAATTCATGGTCGTGTGAGTAAAGAAGATGGCACAAAATCTCCCAACCAAATTGCTTTATGGTATTCCTTTCTCCCATTCGACAGTTTGTTTCATGCTATCGGCCATAAATAATACACTCTTGGAATTAACAGTCCTGGTTTCTACTGTTGCAATGCCTGTTGCACACTTTCAAGTTTCTGAGAATACAAGTCAACAACAACAGTTTGGTGCGTTGGTAGCAGCTCATAAGGGAACACTTGACGATTAGCCTTCAAGACAACAGCTTTATCACAGTGGGACAAATTTCCTTAAATTAATATGAGTAAATTTGAAATAAATGCCTTGCCGTTCATTCACAGCACCATCCCCAAACTCTTGACATATTCAGTGAATTGATGCAGCAGCTGATGAATCCAACTTTGAAATCGTAAAGCAAGCAACGCCGAACGAGTTTCTTCGACATCAATTTCTCATCGCTACTGAGCAAATTACGATTGATGAATGAGGGCAGTAAACCTTTAATAATGACTGATGTTCCTACTCTCGATTGATCTGTGTCTCATTCACGTCTTTCAATATTTTGCATATTTATTTTTCGATTCTTTCAATGGCAACGTGTAATATTTTTTTTGCTTATCTTATAGCTATTTTATAGCGATATTTTATGATTATTTAATCAGAAGCCTAGATTGAAGTGGACTTATTACTAATATCATCTGTTATATTGTACATTTGTTTTATTTCCACTTAAATTAGTATACATTGCTTATTATAATTTACAAAGTGCAGTATTAACATAAAAACGTGTTCCGTATAAAATTTTCAATCATTACCAAATGTAAGCTTCCCTTCATTTGTCCCTTTTATTAAATGAATCATTATAATATTTGTGATGAATTTAACTAGCATTTGTCATTTAGCTTATCTAATTTGTCATATAAAGGAGTCACGTTGAAATAATTTTTACAGAAATTCCATTTGTACAAATAGGGTTTTTTGGATTTATATATGTAAATATATTATTTTGTAGCTATACATCCAAGTGATATCAGCATTGAATTCAGTAAATTAATGTGCGCAATTTTTTAATAGTAATCTATTTTACCTTCTAATTTTCATTTAAATGTGTGCTTATAATTTTAATGCTGTTCTTGGAGAATTTCAATAGTAGACGCTATTATTCATTCAAATAGCACACCACAATTATTTCAATGCGTTATATATTTTATACAATGCATATTCATGTAGTTGTTAAATAAAATGAAATCATGTTCTATGAATACTGCCACAAAATCAGTAAAACTTCATAACTACATCATTCTTTATTTGCAGGTTTTATTAAATCATACTGCATATTGTTTTTACCTTTTTATACTAACTCTGAATAAAATAATGATAACCATTTTTAGAATTCTTTACGATTAATGTAATTAAAGAAAATTTAACTACACAGAGTTCGTAATATTGTTAATACTTTGTATGATCTTCCACATTTCTTGATATGCTGAAATAGTTTTCATTTTGTTTGAAAAATAAAAATATAATTCTGTTTGTTTTGTATTGTGATTTTTCCACATTTCTGGTTATGCTGAAATAGATTTCATTTTGTTTGAAAGATAAAAATACAATTCTGTTTGTTTTGTATTGTGATTTATATGCTCAATATTGCTTTTAATAATGTTACGAGAATTGAGTTTTTCAACTGGGAATCAATTTGAAAAACTTTTGTCACGGATGACACAAAATATGTTCACGTGTCTTCTGTTTTTAATCTTAATAATCTATCATTCTTTGTATTTTTGTAACTGCAATCTTAATCATTGTGGAAACAGTAAATACTTTTACTGATAAACTTTAATCAATGGAATCACTTCTGTTATTTTACTTCATAACGTATTTTTAAATTAACTGTTTTAAATCAACTAGAGAGTAATATTATAAACATTTTAAACTATGAATAATGCTCCCACGAAAATTGTTACATTGCAGAAATCATCAACAGTTTCAGAAATTTGAGGAGTTGATTCCTTGATTTACGTAATGATATGAAAATGCAGAAACACAATTTGTATGTGGCTAATCTTTGATCGTGAGTCGTCTTTGCTGAAATTTTTATTATTTTTGCAAATTATTAACCGTATCCTAAGACGCAGTTTTATTTAAACATTTTATTTTTTTAATTTGTTTTGTGAGTAGTGTGAATTAATACTTTGAATGAATTTTATTTTTTATTTATAATAATTAAAATAAATTACTTCAGAAATATGAAACATATTTTGGTTATCATTAAAACGCAAATCCCATAATATCCTATAACAACTAGAACAATTTATTTTATGTTATTCTAAAAGAAACTTTTTATTCTATTTATAAGCAATATTTTTTTTATAAAATTTGTATTTATAATTAAAGCAAATATGATTTCTTTTACTATTTTATGACTCGTTAAAATCAGAGTGTTTATGCTGTATTTTCAATATGATTCCGTTCAAAGTCGTGGAATTAAAACTAGTTATTTATTCAATTTTATTAATATAAGGAGTAGAATTATTGCTATTTTATTGTTATCCAAATCAATAAATATTAAAGATGTATTTTGGAAACAAACACTAAGCAAAAACGTTATAGAGATTATATTTTATATTATAGGAAATGAAATAACACAGTGATCCGAAATAAATGCTTATTTTAAGTTATGCCCCCAATACCTTTTATGTTTGTGACAAACAAATGAATATAAACAAATGATATCAACAAATGACTGTATTATCATTATGTTATGCAAACATAATATGTATAGCTGCATCACCATTGTATTAAGATACAAAAAATTAATAAAGGTATGAGATTTATATGTAGTTTGTTATTACTAGTTATTACTATACCTTTGTTTAGGAAGCTGATTTTTTATATGAAATAATAGGTTTATAAAATGAGATGCATTTACGATACATTAAATAACTCCTAATTTAATTAGGATATCATAAGGCAGATACTATAGGTCTTTTATGGATATTTTAATTGGTATGTATTTAGTGAATACTGAATTAATGCATTTATAGTGCAATTATAATTATTATTTATCATTTATAAGCAAATATAAGTTCCGACATTTTAGAAACTAATATATAAATAAATAATATATTAAACAATATGAAGAGTGATATTTAAGAATGCTATTAAAATACAAGAAATTACTTTGCAAACAAAATTCATTTTGTTATAATAAAACATATTTTAATTTAATTATTTTTATGAATATTTGTACTTGTTATAATTATTTGCCATTGAAACTTTTGGAATCAATTTAAAACTTCTATTGATTAAGAATCTTCTTAAAAATGTTACTTTATATAGTGTTTGAGTTTTATCCAGTATGCAATGGATTTTTAAATTTATAAGTAAAAATTATAAAACTGTAATAAAGTCATGAATTAAGGAAACATTTACTGTCAAACTTATAAATCTGATCTCTTACATTTGAATACAATTTCCCTTTAATGAAGTAAAATAAATCATTAATTTATATCATATCATACATTTAAAATGACTCATATCTTTAAAATAAAATGTTTTGAGTAAGAATATTCATAATAAGTATAATGTAATAGTTGGATAACTGAAAACACTTATTAAAATATAGATTTATTCCTTAAAATCCTATAAAGCTATATGCATAACATTAAATATAACAATTCTAAAAATTATATAATTTTTTATTACAAAAAGGATATTATATTATTTGGTTAGCCTAATGTTTATGATGCATATTTTAGTACATTTTAAATTAGTGCAGAGAAAAAATGAGGTATCTAGGATATTATATTTACTGAGGTATCTTCTACTGGAAATATTTATAACTAGTAATAGATTATGTAAGTAAATGATAGGCATAAAAATTAAATCACTATAATTTTTATTAGAATTTAGAAATTTAGAACTACAATAAATAACTTAAACTACGAAACTTAATATTAATTTAGTAAGGAATATGAACAAACACACAATATGGTGAATAATGAATAGTGAATAATCTATAAATATATTCGAGAATTGACTTACTAATTCAGAAAAATTTTTTAAAAAAATGAATACTTTTTATATTATTGCATAATTTTAAAGGAACTTAAAAAAAAAAAAAAAAAAAAAAACTATGTAGGTTTATAAATTTGAAAAGTTAAAAACATTGACACATGAAACGCAAGTATTGCTTAAGAATATAACTAGTTTCAAAAATAGAGAAACAACTATGTGTGTTCTAATTTATTAATACATCAATCTACCATTAGATATATCAATAATTAGCAACTAAGGTATCTAATGATAGTTACTTAAAACATTGTAATTCAAAACATCTAAACAATTACTTAAAACATTGTATTAAAAGTAATTTACAAATATTATATTGTTATTTTTAATTGAAAATATAATAAAATATTTCTTGCAGGAATATGGGATCAGAATTAAAATTATTATTAAAACCTGTTGAGATGTAAGCACTAAAAATATATTTATAACCCCTATTTTGAAATCAGAATCATTTTTTGATTAGAAATAAAATTAAACATCTCAATTTTAGAAAAAGATTCTTAAAACTTTAACGTACAGGCTGTAAAGAAGTACATTTGTTTTCTATGTACATTTTATTAAAAAATAATTAGTAAAATTTACGGTTAATATAACAGCACACCATAGTTGGTGGCTTAAAAAATTGTGTTAGGTTGATATTTTATAAACATATTATCAAATTTATTGCGCATTTTATTTTTCATATTTCGTTGTTATACTCTTACATAAATTAAGCTTTTTCTTTTCAAAAAACTTATATAAAATCTATTTTCCAATAATTAATAATTACTTACAAATATTAACAATTACTTAAAATATAACTTTAGAACAAATATGGGTTTCTACACTCACTTCCAAAAGTTAAGCACGGAGAGGAAAATGCTAATTTCCGGAAGCCAATCACAATAGAAGAGGATGCAAATCACTGCAGAGGTAGAGAGAAGTATGCAAATATTTTAGATAACAGCCAATCACGTTTTCATGTCAAGAAACATGTAAAAAAGGGCAGATCTTAAAATCCCTTCTTAGCGTTATGAAGGGTTACAGAAGTTGATTGTAATTGCTAATAGAAGGTGCTTAAAACTTTCGCACAGTTTCTTTTTAGGATAAAAGTGCCAATATGACTTTCAGAAGGTTAATGGTAGATTCTGAGTGCAGTGCGGCGCATAAGGCAGTCAATCTCAGATGTTGCTATTTTCTTCGGCGTACATCATTCTCTAATTTCAAGTCTATGGAAACAATTCCAAACAACACAGACAGTTCTCCGAAGCCCAACAGCCGGTCGCCTAAGAGTTACAAACCCCGCGGAAGATCGATATATTGCAATTTTAGCCAAACGGAACGCAGAGTGACCTCCACATGTGTAACATCTATGGTTACAGCGTCCATTGGTAAGGTTATATCTGTAGCTATTATATGCCGTAGATTACATATGAGTGGATTATACACCCCAGTACCTTGATTTTGTGTTTGTCTATTCGTCCAATCAAGAGAAGCACTATTAAAGTGGTGCCGGGAACATATCAGTTGGACAGTGTCTGACTGGAAGATGTTATGTTACTGATGAGTCAAAATTTGCTCTGGAGCCAGATGACAAGCGTATAAGGATATGGCATGAACAAGAAACACGCAGTCAACCCCAAAACATCACCGAACATCATGATTTCCGAGGCGAAAGCATTTTGGTGTTGGTAGGGATTTCATTAGGATACCGCACAAACCTGCATATCTTTAAACAGGTTTCTGTAACTGCTGTTCGGTATCGAGATGAAGTCCTAGAACCCATTGTGAGATTGTACGCTGCAGCAGTTGGACCAACTTTTGTTTTAATAGACGATAACGCACGTCCCCATAGAACAGACTACCTGGTCAATGACTACCTGGAGAGTTATAGCATTGTACGTATGCGTGGCCAGGATATTCGCCCGACCATAATCCCATTGAGAATCTTTATGATGCTCTCGGCGGAACTGTTTCTTCACGTTTCCCCATCTCCAGCTACTCTTATTAAAATGGAAACTGCTCTACAAGAAGAATGGCTATTGCTTAAGTCTGCAATGGTTGGCCACCTAATTGAAAGCATAGTCACAAGGTGTAAACTTTGTGTCCAGATGAGGGGGGATGACTTACCCTATTAATGTCTCTTTTTTCATTTTATGCATAATTCTGTTTAAGTCCCCAGTACGGCATTACCTGATAACTTACAAACATTTAATATTGTTTTCATTTCTGTATATAATTATTGATTTTATTTTATGCATAAATATATATGCTACTTTTCTCTCGAATTTGGTGTCAATCAAAGCGCGGTATTTGTGGATTTTTTTGCACTTTACATCTTCGTGATATTTTTTGGAAGTTAGTGCATTTAACCTTATTTGAAATATCTTGAGTAGACATAAACAAATCAAAAAAATATTTCCATATAGGTTTTAAGATAGGCAATTGACAACAAAATTAAAAATATATTTGAATTTTAATAAATTAATTTGTTATTTATAAAGTAAAAGTTATTTGTTTTTACTCAAATTTTAACTTAATTAGTTACAATTTGTACTGCTTTTAAAAGCATTTCTATTTAATGAATGGAAATTGAATGAAATAAATTAAAAAATTCAAATCAAATATTCCCTTAAAATATAGAAAAAAGCATGTATATTTTTGCACATATGAAAATTTTAAATAATAAGCATACCTGATCAAATCACCAAGGCAGTCAAAGACTGCCTTGTTGATTTGATCGGAGACATGTAGGATTTTTGCACGTACTCCATTGACAAGACATTATCATAACCTTATCGGTTTCTATTTGAAATAATTTAATTTTATGAATATGCTTAAACCTTTACATTACTAGCTTAACATGGCATATGGATTAAGAAACAATTCTTGCCTAAGACAAAATATTCTCTTTTTCGGAAGGAGGACAATGAAAAGTTGTGATTTTCAAATGTAAACACAAAAATTAAGTTCGGTTTTATATAATGCTCGTTGAACAACTTAGTGTAGAATCTGCGCAGTTAAATAACTCCTGCACACAATTAATTATTTAAATAAAAGATTAAGTAATTAAATATTTCGCATACAACGTCCTTTTTGTCTTTTATGAAACTTGCCACTTACATTAAGTCATATTTATCGAATGTGATTTTTTTAAATGCAAATTATATTTTAGGGAAGCAGAGCTCTAACATCTTAACATTTATGATTTTGAATTTGTCACGTCAAATATTATTATCTAAGAGGAAAGTATTACAAAAGTTATTAAAGTCGGAATGCTTAAATATATCTTTTCATCTTATACTACAGTAAATTTTTCGTCAAAAATATAAGTAAATCTTGGATTTGTATTAATTTTTTAATTTATTTATGATTGCTATCATCTTCATAAAAAATTACTAGAAAAAGTCAGGAAAAATCTAGTGAATATATGTCATATATTATTATTCAATGATATTTATAATCTAAAAAAGAATATTGTATTGTTAAGATTTAAAAAATTGATTAAAACTTTTTATGGTACAAAATCTCAGTTAAATCTTCTTGCTTGTTTAACTTCAGTAACAGATTTTTTTGAAAAGAAAGAAAAAAAATACAAACTTCAGTAGATTTCTCATAAAAATTACTATCGTTTTGTAAAATTTTTAACTTAACCTCCATTTTTTCACTCAATTTATAAATACAGAAGTTACATAAGAAAATTAGAGATGACCTTCGAAAAAAATATTCGTTTCGGTCATGTGATATATAAACATATGTTTATTCAATCTTTATGTATAAAATCTTCCATGAAAACCTAATTGACAAAAATTGGAATCCAGGAATTTTTCCAACAGACTTTTGCTTGAATTATAAGCAGGGAATTTCAATGGATAGAATTTATTGTTGAATGCCTGAAAAAAACATCAATCATTTCTGCCCCAGAAAAGAATACATTTGCAGTTGCATTGGGAAAGAAACGTTGGGCACACACATCAAACGCTTAAAAACAAATAATGCTGTAAGATGAATCCCATAAAGCATTACTTTGTGTTAATGAAAAACGTAGAATGTTCAGAGAACATGAATTCACCTTGACGCATTCTGATTGTGAAGGAATATGGTAGGAATATCTTGGAATGGAAATTTTCTGCTGCATGGAAACAATTACCTGGAACTGATCCAGAATGAACAACTACCACGAAATAACTATATATGCTTACAGATCAAGTGCAATGGTGCAATTTCACTCTGATGACAATTGATACTTTAAGGACCATGATGTAATCATACGTCGGGTCAGAAATACTGGAAACACATTGTACATTTCCACAGACGAAATGATCATTTTGACTTTCATAAATATTTATGTTTTGAAAATTTATCTGTTTTTATGAATAAGTGTATAAAAGTATATCTAACTATCTACCTTTTCCTATCTATTCATATATATATATATATATATATATATATATATATATATATATATATATATATATTTCCAACATTCAGAAATATCATAAGTAATGTTTTAAACCGTTCCAAGTTATATTTGGATATTAAGAACTCAAACAAGTGTTATATTCATACAAGTGAAGAGAACGGTGTTATACGAGGGTTACTCTGAAATTTTTGAGATACGCGCAGACGAGAATTTACAAAATAAAAATAACGGTTTAATTTTATAATACAAAGTATTTTTACACAGAAGACTATTTTTTACTAACTTACTTCAACTTGTTTAGCATAGAATAAATTTTAAACAGAAGAGAAAATGGGGTTGACTCGAGAACATTTTCACGCTATGATTTTCTACGATTTTAAAGATGGAATAAATCAAGAAGAATGAGTTCGACGGTTGAAATTAGCATTTAGTGATAAATCCCCAGCTCGAGTAACTGTATTCAGATGGTTTAGAGAATTTAGAGGAGGTCGCAATTTTGTGGTCAATGAAGAACACACAGGAAGGCCACCGTCGGAAATAACATTGCGGATCCAGTGTCGGAAACTTAACATTGGATCCGCAGCCATACACAAAATCACCCATGAAGAATTACATATGAAAAAAGTAGTTTGCCGTTGGGTTCCCCATAATCTAACTGAGCCCCAAAAAGAGGAGCGAGTCAGAATCAGTAAAGAAGCTCTTAAATTGCTGAATGTTGTTGGCCACCGCATCATTTCTAAAATTGTAACAGGTGATGAAAGGTGATAAAATAGAGAAAGGGACACATGAATGGTAAAATTCAGAGAAAAAGAAAATGAATGGTAAAAAAACTATTAATTCTACTTAAGCAATTAAAAGTTTAAATAAACTGAGCTCCATTGACTATCACATTTACGAACTCATTTTCGTACTTAACAAATATGCAGGATTGTCAGAGGATAAGTGATTGAGAAATGTGATTAAACCACTTAATAGTTTGAAGTAGAATTTTAAGGACTACTTGCCAGGTACTTGAAAATCTCCTAAACAAAAATTTCTAACATGTACTGGGCTAGTTTTCCAATATGATACAGTTTGTTATTATGAAGTTATTAATAAGAACTTCATAATAACAAACTATATCATAAGGTGATAAAACGTACATACTGTTTTTTGACGTTCCAACGCGTCAAGAAGTCAAAGTATGGGTCTTTGAAGATGATTCCACGCCGACAATGGTGAAAAAACAACGCGCAATGAAAAAAGAGATGTATGCCGTTTTCTGCAGAAGTACGAGTTTGGTCACAGCCATCAAGTTGGAAGGACAGAAGGCAGTAACAGCATACTTTTATACCACTAAATATTTTTCAGAAATTCTGCAAGAACTGAATGTTAGGAGACTAATGCTTCACAATGACAATGCATCTTCACATACAGCCGGATTAACAGTGGAGTTTCTTAAACAAAAACAAATTAAAGTGATCGAACATCCACCGTATTCACCTGATCTAGCTATGTGCCACTTTTGGCTATTCTTTAATCTCAAAAATAACTTATGTTGACGTTGCTTTCCTTTAGAAGAAGAGATTGATGTGGCTATAAATGCATTTTTTTATCTATTCAAAGAAATGAATGGCTTGAGGCATTTAATCTGTGGAAAATTCGTCTACAAAAGTGCATTGATGCTGGAGGCTACTTTGAACACACCTAAAGTTTTCTAAGTATAACTTCAAAAACCTAGTTGTATCTCAAAAATTTTAGAGTGACCCTCGTTTTCATTGAGTCAGAGAAACAAAGAGAAAAGAGAATATAAGATTGATACGCTAATAATGCAACAAGCTTTACGTTGAAAAATTATATACATTATAACATTCTAAAATAAAAAAATATTTATTATGAACCCACACCGCCAAAACAATTTTTATGGTGTGATAGTATATGAATGGTCTACTTTGTTATCAGCTGGAGTTACGTGCAAATGTGACGTGTAAAATTTATGAGCAACATTATTAAAATTGACGCAAAAAATTACTCTTAACTTTTGATGATAACTTGGTTCTTATTAATAACTTCATAATAACAAACTGTATCATATTGGAAAACTAGCCCAGTATATGTTAGAAATTTTTGGTTAGGAGATTTTCAAATACCTGGCAAGTATTCCTTAAAATTCTACTTCAAACTATTAAATGGTTTAATCACTGTTCTCAATCACTTATCCTCTGACACTTCTGCATATTTGGTGAAGTACGAAAATGAGTTCGTGTTTTAATGGCATTAAAAATGTGATAAGCAATGGAGCTCAGTTTATTTAAACTTTTAATTGCTTTAGTAGAATTAATAGTTTTTTACTATTCATTTTCTTTCTCTCTAAATTTTACCATTCATGTGTCACTTTCTCTATTTATATATATATATATATATATATATATATATATATATATATATATATATATATATATATATATATATATATATTACATTATTTAATTTACAGAATTTTTACATCATCAATCAGCATGTAGCAGTAAATCTCTATGTGTGTGTTTGTGTGGTGATAACAATATTTCACCTTGGATACTTCACCTTACCTTAATTTAAATTATCATTCACGGTTTTTGATATAAAATTTGACAGGATTATAATTGTCTTCTTAATTTAGAACTTTACAAAATTTGCTATTTGTTGAAAACTTGTAATCTCCATCATTTGAAAAAGTCAACTACAGAAATCGTTGCGTCGTTTCTAAATTTCCATATTATTCAAGCGAAAGATTATTAAAAGTATTTTACTTAAGGATTATGTACCAAAGCATTACAAAAGATTTTGTTCAATATTATTTAATAAAATATATTTTTGACAGATGAAAAACATTTTTAATAAGCACTAATGGCCAAGAATTCCTTGAGATTAAAATTGAGTTGAGTTCTTTTACTAATAGTACTTTTGCTTTTCTTGTATTAAAAGCAAAAGTATATATAATATTAGAATTACTTATATTGTTTTATTTCTATTTTAAGAATGCAGATTTCAGAAAGACATATTAGATATATGTTATTTTTACCCTAATGAATGTATAAAAACGGCTTTTGTTTTCATAATTTTTTTTTTAATTTTATTTTCTGTTTTTAAAATTAATTTTTTAAATCTTTTTTAAACTTATGAAATCTGTACAGTGGTATAGCTTTTAATGTTTATGGTAATCGTTAAATGATAATCGTTTCATTTTATGTTATCTTACGTTTTATATTTTCGTATACATTTGTTGTAATATCAAAATTAGATAGGTTTGCAAAGAAAAAAGATAAAGATGTATTATAGAATACTGGATATGTGTGATTTAAAGAAACACAATATCAAAATATTTCTAGGATTATTTTATTCGGGAAGCAAAATTTAATATGTAATAAATGCCAAGTGAACGAGATTAGTATCTTCTTTATATCATCTTTTATATGGGTAACTCATGAAAAATACTTTTTTTGAATAATTTAAGTTGAAAATCCAAAATTTCTCTAACTAATTATATGATTTGGTATGAATACAAGTATTTCATTCCATTAATTCAAGAACACTAACATTTCTTACAAGATACATTTAAAGAGACATTCGAAAAGATGAGGTTTTTCCATCTTATGATTATTTTTCACTTTAAATCCATTTCTTATGAATTTCATTGACCTGCAAATCCACCAAACGACCGATTATATAATTACGACGATTTGTGTGTTTGTATAATTACGACGAATTGTGTGTGTGTGTGTGTGTGTGTGTGTGTGTGTGTGTGTGTGTGTGTGTGTGTGTGTGTGTGTGTGTGTGTGTGTGTGTGTGTGTGTGTGTGTGTGTGTGTGTGTGTGTGTGTGTGTGTGTGTGTGTGTGTGTGTGTGTGTGTGTGTGTGTGTGTGTGTGAAGAATCTTTAAAACAAATTGAATAGGAAATTACCATTAGAGTAATTTCCTATTCAATTAGAATAGGAAATTACTCTACACCATTAGAGCAATAATTTATTTCGGTTAATTTATGTTTTCAATGTAAAATAAAATCTTATTTCATTATTATTAATTTCTCCTAAATAATCAACTGTTTTTATTGCATTAAATAATTTATGCATACATAAAAATGTTAACAAGTTTAAAAATGATATTAAAATAAATAAAATAAAAACAGTAATATTTCGTTTTAAAATATTTAATAAAAACTAATATCAATGCATTGTATTGAAGTTAATTTACTGTAATGTTGGAAATTACTTTAGAAGTTAAATACAAAAATTCTGACTCAATGAGTTATTAATAATAAATTTCATTTGTAAAACGAAGCTAGTTAAGTTAACCATGTAAGCTAATTAAAAACTTCTTACACATAGAAGCTTGCAATTTTTCTTTTGTTTTATTACTAATTTCAAAGTGGTATTTTTCAGATAAAAAAAACTTAAATTGCTTGAAAATTGAGCCAATTTCATTCAAAGCTTCAACATTTTTAGAAAAATAGCTATTCTGTATTGTTTACAAAATCGAAATGTTCTGCAAATATTTGTAACAATTATTTTTTTTAAATCCAGCAAATGATTACGTGCTCTTGATAAAAAGGAATCAGAAATGCACTTAAAAATTATATAGGATGTCCCAAAACGACCACATAAGCTCAGCACAACTAGATTCCTCGTGAAGAGTACATATAAACTGCCCAAAGAAGTGTTCCTGTACGATCCATAGTTTATGAGAAATATACAAAAAACAAAGTATGACGTCATTTCTGGTGCAAGAAAAAGCACCTTATTGTACATATCAATGACAGCATTTGCATATCTTTCCGTACAATACTGTCTAAAACGTTAGCCGCGCCTATCACTTCATGCATGTGCGCGTGCCATGGATGCGCACGCAGTGACAACACCAGTGGATTTACTTGCTCGTCTGCATGCTGCTTTCACTTCAGTTTATCCCACGATGCTACAACTTGTGATGACAGCCATTCCATAGCGTGCTCAAACCTGCCTCGACATGCATGATGGACATTTTGAACATCTGCTTTAAATTGTGAATATACTTCTGTTGATAAAGTGCTTTTAACAATGATTTTTTGATAAAGTTTCAATAATGTGCTTTTTCTTACACCATAAGTTACGTCATACTTTGTTTTCAGCATTTTTCTCCTAAACTATGAACTCGTACAGGAACGCTTATCTGGGCAATTTTTATGTACTCCCAACGAGGATTCTAGCTGTGCAGAGCTTATGCGGTCTTTTGGGGACACTTTGTATTGTAGCATTTATCTATATGTGGTTATTTACAAATGGATAATTAATAGTTAGGAGGAATTTAATTTGATTGGAAAGGAATCAACAATAATTTATAATTATTTCAATTACAAACATACCTCTAGAAATTTTTAAAATATAATGATTTTAATCAAATAAATAAAGTATGAATAATTATAAATAAATCTCAATAATTTAGATCCATTTATTTATTATTCTGGTCACAAAAACTCACAGTGAATATTTTAAAATGTTCAATAACAATTTCTGACAATGAATACTTAAATTACTGCAGAAATTTATAAAAAATGAACATTAATATTTATTAGAATAATTTAATTGAGAATTAAATCTAAATGTCCATTGTGTGTTAAAGAAATTTATATTATTATAAAAAAATCATTTGTATTTAGTTAGGATTCAATGTGAATATAGATTTTAATTAAACTAATATACGTTATAATTTAAAATTTTTAATAAACTAAGTAAAATAAGAAAATGTTATTTTTATAGAATAACATTTAAAATTCCTATTCCCATTAAAACTTGTATTTATTATAATTTGATAAATCATTATCAAACTTCTAACATTCGCAACTCTTTAAATATTTAACATCTAAAAATTAACTGATTTTTTTTTTTACCATCATATTGAAGAAATGGCTTGAAATAAGTAGAATTTATTACCTAATTTTCATCTGTACAATTATTATTTTTATCAGTTATAAAATAGTATATTAAGTCTAATAATTTCTTTTTAAATTTTAATTTTATTAAAAGTACAGTGTTTATGTCATCTATATACTGTCTCCATATGCAAAAGATTTAAATAAAATAATCAAGCCAATTAATACTAAGTTTCTATTTAGGCTTGATATTTTTGACATAATGGTACATAAGCATAAAATAAAACTTTATGCTTATGTACCATTTTACAATCAAGTTAAGCAACAAACAAATTAATCAATTATAAGGGGATGATTTGAAGAATTTTACATTGGCTTCCTTTTCATAATGAGAAGTTCTTATCAACATTTTCTGTAATAAACCTTGGTTTTTTAAGTCACTCCTTAAACTGTTATATTCCATAGTTAATGTATGTAGAAATCTCATGTCCATTTATTATATTCAGTCGAATAAAATGTATAAAAATTTTATGTATCAGTAATGAATATTAGCCTTTTTCTGAATATCAAATTATTAATTGAAAATCCTCTATTTATAATTTTTTCATAATATTTCAATAAACTTTGTCATTTGTTTTTTAAATACTAAATTATGAACATTCGTTATAAATATAACACTGACAAGCACATTCAGTTTGCTAATCTGGGCCCAGATGTATCAGATTAAACTTTATAAGTATGCAAATTTTTTGAAAATTCTGAATTTATAAAATATTACAAAATATTTTAAGTTCCTTATAAAAGCAATGACATTTATTTCGGTTTTTTTTTCCTATTTAATAATAGTCATCATCGTAATAACCAAATGATGAGATTTAATTTAAAGACATTGAATAAAATAATTAAAATATGACTTAATTTTTTATATAATCTACATATTAAGACGAGAGAACTGTTAGATTTATAAAAATGTATATTTTCGTAATTTACATTCGGTAACAAAATTTAAGGAATTAAATTTCCATTTTCTAAAGTAAAATAAAATATGCATTTGAAAAATATCCCAGCCCTTCTTTTAGATTTAAAATAAAAAGGCTGTTTCTAAATTACTGTGAGATACAGCATTCTCTATTGAAATTGAAAGAACGACGTTTAAATGTTTTATAAATTTAACATTTTATTATTTCACTTTTATCTTAAGCATTTAAACAAAAATAAAATATTATTTTTAAACAAAATTCAATTATTATAAATGTATGTAAATATTTACGAGGTATTTATGATGAGGTTTATCACAATAGGATTATTTAACTTATAATTTACATGGGTTGTGAATAATAATGTAAATAAAATTTGTTTATTATTAACTTATATTTGACTATTTAAATTTAAACAAAACTGTCAAAAATATTAATATTATGGCATTCCTTGTAATATTGAAAAGTGTCCAAAAAACTTTATTCAAGAATTTGTTTCTTATAAAAATGATAACATCAGAGAAAACAAATATCATTGCAAATGATTTAATGTCTTGGAAAACACAGATAAGTAAGGAAAATCTATTTTGTTTTATATTCCTCACACATCAAATGAAAAGAATGTAAGATTTTCATAATGAAAGAATAATATAGATTGAATATCTGTTTTCCAATAGCTTATGATTTTCCTGTGCTTAAAATTAATTTCTTTAAATCATATATAGGTACTAGATTTTGTTATGATTCAGATTTTCTAATAAAAATGTATTTTTATATAAATGTTTAAAATGTATATTCTTATCTAAAATATCAATTATCTTAACTTCGGCAAGAAGTTTAGGGAAAAAATGATTTTTCTTACTTATTGCACATGAAAGAATTGACAAAATTTTATTTCCTTATGCAAATTACAAATCTCAACCTAAATACAAATACTCTAAGATAAATATTCCAGTTACATACTCTTTAAAAACTTTATCTATGAAATTATAGCATCATACGAACATTTATAAGAAATAAAAAGCAAACTCTTTTAAAAATAAAAACAATTCCAAGAATTTATTCATTTAAAATCTGAATTATGTTAAATAAACAAACTTTAAAAATTTACCTATTAGCTGAGTAAATAAAGATGTACAGTTTCTCATAAAATGGAATATTTCTATTATTTAAACACTGAGCATATAAAAGAACAATTTCTTTTAAATACACATTCTAAGATTGTATGATTTATTCATCAGGAATATTTAATTTAGCCATTTTTAAATTTCTTTTATTACTTTTCTTATCATTTTCTATTCCAAAAGGTTTTTTTTCTTTTTTTTAAGATACTTAATTTTGGAAGCAAACATTGCAAAAATCTAATTTATAATTGTTATGCAATGAATTTTATGTTTTAGTGCAGGGATGGGCAAATTTTTCCGATCACGGGCCAAAAATTGGGGGGGGGGGAGGAAATGTTGGTGGGCCAAGATATATTTTTCTAAACTATTAAAAACAATATATAAGTTTTTAAATATGTTAATGAGATGAGTAAATTGTGATTTCTCTTGTAAAAGTGCCTTGAGATTTGAAGTAAATTGTACTGATTCTAAGGAATGAAGCAAAATACTTATCTGTCAGTCCACTTCTGAAATGATTCTTTCTAAGGTTTATAGTTGAAAACACTTCTTCGCATATGTGAGATAAATACAACATAGCACTAATTTTTTTAGCGTTAAATATTAATATAACTATAATTAACAAATAACTTCCGCTTTTAACAATTTAAAGATTAATTACAGCTTTCTGTACTTACTGTTTCCGTCGATTTATGTTTTGTATGATAAAAATAAAGTAAAAAGATCATCAATCCTTTAAAAAAATAAATAAACAAAGTGGAAAATTTAAACAAAGTAGAAAAAGAGATGGGTTTATAATGTATAAATATGTTTTCTTTTAATTTCCGTCGAAACAATAAAATTAAAATTCTATACACGGGCCGCATAAAACCTTCCAGCGGGCCGTAGTTTGCCCATCCTTATTTTAGTGTATGTCATTTCATGTTCCTTGTATTTTAATTTCATTTATTGTATTTTACTATATGCAAATATATATGCTTACTTTATGCAAATATACATGCTTACAGACAACATATATATGTATATATATATATACATACATACATACATATATATATATAAATATATATATATATATATATATATATATATATATATATATATATATATATATATATATATATATATATATATATATATATATATATATATATATATATATATATATATATATATATATATATATATATATATATATATATATATATATATATATATATATATATATATATATATATGTTGTCTATAAGCATGTATATTTGCATATTATATTTTTGTTAGCATTTCTCTTATCAATGACCATGAGCATACATTTTCTTTATAATACTAATTCCTTGCTGAAGCAACACATAATTTAAGAAAAAATTTAATAACTTTTTTTATAAAATTTCTAATTTAAAAGAATTTAATGGCGAAAAGGATATTATATAATTCCTTATATTATCTTAAAATTATAACTCTTTTTTATAAATATGAGTGGTTGTGTGATCAGTATGTCTCAAAAAATTACTTCTATTAGCATAAATTGTATTAGCATAAATATTAAATATACTTTGTCAGTCATCTTATTGGTTCCTTTCATATGAAGAAAATGTATAATTTTTTTCGTTCATTTGCCTATATTGGTAATCAAAATCGAAAAAACTTCAAGATTTTAATTATACTTTTTTTATTTGCTAGAGGTATGTTTACAGTATTTCTCCAAATACTTAATATGAAATAGCATTGTTTGTATATTAATGTATGCTCATTGATAAGTAAAACTTATCAATGAGCATACATTGTTTAATTAGTTTCGATTAATCGTAACTAATTAAACAATGTATGCTCATTGATTTAAAACAATGTATGCAATGTATGTTAAAACAATGCTGTATTGATTTAAAACAATGTATGATTAAACAATGTATGCTCATTGAAAATTAATTAAGTTTAATTTCTAATCAGAAATATTAGTTCAAAATTTAATAAACTAAAAATTCAAGGCATGAATTTTTTAATATAGGTAATGTTAAGATATTATTTATAAAAGGATGGAACCAATTTGACATTTTTCACATTTCAAGTGATATATAAAAGTAATTCAGATCTACAACGAAAATAATAACAAACGGTATCAAGAATGAAATATTTTGTCTCATTTAAACCGAAAATATCTTTCTATTCATATCACATAGTAGCATGCATTCTTAAATCTTCTATTCCTATTATAGGAAATATAGTGATAACTTGTTTATTACTTTGCTAGAGCTAGTATAGCTATATATATATATATATATATATATATATATATATATATATATATATATATATATATATATATATATACAACACCTATTAAATTCAGTTGACATTTTTATTCCTCTGAATATGTTCTTTACTCTTACTGGTTATTTATTACTGAATGATTTTATAAGTAATTAAAATAGCTATAATTACAATATTAAATACAGTTAATAAGTTATTAGTTATTAAACTTTTTACTTATATTATAGATCACAGAAACAGATTATCAGATTTTTGAAATTGTAGAACAATGATTTAAAGCAAAAAATAAATTTAAAAATTAATCTGGGTTAAACTATGATTTGCCATATGTGACATGTGCACAAGTACTATTCTTATTTCGGTTTTTTAACAATTCCTTGGAAAAACAAAATGGAAAAATATAATCTAAGTTATTTCTCATTCATATCTATGCCTTTTCCGAACTGAACATTCTTTAGGAACTTCTTTTTCCATAAATTGTTGACATATCTCTCCGTCCCTTTTAATTTTATTTCCAAGATAACATCGACAAAAAATGTGAAAAATAATCCAAAACAGTTGCATCATTTTCCATCATAAAAATTGGTCCAAAATTGTCAAGAAAAAGAAATGAAGCAAGAGCTTTTGGATTACTTTGTGTATCAGATTTGAACCTCTGTTGAATGTTTTGAATAGAAAATAAATTTTCAGATTCATCACAATCCACAGTGGAATCCTAGAAATTCTCATTAGTTCCCCTAAAACTATCTTCAATATATATGAAATCAAAGTCATAATTACTATCAGTGTTGGAAATGTCACCAAGAATATAGGTTATATCATTTGCGAAATGCTTTTGTCAAATATACCTGAACTTTATAAAAAGGGTGTTAAATGCTACAAAAAAATTCTTCTTTATATCACTGGAAGGCGAATATCTAATGCCATCTTGTACCCCACAACTAAATAAACAATTAAACATCACAGAAAAACCAAAACGAAAACCATGAAAGGGGTAAGTATAGATGGTAAAAATGTTACGAGTTGTACGAATTTTGTTGCTTCTACTTTCGTATGGAAATCGCAGGCTGTGCAAGGAAAGGGTTAATTCAGTGTTTCTCAACCTTTTAGTATTCGCGGCCCAATTTTCAATCATAATTTTCATCACACACCCCTCTTTAACGCATACAATAAAATGTATACAATAATAATGTATTTTGAATATTTTGTCGTTAAACCTACACTACAACCTTAATTGTAAACTTTACAAATTACCAAGAATAGGAAAATTTATTGACATTTTGCAACACCGATCCTCAGCATTGAAAAAACAAGAATCCTATTCCTTTTCAATGCTCTTGCGTCCCGCAATATCAGGCGTTCTCACGATTTCGCTAGAACTTTCGATTGGTCTGGAATTTGTCTGGTCATCTCAAAAGTTAAGTTAGGAGCGTGTGCAGATGTGAACAAATGTTTTCTCATACGAAAAAGGAGAAAGTTCTATAACGCCAATTTCAATTCCAGACAATCTCATTCGAGTCGATCCTTCTATCGCTATTGAATCTATTCTGAATGTGTATATTATAAATATTTTCATGCAACTGCAATTCACCGTATTAAATATTCCTGTCTTCAGATTTATGCAAAATCATGGATAAATTTTTAAGCGCGCTTAAGCAAGCATTAGACGATAGACAAGTATCAACAAGTACACAGACGAGCGTGGTTCCGAAAATAAAATCAAGAAAATATTCTCAAGAATACTAAAATTTTGAGTTCACTAGTACTGAAGAAGAATGTCCCCTGTGTATGATTTGCTGAAAAATGTTGGCGGCAGACAGCATGAAACCTAATAAACGACATTTGAAACGCTTCATAGTGAGTACGTAAATGAACCTAGAGAATTCTTCGAATTAAAATCATATGAAAGGCGAAAATCAGTGTTTAAAAAAAACTTTGTCTGTGAAATGAAAAAGCTTTAATAGCCTCTTACAAAGAATTATATAAAATAGCCAGATGTAAAAAGCCTCACACCAATGGTGAAGAGCTTATTTTGCCATCCGCAAATGAGATTGTAGAAATTATGTTTGGAGATAATTTTGCAAAACAACTTCAGTCTATACCTCTTTCAAATGATATTGTTGCCCGTCGAATTGCTGTTATAGCTGAAGATGTAGAGTGTCAACTTTGGTCGAAGTTGCGTGATAAATTGTTTTCAATACAACTCGATGAGACAACAGATAGTAATGAAGATGCTCATTTCATTGCCTATGTTAGATTTTGTGATAATTTGTCAGTAGTAGAAGAATTACTTTTTTGAAAACCAATGGAACTCAAAGCAACAGCACTCACATTATTTGCTATCTTAAATGATTTGATGAACGAGGCAAACATATAGTGGAAAATTTGAGTCAGAATATGCACCGATAGTGCTCGTTCAACGTCCGGATGATTCCAAAGTATTCAAGCACTTGTTAAACAAAAATCACCGCAGTGCGTCTGAGCACATTGCATAATCCACAGAGAAGCTTTGGCTTCAGAAGAAATGATACCTAGTTTGAATATTGTGTTAACTACGGTTGTAACTGCAGTAAATTAAATAAAAATGAAACCCCTGATATCAAGAATCTTTTCCTCACTTTGTAAAGACATGGGTGCAGTACATTCAGCGTTACTATTTTATTGCGAGGCAAGATGGTTATCACGAAGGAAATTTTTACAACGTGTTTATCAATTACAAGAGAAGAAATCGCAGTTTTCCTAGAAGAGGAAATCAGACCGAAAGCTAAGAATTTTCGCGATTGTTTATTTATGATGAAATTGAGTTACATGTGTGTGTGGTCGACATATTCAAGAAATTAAATAACTTGAATCTTCAACTGCAAGGAGCAAATACACATATATTGGATACGAGTGATAAAGTTAATGCTTTTTGTAGGAAATTGGAATTGTGGAACAGAAATTTAAAGCAAGAAAACTTAACAATATTTGCAAATTTGAATGATTGTATTAAAACTTGAAAGGCTGAAGAACAACATGTAAAAGTTGTTTTTGTAACCATTGAAAATCATTTAGCAATGCTAGCAAAGAATTTTAAAAAGTGCTTTCTTGCTGACGACAAACTGATATCAAGTTACAAGTGGGGGAGGGATCCATTTCAAAATACTCCCGAAGGACTCTCAATTGAAGAGGAAGAAAACTTTCTAGACTTCACGGCAAGCGGCGAAACCAAAAGACGATTGAGTAATAAACCACTCTTTGATTTTTGGGCAGGAATGGATGATGAATTTTCTGCACTAAAAACAAGGTCATTTCGCATTCTACTACCATTTTCATCATCTTACCTTTGAGAAACTGGATTTTCTGCGGTAGCTTCTTTGAAGACAAAATATAGATCTCAGCTAAATATAGAAAAAGAACTGAGAGTGTCTATTTCTAATATTAAACACTGCTTCAAAAAACGTTGCTGTGAAAAGCAGTCCCAAGGAAGTCACTAATAATCAATTTTTTTTTAATTTAGTAAGTTGTTTTAATTTAATAAGTTAATTGTTAAATATGTCGAAATGTATTTTGTTTTGTATGTGTGTGTATGTTCTTTCCTTTCAGTCACTTAATGAAATTGTTAAAATAACATTTTCTCTTGGATATGCTCGCGCCACCCCATAAGTGTACTCGAGCCCCCTAGGAGGGCACTGCCCATAGGTTGAGAATCACTGGGTTTATTATTTTATTTTGTCATAATAAATAGGTGATTATTTATCTTAATTTTAAGTTATTTTCAATTAAACTTCTTCAGGTAGATATAAAATTTCATTCAAAAATTTGTTTCACCTCTGATAACTCGATTCTTTCGTTCGATAAAAATAAAAATGTTCCCTTAGGGCATTAACGAGTGGTAATGGAATTTCACCTGAATTTCTATATTTCTCAAGAAAATAAATTTTTTTCATAGTGCTTTAACTTAATTTTATTTCAAACAAAAACTATTGCCAAACTACTGAAATTTGTATTGGAAATTAAATGTTTCATAATAATTCCAAATAAGTGTTATCTATGAAAATCATATAATTATTCGTTGCAGCTCACATTTTGTTTTATACTTTATTTTAAAATTAACTGTTTCAAAAAGTTATTTGTGGCATTTATTATCCTCAAAATATTTATGTATAAAAGTTGTTCAACAGACTTCTGGGACTCACTGATAATTTAAATAATTGTTTTTTTTATATAAGTACTCATTCACTAAAAGTTTTTGTTTTACAATAAATTTACTTAACAATTTAATAATATGATTAGTTATAAGCATTATATATATATATATATATATATATATATATATATATATATATATATATATATATATATATATATATATATATATATATATATATATATATATATATATATATATATATATATATATATATATATATATATATATATATATATATATATATATATATATATATATATATATATATATATATATATCTATATAATATATATATATATATATATATATATATCTATCTATATATATATATATATATATATATATATATATATATATATATATATATATATATACCGGGTGAGCAAAAAAATCGTAAAAGCTTTAAAAAATCATAAAAAGCGGAAAAATAACCGAAATTAAAAATGGTTTGCAGGGTTAACATCGCGAGGTCACCGGATTTTTTTTAAGACAGGAAAAAACAACTCATAAAAAAGCCGATTAGGTGGCGCTGACGTTCACAAGTCAAAGAAAAAGTATGCAAATAACGTAAATAATCTCCAAATCATTAATTATATCGGTAGGTGTTCAACATTACCACCCCCACAGGGGATAACACATTGCAGGTGAGTCACAAAACCAACAACGGCAGAGTGCAACTGGTCCGGTTGTAATAGATGCCACCTCTCGGCGGATCGCATCTTTCAGTTCCGACAGATTGGATGGATCAGATTGATACACCCGAGAATTCAAATATCCCCATAACCAGAAGTCTGCCGGTGTTAAATCTGGAGACCAAGGAGACCATGGGAACTTGCAACGCTTGCTAATGATGTTGTCTTCCCCGAAGGTCTCTATCAGGAATGCCTTGAACGGAGCAGCAGTGTGACTGGTGCAACCAGTCCATCTTGCCTAAACCTGATGGTACACAACGCATCTCTTTAACGCAAAGATTTCACGACCTTCTCGTGCAGAAGCGTTAAATAATGCTGCGCATTCACTGTAGCCGTTATCCACCCATTTGCTGGGCACGGCACTTCAAAAAACAAGGATCCTATAATGATTGAACCTGTAAACCCACACCAAACTGCCGGTTTTGGCGAATGCAATGGTTTCTGCGTATACTTACGTGGATTGCATGTCGCCCAGATGCGACAGTTATGGGTATTAACGTCGTCATAAAGCGAAAAGTGTGCTTCATCTGTCCACAAAATGTTAAAAACCCAGGTGGGATTATGGTATATCTTGGAGAAATCCCACCTCGCAAATGCTTCCCTCTTTACGTTATCAATTGGTAAAAGTTCATGGCACGACTGCAATCTGTATGGATACATCTCGAGGATTCCGTGAAGGATATGGCGTGCTGTGGACTGTGGTAAGCCCAAGCGCCTGGCAGCTTCACAAGCACTGCTGGTCCCTGCAGCTGATTCGAACGCTATCGCTTCCATTTCGGCAGCAACACTCGGCGCACGTGCCTCCCTTAAACGTGGTCGCCCGGCTCTTGCACGATTATCCAGCGTTCCAGTTTCTTCTAACCGCTGCATAAGCTATATGAAGCCTGCCGCTGTTAAAGGCCCTTTTCCATCCTTCACATTCTTTTGCAATCTGAATTTACGCAAGGCAATGGTCGCTGATTTCTGTGGTTTACGTAAAACAACTTCACCAGCAAAGCTTTATCTTTTGCAGTTAGAATCCTTGTTAGCATACACGGTTTACAACGGTGAAATGGTTGAGGTTAAGAGCACAAGTTTTTATAACCGTCTCATTTGCACATTTTCACCAAATTTGCTCGTACCAGCGCCACCTATCGCTTTTTTTTTTTTTTTTAGTAATTTTTTCTTGTCTTAAAAAAAGATTCGGTGACCTAGCGATTATAACCCTACAAACCATTTTTAATTTCGGTTATTTTTCTAGTTTTTATGATTTTTTAAAGCTTTTACGAACTTTTTCCTCACCCGGTATATATATATATATACCAGATGAACTAACCAAACCAACCAACAAAACAAACAAACCAAAGCAACTGCTCAATATAAGCATTATTCAGCCCTACATAACTTTTCTTATTAAATATGGCAAGAGGAAAATGAAACAAACATACAAAGGATTAAAAAAGATAAAATGTCCATAATACATCAAACAGATTTCAATGTACAACATATTCATTAAATCAAATAGTTACATATCAGCATGATCAAGCAACCCAAGATAATATTTGACTTACATTTATCATGTAAACATTAAAATTTTATAACATGGAAAAACTACAACAGTTATAATAATATTGAAACAGATTCATAAACTCTTTGTAACAAATTAAACAATTCATAAAGTAACATTAAGATAAAAATTATGTAATTTTATAAGGTTCATAAATCAGTTGCTCTTTCACTATACATGAAAATCGATAACTACAGGCCACAACATCTATTCAACTTGAATTTAATTTACAACAGTTCTCACATACATTGTAAGTTATTAGTATATTGCTTGGTTAGCTGTATATATAAACCATTTACGGGATTGAAAATTTAACAAGAATTCACTCCAGACGAACCATAATTACATAACATTTACATTAAATTACCTAATTATAAACCATCCAGCCACATGATTTCAAACTATTGCCAATTATAAAAAAATCAGCAAAATATTTTCGTGTAGGTTGGCAATCTACTAAGAATGATCCAAAACATTAATGCGAAGAAAATACAAGATACGTTATGAACAAGGATATTTTTAACAAACGTAATCACTAAAACGAGAAAAATTATTATAATATAGTCAAATCAGGATTTCTAGAAACAGATGGTATTTAGTTCTTTAATTTCGCAAAAAAAAAACTTCTAGAATAGAAAAGAAAACAAGTTCAAAAAGCAAAACAAATTGAAAATAAGAATTTCTAATTAATTATTCTCATTAATTAATTGTCATAAATCATTTTAAAAAATTTTCAAGAATAAAGCAGCAAGGTATTTCTTTACATTGGGCAACAAGTTCAAGTTGGTGTGAGAGATCTCTGGACATTTTACTTCGGTTACCAGATATTGCTTTTCCATCACACAACCTTAATTTACTAATTTTGATAGACATTTACAAAGTTCGTTAAGTCTGGTAATTCTAGTATACAGAATAAAGGTCACATCCCAGTTCATTTATGATAATAATGTAGTTTTTAAAATTTTAATGTAATTTTTAATTTTAAATATTTACCTGAAAAAAGCAGGTTTATAATTTAGAAATAGAAGTATTCATAATAAAGAAGTATATAAAAAAAAAGTTTTACATTTTACCATTTATAAAAAATAATATTCTGTTAATTAATATTTTACAAAGTAAGTAAATATTAATATGAATAAATATTTAATGTCCTTTATTTAAGAAACTCCTTGTCTATAAGTTTCTGTTCTTATATTAGTATGCAACGTTAACTAAATTCATATCATTATAACCGCTGTTTTCATTGTTGGCCAACATAATATATAAGACAAACAACAAGTCATCCACATTAAGCACAATCGACGCATTGAACCCTAATGTTATTCATTAGACGATATCTAGATTTTTTTTTCATTCTTTTCGCAACATGCTTAAAAATTAGAAAAATTAGCTTTTAACGATCTAAACATTATTCATTACACCTATGAAATACAATTCGAATTCAAATGTTATATTTTTAAAGATCGTTTATATCGACCCATTAACCAGCCGAATTAGTCAAAGAATTATAAAATGCTTTTGACACCTACTCAAGGCTTAGATTTAAACAAGATATTTTATTCATACAAACCTTACATCGAATACTTGATCGTTACACTTTGAAACCTCTTTGAGGTCTGCCTAACGTCTTAAAGCTGCCATAAGCTATTTTAATTTTCACAAGGCAATTAGTTTTCGGACGGACATTTAATAAATAGTCTAAACGTGTGACAAGAAAGGAAACTCAGAGAAACTCCCCAGAATTCAATCTGTAAGACAAGTATGCAGAAGACAGAAGCTCATTATCCCTCTCCAATTATTCAGTAGCTTATGGACTTGAACTCAAAATCTTTCGCATTCAAGTTCAGTGTCCTAGCACTAGGCAAATTAATCTTTATCATTCCACAATATAATAAGATACAAATTATATTACTGTAATTAACTATAATTTGAGTTTACAAGAAAGAAGTTGCAGGAGACTGTATTTATTAATGTCACACTGCCGACACATTAAGAGCAAGTTTTATTTAATTATACCTTCAATGACATCTCATAACACCAAAGTTGAGTTTAGAAATATCAGTATCAACTTCATATTTCTAATATACGAGGGTTAATCTGAAATTTTTGAGATACGCGCACACGAGAATTTACAACATAAAAATAACGCTTTAATTTTAAAATATAATTTTTTATATTTTAAAATTAAAGATTTAAATTGAGATAAAAATAAGATTTTAAATTGATTTTTTATTGACTTACTTCAACTTGTTTAGGGTAGAATAAATTTTAAACAGAAGAGAAAATGGAGTTGATAACATTTTCGCGCTATGATTTCCTACAATTTCAAAAGAGGATTCAATCAAGAAGAATGCGTTAAACAATTGCAATTAGCATTTGGTGATAAATTTCTAGATCGTGCTACTGTATTTAGATGGCTTAGAGAATTTAAAAGAGGTCACAATTTTCTTCATAATGAAGAACACACAGGAAGCCCGCCGTCGGCAGTAATCCCGGATAATGTCTCTGCCATACGAAAAATGTTAATGGATGATAATCACTGTACCTATCAAATGATACGGAAGGAACTTAACATTGGATCCGCAGCCATACACAAAATCATTCATGAAGAATTATATATGAAAAAAGTAGTTTGCCGTTGGGTTCTCCATCATCTCACTGAGCAGCAAAAAAAGGAGCGTGTCAGAATCAGTAAAGAAATTCTTAAATTGCTAAATGCTGGTGGCCATCGCATCATTTCTAACATTGTAACAGGTGATGAAACGTAGATACCGTTTTTTTGACGTTCCAACACGTCAAGAAGGCAAAGTATGGATCTTTGAAGATGATTCCACGCCGACAATGGTGAAAAAACAACACGAACTGAAAAAAGTGATGTATGCCGTTTTCTTCAGAAGTACGGACTTGGTCAAAGCCATCAAGTTGGAGGGACAGAAGATAGTAACAGCAAACTGGTCTACCACTAAATGTCTTCCAGAAATTCTATAAGAACTGAATATTAGGGGACTAATGCTTCACAATGGCAATGCATCTTTACTTATAGCCGGATTAACAAAGGAGTTTCTTAAACAAAAACAAATTAAAGTGATCAAACATCCGCCTTATTCACCTGATCTGAAAAGAACTTACGTGAACGTTATTTTCATTCAGAAGAAGAGACTGATGTGGCTATAAATGCATTTTTTCATCTTTTCCAAGAAATGAACGGCTTGAGGCAGTTTATCTGTGGAAAATTCGTCTGCAAATGTGCATTGATGCTGGAGGAGAGACTACTTTGAACGCACCTAAAATTTTGTAAGTATAACTTTAAAAACTTAGTCGTATCTCAAAAATTTCAGAGTGACCCTCGTATAATTCTCAAAAAATACAATATTTTATGCATAGAAAATATTTGGAACATAATGCCTAGAAAATACGAAAAGTCTGCTTGAATGCAATTTAAAAATCCCACTTACTGGCTGTGTCAAAGTGTGTTTTATCTGTTGAAAGTGTGTTTAAATTCTTGACTTTAATTTGGACGTACGATATTTATATCCCCCTTTTTTACTAATTTTAAGAAGAATTGAAACAATTTAAATCAAGTATAATCTTAGAAAATGAAAGATTGATTTTAAGATCAGAAGATTTGAGACAAGAATGTAAAACCAAATATATACCCAAGCAAACCAGATAGATACTTCTTAGAAAATTTCAGTTATTTTCTCTGTAATATCTGAAAAGTAGCCATTAGTTTTTGATGCGTTCTTTTTATTTTATAACAGTCCAACTAAATTATAAACTTTGTTCCATAATTATTTTTAATAATTATTATATCAATGAAATCAATCATTTTTATAATCAAATGAACTATATCATATTTTATTTCGATCTGAAAATATTTCGTTGCAGATGAATATTAATCCTTTCAATGAATTTCATATTGCATGGCAGTTGTGTATACGAGTTTTAATAAATAACATGAGACTTTAAATATTCAATGCATTTAAAAAAAATACTTTTCATATTTGTAATTTCAAATACATCTTCTATTTTTTTGTTAAAAGGAAGTTACTATTTACAAATGTGAGTATCACTTTTATCTTTAACACTTCCTTATAACTTATGTATATTTCTTAGTTAATGAACATGATTGTTTAAGTGTTTCTCCTAGTTCTAAATAATCAATTCATTCTATGGGTACTAAATTAACTAGCGCATATGTTATTACTAGTGCTTCATATTCTAAATAGTATTTGTAAGTACCAAACAAGAACATTGATTAAAAGTATAACTTACGATGCTTAATTATTTGAGATTCAAATGTGATTATAATGTAAATTTCAAATTATATAATAATATAACAATTATGATTTAATTATTTTTCACTTGATCACAAATATTAATCTTTTACGACAAAATTCAAAGTAATTGTGAAAATCTAATGGGTAATCATTTTAATATCGTAAAATATTTAAGTACTTTAATTATAAAATCGTCCCCGTATTTGAAAAATTACTTTTTTTAGATTGTATTCCTCGATGAAACTAAAAATAATGTAAATGTGTCTTAAAATCAGTATGAAATTGATATTTCTTGTTAAAACTGAAGCCTTATTCACTGACTAGTATTTAAAATTAGAATTTCTATAAATATCTTTTTAAGAGAATATTGTTTTTGTAGATCACAGTTTTCAAAGCTCAGACAATAATATTTCTGGAAATATATATTTCAGGAAAAAGGACTGAGGTGTTATGAATAATATTTTGAGCAAAAATAGAAAATCATTATTTCAAAATCTTTTGCTGTAAAGATCATATTAAATTTTAATAGCTAAATAAAACCTTGAAAAAGATAAAATAAACATGTGTCGGATATTCACGTGTATAACAGGTCTTGAAAATTTCAAAAATAACTTGTCTTACGTAGCAATCAAACAATTGAATATTTTATCGAAGATTGAATTTTTAAGTTCGTTATTTTTAAGTGAAAATGAAACTCAATATGAGGATTTCACTCAGAGCACACGTGACGGATTCCATTGATTTCATCAACAGACAATAAAACAAAATTTTCGTATACCATATGCATAATTTATATCTCATTTTAAAAAATTTATTTTCTAAGCCTTATTTTCAAAAAAAAATTTTAACCAATAAAATTTGAAAACGTTAAAAATTGTAATATAATTTTGCAATTTATTATACATGCAAAATGACTATGTTACACAATTTATATTAAGTATAAGCATTCCCAGAGGAAAAAAATGCAATTTAACTAATATTATAAAATGCGGTTTTTTATTACATTTATTATAATGTAGCTTCAAAAATTTATTATAATTTCTTGTTAAAAAAGATATAGATTAATAGAAGAAACCAAATGTGATTAAATTTTAAATAATGATTTCTAACTGTATCATCGAATAGAAAACCTCCATAATGAGAATATGATCCAATTAAAAATACTATGGATCACTGCTTAACATAAACTGTTAATTGCATTATATTTTCCATCAAGAAAATTTAATACGTTTTTGTAATCTTTAATTTTAAACTTCCATAGTTGTGATGAAAATAATAATACTAGATTTTTCTGTGCAAATCTTATGAATCAAATAATGTTCGTTGAACATAAATTTTTTGATTTTATTTATTAACAGATCTGAAAAATTGTATTAATAGAAGGTAAAAATATTCTCCTGATATTTTTTCTCGTTTTTCACTGTAACAAAACTTTTAAACTTTTATATATATATATATATATATATATATATATATATATATATATATATATATATATATATATATATATATATATATATATATATATATATATATATATACTTGAATCAAATACTTGATATTATTTATATACTGATAAATAGTCATTGATAAAGTCACATGTGTTATTAAGAATTAATTAAAACATTTTTTCCAAATAAGACAAAAAAATAAACAAATTTCCTATGTAAACAATATATAAAAAGATTACAAAACGTACTAAGTAATATAAAATGTATTTCTTTTATCTTTTATATTAGACGTAAACCTCTTGCTTTCAAGTATTCTTTACAAAAGCCCTTAATTCATTATCAAGAAAGAGTTAAAGTAATTTATATATTACATTCCTAGAGACGCACTTTATTATTTATAATGAATTTTGAATAAAAATAGCATTTTTATATTATGAAAGGATAATTAGTAAGAATAATTTAATTAATTTACCTTACACAACTAATTTTATCTTCAAATTACAGATGTTAATACTTTAATCGTATTATTAATATAACTTATTTTCCCGGCCTTATTAAAAGATGCTTTATATTTTTCTCTTTCTCACATTACATTTTATCTTTTATATCAATTTAAAATTTATTTTGCATATCTCTGAATAAAGATACAAATTGTGCAATGTTTAAGTTTTAATTCAAATTTCCATTAACACTTCAAAAGAAATTAAATACATTTAGTTAAATATTTGTATGAATGAATATTACTTTATAAATTTTGATTAAAATTTATTTAAAAAACTAAATTGAAGTATTTTTATTACGAAATTAAATAAAACTGCATATAGTACTTAAATATATATATAAAAATTCAATTATTTGCAATACAAAAAAAGTTATATGTACTTTAATATAAATAAAAAACACAGTTATTAAGTAGTTTTTAATGTCCAGCTTTCCTGGCCAATCACAGTTCTTGTTCTGAGAACCAATGAAACGTTAGTAACTGCCAGCAGAAGCTGACATCATGTTTACACTTGAAACAATTCATTATTTTGCTTTGTTCTGTAGAAGGAGGACCTGTTTCTTATACACTGCAATTAAAAGAAGGATGTTTTGTAAAAATGTTAATATTTAGTCAAGAAGCAATGACATCAAATACAAAAGTAGATTGGACATCTAGAAAGTGATGCAATATTATTGTGTTACCAGAAAGTGGTCTTTCCTATGCTGAAATTGCAAGACAGGTGGGTAGTTAAGTGACTACATCTAATGCCCGAAAGTTTTGTTTACGATATCAGGAGACAAATTCAATAAAAAACAAAGAAGGAAAAGGCCGAAAAAGATGCACCACTTCTATTGATGACAGAAGAATAAAAATATTATGTCTTCAAGATAGAAAAATATCATCAGCGGCCATCAGAAGTGATCTTAATGATGCTGGTGTTTCTGTCAATTCAAGAACAATCAGGAGAAGATTAATATATGTTGGACTGAGAGGTAGAATTCCACGAAAAAAAAAGCCTTAACTTAATTTTCCGCAAAGAAAACAAAAAGACTACAGTGGTCAAAGGAGCACAATAATTGAACGTATGATCAGTGGTCACAAGTTATATGGAGTGATGAAACTAAGTTATCGTTATTCGGTAGTGATGGGCGAAAATATGTAAGACGTAGAATATGAGAAAATCTACATCCTGACTGCATTCAAGCAACTGTGAAGAAGGCAGTTAGTGTTATGGTTTGGTCATGCATGTCAGCAGATAGTATTGATTACCTTCATGTCACCGATGGGACACCGAATGCCAGAAAATACATTGACACTATTCTAGAACCAAAACATCTATCTTTCATCACAGATCTCTTTCCCAACAATACTTCGTTTATTTTTCAGCAGGATTCTGCTCCTTGCCCCAAGGCCAAAATATTGAAAGAGTGATTTCGTACAAAGAGCATTAAATTGTTGTCATGGCCAGTCTTGACCTCAATCCAATCGAAAATTTGTGGCACCGTTTGAAAACTCTTGTCCGAATGAGGCACCCATCAAATAAAAGTCAATTAATTGAGGCTATAATTGTTTCCTGGCATCATGTAATAACGAAAGAAAAGCTTAAAACTCTTGTCAGCTCAATGAAACGTCGATGTGAAGCTGTAATCAAAAATAAAGAGTACTCTACTAAGTACTCATAACTTACAGCAATCATCACTATCTAATGTATATTGATAACTATTATCGTTCAACTTTTTTTTTGTATTGGAAATAATTGAATTTTGTGTTTTGTATTAAATTCAGTAATAAATTCTCTTTGAAATGATATATACAGTTTGCATTTTGTGAAACGTAGTGCTTTCTATAAGCATACAAAGTACAAAAACAAACATTTCCAAAAGTGTTCACAATTTTGGCCACCACTGTGTTTATTATAAAACCAATTTCTCTGGAATAATAAGATAATGAAGTATATATATCTTTCGAATAAAACTGATTTACTGTACAACCTAATTTTAAAACGTCTGGTTTTAAAATAATGCTATTATTTATATAAGATATTTATATAAGTAGAAACAATTAAAAATTAATTTATATGGCAGTGTTTTTAAACTCAATTGAAATAATATTTTGTAATTAAAATTAAAAAATGATTTTTAATATGGCAATTTTACCCATAACAAAAACCATACTTTTGAGATGATGTAATCAATCATATGAAATGAGATTAATAGAGATTAGTTTTAAAAAACAAAGCATAATCAATAGTGCTTAAATTTTAATTAAATTCATTCTTGATATTTATATAATATTATTATGTTGTAAATTAATTGTTCATTTTAAAAACAACTTTTCTTGCCTTATATTTACTTATTATATAGAAATATTTTATCTGATACGATTAAATACTATCTATATGATGATAAATATAAAGACATTATTCTTAATTCTTAGAAATGTGTGTGTGTGTGTGCGTGTGTGTGTGTGTGTGTGTGTGTGTGTGTGTGTGTGTGTGTGTGTGTGTGTGTGTGTGTGTGTGTGTGTGTGTGTGTGTGTGTGTGTGTGTGTGTGTAATAATTTTATGTATGTGTGTGTGTGTGTGTAATAATTTTATGTATGTGTGTGTGTGTGTACGAGCTTAAAGACTTTTTAAAACAAAAAGTTTTTTTCTTATGAGAATCTTTTAAAAATTGTTTCAAATATTACAACTGAAAGAAAAATGGAATATATTTTAAAGTTGTTAGAATGGTGTTTTGCTTTTAATCCTATAAAAGATACATATGAGATAGCTGCATCAAGAGAAAATAATAAATATGTTGCTCTTAAATCTCAAAACATCTAATTAATATATTTCACAATTTTATAATGTAATTCAAATTGAAAAATGACTTTAGCATTTATATAGTAATTTTTAAATATCGCATTTTTGATCAATTCTTGATCAATTATCAAATACTGATAAATATATGAGAGACTTGGAAATATATGAGATATATGAGAGACCCTTATTTACTGAATGCCGTAGTAATAAATATCAGATTTTGCACTTTAAAAAATTATGGATTACTATTCATTTTATTGTCATCTTATAAATAGGAAATAAATCATTCTCTGTGTAATTTAAATATATATATGGTCCATTTAGCTTTACATAGCTCTCTATTGATTTAAAATAATATTATATGTATTGAAAATTGAAGTATACTCATCATAATCATAAAAATAAATTGCTTAGTGGAATTAATGTTTTACATATAAATAGTAAAATGTTAATTCCACTAAGTTTATGTGTCTAAATTCTTTTATGCATCCAAGATATTTCTGTATGACAAATTTTAAATCGTATTTTGAAAGAAACTAATTGTAAATTTTAGGTTACTTAAATGTTTTTTCTCAAAGACGTTACAAAAAATTTAAAACTTTACCAAAATAATGGGTAATGGGTTTGAATAATTTCATTATTCAAATTGTTATATATTTCAACTATCTAAAATCAGCTTTAAGTCTCAATAAGCCAATATAAATCCATTCATATTAATTAAATTTATTCGATGCATAATTGCTTGCTATTAACGGATATAGCTTAGATACGTAGAACTGACACAGATTCCATAGCATAAGTGACACAGACAATAATTTGATTATTCAATGTAATATATTTTGTGTTGTATAACTCATAAATATGTAATATTTAATGTGTTGAATAACAAATGATACTTATGGCTTTTATTCAAATTCGGAGGAAAAGAAATTAACATAGAGATTGTAATAATTATTATTGAAAAACAACTCTGAAATCTACTATACCCTCTTAATCTATATATCTTCTTGAATAAGAGCCATGTCCCAACATAAATAGCATACAAAGTATTTAAGGATTTTCTTTTTTAAAATTTTAGAAACACAAAAATATTTAATTTATAAATAAAATGATAGCTGAAATTTTGATAACTGAGATATTTTTTTACAAAACGTATGGATGATTCTTCAGTTAATAATAATATATATAAATATTTAACTCTTTCATAAGCTTCTGTCTCTAATTTAAGGATTTTGGATAGAATTCAACTTAGTGTACCAAGAATAATAACAGGGTCAATGAACAATTGCCTTAGTGAATTGGTTCTTCACGAGACTGACATCATAATTCTGACCACTTAATTTTGAATAAGTTCTTTTAGATATTTTAATAAACTGACGAATCTTGGAAACTTTAACAGAACCTCCAACTATGTTTTAAACTGAGAAAGTAACCAACGTTTGAAGTGAGACACCACACTAGCATATTTGCAGGAAGAGGGTATTGTAGATTCCAAAGTTGTTTTTCAACAACTGCAAGCTGTTTGCTCCCTACAGAGTCTCTTGCAAATATCAGTTTTGGTGAGAATCTGGTGACACATGCCAGTAAACAGGTGAACCACCCGGACCTTTTAAAACAGTTAAACCTACATGTCATCAATAATATTTCCTTCAAAGTCCTGGTCATCTATACAGACGGTAGCAAATATTAAGATGGTAGAGTCGAGAGTCATGTATTCATTAGAAATATGCATTGAAGTAATGAGGAAGAAAGTAGATGCGACATCAGAAATTTGGATTACTGCACAGTTATTTGATCTGAAATCATAATTATTGACGTAGCTCTTATTTATGTCCTGACCACTCAAAAAATGGCATTTGGATACTGACTGATAGAAAAATGCTATTCAATATTTCAAAAACTGTTCTAAAATATATGATGCACCAAACTAACTTATTTTGCGACTTCTATGTGAAATGGGCTGAAAAAAATGTATATGCTTACAGTGTATTCCATCACATGTAAAGTTTAATAAGACAGTGGATACACAAGCCAAATATGGTTGTAATCTACCACCGATTAATTTAAATGGCTTTACTTATTCGGAAATCAACTCCTTAAACAAACAAAATCTACTAACTCCTTTAAGTCTCCCTGCTGGTACATCATTAGTAGGCGGTAAACAGTCCGGCTCTGTCCCTATCTTGCAGTCCAGTCTCAGCCTCGTTAATCAGCCATGGTAAGATTTAAAAGTGGCCGCTTAAAAAGCTTTAGGATCCTTATTAGAGAGAGGATTTTTCCTCTTTGTTCCTGGCGCAGCTTGTCCTTATCTGGACCTTGCGCCATAAAAACCAACCAACCATCCTCTTTGTTCCTTTCCCTCTCTGACAGTCCTGTTCATTTTCTTACTAGTTTAGGCGCTTCTTGAAAACAACTGTGGATTGAGCGGGATAAAATCTACACGGAATTTCTGCATCGGGGCCATGTTGACCTAGCATAGGCTATCCTTCACCACAGGGATAAGTAACAACGACAACAATTATTCTGTAAAATTTGTTTCGTTAATACGAATAATTTGATTTATCCTTGACTTATTAACTATTACATAATATTTTTATTTTTAAGTAGTAAGAAACAAAATTTAATATACAAGCGAAGCAATACTTAAAAGATGGTCTCTTAATTATTTTTTACTAAGAGAAATATTTCATCATTTTTCTTTTTAGAATAATATTTACAAAGTCATCGAACTTAGTATATTGTGCGTAACCATCAAATTTGTTGTAGTTAACATAAAAAGCGTAACAGTTGCAATTAAAATTAGTAAATATTTTCTGATTGAAAGAAAGATTTTTAACTGATGATATACGACAAAAAATATATACCCAAGATCTCACCATCAAAAATTCTCATTTTCCCGATTTTCAATTCTAAACAATATTTTGTTATTAATGCTCCTATGTTTTTATTATAGCATCTAATTTTTATTGTGAAATTATCTAGTAAAAATAAAATACTACATGGTTTGATTTAATTTGTTCTTCCTTCTCACTGGGCTGCCGTAGCCTGATTGATTAGTATGAACTTCTTTTTATCGTAAGGTAGTGGGTTTGAATCCCGGCAACACACAAAATTCATTTTATCGGCTAAAGGCTGAGGCACATTAAAACTGGGTGCAATCGCAATGCCCTCCAAGTGAAGTGAAACCTCTGGGGATGGCTGGCTAAGTATTGAGGGTATCCAACCTGGTTCCTGATCAAAGATACGTACAGATATGCATGTTAACGCATTATCAATCACTTTATTTTTTTCACCACTGCATTATTTTAACCATAGTATTAAGCGAATTCTCTCACATACTTTTTTTTATCTAAATTTTATGGAAAGGAACAATTATTTAAAATAGAATTTTAAAAATTCATATGTGTGATTTCAACCATAGCTACCAATAAATTTCTTCAATTTCGGTTTCATCTAAATTTTATAGAAAGAAATACAAATTTCGAAAAGAAATTTAAATATTCATTAGTAAATCATGAGAAATACGTATATGATACTTCATTAAAATACATTAGCAATAATAGGTCTTAAGTTTAATTGCAACCAATAAAGGCATTCAAAATAATTAAAAGAGAGTTATTGCTTAACTTCTACAATTTTGTTTATTTCGTTGCATATATTTAAAAAGTATGATATGAATTTTAGATTCTGCTTTATTCGTTTGCTAAAATATGCATATTTTAATTCTAAATATGTTCTGTTTTACATTTAAATTTTCCTTTTTTATGTTTCATAAAAATCGATAAAATATTTGTAACGATTGAACTGCTTTACAGAACAAAACAGCAGCAAAAACATTAAAGCATAAAAATTTGCATAAATTAGTTTACAGAAAGAACATTAAATTTTAGTTAGATATTAAAAATTGATTCCTGTTCTATTAAAAGTTTTTCTTTTGCTAAAGATTAACTGTACCATTAACTTATTAATAACTACTGAATACATATTACTTATAAGACATATTTCTATCTAAATTTCTTAATTAAAAGTCACAAAATATTTCCTAGTATCATATTAAAAAACTTTACTGTTTTCATTTTGGTTTACACATTAGAAACTAAAATTCCATTATCAACATATTATTTACAAAACTAATTTATTGTATCCTACCTTCCTTATTTTCAAAGCTTATTTTCTATTAAATTATATTTTTGATTGAAAAAAAAAACTTGAATAGTTTTGCAAATAAAAGAAATTTCAAAGAGATAATAAAAAAATTTTGATTTGTAAGTTGCCTTATGTGATTAATTTTGAGAATTTCAGAAATAATTTGTCTGTTATAATAATTCCATAATTATGCATAAGAAGAAATCACATCAGCTAACGCCATCAATAATGCATATAATTGCTTAATTACTGCATTTAAATAACTTAATTTAACTTATCACATTAAGTGTTGACATTTGAAAAGAAATTCTTTTCTTGATAAGAGTATCTGACGTAGATAAGTTTGGACTTAATTGTCCAGCATTTTAGAGCAGAATCAACAATTATGAGTAAAAAACATTAATATTCTAATCGTTTAGCAGAAATGGAAAATTTTCGTAAGTTAATTCATTGTAATTAATCTTAACATAAATACATATAAGAAAGCAAAATAAAAATATATAAATTGCTTTTAACGTAGCTGGAACAGGAATTATTATATTAATAGTGCAAATAAAAAAATTAATTAAACTATATTTTGATGAATGTGAATAATGAAAAGTATTAAATAAATATATTCGTAATTAATATGATTTATAATAATGTTCTGGTTAAATTTGAAATAATTTGATATCTGTACTAAATGTTTTTATATGTATATTATAGAGCAATAATTTTGTATGCATAATTTGTACAACCAAAATACAAAAGACTAAATAAAAAAATGTTTATCCATTTATTTTTTTTTCATCAAAATTTCTTAAATATTTTGAAGCATTAACTTATTTTCCCTAAATCTTGACAGTGCATAAAATTATCTGATTGATTAATCATGTTAATCATTACATTTTCACATACAATTAATAACACTATATATATATGTATGTATGTATGTATTTATGTATATATATATATATATATATATATATATATATATATATATATATATATATATCAAAGAAAATAGACTTTTTTTTTATCATAATAGTAATTATTTCTTATTTAAATGTAAAAATAGTTCTTTAAGTTGTTTCATTTACATAAGCTTTAATTTCAGCAACATAAGTAAATTACTTAAAAAGGCAGATTTCAGTACGTTTAAATTTTACAAATGTAACAATTTTAAAATTGTTTAGCTAATATATATGTGCAAAATTATTCTGATAAAATTAGAAAAGTTACTTCTCCTTGAATATGATAATTGCATAATTATATTGAATGATATCTCGAAATCTTTAAGGATTTCGAGATATCATTAAGGATACTTCGAGACAGCACTTAAATCATGAATATAAATTAAAATTAATTCATTATCATGTAATTAAATAATTATTAATATTCTACATAAAATAAATCTAAAAGTTATATCTCTCATAATAACTTTGAAAAGTTTTATATTTCAAAAAATGAAATCACAAACACTAAAATTTATTTTATCTGTGAAAACTTACATTAAATATCAATATTGTTAAGAAAATAAAATAAGTATCCCTATTGTGAAATATGAAAATAACAATTCTTACTTAAAAATGTTTTGTCTGGTAAAATGAAATAATTCAAAGGCAGTAAAAATTTCTTTAAACATCCTAAGGTATCGGAGAGTAATATAACCAGGAATTTCTTGAAATTTATTTATATCTGGCAACACTTTTCGGGGAATATTTCACAATCAGAACTCGGATCTTGAATATCAAAGATGGGAAGAAATACTCAGTTGGAATAAATGTATTTTCTTTTAATATTTCAAGAAAAAATAAAATATATTTTACAAAGGTTCTTTTTTTTCAAATTCCCTATTATTTTGATGTTTGAATTTAAATTCATGATATTACTGATGTGTTTCTGTGATTTTAACACGAGACAAAAGTATTAAGTACTATCAAAGTTGTTTCCATGATAAAAAATTTTTTTCAATAGTTTCGTTTACATTTGAATGAGAAAGCAAACACTTTATAATTTATGTATACTTCCAAACTTTATTACCCATTGTAATTCCTGTCTGCTTAAGACTTTAAGTCTAATATAAGAGTTTAAAGAAATTTTAGTATTAGAAAGAATAAACTGATTTCGCGTAATAGGAATAAATGCTTAACTTTCTAAATCAGAATTCTGGAAGACAAAATTTTGTTTCATTCCTTTTTTTATTGATTTAAATATGATGTGAGGCATTAAATTTCTCTATGCTTTTGTTCATTTTACAGATACAAAATTCAATAAAATTTACTTGCAATAAAAATCTAAGAAGATTAAATACTAGAAATCATACCTTATATAAAGAAATATAGTGTTATAGTTTTTACACACTTGATATATATATATATATATATATATATATATATATATATATATATATATATATATATATGTGTGTGTGTGTATGTGTGTGTGTGTGTGTGTGAGTGTGTGTGTTTGTATGTATACAGCTGTCTACTTAGAATAAATTATATTACTAGGGCTAATATCGTATCATAAATAAAAATATTTAACTAACATGTTTTGAACTGGTAAAAGAATTTGCAGTAGCAATCATGAGGGAAGCAAAAAAAAAAATTTAATGTCGTGGCATCTTCTTAGCAGTTGTTAAATGTTATTTTTCTAAAACATGATTTTTAAACTACAGTGGAGTTTAAAACGTTCCTTTGTCAATTTAACACCATAACACATCTACTGGAAAATACTTCAGAGAGTTTTCTTCAAAAAAAGACTATAAATTTCAAAACAGATTCAAACAACTGAGTGCGTTAGTGTGGCTAAAAAATTATTTATTCATGATAGCCCAAATTAAATCATACTAAAATCAGCATTTTCAATGTAACTAGCATATTTAAGCCATTTGTTGCAGTGGGAAATATATTTTTTTGAATAAACAGTGTTATATAATTCTGTAAAATCTTTAAATATGAATAGCTTTTCAATTTTTGATGATATATATTATCTACAAACACAACACACACACACAATAACACAATGCTAATAAAGTTACCAATAATGAGCATACATAAAATGCAATAAAATTTGCGAAAAATTTCGGAAAGAATAAAATAGTTGTGGATAAAGAATTTATTTATCCAGAATATTATTAAATTTATTATTAATAGTATAAAAAATAAGGAATGTCTACAAACATATACAAATGTTTTTTTATAATATAAATAACTGTTAATTTTGAAGGAAGTAATTGATTTTATAAAATTGCATCATTATGTATAACGTAACTACTTATAGGTTGATTGTACTTAAGATTTCTTTTGTTTCCAAGAATTTATAAAACAAATAAGCTACTTTAAGTCTCAAGATTTAATGCATATAAATATTGAAATGAATAAGAATGAATTTATTCAGGAGCTGTGCATCACAAATTTTGTAGTATTATATTGTATTTACACTTCAAAGGTTATTCCCATTTCATGCACAATTTCTTAAATCCCTAAAAATATTTTTTATTTAGATTTGATTTTACTAGTTCAAGGTTCTCAGATTGGATAAGTTGCAGCAAAAACATAATAATGTTTGATAGTTTAGTGCTTGAGTAAATCATTGGATAAGAACTAATTGCGAATATTGAGATGAATGACTTAGAAGAATAAAGGCACTAAAACCAATTAATGAAAGATGAAACAGGTCAGTGCTGCTATAAAGAAACTGTTTCCCGAGAGCCACGAACATTTCAAGAAATTACATCCGGAGCAGGTCTTATTTGATATTTTTTTGTGTGTGTGTGTTTCTCTGTTCTATATTTTGAAACGATCTGATATGTAGAGGAGGTATCTATTTCTATATATCTTTCAGAAGAGGGGATAAATCAATTGCTATTTTAATACTTTCTCTCAAGATATGAGTTTTTTAATTTATGTATCATCTGCTTTAAATTTACTGAAATTCGAAGAAAATTTTTTGTACTGTTAGAAGCTAATGGTACAGTAGATTTAGATAACGAAGTTGAAAATGGCGCAGGTGTTGATAAACTACTCATCTTATCTGGATTGTTATCTATTTTTGAATCTGTTTGTAAAATAGAAGAATAGCAAGCACCAACTTTTGGTGATGTCTACTATTTATTTTTCTTCCGGGAAAGTAATACTTTTTTTTGGTTGCAATTACTTCTGTATTCAAGATCTATATATGGCAAGATATGGAAAATGCAGCACGTGCTCCAGAACTTTTATACATTAGTTAAGTGACCAGATTATCCACGTTTTCCATGTAGGACCAGTATACCTATGTGCTTATTGGGAGTGATCAAATCATTTACGTTTAAAACACCTAAGAGTGTTAGGAATGTATAGACGAGGTTTTGCAATTTTTAAAACCTACTTTTATGGATTTTGGTAATACTGTTGTCTGAAAAGTTAAGACAACATGTTGGTGGGGATAAGTCCACCATCACATTGAATGTTTACATGACGTGCAGCACAAATTCCTTGAGCTCGCTGTCCTTAGAAAATTTTTGCTTCTGTAGTATGTGTGAAATAGGGCTTAAATAGGACACCACAAGACACATTTTAAGTTTTATAAAATGATGTTCTGATAGGAAATGATTCAAACATCGTTTCAAACAACTGATTATCAAAGTTTGTTTTGTGTATACTTGAACAAGGAACTTTCCAGATTATAATATTTTAACATTTTGTATGTTACCAATAAAAGATGTTAGAAGTTTTTGTTTCCGAAAAACTTGCTACTGAGTGAAAATTGATTGGTTATATGATTTCTCAATTGATATGCTTAAGTTGTGGCTTTCCATCCTCCCGGCATCAGCATGTAACGATTTGATGAATTGGCTTCACTGAAATGAGAATTAAAACCAGTATGATGTTTTTAACGGTTCACGCTTCGACAGCATCACCCTTCTTGAAACACTACAAGGGCTAGCAGACACTGATTCTGGATATTTCCAGCTTCGGCACTTAGCATAGTGCTTGTCGACACCCATACGCTGGAAGTTACCCCGGGAGGATGGAAAGCCACAACTTAAGCATATCAATTGAGAAATCATATTACCTACTGTTTACTTGGCACCAAGCTAGCTGAAAGTGCTCTGGTAGGGCTTCAGAATAAAGAGATGCAAATTTCTTAAACTTCTTGTTGTAACACTTGATGAAAAGATCATGTATATCAAGCGTAAAGTTCAATACTGGTATATTCTGGCTCGTATATAGCAAGAATCAAGGCGCGAAATCTTCTATTATCCACTAAAATCTCCTTTGAATAGCAGTAATTGGGGTTTCTCCAGGAGACAACGGGAAGTGCTCTATAGAACAGTAGCTGAGAGAATTGTCGCTTAAGGTGTAGCATTTTGAAAAGAGGAGCTAAGAGTAAAGAATAAACTTCTACTCGACAAGCTCCAACGAAAGTTTCTCTTTAGCATAATGAGTGCTTTTCGAACAACGTCCACTGCAGTGCTGCAAGTGATTTCGGGCATACCACCCCTCCACCTCACCATCAATACTGCAGTTCGTTACAAAAAATTCATTAAATGGTGCTAGTAAAGAAGACGTTGAAGACAAATCAGCTGCTATAACTATACATTTGGGAGTCTTCAAGGTGGATAACGCAATTTGTACGTCTTTGGACAACAGCCCAAATATTACTTCTACAGGTCTAAATATCTATACGGATAGTTCAAAAATGGATTAAGGTGTGGGAGCTGATTTTGTAGCAATCAAGGAGGACAACATTGTGCATAGGGCTAACTTCAAACTGAACTCAACCTGCATGACCTTCCAGGCTGAACTTTACGCTATCCACCAAGCCATCACCTGAGACAAGAATGAAAGAGATTCATTTGTAATTTGGATGGACAGTCTATCCAGTCTCCTGGCACTCAACAATCCAAAATCAGCTAGCCCTCTTTCCCGACTAATCTAACATAAATTTAATGATCAAATTAAAATATCACTTAGATGGATAAAAGCGTATATAGGCCATGCAGGCAACGAGATAGCAGATACACTTGCTAAAGAAGCACATATCCTAACTGAACCTGAAATCACTCTCCCAACACCGAGGTCCTACTTTAAAAGAGTAGCAAAAAATAACCTTATCCTTTCTTGGTAATTACAGTGCGACCAGGCTATGACTGGGAGACTAGTTGCTCAATATTGCGAATAGTCAACATCCACCAACAGTGTTGGCAAAGGCAACTAACAATATTTGTCACTCTCCAGGGACCATTCCCTAGCTACTTGTATAGAATTGGAGCCCTCTCCAATGACAACAGTTCAGTTGGCGAAACTGGCTCCCCTATGAATTTTGCAACCGTATGCCCACTCACCACTCATGGAATTCCATCACCCCGAGGGATAGCCTTCGTATCGCCTGGTATAAAAAATAGTTTCCAATAAAGCAGCAAGTACATGAATAGTAAGCCTAGTCAATTTCATCCTTGGCAACAGGGACATCATAATTCCGAAACCTGATCATGACTGCGAACACAATGAAGATGTGAGTACAGATATAAAAGATTCCAGTTAACAGTTTTTCTGCTGGTTTCTTTCTATTTCCTTCTCAGCAAAGCATGAGGTTTTCAAATCTCTGTTCTACACCACAACAACCATTGAAATTTTAATATAAATATCAGTGTAACTCCCATTTATAACTAGTGGAAAAGTGATATTTTCTTCTCATCATCGCAAGACTTTGAGTAACCAAATTTATTTATCAAGATAATTGTGTCACCTTAAATACATATTTTTACCCATTTATTATAATCAAGAACAATTTTCAAGTTAATAACTTCATCAATGTTCATTTGTAACAATTAATTTTCACAATGTTTCAATTTCTCCTCAAATAACCCATTCTGTTCACCAACGGTGTTTCTCTCTATATATTTTCCTCCCAGCAGATTGCATCCAAATGGTCAAACCTTCATTGGGTTATGTACAGGGATTCTTGATGCTTTTTACTTTACGCTCGGCGTTTTCTCAACAATAGTTTAAAGTGTGTTTGTTAGCTTCACTGTCAACACCAACTGTGTTAATCCTCAATCACCATAATCTTATGACAAGCAAAGTGTATTCTCTCCAATCCAGTGGGGTAAAATATAATTCTTACAGAATAAAAACTATGAGAAATTAACAGCTGATAACTGAAATCCCGAGATACTGAATTGGGCACTAAAGCATTCCCCATTAATTTGTTAGTCTTGTGATTAGAAAAATATTTAATTTACTAAAAATAAAAATGTATATTAGTAAAAGGAATGTTGTAAAATAATTATAGTTTTTCACTTATACATATTTTACTGGATTTATAATACTTTAAATTGTTAATTATTATAAATTTATAAGAAAGACAAATGTCCATTTTTATTTATTATTCTATAAATATATGATAAATTCTTTGGAATATCTCAAAATATCTTTATCACTATCTTATCGAAATGATTTACTCAATTGTAAACAAAAACGATTGTTATTGTACATCCTAAAACTAGATGACGAATGAAGATGTTGAATGCATGCAAAATGGGATGAACGCTGGGAAAATTCTAGATGTGACTGAATTTTTATAAAATATTCCCAGGAATTGTTTTGAATGCAATTCTATGAAAATAAGTTGGCATAATAGAACTCGTGTTTCATAATTATAAATTTCTGTGCCTCAAGTTTCGTAATATTTGATACAGTATACATTACTCATGAATATGTGATTACTTTGTACCAAATATGTGATCTGTTGCATAAGAGAAAATATTTTGAAGAATAACTAAAATTGCTGGTACTAAAATATTCATAACAATATTAAAATGCATAGCTGTGTCTCTATATAAAAATAAGAATAAAAATTTAAAGAATGATTTTTTTTTTTAGTTTAAAAACATTAAAGAATATTTTCACTTAAATTATCGTCAATTTACTTTTTATTCTCATAAGGACTATTAATTCTTTAGTCTTTTTTGTCTCATTAAATTTTTTATAGTGAAAAAACAATTAAACAAATAGAAACTAAATGTCAGCTGTAATTTCTTAAAAGTAATTTTAGATATATATTATAGTTGTAGCTCTCCACAATTAAACAAACAGTTATTTATTTAAGACACAAATACTAGAGTCCAGCACTTACAGCTAATGGATTTTATCTTTTTAATCAAGATTTCGAGTTCATAAAGTACTAAATTTATCACTTATATTGATAAAACTGCTTTAATATACTTCAGCTTCGTCTCTAGATCATTAATATATGCCAAAAATCATTGAAGTGAAACTCATATGTAAACAACACTAATCACACACACATTTTATTATAAAAGGGAAACTTAAGAAGTTATTCAAAGAAACTTTTGAGGAAATTTGTAAGCAGTATACACATAATAAGTTAAAAATACTTGAAATTAAAGTAATAATAAGTTAAAATATTGAAATTCGTGACAAAAATTCATGAAAAAATAACTTTAAATAACAAATTATTATTTTAAATTACGATGTTTTCTAGCAAGGCCAAACAATATATATATACATTGGAAAAGAAATAGATTTAAAATATTGAAGCATTGGTATAAATATAAACATAAATAAATAAAATGAGTACGAAAATAGTAAATACTATCATAACATAACATTACCATTATTATAATGTTTCTATTTTTAAAATAATTTATTAATGAAAAACTTAAATTAAATTTTATTTGCTTATTAATATGTTTTTAATATTTGGCTTACACGATTTCAGTTATGCTCTTATAAATATAATTTCTTTGTTCCAACATCTTAATATATATATATATATATATGTATATATATATATATATTTATATATATATATATATATATATATATATATATATATATATATATATATATATATATATATATATATATATATATATATATTATATATATATATATATATATATATATATTTATATATATATATATATATATATATATATATATATATATATTATATATATATATATATATTTATATATATATATATATATATATATATATATATATATATATATATATATATATATATATATATATATATATATATATATATATATATATATATATATATATATATATATATATATATATATATATATATATATATATATATATATATATATATATATATATATATATTTATATATATATATATATATATATATATATATATATATATATATATATATATATATATATATATATATATATATATATATATATATATATATATATATACATATATATATATATATATATATATATATATATATATATATATATATATATATATATATATATATATATATATATATATATATATATATATATATATATATATATATATATATATATATATATATATATATATATATATATATATATATATATATATATATATATATATATATATTTATATATATATATATATATATATATATATATATATATATATATATATATATATATATATATATATATATATATATATATATATATATATATATATATATATATATATATATATATATATATATATATATATATATATATATATATATATATATATATATATATATATATATATATATATATATATATATATATATATATATATATATATATATATATATATATATATATATATATATATATATATATATATATATATATATATATATATATATATATATATATATATATATATATATATATATATATATATATATATATATATATATATATATATATATATATATATATATATATATATATATATATATATATATATATATATATATATATATATATATATATATATATATATATATATATATACATATATATATATATATATATATATATATATATATATATATATATATATATATATATATATATATATATATATGTGTATATATATATATATATATATATATATATATATATATATAGTTAGGTTTTCAGAACAAATTTCCTCCTCCCCTTCTGACCAATGTCAAAATTGAGGAAGTGGATCCTCTGGTGGTGCCATTTATCGGAGGATTTTAAGCGCATAGACGTACTTCTATCTTCGTGATGTTCTGAATTAAACGAAAGACCTATTGACTTAAATTCCCATATCCAAGACATAGCGATCTTTGATTTTCCAAGTATCATGAGTAACAACAACAACGGGTTAAACTGGAATGGAATCGATAGGGATTTTTTTGTTAGAAATTTTATATATTTTAAATGAATTTAGTTTTTTTTAACCATTGTAAGGGCTGGGATTAAGTAAAAATAACGTGTCTTTATTTTTAAATTCTATTGAGTGCTTATTTTTAATGACTATGATTAAAGATATTTGCAAAATATTTTGTATTATTATATAAGAACTAAACTCAACGGCATAGCAACTCCTATGTCCTTCAGTGCCTATTTTCATAACCAAATGCCCTGGGATACCAAGTTATCGGGTCAGGTGATAGGCCAAACAGTAAATCCTCAGAGTTTACAGGCTCGCAAGCATGTTTAGTACTCAGTTTTATAAACCGACTAAAGAGTGGCAAGACTGATTTGGCCTTGACCTTCTCCAAGATTCAGCTTTGGATCGTAGTTTTAAAAGCGTGGCATAACACTACTGGGCTTTAATACATTTACCAGAAAAACAAATTTTTGCAAGAAACATATTATTAAAATATATATATAGTGATTAAATGTATTTTACCAATGGTTAACCAAAGGATAACGTCAAACTATTTTTTATAAAACATTCAAAAATATAACATAAGACTAAAGTAAATAGTTTCTAGAAAATATCTTCTAGTATATAGTTTCTAGAAAATAGTTTCTAGAAAATATTTACTTGCCAAATTAAAATTCATAAGGCTACTCATGTCAATAAGTATAATCTCTTTGCATTATGCTAAAAAATGAAAAAATAAAATAATTTTTAAAAAAATTATAAATTATAAAAAATCCTGAAATAATTCCTTTCTGGCATAAAGTCAATTTAAATTGATTTTTTCTACTTGCTAAAAATAAAATTCAGTTAGGTTGCAAACACCAATTGAATAAAAATGGATGTATTGAGATTAATAAATATTAATTATTCTTTAAATACAGAATAATTTATAGTGGTGCAAAATATAAAGTTATTAAAATGGCCTAGAAATACAACAAAAAGCAAATAATATTTATTAACTTATTGTTTTAACAATGAAAGTAGAAATATTTTCCTTTATTCATTAAAATATGTATACGGAAATCAAAATGAACTATAATCTTAGGTCAGATCTTAGGCCATTTATGAACAATGTTCTTAGAACAAATGTAAACCTATTCAATAGTGTATTCTGAATACACCTTTTTAACTGCAATTAGTAAAATATTGAAAATATTCAGAGATATAAAATTTTCAACTGTGTATAAATTAAGTAACATTATTGCGATGCATTTTAAATTTATTTTATTTTATTTCCTCCAACCAAAATTAATATGCATATTTAACCATCTCATAATATTAAACATAGTCAAGTAATGAAATTGATAAAAATTTTATGATGCTAAAATGAAGAAATATTAAATTCAATGAACAAAATAGATCTTTCCATTGTCCTCTCAATAGAATGGTCACAGATCATATCACCATATCATGCATCAAAACTTCTATTTTCCGGACATCAACATTCTGCCATGATTCCATGACAACCAAAATCGTTTTAAATGTTCACTTACAAATTCTAAAAGTAACTGAGCTTTTTGATCACGTAATTTGCATGATGATTATACAATATGACAAATTTTATACAAATATAAAATGAACAAATTATACTCGTTGAAGAAATTTCATATAAATCTTGAATTTATTATTTTATAAAATGAACGACTTTAGTAAATGATGCTAGCCATGTTTGCTTGTACTTTTGTAAATAAAACCAAAAAGAAAAGAATAATAAGAATTAAGTTCAATAATTATGATAATCATATTACATTCATTACTCAAGCAAGCAAATATATTTACTAATGAAAGTAATTAATTTTGAGTCTGTTTAATTTAGTATAAAAAATTTCAAAATTGGAAAATAAATTTTGCGCATCTAAAAGTTATTCCTTTCTTTAACACGGAATCTGGATAAAATCACATCTGTCAACTTAAGTAGAACTTATTGGTAAATTAACTTAACTACAACATTGGAATGTAAAAATACCGAAAATGTTCTGATAATATAAACATCATTGAAAATTTTCACAAAATAATGAATTAGTGACTTTTAAATAAAATCAACAAAGGGAAATAATATCGAAAATGTTATATTATATTGGAAAAATTATAGAGTCTATAGCAAACAAACTAATGAGACTTTTATGAATAACATATTTTATGTACATAGTATATACATACTGATCTATATATATATAGTATATTCATATATATACTTTTTATTTGTATGCAGTATGAAATCTTTGAGACTATTTAGTGAATAAATTTTAATCTTCACAGTATAAACTAAATATCATATTGTTTATAACTCAATATTTATAAACATGGTATAAAGTAAAAAAAAAACTAATAATAATTGTGTATTTGACAAAACATAATTATATTTGTATATAAAGTACAAAAAATATTTATAACTGAATTTGAATTCAAAAACCTCTCCAAAATAATTTAATTAAACAAGATAAAATACAATACCTTAAAAAAATATAAATGATAAGTATAATTTAGGTCTCAAATGATTTAACAAACAAAAAAATAGAAATGATTGATTTTGTTGTTGTAATTCCCAAATACTAATTAAAGATACAATGCTAACGAAATACATTTAAATAATTCAATATTTTCTTCATTTATTACGTTACAAAGTACAAAGATCACGCGAGAGAGATTAAAAGGATTTAAGCTTAAAACAAAAGCCAAATTAATGATTTGTATGAAATATTCAAATAAGAGACATTAAATTCACTCTGCTGCTTCTGAATAACTTTTTTGTCATAAATAATCCTTATGGAAATATTATTTAATAATTTGAGTAAATATATTTTAAATGTAAAACATTTGTAAATTAAGGATATAAATGTGAAGATATGGTTCAACATTTGAACATCTACATTAGAAGTGCACGTGATTTTAATTAATAAAAAATGAATATAATTGATCTTAGCAAACTGTTTCTTATTTATGCAAGTGTATAAACAAGATTTTTCAGATTTGTATAATGTTTCATTGATTTCTGATACCTATGATACTGTTTATAACATTGCTAAATAGATTGGAAAATAAAATTAATTTAAGTTTAAGAAAAATAAATTAATTTACTATAAAAATGCAACAGTCAGGTAAAATTTCATAAAATATATTTAAATACTAATGTAATTATACTTTTCAATCATGGGATTCATAGGATGATGAAATAAACTTCGTTTCATAGAAGGGACATAAATATATAAAATATCCTTATATAGAAAATTGAAAAAATACTTATTTTATAAAGTAAATATGAAATTATTTTTGACAATTCACGAATCTTATGTTCAATAAAAAGTTTATATTTTTATCAACAAATTAAACAATTGCTTCTCATTATGCTATCTTTTGCAAGTATACTAATTATTTGAAATTAAATTTTAACAGTAATTTATAGTCCTTAAAACTATGCAATTATCATAAGAAACATCAAAAGACACAAACACAACTTGAATCATTACTAAAGCTGTTAAATTTTGAATAAATCTTTCTTGGAGGAACTGCTTATAATAATTGTACTAAAAAATTTCTGTCATATATATAATTACAGAAGGCCAACTTGTCTAGTGGTCATCGTGCCTGACTACGGATAGGAAGGTCCTGGGTTCGAATCCCGGTTCAGATATGGATGTACTTTATCTCTCTGTGTCCTGTCTTTGTCCTTTCCTTGTGTGCGTGAATGAAGTGTGAATGATGCCTACCCTATAAACGGGTCCCTATGGCATGTGAGGGTGCGATGGTGGCCCACACCCTGTGGTGCATCCGGGGCAACGTCTAGGCGGCTAAGATGTCGCTCTTTCTGGCGGTTCCTTGGGTATCAGGGAACAATAGATTAATAGACTCTGATGCAGTTGTAACTGTTTACAATCTGCTATTGGGGAAAAATATCTCTAATTACAAACATAACTTAAAAATAAAATAATTACATATGTTATTCATTTTACAAATAAATTAAAAGTATGTTAGTATATTTAATAATACATTTAATATACTCCTTATTTTGGAAAAAATTTTACTCATGTCATAGTTTTTTTTAAATATATATACATTGCAATTAAAATTCATTGCGTTGAAATGCCAAAACTATTCATATTTTGTCAATACACAAAGAAACAAAAAAGTGATAGTAGTTGTAAATATCAAATAGTTAAAAGAGGTTTTGTAGATATTTCTTGTCACTATAGCTGTTGTGTACATGGAACATCTAAAAATAATAAATATTTTAAACACACCAATACTATATTCAAAAATTTATAAATATTTATATTTTCAAAATAATTATAATGATCGCTAGAAATCTGCATTGACAATAATAAATTCTGGCAGCAGTAATATTAGTTATGTTTCTGATAATTGAATCAAGTAGATAATGGATATAGTTTTAACTGTTCATGCAGTCTTTAATACCATCAGTTAATTTGCCATAGAAAGCAGTGAATAGTGGATGGTGACAAGACCTTTCGCAACCTTTGACAAAAAATTTTCTATTAATGAAAAATTCTGAAAACGTGGTCATTATATCATGACTAGACATTTTCGGTGTCCAGGGAAGTCCATAAGACATATGAAAGTATATAATTTTGAAATATATATTTTTAATAAAAAAGAAGCACAATTTAACTAGTATTCAAAGTAAGTAAATCCAAATAAAACCAATGCAAGACACCTCTATTAAGGACCACCATAATATTGATCAAAATACCATTCCTTCAGACTGATTGGTGTCAAGTCAATGGGAACATATATAGAGAATCATGAGTGTGTAGAACACAATTGGCTATCTCCTTGATGTTTTCTAAATCTAGACTCATTTGATGTCGAAGATGGGTTGAATTCCCGAGCTGATCCAGAGATCTTAAAATGGCAATTCAATCAAAAATGTGCTTTGGTGTTAATGGAAAATTATCGCAATTAATGCAGAGGCAGTAGCTTTTGCTACTTTGATATAACTTTTTTATGTGTAAATTTAAAGAATTTCTTTTATGAACATCTTCTTTTAGCAAGTTCATTGATAAGCAGTATACGTTTTTGTTCAAAATATATTGTAAATTAATGAAGACCGCCTAAAAAAAAGCATATTTATCATGATAACAGAATTAAATTGAAACAAATATAATGTATATGATAATTTTATTAACATTCATTTATAATTAATAAATAAAGCTCTAAAATTAAGAAAAATAAATTTTTGAAAAACAAATTTAATTTTTATTTTAAAAAAAAATTGAGTCTTAATTGTTATAATAAAAATTATAATTAGTTTGTCTAAGTGCAGCATTTTTTAAATATTAGTAATGATTAAATTAAGTGAAAAAATTAAGTGATATCTGGAATATGCTAAACTTAATTTTAATACTTAATTTATTTAGATGTGTGTTATCCTTAAATTTCTTTTAGATTTCTATAAATTTAATACAGCAAAGAACATTAGTTTTTTCCCACATCGTTATATTGGCGATTTGAATTTTTAAAATATAACTTCGTAAGAGGAAATTTATTATTGAAAGTTAAAATACTTAAAAATCTATTAACAAATTAAGAAAATATAACGAACTAAATTTTCGAGAACTGTCAATTCTATTATGAAGAAAATATGTCATACAATGTTTTAATCTAATTATTCTTTATTTATTAATACAAGAAATCTTGTTTATAATACATCATTAAGTATTTTAATATATCTTATTAAAAACTTTAAGGAAAAAAATAAAACTAATATATTGATTCAGAATAAAAGATTATCGATAATGCAAATGCATAATTATAATAACATTATTTAATATTTTTATTTTATGATATTATTAGTATGCATGAACTTTGCTGAAAAATGAAAGAAAAGCAATTATTTAAATTGATAATATTATGAAAAATAGGAAATAGCAAAGAAATTTCCCTTAAAAATTCAGAAAAAGTTTTCTTTAATGTTGCTTAAAGGAAAATGAAAAACATGAAAATAATAATTATTATATAAATGTACATTTCCCGATAAAAATATAATAATATAAAAATGCGTATCATAAAACTTTTTAATAAGAAATACAAAATATAAGAGTTTTCAGCTTTAGATTTTTCATCAACTATTTTATAACTTTTTACAAAATAGAGAGAATATAGATAAATATATATATATATTAGAATATTTTTACAGAATAAAAAAAATTTTATCGTTTGAATAATATAAAAATTAAAGACTGTTATCTAATATGATATTTTTTATTTTAATTTGCTTTATCTTAAATTCAAAGGAGGAAGTAAAAAAATTGAAGCCAAAATTAAAATTGATATAATCTCAATAGAGAAAATATTTAATTAAAATTTATAATGTAGGTCGAAAAAAATCATATTAACAGAGATTAAGGAAGTTCTTTTTTGAAAATTCTTGATAAACTCTTCAAATGGCTTAAAATTAACAAATGTGTTTGGTTGTTTCACTTTCTTAATTTTTTTTAAATTAATGATTATAAAGATTGTAAAATATAAACCAGATTTTAAATATAATGAAATAATTTGATTTAATAAAGTAACATTCAGCATGATACTATTAATAATAATTTATATTTTTTAGTGATCTGGGATCTTGGTTGATCCCGGCTCCCTAAATGCATAGCACTTGTTTTGGTATTGACTTTTTTGCACGAATATATAATTAAGAATGTATAAACATTTTTTTTCATTTATATTTCACGTTATGCAGTATATAATAAATATCATAACTTAGCTTACATTAGTGTAAAAAATATCTACCGTTAATTTTATATAAATATGAAAATTTCATTTGATTTACAAGTTATCTGTAAATTTCTATTCTTCACACATATAGTAAATAAAATTGGTATCTTATTTTTGATCAATTGTAATATTTATTTTTCGATTTGCTTATTTTGAGAAATTTTATGTATTCCATTTCAATGGAAATATAATCAAAATTAATATGTAATCTTTATTTATTTATTTATATAGTAAATGTTTTTGCTTTGAGTGAAAATACTTTAAAAGAAATTTATTTGATTGTAACTGAATTACATTAGCCACTATATAAACATATCAAATAAATTTCTGATGAACATATCAAATGATTTTCTTAATGAAGTAATGAATTGATTAAGAATTTGCAAATATTATACGTTCTCCTTTAATTTTGATTTAATAGGTAATGCTTTCTGATATGTCATACTTTGTAATATGAAATACTTTTAATATTAAAATATTTCTACCCAACTCAGAAATTTCATTAATATTCATCTCCAACGAGTATTTTTTTTTCCATTTTAGTCATCTTAAATGTTTGATATAGGGAAAAAAAAAGTTAGTGCTTGCTTAAGAATTTTACAAAAACTATAATAAAGTACTATATTTTAACATTCTTGATCAGGTTAGATTAATTTCACTATGAAATTATAGATTTTAATTATTATTTATAATTAAGTTGTATTTAATTTTTTGAAGATATAGTTATTTCAAGAAATTCATGTATTTTATTTAAGTGAGTAATAAAATTGAGTATAAAAATGAATTTAATGATAATTATAAAATATTTTTTGCATTTTATTCTTTCATTCATTGAATTATAAAACTCGAGATTTTATTGAAAATTATGAAATGTTAAAATAAAATGATCATTATAAAAGAGACATTACCATGGCAGTACTTTTTGACAAAACACAGTTCCTTAAAAGACTGTATTCAAAAATATGTTTTTCCATCTAACACCAATTATTTTTTACTTTCATCCAAATATGATTAAATTAAGTTTATTCATCCCCACATGTGAAACAGAATTTTTTTTTTAATTTTTTGATTAACTTTGATAATTGATGAAACTTTTTTACTGCTTTTATTTGATGATCAATGGTGACTTAGCATTTCTTAGGATATATATATAAGTTTGTTTAGTTTATGACATATTTCGTAAAGAAAAATCACATATCACCATTTATTTTTAAATAAATGTTCCGCAGCAAGTCCTAGAATATATAGATATATCAGATTTATTGCATTTCTCTTCGCATACATTATTAAAAGCTATGTTGTACTTTGATCAATTTCATGTTTAAGTTTTCTTAAGCAATATTTGAGTGCAAGCTGACATGAACTCTGAATTAATTGTAATTTAATTTTTAAAGAAGCAAAATTTCCTTTAACATCTGTAATGGCATTGTCTTGCCATTTAATAGACACAAGGAATGTCTTTTAAATTAGGTCTATAAATACCGTTTATAGTGAAGTCATTTACTCTATATTTTGATCATACCAACAACTGCAATCCTTGGGTTTTAAATTTTAAAAAAAATTGGGAAGTGTTTTTGGCACAACATTAATACTAGCTTAGTGTAGATAGTAGGGAAACAGACCAAAGCATAGTGAAAACAATTTGTGTTTCAATCAAGTTTTACACTCAACATTTTGAATGGAAAAATCTGAGCTTCATTGTCGGCTAGAAGAAAGCTTAACCAATTATATTCATAGATATCAAAGTATAAGTGAAGTTAATTTGTTTTTATTAGGAATTAATTGAGTTTCTTTTCTAGTACAGCTTGAACTTTCTGCCACAATACCTTTTAATTTGACCATTTACTACACCATTATGATGATCCTGTTTCCAACGTTTTGCTTTTATGAAAAATATAATCATTTTATTCACGACAAAACAAGACAGCTGTTATGTTGTCAGAGTCATCTAAGCTTGGAACGTTAAAAAAAAGAGTTCTGTGTATGGAATATCTGGTCCTAAAGTTAGTATTTAATCATTTTGATGACTTACTAGATAAAACATGAAAGATGAGGGAAGATGATAGTTGGATCTCCTCCTCACTCTAAGTCATCAAATCAAGAAGACTCAAGGAAGAAGTTCTCAAATATCACTCCGTAAGAAAATTTAAAATCAATCTCAACTTTCAAGAGCTATGGCATTTCAAATCCCAAGACATCAGTTTGTGTAACATTTTGGTTAGAAAATATTTTAACGTATTGTAGATCAATATAATCCAAAATGCTTATCTCCTACTGATGACAATCATTCATCAATATGCTTTTAACATTTTCCAAAGCACACTGTGCTCACCGGTTCAACACGCTTTCCTATAAATCCTGGAGGTAGTTAAAAATATATTTACGTGAAACACATTTGGTTGTAATTGTAATTTTTTTAAATTGCTATAAATACATGCTATATGTGTAATTCATTAAGAAACGGCTTTCGTGCTACAATTAATTTTTGCTATTTTTTGCTGAAACAAATACCCTTCTTTTCAGTATACGTCACTCACATAATATCATTATCTTTCTGAAATATAGCTGCATCTGTAAACATATATATATATATATGTAGGTATGTATGTATATATAAATATGTGGTGTGTGTATAATTTATTATTTTAATATTTATATATCCCTCACAGTGCTCACAATATGTTACTGCCTTCGAAAATTCTTTAATAAATATTATATATATACTTTTAGAATATCACAATTTTATGATTAATTATATCTGGTTAATGGTAATTCTAGGAATTATTATCTTAAAACCTCAAACGCGCGCGCGTCACGACCGACCGAAGTCTTTTTTGAAGGGTATTGTGAAATTAATAACTTAAAAATGGATAATTTCATCATTCATTTATTTTAAATTGTGGGATTTTTTAAGAAAAAAAGATAATTTAAGGATGAGCTACAATTTCACATATGAATTGAAAATCATAAATTATGTATATTCTTCATGTAGCTGAAATATTTAAACTATTTTCGGCAATTTCTAAGCGTTCAGTTACATACTTTTTAAATAAATTTATTAACGAAATATAAATGTTTTGCTATTAAAATGGAATTTATAGATCTATTGTCGTGTTAATAAATTTAAATATTCTAATGGAGTTATGAATTTTGTTTTCTAATGAATATATAAGTCTTATTCACTAATAGATAATAAAATACAATTATATTACTAGATAAACTAAACATAATACTTGTTGAAGAAAGTTTCTCTTTTGTTTCTCACGGAAGTTATTTTTGTTGATGAAGAAACAGCATAATTTTACATTGCAACATCTATTTGTATGTTTTCTATTCATGTTCTATCAATCTTCAGTCATTTCATTCAAAATAACTTCCTGCTAATCATTACAATAAAGATTTTTAATTTTATCATTATAATGTCCCTAATACAGTTTTAAATTCTTCAAAATAAAAAAAAGCGGATGTTGCCTTACTACATTTGAAATGTAAATATCCATTCATATAATTATAAAAGTTAATTCTTTTGAAATATGCAATTTAGTTCTTACTCATAAGACATTGCAGACTCATTCCCATCTGATTTTTCCAAAATGTTTTTGGAGTGAAAGTTTTTTACTTGATTTTATATTAAAACATATAAGACAAAGTGAACCTCCACACAGCATAAGTGAAAAATTAAATAATCATTTACTCATTGAATTTATATATAAAATTCTCATAAAAAGAAAAAAAACTTAGTATATCAAAAATAAACTTACAATTTTTAGTTAAGACTTGTCTTAATTCCAAAGATAATTAAAATATTAAGAAATTTCATAGGATAAATCATCATTTTTTTTCACATTTTTAAATATCTCTTTTCCAGTTATTTCCATATCCGCTAGAAATTTAAATAAAAGTTTAAAAAATACACTAAATAAAATATAATTTGTTGAAATATAAAACAAAAACATGAAGTATGATGCTAATCTTTTCTTGGTAATTCAAAATTTTTCAGTTTTATAAAACAAAACTGATTTTAAAAACTCCTCGTAAATAAATTCCTTTGATCATTATAATTTTATTTTTTTAACTGCAAGTTTTTTAACGGAATTCTGAAACCAAAGTTAGTAAAAATATTTCCTGAAATTTAGTTCTTAATCATTTCTTGAAAATATTACAAATTGCAATAAAGAATAACAATGCAAAATTGACACAATGCAATAAATATATAAAAATACAAATTTTAAGCAACTATTAAAAACGAAAAACTTCACTTTTATTCAGGGCAAATATTTAGAAAAATATTTATATGAAATTTACCGAACAATCTTTCACTCTCATGGTATTTTATTGTTGAAGGAAAATTTATTTAATCTTATACTAAAAGATATTGAATAAGAGAAAATTTTTGGGAATTTTCCTTTTTATTCTCTAACTCTTGAATGCGTTAAAAAATTATTTTAATTTTTACATAAATTTTTAAAATGAACAAAATGAATGTTCCAAAATCCAAGTTTTTCAAAACGATGCATCATTTTTGATTTTAATGGTTATAAAAATAACGCAAAATATGTATAGACAACAATTGTAAGTACTTTTCTTCTCATATTGAGAGAGATGAGAGAGAAAATAGATTAAAAATATTTCATAAATGTTTATTCATTAGTAAACATTTTCAATTAACAAGTAAATTAAAAGAAGCCTAAGATCATTATTAAAAATATTCCATTTAGATATTAGTATGAAAAGAAAATGAAGTAAATTCTTTTTTGTTTCCATATTATTATCCAAATTTGCAAAAATGTACATAGATGGTATAGTAAAATGCAGTTTCATTGGAAAATAAGACAATTCTTTCCTCTTTTTCCATTTGAATCAGACATTTTATGAATAGAATGCCTAAGTATTATTATCCATCTCTACTTTATTGTAGCAACACTTAATTAATTGCTCAGAATTTTTTTCATTAAAACTGAAAAATATTTCGAGCTTCTTTTTATTTTCTGTTTCATTTTGATATTTTAAGGAATGTTTCTCTCTAAAAAAGACTTTATAAATGCTCGGCAAATTTGAAAACGTTATTATTTTATATTTAATAATTCATGATTAAGTTATGAACATTCGAAATTTACATCATGCTAAAAGCGCTTTAATCCTAATAATATTAATAATGAATAAATAATAAAACATTAACATTCTTCATGATTCTATAATATAGACACAAACATACACACACACACACACACACACACACACACACACACACACACACACATATATATATATATATATATATATATATATATATATATATATATATATATATATATATATATATATATATATATATATATATATAAGTCCTCAGAGCTGAATTCAAAATACCTCCTAAATTTAAGAACTTAAGAACTTTGAAAACAAGTGATAAGTGCTGAAAATAAACTAATTCCTAATGCCTCCAAATAAATTAACTAATTGAAGCAAGATTTGAATAAGAAAAACAAACTATACTTTTTTCGAAAATACATCGTAGAATAAATATCTAAAACAAATAAGAAAAAACTACATTTCTGGGCAATTGCTAAGGACGGATAACACTATCATCCATAGCAACCACAAAATGAAGGAAGCAAAAAGTGGAAAATTAGAATAAGTGCGGGATATGGTAAGAAGAAGTATGCGTTTGCAAATTTGTTTCCACGTCTACTCATCAAGTGATAGCATTCATAAGAGCTTTAAAGGATTTGATGCGTGTGAACAGTTGTTGTTTCAAGTCAAAGTTTTACAGGAAAGATTGAATAGACGAACTTGAAATTTTTGGTTTGTCTCCCCAACATCACTTAGATGATTTTATGCATGGCCTAATTATTGGAAAGATCGAGGAAGGGGGAAAAATAACAGATGTTGCCAGGGAGTTCGACATCGCTCACAGCATTGTTTAGTGGCTGTGGAAGTCATTAAGCAACTATATTTATGCACTGTTTTTCATTTTTAACTTTTCTCTAACTATAAGAATGACTAATAAAACAAACAATTATCTTAAGTACAATATGCAGCATGTCTGTTTTATAATCACCCTAAGAGAAGAAACAAATATATTTTTTATAAAATTTAAATAAAAATGAATGATAAATACTTGGAGAAGTAGATTCTGTCAATATTCATGTCTCCAAGATGAACAATTTTAGTCTGAAGTTCTTAAGACCAAATAATCATTTTACTTTGTACTAAATGGTCTTCTGAAGTATTGTTTCAAGTTTATTATACACTAGCTGATTTTATTGTTTTCTGCGAATAATACATTACATTATACCAATAATAAATTACAAAAGACACTCGCAGACATTTTAATAATAATGAATACAAAATTTTAACGAGATTTTGCAAAATTACTCTTATAAAATGCAGGAATGGTAATGTTTTCTAGATAAATTTACATTGAATAAGTACATGGATAAATATTCTGCCATATCTTAAAATCAAGTTGTCATTTTTCTATGTATTATTACAAATACATTTTCTTTTGTGAAGTTTTTAAAGTGACAAGTGATGCAAGCTTTTGGAACACAAAACTTACTTAGTTGATTTAGATATCAAAATGGTTTTTATGCATGTATTTATTCGATCTAATGCAACATTCCTTATAAATTGTCTCTATATTACTTTATTACCAATAAAATTGTTACCATTATTTTATACCCGAAAGCCTTTTTTTGATTACATGAAAAAGAAATATTTATATTTTAATCAAACCTTTATGCTTCCCATTTCAATTATTTTAAGAATTATCTTCATTTATGCCTTTATTGAAAATATACAAGAATGTTTAGCAAATAATAGAATATATAAATGTGCTAATTAAAGAGGCAAATTTTGGGTTCTTATTGCTGGAAATTAACTATAATTAATCGCATCTAATCTTACTAGCAAACGTTTCATGTTGCTTAAATTTCAATCAGATATAAGTTCCGGAAGTTTTAAGCATAAATTGATCCAATTTACATGCATTAATCTTAGAATCTTCCGGTAATCAATTTCAATGTATTATCGTTAGAAGAGACTATTAAAGTTTTAATAACTACAGCCATAATTTAAACATGTTTCAATAACTTATTTATCCATTTGTCATTATCGTCATGATTGGAGGATAATATGAATCAATCAATACAATATTTGTTTCATTAAAGTACTGATTAAAATTGTGATAAGCAAGAGACAAAATAATTTTCTAAATGAAATGTTTAATAAACAAAACTCTAGATCTGAATATCATAATTAATTCTTTAATAACTTAAATTTTTCAACATGGACGAAATTAATTATTTTATTTACTCATTCAAATCTACTAGATTAGGTAAATTGAGACAGTATCTAATCTATGTTCTAAAATTAGAATATTCAAGTTACGTCACTGAAATTATTATTTAAGTATACTAAGTAGCTAATATCAAAAACAAAAATTAAAAATTCAGATTTCTTAACGTATCAATGCCATTTATATGCCTTAACAATGTTATTCTTTGAAAAAACATCATTACGATGGCTCTAAAATATAGGTTTCATAACCATAAATTACTTATAATAAATACAGATAAATAATTCTATAAGCTTGATACGCTTATGTAAAAATAATACAATTACATAGTTTTTTATAGAAAACTGAATTTTAGATAGCGAATTAAAAAGTAATTTGAAACTGTGCATAATATTTTATTTGTTAGGAATTGCAATTCAGCAAACAAGATAATTTTAAAAATCCAGAGATTTCAAAATGCTGATATGTGTGGGGAATACCTTATTATTACGAAATTATTGTTAATAAATTTCAAATTTACTTATTCATAACCTTCTTGCATAATTTTTAATAAATTTATTCTATTAAGAGATCTAAAATATAGTCGCTAGCTCAATTTACTTTAATTTTTAGATTTTATATTAATTTAATATGTCTAAGCATGTTTCACTTAAAAATGATTAGGGCACTGAAAGCTTTTATCTCCTCATATTCTCACCAGTTTCAAAACTATCCCATTCTGATTTAATCTGTTTTCAAAATCCTTCATTAAATTTAAAAATCATTCAGTTCATTCAGTGCATTTAGTTTTAAGCTACTTTAGATCATAAGTACTTTAAAAATAATTGTTTTAGAAATCAAGTTGGCATACATTACAGAGAATTATTATCTAAATAATTTTCTTTCATTGTTTTGGAAAATAGTACTTTCTTATTTTCTAAATCTATAGCTAATAAATTTTACTAAATGTATCCTTGAAGTAGAATTTGGTTAAATATTTTGTGCTGATGATCTCATGTATTTTAAAAATTCCTTAATGTTTATGCTAATAAAATTAATTTTAAGTTAAATGTATAAAAATATGAAATTACATAGCTCTCCAAATTTACTTACTTTTTAAAAGACTTTCCTTTAATTTATAACCTCATTTATTACTTGAAACGTTTTTTACAAAATTAAATACGATAAATATTAATATGATTTGGTTGCATTTGACTTTATGGTTAAAAATATATTTGTGCTGTCACTTATGATGAATACTATCAACCATGTAATAAAATAGCTATAAAATATTTGTTTTTATTTTTACATAGAAATCATTTACTATTAGCAACAAATCAGTTGAACCAAATAAACGATATCCACCTATAAAACCTCGCTAAAATAGATTGAAAAAACAAAATCATTATAATTTCAATACATATAATTAAATAAATAGTGTCTCATAAATATTGAAACTAATGTGAAGCATTATTATTACAATTGATTGAATAAGACGAGCATTTTAAATTAACAAAGATATGCTTTTCATTTTATATATAAAAAAGAAGATTAAATCACACTATACACTTTCAAATTGATTGTTATTATAAAAGCTCTAAATCCACTGTTGTTGATGAAACTGCTTTGTTCCATCTAAGTAAAATTCTTGTTGAACAAAATTTCTCAGTAAATAGGTGTAACAATCATTATTTAGCATTTATAATTTACATTGTAATCTTTACGAAATTAGCTTAATTTTAAATTTAAAATAATAATTATTTGTGTGTGTGAAACAAGTGAGGCCAATATAGTTTAAAATAATTTGAATAAGTAGAAATTAAATTTTTTTGTGATTGCTTTAAAATAAGGTAAATGCATTCACAATATATTTAATTTCAAAATAATCAGTATCAGATTAACTTGATTTTATCCTTTGAGTTACAAATTAATGCTAATGAATCTAAATGCATATTTTAATTACCTTTCATATTTTAATCTTATTTCAAAATCTTAAAACCACTTTGGATTATGTGTCACAGATGTGATGACTAAAATAAATTTTAGAAGCTTTAAAAAAGCCTGTGTTCTTTCATTGTTTATTAGTATATTAAAATAAAATTTCATTTTTAATTTGTGAAACATTTAAAATTGTGCATTATATTGTCAAATAAGTTCACAAAAATTGCGACATTTTTACTACAGTTAAGTACTTATACCACAGTTAATATGAGGCAAATAGATGATAATATCCATTAGAGGTATTTTTGTAAATGGTTAAAAATTTAAAAACGTGTAGATAGGTATTTAAATGACATTAATTGATTTTTTGTCTCAATAAATAAATTTATCTATTGATGTCCTATTTTTCATGCTTAAATATTAAGAAAAAAAATAATGGATAATTTTATTAAAAACATAGTTTAGTATTCTTCCTAATTATAAAGATGCATTATTTTAATTTTTAACAAGACAAGAATTTAAAAACATTTCTTTATCTAATAAGAAGCTCAGAACAATTAAATTAATTCACAATAGTATTAAACCTCAAATACGATAATCTTAGTTTCCTTACTTGAATCATATAAACATGATGAAATCATAAATGACATGATTATATCTTCATGAATTTAGTAGATATAACCAACATCTTTATTATGATTGATAAATAAATCTGAAAAATAACTATATTCAAAACTAACCAAAACATTTAAGATTATCCACTCTTTGATCATTGCAAATCTTTATATAATTATTACCAAACATATAAAATATTAATTCAAATTTGTATATCTTGTAACTTTTGAATTTAATATTAAAATTTTAATCATTATTTACTGCAGTTTAGCCTCTTTAAAAATATTATTTTCATATTATATGGATCGAACTCATTTGAGCTTTTATCATCACTAATTTAATTAGATTTTTCATTGTCTTTGTCAATTGTAATATCCGGCTCAATACCTTTTATTATAAATATATTTTTAAAGTTTTCGTTTAATTAAAGTTATGTTCATTTCTTAAATGAAATAAAACAATTCTTTTTAACATGAGCAAAATATTTATTTCATATTTCACAATATATGATTTGGGAACAAGAAATATTTCTGCATGCAGTTTCACAACAGTCTCTTAAATACTGAGTACATGTATAATTAGACAACATTTAAAATAGTTAAATATTCACATGAAATGTTCAAAACAATTTAAAATATAAATATCAAAGAGTAATACGTTTATATATATGAGTGTCACAAAAGTTTAAACAATATCCCTAAAACATTTAACCTTGTATCAACTCAATATATATATTTACGATTTACACTACATTTCAGTATTATATAACTCATAAATATTTGTGCACCATTATAAGATGTAAAAGCTAATTACGTGTTTATATATTGAAAGAGTTTATATATTATAATAGTTTACACATAACAACAAATTACACAATGTGATCACAAATTACAAGCAAAATACTTTAACCAATATTTGTTTATTTAATTAGCCAAAAAATTATATATATCTATATAATATTTGAATATAATAGCATTATTCCCAATTGCAACAAAAAGTGTTAAATAAACGTCTTCTCATTATTATCCAAGAACAATTTCTATTTTAATTAAATTTATTTGTCCCAACACAAAAATGTACACAAATTGTAAATAATCAATGTTTTAATGAAGATATGAGATTAACTCAGCATTTAAAAAAAATGCAGGCGCACAGCTGCATTTTAAAAAAATTTTATTGATAATCTCCAACACTGTATACACGACTTTACTCACTTGCTTTGCAAATATTGAACTATTTTTAGATTATAGCTTTTTGCATTTTATTGCTGTCTAATTTAAATGAAATATAGAATTGCTTATTAATTTCTAAGTAGTATCAGGCCAAAAAAATGAATACGTTTACAAATGTTATCATCGTCAATTCCTTTCATCATATAACTTTCTTCTTAGCGAATATTTAAACTAAATTGTAAAAATAATGAAAAATATTTGATAGTAAATTAATTACAATAAATCACGTCAAAATATGCAGATGTATACAAAACATACTTTAAAGTCAATTCAAAAAAATGCAGACTTGTTTATGTTTTATTTACTATTTTTTTTAAAAAAAGTCTTACTTTTAAAAATTAAAATAATATTAATTTTGGATGCTCCTTATATTTTAAAAACGTTATTTAAGTATTTCTTAGCAAACAATACACATAAAAATGAGTAATTAATATAAAAATTAGTAATTAATATTAATTTTCAGTATTACATAAAAATTAGTAATACTGACATCACAAATTTCATTTAATTAAAAAAATGTTGTCAAAACTGTTAAATCCTTTATTGATGAAAAAATATGTCATTAAAAATATTTTTTTAAAGAAACAATCTAAAATATAAAAAAGGAATACTTACATTTACTTCATATATATATATAAATATATATATATATATATATATATATATATATATATATATATATATATATATATATATATCAACATTTACCTAACATATAACTACCTCAATAAATCTCAAAGTACAAATCAAACATTAGTCAACTTAACAGTTACTAAATTATTTCTCAGACTCTATAAACGATTTTATACAATTTTGTTTTCAGACAAAGTTACTCTGTGTGTGCATAGATTACATGCAAAATATATAGGTTTGAAGTACATTATATTTTTTTTTTCAAAAATCAATAGAACCTGCCCTCTATTCTTACGTTTTCAAATAATTATTTAAATAAAACTACGATAATATTTATAAAGTTAATTCTCAATTAAATTCAATGATACTGCACGTAATAGTTATATAATAATGTTTACACATAATGTTATATGTTTTCCAAACATATACAAGGGAAAAGCATTACAATTACACACAATTTTATGATTATAAAATAATCCTAATTATTCAAAACAATTAGAATCAAATTGAAACAAATAAATATGAAAGACAATTTAGGAAGTATTTACTGCTGTCATTTATTTAACATACTCTTATATTCTCAAATGAGCATACGTAATTCTATTTTATATTATAGAAGTATATACAACCACTATCTGATATACATAATATTTTCATTTTAATAATTTACATTTTAATTATGTGTGTTATGAACATGATTAAAATATTTTTCATAGTATACGCATTTAGAAGACCTAAATATACATACATACATATGGGCTACAAAAATATTTTTACGTCAAAATATTTTTTTGAGAAATTATTTCCAAATTCTCATTTTTTAAAAACATTTAAATATTCTATATTATTAAATCTACACTTGCATAGCCTGTAATCAAATTTTAAATATTTTAGCTCAGAAATTAATTGGATTATTTTGAAAAATATTTTATACGTTTTTTAGTTTTCACGCACTGCAGACAAATAGTTTACAATTTTTTTATGAGATAGAGAAAATTCTTACATGAACAACATATGTTATTAATCCTGTAAACTTGACACATTCTATTTGGTAGTATTTTTATGCTGTATATAAGTCAAATAGTATTCAATAATTATTAGAACGTATACATAAAAAATTCCATTAAATTCTTGATTAACTATTAATAGAGAATTTAATCATAAGATATTTATGATAAGCATTTGTTGTTATAAATTGCTGATTGAATAGAAAATAAAGAAAAACATTATTTATACATCATATAAATCTTTAAACCTTATTCTTGCTTTCTTTTATTTTTATTTTTTAATTTTAGTTAATGATGGTCACTATTTTCAATGAAGTAATTTGCTTCTATCATTATCCTCTCCACTTTAATACATAAATTGCTTATCCTAATAATGAAAAGCAAATTCTGAAAATATAGATATTTCTAGCTCTGTTTTTGTAATTTAAATATATTTTTCTAATTAGAAGCCAATTCTAAACACATTTTAAATGCTACATTTGCTTATTAATCGCCGATTATTTTTATCAAATATGTTAAAATATTAATCAAAGACTATAAATATTACGTTTATATAAAATTTTAAACTGTTGATAAATTTCCAAAATATGCTTCATAAAAATGTATATTATTATACAATTGGCTTGATTATGGTTAATAAGTAATTAAATATAAATTATTGTTTCAGAATCACAAAACCTTTTTCTGTTTTAGCTGAATTTTTTAGACCAAAATAACTGAATAATATTTAAAATAGTTTATATTTATAATAATTTATGATGAATATTTAAAAAGCTTTTTATTGTATAAGCTTAATGAAAGTCATACTAGAACAAACCTATTGTGAACACATACATTTTACAAAAATACATTTGTCTAAATTTTGTACTAATATTTAAAATAAAAATTAATTTTTCCTTTGAGATACTTTACTATCTGGCAGAATTCAAAATGCAATATTAGCAATGTCATATATTAAAACTTTATGAAGAGCTAAATTCATAAATTAAATATTTTTTTAAAAAATTAAGCATGTAAAGAAATTATATTGGCATCAACAGATTTTCTATATCACATAAAGTTTTCAGTTTAAAAATATTTTTTAAGCTTTCAAATTTTGTCTTGATGAAGCAGAAGTCATGCATGATTCAATTATTCAAAGTATGCATGAAATAAAATTTATTAATTACTTCAAGAAACTATAAATTATCTTTTCTATGGATATAATAATTTGTATTATCTAAATACACTCAATCGAAGCTCGTTTTAATGACCTCATGTTATTAAGACCCATCCATTATAAAAACCCCAGCAATCGATTCCTAACATTTTGCTTGTGTACTCTACATTAGTTTACTTCCAGCAGAACAACAGTTCAACATTGTCTAATCTTCGTACAACGATCAAATTCAAGAAATACATTTCAAGGCATTTTTCTGAAAAGAATTTGTTTTGAAATATGTCACTTGAAATAGTTTCCCATTATATTACCAAGTTTTATAGACGTACAATCCTCAGTGTATCCGTTCATCTTTGATGAATTAGGTTGAATGGAATTACTTAGCCAGAAATGTCATTCTATTAAATAAATGGAATTTTGATGTCTGTCAGCAAGTCAGATGTCTTGATATAAGCCCAATATTCACCGAGATTCTGCTTTCGATGATGGCATGATTGGTAGAAATATAATATTTTTTCTATTCGAAAAGTTAAAAATTCGTAAGCATATGTTTAGAATTATCTATTGTCTCACAAATATGATATGGCAGCCTGCTGTGGAAACGGCTGGGTTTTTAATAAAATAAAGGGCAAAGTGAACATTTTGATTTATTTTTTCTCTGTGAAAACATCAAACTTGAAAACAAGAATTATATATTTGCCACTTAACAAGATGACATCTTTAAACATGCAAATGCGATACCTCTAGAAACCAAGTTAAAAATTTTAAAAGAGGTAGATCTCATGATGGAAAATTTCGAAAGTATGACGATGGATTATACGAATGGTTAAAAGCAATGTAATAAAAAATATTAGAATATTAAGTTATCAAAGGGACATCTATGAAATTGTATTCAAAACGTCAGACGGATGGTTGTAGAAGTTTAAAGTAAAATGTAGTTTTCCATTCAGAAGTTTTGTGGCAGAAATTTTGCTGTGAATAAGGAAACGGTTGAGAAATGTAACGAAGAAAAACTGAAATATGTTACAGAAAACTATACTCCAGACATTTTTAATGCAGATGAAACTGGATAATTTTACAAGGTGAAATCCGAAAAATCTTTCTTTTACAAACATGAAACTGCAAGTGGAAAGTCAGCAGCCAAATAGAGATGTACGGTTTTCCTGTGTGCAAGTATATATGGCAATGAAAAATTTCCTCTCATAGCAACTGGCAACTCGAAAAATCATGGTATTTTAATGTCATCATTTTTTACCAACTCCCATAAATACAATTCGAAATAGTGGATAAGGTCTATTATTTTTGAGGAATGATTGTCTTGCTTAGCTACACAAATGGCAATCAAATATAGAAAAATTGCCTTAATAGCTAATAAATTTACAGCAAATCCTTAAATAAAAATACTGAAGTAATTTACATCATATTCATCATATTTCTCAAGACCCCACCCCTTTTCAGTGTTACTTCGTACTTCTATAGCCTCTATAACATGAGATAAATATAAGCCTTAAACGCAATTGCATAAAGTAATTTTTGCAAAGAATTGTTTTTGCTTTCAGTAAAGATGAAATTTACGAAGTAGGTACTCCTCTCTCAGCACCTTTCGAAACCAACATGGAATGACATTGCGTAAAATAACATTAACACTTGCTTCCACAATGCTAGTTTTATAAACAACCGAAAATCGAAAAAATAAAGTTTAGGAAAAACTTAAGTTTTGAACAACAATGCGTCGAAAATGAAGTTTATTGTTCAGAGGAAGAAACTGCATTAACGTCAAATGTAGAATACGAAGTCAGAATGCTGACATTTATTAGCTGGAAAACTATTTCAAGTGCAGTTTAAATTTTAAAATGCTATTTGAAAGACAAGAATGTACAGAATGTTTTTTATCATTTTAAATGAAATTGAAATTTGTCTTTCAAAATCAGTTATTCAAGGACAAGTTTTTTTTTTTTTTTTTTACATAAATGCTTAGTAAAGATTCTTTTTTTCTCTTATGTTTTACTTTAAAATATATTGAATGTAATTTAATTGACAATCTTGTAATCTTGACATAAAAAATAATTTAATTATTGAATTGGAATATTTTAAAAAATAGACGTATTTTGATAAACTCATGAGCCACTCATTATAAAGATCTTTCGCTTTGGGTCACAGAGGTTTGTTACATTGATCTTAGACTGTACATATAAAGGTATTCTTTATAATTTTAGATTAAAAACCTTTGGCATTTATATTTTCTTATGTAACATTACTATATTGTAAATTAAATGTAATATTTTAATATTATTTCAGTTTATGTTTGATAATATTAAACCAAATTTGCATTTATACAAAATTATTCTGAATTACTATATGATATTTTCAGTTTTACAAATACTTAAATAAAAACATATTACACATATGCTTATGTTATTCACATTGTTCAAACTTTTGAGTGAATTTTTATGATTTTTTTGTATTGTTCTCACATCAGTATATTGTACTCAAAACATGCCAAATCATTTGCCCTAAATAACTTTTATAGAAAATTTCAACTTTTTGTTTTTATTAATGGTATAATTCAAATTTCAACCTTTAATTGGCAAAACTGAACAGTGAAATATTTAATGACTCAGCAAAATACTTTATTTTAGATAAATTTTATAACTGAATCAGATAATATCATACGATAAATTCCTAATTTAAACAATAACAGAAGAAAATTTCATAAAAATAAGTCTCTGAACAGTTAATCACTAATTATTACTATAGTAATCGATGATTCCATTACCTGTTACTATTATAATATATTTGGTATTTAAGCCTTGAGAAATTTTGCATATGAGAAAAATTAAACAGGTTAGATTTCTTTCATTATGAATAATATAAACTATAAGATATTTAATTGCATTTTGGAATGCATGTGAATCAATTTCTAAAAAGCACTTTATTACTTCAAAACTAAAAAGGAAAACAATCCTTCAAGTTAACAAATCTAAGAGATAAATATTTTCATGCATTGATTTTGATCCATAACTAGTAATAAATTATTTCATTTATTCTTTTTTCTGATTTTTTTCATTTGTAACTTTCTTTATTTTTTTAAATAATTTTTATTTGTGTTAAGTAATTATATTTTCAATGTAAACATAAAGATGCACTCATGTATTTATGAGTTGCAAAAGTAAAGATAAAAAAATTCTCATAAAATTTAACATATAACCAAAGTATAAAAATTTTGAATATATTTTACATTCAACAATCTGAGAAAACAAGATATAGTTTTACTCAAATTTTAAATTTTTCTAGAATAAATATCCTTCAATTGAATATCCTTAATTTGAACTGTAATTCAAAAATAATTAAAAAAACATGGATTTCAATAATTTTTCCACCTTTGCGAAATTCCATGTTAGATTTTTAATTTAAAAACTATTTAATGTTTTTCAACATAAAATCAAATTTTTATTTATTTTACTTTTCAATTAGAGAAACTCGTTACACATCACACATCATTGCAACATTAAGCAATATACATGGTTCGCTATTTACAATAGATTTTTTTTCTAAATCTATCCAAATTTAAAGAAATAGAATTAAATTTAGTTACATTTACTGAAACACAGTACGTTTTAAAAATTACATTTACTTGACATTTAAAAATATAAGCACAACAATTAATTATATGATCTACATCCAAACTGGGATCCTCCCACAACAGAAAGGATAAAGTTCAGAATCTGTGAAATATATATAAGTTCAATATATTCCATGAAAATCGGAAACCTACTTCTTCAACAATATTGAAAACATGTAATATTGAAATTACTTGATGAAAATATAATCTATTCATTCTTGAGTATAGTTAAATATAATCCAAAAAGCTTGTGGTACATTTTAACACAGTTATGTAAAGCTCATAGCATAACTGAAGCACACATTCTGATTGATTCAGAATTTATAAGGTAGCACATGCCGAAATCCTGGGAAATTTCCCCTTCAAGACAACTAATACTATTAATCAATAATTTTGCTTCAATTCAAAATAAATAAAATTCCCATATGCAAAATAAATATTGTATATAAATGTTCATAGTTTTAGAAATACTTTCATTGCTTATTCTTATTTTTAAATATCCTTTATTTAAAAATTCAATAATTCAAGGCAATGTGTCCAGTCTTTCAAGTTAATTGAAATGGCAATTCCTATGAGAGAAGCCAATGGCATATGCACAAGAAATGTTTATGCCTATGGACCTTACTTTCAATTTGAGTTGCGTATTTTAATAAGTAGGAATTTTATATTTGGCTGAAATATATAGTAGCTTATATGAAGTTTCGACATATTCCAAAATTGAGAGAACCATTAGGTATTTTGCTTCATCACATCTGTGAGATGAAATCTGTTTATAGGATTTTAAAAACCTATTCCCGACTGACATGCATTTTAAATAACATAGTTTACAGTTAATTTTAAATTCCATATGCCAGCGGGAAAATGAATCGTATATATATTTACATATATTTTAACTTTTCTGTTCACATAATTATGGCAAATAAATAAAAAAATCTTAATTGGCACAATGTTTTGATATGATTACCAAAGAAATACAAAATGCCGATGGTATTCACTAAATATCGTTCATTTCTTTTCATGAATATCGTTAATCAATCATAATATGATTAACATAATTTAGCACATAAACTAGAATCAATATTAAAAGTATCCCTTTTATATGAACTTATTTTTTTGAAATTTCAAATAAACTTGCCGTAGGGATATTTGAAAGTTAGCTACAGTTGGCTTTCTTGTAGATCACGTCTGGCAGAAGACCTAATATATGTGTTATCATAAAGCGCAGATCCATTGGAGCGCTCACTTTTGATTTCTTTTTCAGCTCCAAATATATGACGACATGCAACAACTCTAATTTGCCTCAACTCTCTCCTCACATTACTGTTGAACCAGCCGTACAAAATCGGGTTGGTAACACTGGAAGTCATCGCAACTAAATGGCAGATAGCGAATGCCATATAAAAGTGGTCGGCTGAAATGTCAGACAGAAATTCGAAATCTGCCATCATATTGAAAGCATTCCAAGGCAACCAACTGCATGCAAAGACAATGGATATGAACGACAGGACAACTGTGGCTCGGTTGTTTCTCTTCAATTCTTTCCTCAAGCGTTCCGAGGTTCGGGGAGAACTTCTGGCATCATGCTTTCTTACACTTCTATTTAGATAGGATTTGATTCGCAAATGTGTAACCGTAAGTACAATACTTGGTATAACGAACTGCGCGACGAGTATGAGAATGGTATAGATAGCTTTGGTATGAGTAGATGGCCATTTCTCGATGCACTTATCATACAGCACCATTCCTGCAACGGTGACGGTGGTGACTGTCTTGGAGAAAATAATAGGCAAAGATAGAAGCACCGAGACGCACCATAATATGGAAGTGTATAGCACCATGTTGTTTTTACCTTCTTTCATATTTTTCTTGTTTCCACTAAAGTTGATGATGACCTGTTGACGATCGATGGCAATCGCAGAGACAGTCGCAGAAGACACAAAAATAGTGACTCCTTGCACGAAAGGTACACCTCGACAAAGAAAAGTTCCAAGGTTCCATGTGCGATTCAGAAGTTCAACTAGTGTAAAAGGCATGCAGAACAGGCAGAGCATGAGGTCTGAGAAACTCAAATTTACTATCAAAAGATTTCGAGCGATGCGCAAACGAGAATTGCATATGATAACCAAAGAGACTATTAAATTAGTGCATACTCCTGCTATAATCAAGATCACATAACCACTGAATAGTATTGCTCTTCTCGAACCTGAAAAAAAAAATTGCACACAGTTAGAACAAATTTCACGAATAGTAACAGGTAAACTTTTATTTTTACCTTTCATGACGCACAACAATTTCTAAAAATCATCAGTGCATGTAATAAATGTGTGTTTATATTTGATGGACTTTGTATTTAATAAATAATATTGAAGAAATTGTAAAGGAATAATCTTATCATTTGCTAATGTGACTAAAAACATTATATTTTATAAAACAAGCATTTCTTTTAATATGAAGGGAATAATTTTCTTTTACCAATGTGTCATGAATTACCTACTGACATATATAGAATACCATGGTAAAATATTTTTGAGAATGTGCTAAACATGAAATGAATATCCTATTATTAAAACAACTATTTCTAAAATAACAGTAAAAATATTATGCCTTAATTAACTAATAATGCCTTATACCTAATAATATTATGTCTTAATTGACATACAAAGTAAATCCCTGGACCTGGTATTCGTTAATATATTAACAAATAGTAATCCCTTACATATTTCAAATTTATTATTTTCGTAATGTTTTTATTTTACTAAGCCTTTTTTTTATATTATTTTATGTGTATCGAAAATCAGATTACCTAATGTTTCACCAAGATATAAATTCCATAGCTCACTCTTATAAAATATTTAATTTTTTTATTTTAAAATAACAGCAAATTATATTTTATAAAAATGAGACGGTAAAGTTATAAAAGTTTGTGCAATCAGGATTATTTATTTTTTGATATGAACAATGACATTGAGAAATGAAGTTTTCTTTTCTGTTCTATGACGAAAATTAAATTACAAAAGTTCTTGCAGTGTATAGTTTCACACGATGCTGTATTAACAGGATTAATATGTGCACGATATTTGTGTTTAGAATGGTTTAAAAATTAAAGTAAACAGTTAAAAGTTTCAGTGGGAGAATTCGTAAAGTATAAGTTTAATTAAGAATTGATGGTATACCAAGAAATTCTAGTTTAATTGTTGCATTTATTTCTATTTTTCATTCATTTAAAATGATAAACCTTTGTCAAATTGAAACTAAAAATTTAATTACAAAACATTACAGCATTTTACAAAATTGCCTTTAGCTAGAAGCATAAATTGAAAATAATCAAGAATGCAAATTTGAACACCTAAGTTCCTTTGAGATTGAAACACCTAAATTATTTTCTTTGACTATATAAAAATTTGAAATTTTGGTTAATTACGTAAGCTGTTCTGAGAAATTTGACTTCATTTAAAGCTAAATAAGGGGGGTTATGCTACAAAATTTTAATTTTCGTTTTTACTATTATAAAATAGCTCTAGTACATGTTTTCATTTAGAATGATACTTCTACACAAGCATTACTTAATAGATATCTACATTTAGTAAATGTAAACTAACAAAATGAAATAACTAAGAAAAACAAAAAGTAAAAAATATGTCATTAAAATATTTTTCAAAATTTTAATTTTTTTTTTTTTTTTTTTTTTTTTTTTTTTTTTTTTTTTGAAAAATTTAAAATATTTTGTAAATGATTTTCTTTCTGAATTTTTGGAATTTTAACAAAATTTGTATGTAGAATGCTATTCAAAGTTAACGATGTTATATATTATCTAATGTTTGTGTACTTGATTCAAAAATGTGCTGTATTGAATACTTTATTTACGTATAAATTTTTTAATATATAATGCACTAAACTATACTTAAGTTGTTCTAAAGTTTTCCTATAATTTAAAATATAAAATGTTTTAATTAATGGCACTGAAATAATTTTAGAATTAAACAATTTAAAATTAATTCTAACTAAATTACTTCTAGTCAAAATAAAAATTTGCTTAAGTAAAAGGAAGTTCTTTCTGTTTCAATTAAATAGATTAATTAACTAAAATCCAACAATCTTTTTTAGTTATCCAATTTTCATATATTTTACCTTGTAGTGACGTAAGCATTTAAGGATAGTTTAAATTTTTTTTATATTTTAATTTTATTATTTTTTTATTTAAGATTTTATAACATATTACATACACACAAACAATTTCAAAGTTTCAAGCATTTTAATAAATCACCCATAAACTTATATATGTGACGAAACATATCTTCAATGAGTGTAAAGTTAAATGAATGAAACTTAACTTAATATTAGCTATGTAATATTTTATTTATTTAAGATCTCTTTCAAAAAATTAGTAAAGGTAATCAAAAAGAATAAAAATTAAGATTACGTCATCCTTTTTTTAAAGAGATTAAAATGTACAGATTCAATTAAAAAAAAAACTCCTTAGAAACTTAAAAGTGAATCATTTTAAGGAAATTAGGATGTTTGAAATAAATTAATGTTAAAGGAATACCTTAAAAGCATAGAAACACACAAATTGATTAGTAAGAAGAAGGATAATTATGTTTACTGTGATTTTGGCTCAGGAATTATACTAATTCTGAAAACTTTAATTAAAATATAATTTAATTTAATTAAGAGAGACACGCGATGAATTAAAGATGAAAGACGCGATGAAAGAGTAAATTGTTTTTGTAGATTAAAATAATTTTCACAATTAATTAAATTCATGCAAAAAATGTAAGAACGAAAAAGTAGAATTTGTACAAGTTTTCAAATTGATTATTTTATCAGATATGCGTTAGTTTAATTGTGCTTATTATCATAGTTAATGCAGATTATAAAAGGGAGAGTCAAAGAAAATAATTGCAATCCATTTGGTGACTTTTATTGAAATGTATCGGTGTAGTCTATTAATAAAATAATCTTTCTTATACTAATAGAGAATTGCACATTATCGAAATTATATATAAGTCTATACAACCGTTGATATTTAATAACATAAAAGGTCAAGCATGTCATCTTTTTCATTTATTACTATCTGTATAATATTATTTTTATTAATGGAGCATAACTTAATATTGCAATTTATAACATTACTTTCATGTAATGTTTAATTCTTATAATCACACATATGCTGTATCTCCAGATATTTTAAAAGGTTCATTCCAATGGTTAAAAATACAATCTTACTTATATTTTATAATTTATAATATCTATCCTATTTTTGCAAAGGTTAAAATGTAATCATTAAGGGATAAAAAATACACGAAAATTACTGAAGAACAATCTTAAATAAGATTTTGATTCAATATTAGTATTGCATACACAGTCTGAGAGTGAAAATTGTACTTGTACTATTCCGAGATACGTCCAAATATCATGTACAGCATTCATTGTGATTATAATTAAAATTAATTGTTTTTAAAAGGATAATCTAACATTTTGCCTTTTCAAAATTCTACCATCATATTCGAGTTTTGTTTGAACTATGCTTTATTTTATAAGAAACCGTATGAAATATTATATATTAATATTAAAATGCATGTGAGCTTAAAAGGATTTTTCAATCAAGGAAAAAATTGCTTTTGCAATACCATAACTGAAAATATTTTTCGTAATTTTCTAATCAAAAAAATTTTAAAAATTAAAATCAAGACAAATTACTTTACAGGAAGATATTTAGTTTCAAAATTTTAAGAATTAATTGAGTTTTATTATTCATCTGTCTATATAGTTATAAATTAAGATAATTTTATCATTAATAAATCTTATTGTCTTAATTATTCATTTGTTTTTAATTTATATGAAAAAGTATTGAAAAAAATATAAAAAAATAAGTAAAAGAATTATTAGTATGGTATTTATTTCAATTCCAGTGTCACTAAGTTTTAATTATAAAAAAAATCAAAATTAAAACAATTTTAATTTGATAAATGTAATTCAAGTAATGAAAATATAATGCAATGTACGTACTTATTCATTCAATGTGTGTTTAGTTATTTTGCCTGACATCTTTTCCATGTCTTCTTTAAATATAATGGATATTTATGGACAATAAATACTAAATGATCTCTATGTTTATTTAAAATGTAAAAATGTTACCAAAATTGAAAAAAATATGTAAAATAATTTTCAAAAGGAGACTAATTAAATTGAGTAAAATTTTATATTATTAATTTAGTATAAAAATTTTAGTTTTTTATTTAATGAAGATACCTGATTTGGCTTTTTATAGATATTTAGATTACGAGATATTTAAGTTATGTGATATTAGCGTTATTATAGATATTTAAGTTACGTGAGACTTAGATATATGCTTTTCTCTTTTTTTAATACAATAAAAGTATAAATATTTGTAAGAAACTAGAGAACTAATCTTTTGTTTCGCAACTATAATGCATACCCAATTTGTAATATTTATCATTTTATTTAACAAGCTAGTACGAAAGGTATTCACAAGATACGATACATGAGTTTCAAAATAAAATATGAAGAAAGCAGTAATGTTTATAAAATATAAGCGAAAGAAATAATAATTTATTAAATTCTGTTCATTTCATGCTATTTAAATATTACAAGTTTTAAACATAAACTTCAAAGCTGCATCAGAAAATGTTTTACCCCTGAATGATTTCTCTTAATACATAAAATTTATTGTCATAATTCAACTTAAAAAAAGGTGGTGAATAAAATAAAGATTTGATTTTAAATGTGATCTGAAATTATAATGAATATTTACTGTAGTTTATCTATAATAAAAAACTATTTTGTAATTGTAGCGTAGGAAATATTACGGATTTTGTTTTTAGATTAACAATTGCAGTAAGATACCATAACATTTTTATTAATAAACTAATTTCATGTATAATAAGACAATTAATATTTTCAAAATTTACGAGCAATTTTATTAATTTATTTTATATCCATTTTAAACTTAAAATATATCTTTAAATATACAATGTTTCTTAAACTTTTTTCCAGTTTGAGTAATTATTGTCTCAGTAAAATATTTTTAAAATATTGATTTTTTTATGACAATGCAATTAATCTGATAATTAAATATTGCTGAATATTTCAGAATTGAGATACTACATTTGTCAAAATTTTAAAAGTCATTCGAGAAAGTTCTGCTATTCTAATAAAATTAATATGAATTTTAATTTAAAATTATACAAGGAATGAATTGCTTATCACAAAAATTTCTTTTCAAACATCCAAGAACCATAAATATTTTTACATTTTAAATAAATTTAGTAAAGTGTTAAAGTATATTAAGTAAGAAATAAAATTGCATTTATTAAATTAATACTGAGCTAAAAAATTATTCTGAAATATTATTTGCTTATTTATCAAATTAGGAAAAAAATTCTTTCATGAACTGAATCGAATTTTTTATAAAATTTATAATATTTTTTAAAATTAATTGTCAGTATTCAGTGTCCGTCAATAATAAAACAATCACAAATGCTAGGTTATAATACATAATATATTATAAAATGAATGTAATTTTTTCGCTGAAAGTATCTTTTCAAATATTGAATAATGTTTGTTAATAAAATACAATATGACGTAATTTAAATTAAAGAACACATAAAGTTAATGAAAGCTATGCCTTATGCAAAAAAGATAAAAAAAAGAAAAATCCTAAAGCACCCAAAGTATTTTAAATCATTATTCTAAAGGCATTAAAAGTATTGAAAATTCACTCGCTATATTAAAAGAGTTTTATCAAGAAATCAATATATATCCCATGAAGTAAATTAAAAATTATGTATAGATATAAAGATGTCAATATTTTTCGGTAAAATATGTTAAATTAATGTGTATTAGAAAAACAAAAGTTTCAAAAAATAATAAAAATTTATTTAAGTCGAAATTAACGGTGTGTACTTACTAATGCTTTATGATAAATAACATGAAATTAAAAAGCTTTTATATCTGAATTTTCTGTTAATATAATTAAATAGCATAGTTAGAAAAATAAATACTTAAATTCCATATCAAATATGAAAGTATTTCGTTTAGTTAGCACTAACGTAAATTGAAAATAAAAACTAACGCATAAAATATGTAAAAACAAAATAAAAATGTATGAAATATTTTCATTTATGTATTAGAAGCGTATGAAAATATATTCCATTGCGTAAATGGACTCACATGCACTCATACATATCAATATGTATGCATGCATATATGTCATGTTTGTATATATAGCTAGTTAGATAGATGCATAAAAAATAATGACCATAACTTTAATTAATTTTTAGTCTCTCTGTGTTATTATTTTTGTTTAAATGCATAAAAAATAATGACCATAACTTTAATTAATTTTTAGTCTCTCTGTGTTATTATTTTTGTTTAAATGTTTTTCCAGTTATAATCCATTTATATATTTTCTACATTTAATTCTTATCATTAATTTATTGAGAAATTTATTATTTCTCAAGGTAAAATTAAATTTAAAAAATTATCAAAACTTTCTAAACCATTTCTGTAATTTCCTGTTATTATTCATTAGTAAAATATTATTTAACAAAAAATAACGTAGGAAATGTAAACACATGAATAAATCCTTCAAATATAGAGCTAATCAGATAATTATATTTTATTTTGTGATTTACTTACATTTCTTTATAATAAAATCTTAATAAATTAGTTTAAATAAATAAAAATGAGAATAAATATGCTGGTATTCAATAACAAAAAAAATAAAACGTTAACAGTAAAATTAGTTTGAATTTATGAGTTCATATTTAGAAGTTAGATAAATTTTCATAAAAATAATTTTTCACTTTTATCATCCTATCATCATCTGCATAAGATTTATTATGTAAATACTTAAACATAAAGTTTATTTTATTTATGTGTTTTGCATACACTAATACAATTTATAGAGTACATTGAATACTTGGAAAAGTAGTAATTTAAAGAAGTTCAATAAAAATATTAAACTCAAAAAATATATAATTAATAGGAAAAGTAATATGTCTCGTAAATAATTTTAATTAATTTATATGTTTTTCGTTCATTAATATTTCTTAAGTAAAGGAATTTTAATTAATATATTTTCTCAACAAAAAATTAAATAACTAAATTTTAAGAAATATTATTTAAATTTGAAGTCTCTACAATAAAATTTATTTGATTATTTTGCAATTAATAAAAATTAATAAATCAGTAAAATTTTCTTCAAAATATGAAAAATCTTTTCTTAAAAAAAGAAATTTTTTATGTTAAATCATTAATCTGAAGTTAAGTAGTTTCCTCAACAATTTTATTACTGCTTTGTGTGTGTGTGTATGTGTGTGTGTGTGTTTGTGTGTACGTGTGTGTGTGTTTGTGTGTATGTGTGTGTGTGTGTTTGTGTGTATGTGTGTGTGTGTGTTTGTGTGTATGTGTGTGTGTGTTTGTGTGTATGTGTGTGTGTGTGTTTGTGTGTATGTGTGTGTGTGTGTTTGTGTGTATGTGTGTGTGTGTTTGTGTGTATGTGTGTGTGTGTGCTTGTGTGTATGTGTGTGTGTGTGTTTGTGTGTGTGTGTGTGTGTTTGTGTGTGTGTGTGTGTGTGTGTGTGTGTGTGTGTGTGTGTGTGTGTGTGTGTGTGTGTGTGTGTGTGTGTGTGTGTGTGTGTGTGTGTGTGTGTGTGTTATCTTTATATTAAATTTATAGTAACATAGATGTTTGCTAATTTAATATTCAGAATAAGTTTTTCATTCATGCTAAAAGTTGAATTTTAATCCTTCGACTCTGGGAGGCCTCGATAAGAACCAATTTTACTGTCTGAATAAAACCAAAAAAGAAAATATATGCAGCTTTTTCATTTTTATATCCAAAGAATGGAAACCAATCAAAACAGAAAATTATTTGAAAGGTTTAATAAAGGTAATATGAATGTTTAGTTTATTATACCTTTATTATAGAAATATTATCTGAATAAAACCAAAGAAGAAAATGTATGAAGCTTTTTTATTACAATATTCAAAGAATGTAAACCAATCAAAAGAGAAAACTAATTGAAAGGTACAATAAGTTAATCTAAATGTTTTGAGGTTGAAATATATTTAATATTGTAACTGATACAAACCTATTATGCACAAATCATAATTAAGCTCTATCAGTTAAGTGTCTAGTTTAACTGTCTCAGATATTAGCATAAAAATTAACATAATAAGTTTAACTATAAGAAATAATATAAATAACAGTACATATTTTATGATAAAATTCAGTGATGGAAAGAAATATTTTTCTTTTCTTGCTCAAGACACATTTTTAAATCAAATCATTTCCCTTAAGAACATTTGAATTAGCAAACTAATCAGGATGCGACTAATGTTAGACGATTTGAAACAATTAATAATAATTTGGGTTATATTGTTCAGTTATTTGTAATTTAAATTTCCTTATTTAGCTAGAAAAGAAACGAAATTTTTCATGCAGATTTCATCCAATTTTGGTCTCTAATAACCTTTCTATTAACAATATAACATTCTTAATAGCTTCTTCAATAAGAAAATATAATATATCTCAAAATTTGATTTTATTGTCCATATATCTTTCATCAGAAATTGAAATACACATTTCTAAAAATGTAACAATCAAGGATAAGAAACCAAAATTTATGAAAAGCTGAAAAAAATAGTGTCGCATAGTTAATTATAGAAGCCAATAAATACATCTTTAGTTCCGTGATTTTTTATCAATTTTTAACTACCAGTATATTTATAATAATTTTAAACATAAATTAGATTACACAAAACAGCATTTGTGTGTGAAACAATGGTTGTTATTGTAGTGACATAGTCAAATATTAACATACTTATTTTGAAATTTTTCAAAAACATTATATACATTTGTATTTTCCTATAATACATATATACTTATCTATGCATACTAGATACGTAGAAAAAATATAATAATAAAAGTTAAAATAATCCTAATAAGCGTATGTCGGGAACTCCTTATCATAATACTCTGTCTCCCTATTTACATTAAAAAAAAATCTTATTACGAACATCTTTGATATCTTATGATGCACCATTATTAATGCGGTATTTTTGTGATCAAGAAATTTAAAAGAAATTTCCTTTTGTAACAGACCCATATTAACATTATTGACAGTAGATGGCGCTGCTGCCCAATATACTTACAACATCAAATGAGATGAGTATAGAGATGTGAGGAATAGAGGTCGAACCATGCTGTTCCTAAATACGTTTGTTTTGTACCACCCTGGTACTATGTAACCTTGTTTATTATTTTATAATTACTAAGTGTTTTCTTTTTGTAACTAATCTTAATTATGTGCAATGTAATAAATGTTTGTTTTGTTTTAACTTCCATTTTCTTACGTCGCTACACTTTTAATTGAACAATCTAATGTGTATTATCCACTTACTTATCCAAAGAGAATACCATTAAATGAAGAACAATAGTTACATATGAAGAAAACTACTTAAAAGGAGAAATTGTTACATGGTGTACTTTCAAAAAATTAATCTGTTTAATCAGCAATATTCTGGCATATCAGGAGACAGCTAATATACATATCGATGAATATTATTTTATTTTATTCTTTAGCTAATTAAGAAAAATTAATTTGTAATTTTCGAAAAGATTTCATTCCTCTCACTCTTTATGTAAGTTTTTAATTACTGTTTGTAATTAAATGCTTAATAGTTTGAAATCAGACTAATGTGGCATTTTCATTTTAAATGCATTTTTTTTATTTCATTTAAAAAATATAACGTTGAAACACCTTTATAAAATATGAAACTATACTCTTATCATTTTTCTCTGTGAAGCCAAAACTAAATGTATTATGGTGCATTATTCTTAAAGTATTAGATATACGCGTTGCCTTAAAAGCTATTTCATATTCTAGCTCCTTAAAGTCTATTTTTGAAATTCGACATTTTGAAAATATTACTGAAAAAATTTTCAATCTTCAGGTAGGAAATAAATTTTCCACGTGGTCTAGAAAATTGATGTTATACAGTAAATTATTGATTTTTTCTCCAGTAAATTTATTTCCATAAATTGTTTTTCCTCATGAAATAAAGAAAACTAAGAATAATTTACTTCTATTCTGAATCTTATAAAAGAATGTTTTCCCAAACTATATTTTTACTTTCGAAAAAAATTGCTGTTTTTTTATGAAAATGTTTTAGATAAAATTTTATTTTTATTTTTTATTTAGTTCTTCATCAAATTTGATGAAATCAAATTTGCTCTAAAACTCAATGAAAATTTGGAATTTCTGTGAAATTCGAGAAAAGAAATTTTATTATTTAATTTGTTTAAATAACTAATTAATAATTATCCGAAATTTTAGTTTTCTTACTTAAATACTTTGAAAGAAATTTATTTTTGTTATCGACTTCCGGCATGGTTTAATATTTACTAATAAATATAGGATAGAATATTGAAATATGTATAATATTGAAACTTATTGATAATTTCAATCATTTAATCACATTGCATTATTTATGCTAAATTCATTACAAAATCATACGTTGTATTAGCTGATCTTTAGCATCATAACAATAAATAAGACAATAAAAATGTTTTAAATCATTATGAATTATCGCGAATATACCTTTACTTCCTCTCAATATATGTTTGCTTCATACTAAATTTATAAAATGTAATAAATTTTCTGAGCCGGCCAACTAGTCAGTGGTCAGCGTGCCTGACTACGGATAGGAATGTCCTGGGTTCGAATCCCGGTTAAGGCATGGATGTACTTTCTCCCTCTCTATCCTGTCTTTGTCCTTTCCTTTTGTGTGTGTGTGAATGAAGTATGAATGATGCCTACCCTATAAACGAGTCCCTGTGGCATGTGTGAGGGTGCGATGGTGGCCTAACCCCTGTGGTGCACCCGGGGCAATGCCTCGGCGGCTAAGAGGTCGCTGTTTCTGGCCAGTTCCTTGGGTATCAGGGAACAATACATTAATAGACTCTGTTGCAATTGTAACTGCCTACAATCAGCCATTGGAAAAAATAAATAAATTTTCTGATTTATGATGTGAATTTATTTTGAAAATTAAAGTAAAAATGTATAGAGAGATAAAATTATATTTTATTTTCATATTAACTTTTGGTATACTGAATTTTCACCACAAAACTGTCTTGTCATGTTTTTTACACATGACTATTATCTAATAAACTTAAAATTTTATTTGAAAATATCTAATTAATGTTATTATTAAATTTACTAAAAAGTGACAAAACCAATACTTATGTTGAACAATTCATTACTTCTTATTCTTTGCACTATAAATGTACATTCATATAACTTGATTAAGACAATGACTTGTTAAATTCCATAAATTATAAAAGTATTTTTGTGTTAAACAGTTTGAGTCCTAATAGAATGTTTCATAAGTGAGAGTTCTACCTTTACCAAAAAAAAAAGCTTTAGATTCAGTGCTTGTAATGTCAATAATCATGACAGCGACATACATCAATTCCCGTATAATACACTGGAATTGAACTAGGAACCTTCCATGGTCTAACCATATTTCATACTGATATTCTCATAAAAATAATTTTTACTATTCTTAATAATTTTAACCTATTTATGTTTACATTATGAAGCCTTAAAGCAATATATTACATAATTCATTAAAATAACAAGTATATTTGTTTTTTCAAGCTGAATGTATTTTTGGGGGTTTTTCATCTACTTTCGTTTTATACTAGATTTAATTTCGATTGCAAAAGCAACTAAAATGATTATGAATGTAATTTAAGCATGCATTTAAAAATTAAAGGTTTTCAAAAAGTTATTGCAAATTTTTCCTAAAAATCAATTTAATACAGTGCGTTAAAATTATATGATGTGACAACAAAGTATTCACTTGCAATGGCTTAGCAATGAAGCTTTACACGCCTCTGATACAAATTGAATTATATTACTAAGTATAAATTAAAAAATTATTTAATTTAAAAACTTCCTTATAAAAACTAATTTTTTTAAAAAATTAATAAAAAGTGCCACAAAATAAATAATATTATGTCTTTTATAGCAAGTAAAATTGTGTCTATTATTCTAACACGAGACACTGTTTGAAAATTGAAGAAAACTTATTTATTGTAACAAATTGTAGAATTTGATATATTTTCATTTAACAACTTTTCGCTTAATTAACTAACTTCATTCTAGAATCTTAATGTCTTATAATTATTTCTTCACACTTTGAATTAAACATATATTAAGATTTTTAATGCATAAAATATTTCATTTTCAACTGATTTCCTAGAATTATTTAAACGCTTGTTTTCTCCATACCTAACTTACTTTAATTACGTAGGTTCTAATTTAATCTTTTCTGGTTAGACTCATAACACATTAACAAAATATTTCTATTGAATAATTGTCTGCATAAGCTTAGCTTAGTGGTGAAATGTTCAATTTTATACTGAATAATTATTTTTAATCTATCTATACAGATAATTTCTTGGCAAATATGGACTACAACTATTTTAAAAAATATAATTTATTTCATAATTTGCTTCAGCCACAAATGATGATATTAATACTTAAATTCGTTTTACTTTCCTGCATTATATAATTTTCTGAAAGCTGTAAATAAGGAATTTCCAAGTTTAACAAACTTAAAACGTCTAGCACACACATACGTCTATTTATATAATTAGTAACATTAAAAACACCAATGCAAACTTCAACAATAATTTCAAACGTATGAAATGACAAATACTACTCTTAGATTGATCTAATAACTTAATTAAATTGATATTTTAGAAATCTATAAATACTTCGTTAGAATACTAATTTAATTTAAATTTATTCAACTTAAAATATCAAAACAAAAAATTTAAGTTATTTGCAACAAATATTGTTTTAAATAACATTACATTTTATTATAAAGTAATGTTTGTATTATCTACAATAATCTTTCATTTATTTTAAAAATAATAATAATGATAATGCTAAACTGAATTAAATCAGCTTTTATTCTGTAATTTTCTTCATTTATAAAAATTATAATTAAGGTTTAAATTGTTTCTGTGTTTAATATGTAAATATAATTCAATGTTATTAACATAGAAACAATTATTTTAAGAAGCTATAAGCGCACTAGGATAATTAAGCACACAACCAAAGATTAATTTGCTTCAGAATATTTAACACGAGTACAAACAAATTGATCTTTATTCAGTGCTATCAGTTTATTTCTGAAAACAAGTTTATTTGGCTGATTTGCTCAGATATAATATGCTTCAAAACTGAAAATTAATACTGCCTGAACTTAATGATAATTTAGAACCACACTTTAATCCAAAGTATGTCATTTATGTAGTGAACATATTAGAGAGTTAATAAGCTTGTATTAAATATTTAAATTAATTGATGTTCATTCAATATATATTATACATTTACAATATTTTCACATATTGAGAGAAATTAATTATAATTTACAATTCCTATAAGTGTTCTTGTACACTAGTAAAAAATCAATAGGTGGAATAAGTTAGAAAATTAATCATAAGAATTTGTTTTTTCATCAAAATTTCAACTGATTATTCTGCATTCATATTATTTTCGAAGGACATACATGAAATATTAATATGAAATCAGTCGTAAATGTAGTGATAAAAGTATTCAAAATTATTTTTAAATGATGTAATAAAAAATCACTATTAAATAAACAATTTTTAAATTTTACTCTTTCTAGTTATAAATAGTGATCTTTATTCACTAGTGATCTTCATTAAACTTTTATGGATTTTGCAATTTTCCTTTTATGTAAACTCAATAGAAATAGGAATATATATTTTTCACTGAGAATCAATGTAAGCTACATTGAAAACGCTTAGTGAAAACAGAAAAAGCAAAATGATAAATATAGCTTTATTATTTTGGTATTTAGTGATAGCAGTTTCATTATCGAAATTTTATGCAGGTTTACATTTATTTATACAAAGTTCATTTCACTTAAATATTTTCAAATGCTCAATACAGTTCAAAGTCTTATAATTTTTTAAAAGACCATGTATTTTTGATTATCTTGGTTATCTTCGAAATTTGCAAGTTCGTATTTTCTGAGAAATTTTGTATGTACGTCTAAATTTCCTAAGCCTGCAAAATTATAAGAAATTTCCTTTTTCACTAACTAGTTTAACTGCATGAATTCGTATAAATAACTCAAATAGGTCCTTTATTTTATATTAATTTATTTAAAAATAGTTTTTCCAATACCATAAGCAATTAAAAAATGTTTCAACTATTGATAATGATTTCATCACACATATATGTTCTGAATGAATTTCATAGATACCTTCTTTAATGGTGAAATAATTGATAAATTAAAAAATTATTTCTTAACCTGGTTACTTGTATTGGAATAGTAAAATAATTGGTAGTCCTGTACTTTTAAAAAAAATTCAAAATATTTACTGCTCATTTATAATACATAAATGTTCCCCGCATTATACAGCTCCTTGAAACAGTTACTTTACTTGTAATGCTATTGATTTGATTTTTTGTAAAGTCTATTAAACAAATGGTAAAGAGCAAAAAAGATGCTATATATTTGACATCATTAAAAAAATTGTGATTTTTTACTCCCTGGAATAAATTTCAAAAAGGACCTACTTACAAAAAGCAATATAACTTGATTCGCATGATTTTTACTAATAGTTTGCGCTTCTGACGATGTAATACAACGCCTAGGCATGCTGAGTATGAAATTATCGATCTGATCTTGAAGAATATTGCACCACTTATCAAACAATGTACTCCAAAGTTCCGGAAGACATGTGGAAGGGGGTTGACGGGCTGCAATTCGTTCGGCCAAGTTTGTCCCACATATGAGTATGTCCCACAAATCCAATGAGTATGCTGACTAGTCCATACGGGTGGTATCCCCCGAGTGAAGGCATTCGTTTACAATGTTTGCACGGTTAGGATGGACATGCCATCCATTAAAAGAAATTCTGCACCCATGGCGCCTTGAAACAAACGCACATGATATTCCAGAATGACATCCAGATAGATGCGGCCTGTATGGTTACATTCCGAAAATGCAGGTTAGTTCTGGAAGCCAGAATAATCTCTCCTCTTACCTGCAATCCTGTACCACGTAACGGTGTCATGCAATAGTGTCCTCTTGGTGGTAACAATTACATGGCTATCTTCATAAGAAAGTCCGACGAGAATCATACTGAAAGCTAAACCTGGACTCAACGGAAAACATCGCACAAGACCACTGCTGCGGTGTCCATAATATATGCTCTCTACTCCAGGCTAACCACTGGCGACAGTGAGTTGTGGTAAGTGGAACACATCTGACAGGTCTACGGGCATATCGACCAACGTAACCTAAGCGTCTGTACACGGTCTGCCTTGAAATTGTCCTACTAGTAGCTGAAGAGACCTGACGAGACTGGTCTGATGCTGTGCTCTATCTGTCTCTTTTAGTAGTAACTGCCAAATACTAGTCCTCATTCTGCGTTGTAACTCGGGAACGACCTGTGCTGTAACGTCTACTCGCATTACCATGATCTCAGAACCGTTGCCAAAGTCTGGAGATGACACTCTTGGCGATTCCAAGTTCCTCGGATACTTCTAGCTGGGTATGTCCACAATCCAGACGGCCGATAACTCTACCACGTAAAACATCATCCAAATGTGCCATACAAAATCTTTGTGCCATAACTATGCAGTTATTGCACTGAAAAGCTTTACAAGCGCTTGTGAACAATTTTACTTCTTAACAATCATTCCTTAACAAACCGCTTTCTTGCACTCTCGTTATTGTGACGCACTGTCGACGGCATCTGGAGGTTTCTTGTAATTTGCGTATTTTTCTTCAAGATGTGTGAGATAATTCCACAAGTGAAATTTTGAGTATAAATAATTCGAAAAGCATTCTTATAGTTTTGTGAATTCGAAAATTTTTAAGCATACATATATAATAACACAATTAATCCCTTCAAAGTTATTTAAATTTACACTTTTATAAGTAAAAATTTATATACTTGTAGACCAAGATTCATTGTATAAGAGAGAGAGAGAAGACTATATTCATTTATTATTTATAAATTGCTTTTAAGTTAGTTTATCATTACAAGAACTTCCATTGATTAAATGAACACTTCTTGCATTTCAAACTATAGAAATATGTAAATTGTTCACAAAATATGTGGCTGACTGTTCAAGGACTGTCAGTATTTTTTTTAATTTCTTTTAATTAATGTAAAATACAATATTTAGGATTAAATGCAACATGTAGACTAGAAAACAAAACTTTGAAACTTTCGTCAATAAGAAAGTTAAGAATTTATAAATCTAATGACACTAAGAAAACAAAATCAAACAATATTCTATCCCACCTAATTAATACATTTCATAATTACGTATAATCCCACGTTTACTCAAACATATATAATTTAAGCATGCAATTACTCTTACCTTCAAATACGTGATCGCTTTTATGTTCTTCCAGTATTAAAACAGCTTGGCTTAAATTAAAATTAAAAACGTCCATAGATGCGTTCTTCTGTGTACTTGCAATATTTTCCATTTGTTTTACCAGAGCTTTTTGCAGTCAGTTAAATAGGATAATAGCAGAACTTTTGTAAGCAATATAAAATTTTAAATTTTTTTCGATTTTAAAACATTGGAAGCAGCACTCCTCACAAAAACAACTGGACTAGTTTCTCAGGAAAGTTTGCATCATCAAACTAGATCTAAAAAAGAGAAATAAGAACAAAAATCTAAATTATTGCGTGAAATATATGTATATTTTAATATAAATTATTCTATAAACTTGTTACATTGAATAACGATAAGCAATTTTTTTTATTTCTCACTTTGTTATTCGCATTTTATTTAGTTGTTTTCATCAATGTTAATACTTTTCTTGAAACAGAGATAAAATATGTTTTCAAAAGTACATTATGTCATTTAGATTACTTTGTCACGATCTTAAGAGTGGAATGGGTATTGTCACATTAAAAAAACATTTTTTTTACATTGAGTAAAGTAATCTAGAACGAGTGAATATAAGCTCTTAGGGTGCCACATGGTGGGAAACTGTGGAATTAACATTCATATCTTGAGAATGAAGTGAGATAAGGGGAAAAAGATTTACAAAATTGTAGAGCACCATCGATTTACTACGAAAAGACGCCTTGTGGATACTAACACAAAGAATAAAATGTTGAAAACGTTTTTTTTTTCATCGTGACTTGAGAAAACAATCTGAGAAAAAACAATAAACTTCAATGCATGTTTGGATTCTAGTTTGAATGTTGTGTTGCATATAATGATGATTAAAGTATCACACTTAAGCTTAAATAAATGAATTGCGTCCTCTGCACTATTTGTGAAAAAGTCAAATGTTTCACGTATCCGTGCAAAAACATCTTAGAGTATCAAATCAGGTAAACTTGAAAGCCAACCCTTGACACTGCCATAGCCAATCATTTGATTTCTCTAAACACCCACGCCACATCAGCGGAAAGAATTTGGACGTCACAGGTTTAAACTTGACACTTTCCCTTCCTATAGAGCTTCTGTAATTTAGCTTGGAAGAATGTGGTCATTCTGCTAATCATTGCTTGTGACAAATGATCCTTTACTTTGCTGATTTTATCGGAAATGGCGTGAAACTACTAAGTAGTTAAGATCCATTGTAAACATAAAAAGTAGAGGAATTATGAGTTGAAAGGAATACTATTTGGTACAAATTCTCAGGAGATCATAAATAATAACGTAAACATTCTACCTTGTTCCTTAGAGGCATGCATTGTTCATTGGGATGACACATTAAATATTGAATAAATCATTTTATTTTACATATTTTTTACTTTCATTCTCCATGGTATTTATGTCTTATTTCAACAAATCGTAATTTTTTAAATCCCTATGCACATTCCGTCATGATGTTTCAATTTTATTTATGAAAAGATATAAGGATAATATCTTAAATTAAAACGCAATTGCTGTATAAAAATTACTGGGTCTAATTTATTACAAAAATTATTTAATTTCTTTGATAATACTAAAACGTTTCTCTTAACATGTTAATACTATCGTTATGTGCATAATGTTATACTTGCTATGCTAAGTATAACGAATTTGCATTTTATTTCCCATTAACAGTATACACTCGATAATTCCAGAAATATGCATTTTGGGAACAGCTTACTTATTAAGTACACGAAATTTTTAAGCAATACAAATCTATATAAAAAACAACCTAAGATATATTCAATTATTCAGGTAATTATAAATACTTATTTCTAAAAATAGAGATATTGGATGGATAAATTTACATTTTTTAAATGTAATCCTTTAAAAAAAAGGAAATTAATTAAACTTTTCTGTACAGAAAAAAAAATTTCTAAAATAGAAATTTACTCTTTAGATTACTCTTAAGAGTAAATAAATCATTGTATAATGCAGTTGTATATTTTATAATACAATATATTATGAGTAATACATACATAAAATGATGAAAATCTATTATTATTCCTTTAAATGCTTCTAGAATAATTTATGATGGAAAACTTATTATGAAAATCCTTCACAGACATACACATCTTTCTAAGAATTTACATTTGTTAATAAAAACATTTTGTAACATTTATAAATGTCTAAAATACTGAGGCTTAAAGTTCTTCATATAATGTTTTATTCATAGAAAACATTATTAAATACATATGAAGCAAAATTTATGTAATAAACGTCTAAAACATCTAACTTGTAAGGAAAAGATTCGTAAATTTATACTTCATGAAAATTATTAAAACATCATAAAAGGATAAAATGAAATAGTAATTCAAACAGTGTATATGATAAATTGTTTTATTTGAATGAAATAAAATATATTCAGTATAAGATTCATAAGAACAACGATAAATATTTCAACTCTGATAATTATAAATGGATATGAATATTAATGAATAGCTCTTCCTATTTCTTAAACTTGTTATCACTGATATAATAATAAACTATTTTAATATTATTTCTCGGTGTTCCGTTGTGATATTATTGCCACAGAGGAAAGCCTGGACTCCCTGAATTCACTTCATCATGGAGCTGAGATTTGGATCTTATCTGATAGTAAAAGTGCAATGCAGCATTTGGCCAGCTGGCAACCAGTGAGAGACAGGACTCGGATTTTAATACTTCAAATGTTAAAACGGCTGACCGTATCGCATCATATTCACCTACAGTGGGTTCCTTCCCACGAGTAACTCGAGTAGAATGAGATTGCGGTCACTATTCAAAGCCGGTGTGGCTGAGGGCAATGTGCCATCGGCACCTCTCACTTTTCAGGAGATTCACTCAAAGATTAAGCCCGAGAATAGAATCACTTGGATTGTCCCCCTTGAGCAACATTGGTACCGCTGAACACGTCCAGGTGCTTCCCTGGCTACTGGTTTTAATAGACAAGAACAAACGGCTATTACTCGATTCAGAAGTGGCCATCTTAGTAACTTGAAATTCGCAGAGGGTGCGAAGAAATTCGAAATTTGCTCAAAGTGTTTAAATGAACAGGCCTCTCCTGAACATATTTTTCAATGACTTGATCTCTCCGGAAGAGATCTGAAGGCGAATTCACTTACGATGCTGGACTTTTTGAAGGTGTACGAGCCCATGGACCTGGTCTAGTGCTGCTGACCTCGGGGGCATGCAACAACAACAATATTTAATAAATATTGTAAGGTTCAATAATATGCGTAATAGCTATGAAATAAGTGAAAATACAGATTATTATATCTATACACACACACACACACACACACACACACACACACACACACATATATATATATATATATATATATATATATATATATATATATATATATATATATATATATATATATATATATATATATATATATATATATATATATATATATATATATATATTTCAATTTTAGTTGAAATGTGTATCCAAATTTTCCTTTTAAATCAAACTCTATTTTCCATGCACTTTTGTTGTAGTATCATACGAAATTGCACAACACTGTATACAAAAGAAATTACCTTTCCTTAAGTAAAGAACAAATGGATAAGATGTTATACAATGCCTAATATTATTATACAATACCTTCCTATTCCCTAGTTTGCATCAAATAATGCTAAGACTTTAATGCCGTTTTTGATATATAATAGAATAGCTGCAACATTTTTGTGCCTACGATAATAGATTACCTGTCTGGGAAATAATATATAAATACGATTTCTGAAATATCTTAGTTTATTTGGAGCTTGTAATCAAGAAGGGACATTTAAGATATTTTCAGTGATTTAATCATAGTATTTGAAAAAATAAAATTATTTCCATTGTCTTACCTCTACATAACAGATATATCTATTTATAAATTGAAATTTTATATAAAATATGAGCATAAATATTTTTATAAAATTTTGCAAATATTTCTCCATAAAATGCAGAATCTGTTATTCATTGTATTGAATTCTGCATAAATATTTAAAGATTATAACGCTTGTTGCCTAGTTGATGTTTTTATTTATGACTATTTAATATGAACCAATTTTATATATTTATTAATGCACAGTGCAGAGGATATAGATTCATTTTTCCTAAAGATATTTTTAAGAATCTTTAATTTCATGTAAATGTAATCTATGAACAATTATTCTTTGTAAACAATTCACACAAATCATATAATTCCAAAAGAACTATGTTAAAATATATCCTGATATAAATAAAATCAAATTCATGTCTATCAATCTTATTTTGATTCTTCACCCATATGTGTCACAGAATCAGGAACAAATTTATTTCAGTAACATACCAGTATTTTTCTTTAATTATGGCATATTTTTTTTGAATCTTTAAATAACTACCTTTATTAAAGTAGTCTTATCCATTTAAAATGACATTATTTTATAGCAACAGTTAGAATGGGAAAATATATTCATCTATTGAAGACAACTTAAAAATTAAGGATGTTCTGAATGCATATACTTAATTTTTAAACCTCTTTGCGCTGTGCTTTTATCTTAAGGCGCATGTATTAAAAAAATAACTATACAAAATGAAGTGATATTTTTATTATTGTAAAATGTGTCCCATAATGTAAGATTTCAAGTTAAAAATCTAATTGAAATTCCTTTGTTTAAATACACTGATTTTCTTCACTATATTTCATAAACGTCAATAAAACTCTATGTGATGTATGCATGGAGAAATCGTCCTAAAGATTTTGTGCCATCCTTTATTAAAGTGAATAGTTCTGAAACATATATACTGATGCAGAAACATCTCACTTAGCCTTTATGCTCTTACATTATGTTTGAAAAAATAATTATGCAATGTTTCTAATTAACTTTTGTTTTCCCTATTTTGATTTTATGAGTTTTTTACTAACTTTTGTGAAACCAGCCTTTAACAAGATTTTCACATAAAACTAGATTTATATAAAAAAAATTTGGCAGACTCATCAAAATCAAATAAAAAAGTACATAGTGTTAATTCCTATGACTCTGTTGTCATGCTAATGAAATATTATAGCCTGGTCAATAATTCAAAAACAATACTCATATAGGAAATGTAAAAAATAGTTTTGCAGAGAAAAAGTTTTTAAAATTTCCCGCAAACAAGTCAGTGTAATGCATTGTAAGATAATGTTTTAAGCTAAATATAGAAAAAATATGATTCCGTAGCTTTATGTAGCTATGTAACACTTTATGGAATTTTATAAATAAAAATTCTTAAAAATTACAAGTTAAAATAATTCATCACAATATTTTAAATAAAGTATTTTTCTGAAAGAAGATTCTCTCTCTGGAAACTTGAAAAGAGTTGTTCTTTTATACCCTTTTCAATGCAACATTTTTGTTTCAACTCGACACATTTATTTCAAGCAATTTAAAATATTCTTACATATATATTTATGCTCAAATAAAGTTTAAATAAATAGGAGTTATAACTTAAACTAAATCTTTTTCTTAACTATATTTTTAAGAATAAATTTTATTAATTGATTATACACTGAAAAGAGTTTTATCTGCTAATCGTGAAATAAAATTACAGCATTGATTCCCTTGCAAAATTTGCTTGATTTCTCTTGATAAGGTTTTAAACATAGAACTACACATATTTTATGTAAAATAGATTTTGTGAGTTTTAATAAAAAATCATGAATAGTTTTAATCAAAAATACTAATTTTTCCAGCAAAATGTAATTTAACACGAATGCAGGTATTTATGAAAAATTTTTTGTTATATTTCCATGAATCTAAAATCTACTAAAACTTAATTTTTGAATGTGTTCATTTATATTTTTTATAATTTAAGAAACATTTTCTAATTATCCATTTGCATGAATATATAAAAGTATTTAACATTATTGAAACATCAGAAAGTAAGTAATTTTGACGTATATTTAGATTTTCTTTAGATACTTTTTAAACCCTTTTCTAAAATTTAAATTTCATAATATTTTATTCAAACTGGTATTTAAAAACATTTCTATATAAACTTTTACAAATGAATTATTCAATTTTTAGGAAATGGGGCATACTTATGCATAAAAATATAGGAAAATCTTAAGGTCAACGAAAACCAATAATATTAGTTAAAAACTCGCAAAAGTAACATTTTTCCCCAAAAGCAGCCTTCAAATGTAACATTGTAAACAGAAATCTGTGAGTTTCGGTACCATATTTATTGACTTGACTTTATAAGATAAATATCTTCGAACCTTTTTCAATTCATTTAATATGAGAGTTATAATAAGTATCTAAAATTACTTTTAAAAATCAATTTCCATGGTAATTTGAAGAATAAAATAAATACACACACATTTTATATTACCGAAAATCATTCTTTGTAAATATTGCACATTATTTAAATATTTGTTTAGTAGAAAGCTTATAAATTGGCAAACGCATCGATAATAGTATCTTATAAAAAGTTTAAATAATCATAAGGTTTAAATTAAATATTTAATTAATCATTGAATTTTGTATGTTCCATTTAATACATAATTTTATAATTTGCATTATGCTAGATTCACATTAATATTTGCATAAAATTTCTCATTTTTGAAATATTAGATTTGTTCAAAAGTACTCATTCAAAAATTAAATAAAATGAAAAAAAAATTCAACATTTAAAATTTAAGGACAGTTTAATTTATGGAATATATATATACAAACATACATGCATATATATGTGTGTGTGTGTGTGTGTGTGTGTGTGTGTGTGTGTGTGTGTGTGTGTGTGTGTGTGTGTGTGTGTGTGTGTGTGTGTGTGTGTGTGTGTGTGTGTGTGTGTGTGTGTGTGTGTGTGTGTGTGTGTGTGTGTGTGTGTGTGTGTGTGTGTGTGTGTGTGTGTGTGTGTGTGTGTGTGTGTGTGTGTGTGTGTGTTTGAAATATGCTCATGGATTTACAAAAAAATGAAAGACTTCCATGCAAATGTGTAAATATTTATTTAGATACTGAACACCGTTATCGAAGTTTATTTAAGAGCTTGATCTTGCCCTGATAATTATGAGCATTTGTTTTCAGACATAAGGCGTTAATTTCTATTTCTCAATATTTGACATATATAATAGCAATAAGTTACAAACTAATTGAAATACTGATCCATTTGAAAGAAAATAATGTTTATAGCAATGCTAAAATTGCAATGCTAAGATATCTAATAAAACGTAAATGCTTCATTTTATTTTTAATTTCCTATCTTGAGAATTTATATCATTTCGTGTTTCATAATTAGACATCTATCTAATTACGTCTAAAATATAATTTTGAAGGAATTTTAAGCACCTTTAGATGTGTTTACTGTTTTATATTTTAAACTTTATTAAATGACAGGTTCTTAAATCAGGATATTTCTCATAATTTATATAAATATATTGAATAATACTGCTGAACTAATTATGTACATACATATGCTGATTTTTTTATTCAGAAATCTCATACTTCTGTATGCAAAATGTTCAACCAATGAATTTGCACATTCCAATGAATTTACATATTCTCCCTTTTTACAATGATATTATGGAAATAATTATTTCTTTAACTGGAAATAATTATTGCAACAGCTTGCAATTAGAAATGCAAACATTTTCCCATTCAAGAAATAATCATGAATAATTAAAACTTGTTTCTATTATGTGGAAAAATAATTTCACATATATTGATAGTTTTTTATGTGGAAAAGATTTTTCGCTGAAACAGATTAATTCTTTATTATTCCACATGATAATTTCATATTTAATATTGGTAATGTGATAGGAGGTCCGCAAACTTTTAACTTCTAAAAAGGAGAATTTAAAAAAATATCTGAGTTTGTTTAGTAAAATTTTAAATTTGAGTTAATTGCATAATTTTAGTATAACTATATATATATATATATATATATATATATATATATATATATATATATATATATATATATATATATATATATATATATATATATATATATATATATATGTATATATATATATATATATATATATATATATATATATATATATATATATATATATATATATATATATATATATATATATATATATATATATATATATATATATATATATATATATATATATATATATATATATATATATATATATATATATATATATATATATATATATATATATAGTTCTAGAGAATTCTACTTAGCAAAGCAAATTCTTGTGCTTATGGCATTTGAAAAAGTTTCTTCAAAGTACCATTTCATGGTTTTACTCTGGATATGATTTTTTTTTATGATTTCATTTAAAATGACTCATTTTAAATTATATCTTAGTTTTAGTGACACCTGACAAAATTTATCTAGCTATAAAAGTGCTTAAAATAGTAATGAAAGATTAAATTTGATCCCAAGCTATTTTGTTTGGGATGGAGATTTTACATTTAAATTAATCTTTTATAAAAAATACCCAAGATTTCATTTTATATTTTAAATTTTAATTTGTTTTATTTGTTTATCGTCCTAGTGATTTTACCTTTGGCATTTTAATAGATGCATTGTCTTCTAAAACAATTTTTAATGATTTTCTCAACGGAAAAAAATAAAATTTCTAATGAAATAAAAGAAGGCTTATGTACTTGGCTAAACTCGATATTTTCCCTTAATAATTTTGAACACAATGTGAATTATTTATATACAAGTAGAGTCAACAACAGATGAGCTTAAATAAAAAAAAATATGTTGCTCCAACAAACGCAACCTGCTTTTGACAACTAAATGATTGTATCCAAAAGAATAAAAGCTATTATGACGACCCATCTGTGCGGAAAAATCGTTTACTCTTACACATTATCATTTGTTTATTAGTTTACCCTGTGAATAAGTGCATAAAGATGTGAGAAAATGATAAAATACTGTACAAAATGAGTGTGGTAAACATTTTTGTTATAACTTTAAAGTCAAATTTTGAATTAAATTGATAAATTATAGATTCAAATAAAAACATAATTTTAGTCTTAATAAATTTAAGCGTAGATAATTGTTATATAAGAATTGTTTTATCTCAATCCCGTAATGAAAAAAATTACTAAATTCAAATTTCATTAATAAAACTTTAATCTTAGGCTATTTAATCTTGTTACGGCTTACAACAATAACAATAAAATCACACACACACATATTATAGAAATGAAATATAACTTACCATGAAACTATAAATGAAAACCATGAAAAAAGGGACTTTTAATAATTTTAATGTTGTTCTTAATAATTTTTTAAAAAAAAAATACGAAGACTTTTCTTAGCAAAATTTATAATTAAAAAAACCTAATTGTTCAGGAAATGCAAATCTAATAAATTTTTGGTTTCTCGATATTTATATTTTTATCAATAAATCACATGATAATGCTAACTTAAAAATAATTCATTCGCATTCATTATTTTTTCAAATTTTCATTCATTATGACCTTATACACAATAAAAATTACATTAATAGTACAATTATTTACATAATTTGATACGTGAAAAAGTTGAGTTACGCTTTAATTTTAAAAATAAAAATTTCTTTGCTTTTCTGTAAAGAATCTGCAATACTTAAACTTTTAATTGAAAAAGATTTTTACTAAACATATAAATTTTATTTAAATTTCAATAATATTTTAATAATTATATTTTGAAAATCAGCTATTAATTTGCGCAATATTGATGACTATAAAGTGGGTCCAATTGATATAAATGTCTCAGTTGTTCTTTTGAATCCTTTTAGTCATGAGGATTTTCAATTGTACCGAAAAAAAATAACAAAGATATTTGCAAGTTTAGATTAATTAAAAATTCACATGAACATGTAGTACCCACTTTAGATACACAAAATTAGTTTATAATTAAGATGAATATTGATAAAGTAAAAGATAATAAAAGTAAAGAATAATTTCATAATAAAAAAACAATACCTGAAAAATCATTAATAATTTTCCCCAAGAAAGTTTGACTTCTTAAGTAACACAAAGCTACAGCATTTATTTAGATTTTTTGTTAAAGAATAATTTTAAAAGCAATCAGTATAGACGAAATACGCAATGCAATATTTATTATCTTTAGAACTCTAAATATGCTACTGTATATTATTCCTTAAAAATTATTTGCAAAGAAAAATATATAGCTGAAGATATTTTTAAACTGAATTTTTAACTTCAAGTAAAATTCAGTGCTTCAATAAATATAAGGAAAAAGAAATGTTTTAAATCTACTTAATATTGATTTTCCTATTTTTCCAACATTCTCTGTGAAAACTACGTGAATATCTACATTATCTTATTTTGTACTATTTATTTAAAGCAGTTGTTTTTATTTGATATTTATGTAATTAAAATTGTTAAAAAAAACACACATTAGTGAAAATATTTTGTAAAATCTTTTATTGAACAGTATTGAAATTTACATTCTAGAAGTAATTATTTTATTATTTTAACCCAGAAAATAATCTATCTTCAAACTTATTATGTGAAAAAATAATAGCTAGATGATGAGAGTATACTTCGCAAACATATCATCAATAAAAGTAACATTGATAAAAGTAAATTACTTCTTTCCCATCAGTGCATTTTACATTTAGATCCATTTTCAATTTTATTCTTGATTTAATAATTATGATTAATTTCCATATGCTTTAGGAAGTTTAAATCTCCACATTTCATTACGTTAATTCAAATGCATGTTCATCACACAGTTTTTTCCCCCATTTTAAATATTTTAAATAAATCCTTAAAATTCTCATATTCGATTTTTAACTGCATGCTCTTTAGTTATATTTAATACTAGTAATCTGTAAAATTTCTTACAAAATCAAAACCCCAACAAATATTAAGCAATTTGTAGAAAATTTCTATAAAAGAAAATTTCATGAAAAATAAAAATTATCTGACTGACGAATATACTGTCTCATACCCTCAATTTCTTACCTCAATATATTTGTTTCTTTTTTAAGCAAGTTGACATGAAATACGTTTGTTCTTTTCTCATATAGGCATTGTTCAATTTCTTTATAATATATTCTGCTAAACATTCACTTAAACACCATAAAGCATATCCGTTAGGTAAGATATATTTTCGCCAATTAAATTTGATTGAAAACACGAATATGATATCACATTTAGAAGTGCACTTTCTTAGATTAAGTAACGTATAAGTTTATCATTCGATTCCATTAAGCGTAGCGTCCGATTTCAAGATTATTGGATAGATGTAAGAGTTAACTTTCATTCTTCCTTAGACTGATTTCAAGATTAACGAATAGGTGTAGATTTTTCTTTCACTTTTTTTTTGGATCAAAACTTCGTGCTGACAGGATGTCATTAAATTGTTTTTATTACTAAGGATCAGGTATATTCATAAATGCAAAATGAGTTTTTTTTTTTTTTCGGAGATTTCAATAAAATCGGAATCGAATATATTATGAACTAAAATCATTTACTTTAAAACAATATGTAATAATTTATAAATTCAAGTATTGAAATCGGAGGGAATTTTTCCGAATTTCTTTCACTATCTTCAATTACATTTGCTTGTCAGCAGAATGTATTAAGTAACTTCTTTTATAAATAGCTTTATTAAATCTGAAAACGTTCTCTAAACATAGGATCCAATCTTAAGTATTATATTATAATCATTCAGATTATATGAGTTAAAATTTAAAACTTATTAAGTATTCAAGACAAAACGTTTTAATGTAAGTCAAGAAGCTATTTACTTATTCAAAACTATAATATATTTCATAATTGTGATTAGTTTAAAGCACCATAAAATTGCCTTAAAAGGATTTTAATAAAAATATGATGAATGGATAAATAAAAACCGAAAGACCACAATGAACAGTCTTGTCACAGTTAGAAACAATATTGTCTTTTACCGTATAAAAGAAAGGCATTATAAAAAAAAGGCAAAGCTTCATACTCTTATTTATTGATTGCTTGGGAACTGTGGCTTAAGTATGTCTGTTCAGCATTGAAAATACCTTTGTTTGTTGATGAAAGTGCTTCAACATGCAAGGTAAATTGTTCAGGAGTTAGTATAAATCGATAGATCTTAAAATATTTTCAAAAAAGGAATCATGACAGGTCTAGTTGAAAACTGATGTCCCTATCTGCTAACCTGCCGAAAAATATGCTTCTGCGATTTAGATTGGAAAGTCATGAGAATTTATTTTTCATGTCATGAGAATGTCCATTTTCCGTTATGAGAATTTATTCATGAGAAATCATAAATATTTTTGTGTTACTAAGAAAAAGAATGTTAAACTAATATCACAAGATATTAAAAGAAAAAGTCGCTGTATTTATCAATAAAGGAAACAACAATTAATTTGATGATGAATTCAATAAATTATTTTTCAAAGCAGTTTAGACAAAAAAAGGAATTATGCATTAAAAGCTGCAGAAAAGCATTAACATTAAAAAGATATTAAATGATGTTTTTCTAAAACCACAATCTCTTAAGAAAAATGAAAATATTCAATAAACTTAATGATCTCAACTTAAATAATATTGAACTTGAGGTGTTAAAATTTCAGTCTTTATTTACAAATTTTAACATTTATTTATGTGGCTGAATAAAACTTTCATATCATCAATTTTTATTTCAAACATTTTTATTTTTAATAGGAAATCAAAAACTTATAGAAGATTAATTATTTTTTTAGTTTTTCCAAAATAAAAAAACTATAAAAAGTCAATGTATCATAAAATATAAATTACTATTTTATTACCGTTATTCAATTTGGACAGTAATATATAATTTCTTTTTACGAATTTAATGTTTTAATGCTGGACACATGAAAACTGAGTTTAGTAATGCATTTTTTTTTTCAATTTTCCTATTTTAAATTTGGAAACATTCTTATTAAAATGCAGTTTAAACTAATTTAAAAAATTTCTATTTTTGCTTATAGAAGTATAATTGAATATCGTTATTTTTTAAAAGTGTACACCTGTTAGTGTTTATATAACTCTAACAATCATATCATAATAAGTTGTAAGATCTTTTTGTTTAAAATAAAGATCACTAATTTGAATACTACATTATACTTCAACAAAATAGATTGAAATTATTCCACCTTATAATTTGAGAAATAAAGTAATATATTTAAATTATTTCATGAGAATTATGTCATATTTAGTTTCAGTTATACAAATATTCCCTTCACATATCCAAATCTGATATGGAAATTGAACAATGAACTCTTCCACCGAAGTCCGGGGTTCTAATTATATGGCTGATATATTGGCACAATACCCTTAATCTCATTCATTACATCTCCTTCACAGTTAAATGGTGAGTCAAATAGATCATTTTACTATTTTGTATTTGGTCCTTGTTACATTAAATATATATTTTTCTCAGATTTAGTGAGTCAACTAAATATCTTCTATGATGGCAATTTGAGTAGCAGATTTCCTAGTAAATTTTGTATTTGTTATTTATGATGATACAAAAATGAAATGTTTCTAACTTAGTTCAATCTAACTTAGTAGGGATTATGTATTCATAACTAGGTATATGCAGATATACATATCTATGTATTCATTTAATTATGATTAATATGAAGCCCCTCATGTTTTTTTTACAGTGTAGATAAATTATATTCTGAATATCTTTGGAGGAAAATTAATTCAAGAGATATACTGGCCATATCTCAATGATAACTCCATACAATTCCATACAAACAGTTCACTGCACAAAATACCAAATATAAAAAATTTCTATTATTATTATATACCTTTCTCAGAATCATTATTATTATATATTGTTCTCAGATATCATTGTATATCTTATTATCTTCAGAGATATTTAGCACTATCTAATTTTTTAAACATACACTGGTGTGCAAAACTTAAGCAACAAGTGCGTTTTTTGTCATAACTCTACAAGAAATCATTCGATTGACATGAAATTTGAATATGATGTACATTATTCTGTACTTAAACGATGGTAAAAGAATAATGGCGCAGAAATGAATATAAAGCTTAAAGTAGGGCATGGAACAAAAAAGGCTTTATTTGACATATAGTGGCGTTACACATGATTGCCTGAAGATGCGTAAGTACAACTGGCAGTTGTTCCCTAGTATGGTATATGTCCTCCCCTTACTGTAATTGTTGCTTGGCATCGTCTCTCCATGCTAAGCACCAGATTATCCAGGAGTTCTTGGGGTAAACATCTCCATTCCTCCTTTAACGCTTCTTTCAGCTGATGGGTGTTACCAGGAGGATACTGTCGTGTCGCAAGACGTCTCCCTAATGCATCCCCCACATGCTCTATGGGATTTAGATCTGGAGAGTAAGCTGGTTAGTCCATTCGTGTGATATCTTCACTTTCCAGTAGCTCTTGAACATTAGCAGTACGGTGTGGACGGGCATTGTCATCCATAAATATGAAGTCTGGTCCAATGGCTCCTCGGAACAGACACACATGGGGTAGGATTACCTCATTGCAGTAGCGGTCTCCAGTTACAGAACCTCGATCGAAGATCTGAAGCTCAGTCCCCCCGTTCAACATAATGCCATCCCAGACGGAAACTCCAAGACCACCGTAACGATCTCTTTCCGCGATGTTATTAGGATGAAATCGAGCTCCAACCTCTTTAGATCAACTGACGTCGAGAATCGCTTGTAGCACTAAAACGACTCTCATCTGTGAAGAGGACGCGATTCCATTGATGAGGTGTCCAGGTTTCGTGTTCTCTGCACCACTTTAAACGGTGCCGCCGATGGCAAATTTTTAAAGGTATGCAGCGTTCAGGACGTCTAGCAAATAAGCCACTTTTGTGGAGGCGTCTGGACACTGTAAATCTTGATACTTGTCGTCCTATGGCTGTGCACAGTTGCTGAGATATGGCGCTCGCTGACTGAAAACGGTTTCTTTTCGCCTGGAGGACAATGTAACGGTCATCTTTTGGTGTTGTTTTCCTTGGACGGCCACCACCAACATTCCGAACAGCTGTACCAGTAGTTTTAAAGGCATTCCAAGCACGAGAAACAACACTTTTGTTGATCACGAACTCTTCGGCGACACTGGTCACATTACGCCCCTCCTGAAGCTTCCCAATCATTTTTCCTCGAGTAAAGTCGTCTAAATGATTTCTTGAAGACATGTTCCACAAAACAAATCACTGGCACTTACAGCAAATGTCTTTAACTACGATGCTCTTCATCCTTTTATCACAGTTTTGACCTGCGCGCGCCGACCCACAAGGTTTACGTACACTTACATCACCTATGACGTTTTATTTCGAAAATTTGCATGCAAATAATCTTTCTATTGAATTACATGCATATTATACTGAAATTTCATGGCTATCTTATACTTTTTTGGGGAGCTGTGGCCGAAAAACCACTTGTTGCTTAAGTTTTACACACCAGTGTAGAACTCATTAAATAAATATCTATATTTTTGACTTCTCGGCCATTTAAATATATTGTTAAATTTTTTTGAATTTCCATAGAAAAGAGCTTCATAGTGTTTATATATATATATATATATATATAGAGAGAGAGAGAGATAGATATATATATATATATTATATGTATATATATATATATATATATATATATATATATATATATATAGAGAGAGAGAGAGATAGATATATATATATATATTATATGTATATATATATATATATAAAGTGCCTATAATCATGATAGTTTGTTCGATCTCCAATCATAACTGCTTCTAAGGGGTAGATAAGTAGAAAATAAGAAAATTTCAATCACTGAAACTACAATTCCGCTTTGCTGACTGACGATCCAAATTTGAAGGGAATAGGAAAGAGTTGAGTGGGACAAACCAGTTGAGTATTATTGATCCTTGCACAGCTCAGTAAGGATCGAACATGATTTGAGATATTTTTTTCTCTTTTTAGTCGACCCAATTAACTCAGCTGATAATTGTTTTTGTCATAAAATAAGAATAAACTAAAAAATTTTAGTTGATTTTTGATATCTTATTTTTTAATATCAGTTTAGTATAATTACTACCTAATATAGAACATTAGGTGAAACTGTCATCAAAATTATTAAATAGACCTTAAATTGTAATGCGTAGCATCTGATTTTATATGCATATTACATTTATTTAAATATGAATTTAAGGCTTGTGAGAATTTGATAAGGCTTAATTATTATTTACTTCAATGAAATTCATTTAAATATCATATTTTGTTTTTGCTATCATTAATGATTCCATACAGTTGAATACTATAATAAAATTTCTTTACATATTACATCAGAGTGAAAGAATTGACAAACTTTAATGTATTTACAGAAATTAAATATGTATAATTAAAGTCATTAATTTTAATTATAGTTTTAGTTGATTTTTGATATCTTATTTTTTAATACCATTTTAGTATAATTAATACCTAATAGAGAACATTAGCTGAAACTGCGTATTAGTATTTACATTTGTTACAATAGGAATGAACAGCAAATAAAAGTTACTTTTCAAACTACAATTTAATTTCAATCACTTGATGGATAAAATAATGCTCTTATGTATTTTACTACTACATTGATGCTATTCCAATAAATATTCTGCAAGAGAATAAAGTTTAAATATGATATAAATATGAGAAAGGTATAAACATAATATATAATTTTAGTTACATCAGAGAAGAATAACTAAAATTTTAAAAAATATAAATGACGCGCGTTTTGAAATTTCCTGCCGGATTTCATTCCTCAAATATTTATATTTAGAAGAAAGTTTTCTTTAAATCATTTTCACTCACACATTTCAAAAAGAAATTCTTTAACTTGCCGAAAGCAAATATTTGTTAAGGCATTCTTTGAATAGTTTGACATCTTAAAAATTGCATCATTTCTCCTTTATAAATTTTATCTACAACTTCATGACAGAGAACAAATTATAAATAAAACACTAGGATGAGTAAATTTTATTCTCTAAAATATAAGAAAAATACTTAAAGAGTATAAATGAAATTACACTGTTAGATGCAATATTTATTGCTATCTGTATAAATTATTGTTGTGTAAAAAGTAATAATTTATACAAAAAATTCAGTATCTTCAATAAAAGTGAAGTTGTGTAACTCGTGTTAAAAAATATAAAAATTTTCCATAAAGCTTCAATAAATACAAAGATTCATTTTCTGTGTTTTAATAAACAAATAAAAAATTGTCTAAATAAAAACATTTCTGTATCAATTTATATATTTAAAACGCATAAATAAATTGCTATCAACAAACAAGGAACAGATGTTATCATAATCCTAAATTTATAACCTATATATATTTATTTACTTTTAACCATTCCTATTAATTTTCATATGTTCCAATTAAGTGAAGCAGCAGAATGCTTTAATTTAAAATTGATGTCAATCATTTATTATAAAAACTCAAAGAAAATAAATTATCTCATTTCAATACTATTATATATCTTAAAAAAACAATTATCTAGTTCAACAGTTAACAGTTCAATGAAAATAGATAATAAATTAAACTTCTGGGAGAAATAAAACAATAAGACTTCTAAGAGTCTTTTATTAGATTATGATACTGTTGCTTAAAGGAGCTTCAATAACTAAATTACCCAGCAGTTAGTGGTAAAGAAATTTCAGGAAATCGAGCACTTTTTTTAACAAGAGAACTTTTATTTTTAAGTTCAATCGATTAGTAAAGAAATAGTTTTACAATGGCCTGAAATTCTTGAATACCTTCGCCAATTTTCGCCAGAATGTTTTCAACGTTTCTTAAATTCGCCGTTAATTGCCATTACAAAATATTTATTGTAACGATTTCACATTTAGTCATAATATCCTCTAATGAGTCTAGAACAGCACGAAGCTCAATTTCTTCTAAATCTTTTAATGTTTTCGACTAAAGTTTATTTAATTTTGCTTGAATACCGTCACATTTTTTTATTTAATTACTCAGTAGATACCATAATTCTTATTTCTCCGCATCAATGCTTTGCAAAGCATCGATTTAAAAAAAACAACTTTACAACAGAGACAATTAGATCATAAGTTTTTTTTACTGTAACTATGTTTATTTAATGTTAATAAATCATTAAAACATATGCAACTAAGAACTATGAAACATAAAATGTCTTAGATATATACAGACTCGACTAAAAAAATAAAATGTCATAGTTATACAATAAAGACATACGTACATATACATGTCCTTGTTCATAGGTATGAAATTTATTAATTAGAAAAGAATGAGTGCTCTAAGCGCAGTTTCTAATTGAAACAATAAAATATATATGATTATTCAGTTGGTTCTCTGGTAGATGAAAGTATACATATTTCATAAAGTATTTTATAACAGTGCACTCACTATGTCAAAATATAATATTTATTTTGAAAATTATGCCAAAAACCGATTGTTAAAAGGTTTTCTAATTTTATTATATTGAAAATTATGCAAAAAACTGATTGTTAAAAGGATTTCTAATATATATATATATATATATATATATATATATATATATATATATATATATATATATATATATATATATATATATATATTGTGTTAAAAAGCTTTGTATACAATAATCCACAGAATAATACTCCATTTATGTTAATGTTTTATATAGCTTTTTAATTAATTTGTTATAAAAATAATTGTAACTACAAACACACATACACAAAATACGTTATCCTAATGAAATAAACTGTAATAGCAGTTTATTATTAAAAATTAATGTTGCCAATATAGTATAATAATGAAGTTTTATTGTGAATAGATATGTTATTTTTTCCAAGTCCCTATTATGTATTACTGAAAGTGAGACTATAACACTTCATGATAAATTACTTGACATCGTATGAGAGCTAACTGAAATCAAAATAAAGTTCTTTTAATTTAAATAATAATTATTAAATTTTAATAAGGATTTTCATTGAAGTATTTGAAACAATTTGCGAGAAAAGTTTTTTAATAATCTGTAAAAAAATTATTTTATCAATTTGCAAAAAAATATTTAAAAAATTAGCTGAAAATTGTTTTGAAATAAATTTTGGTGCATTTTCATATATGAATCAATGTATCTAATATAATGTAGACGAAATTCTAATAAATTCTCAGGATGAAGAAAATGACTTTCTGCGTTTACTTTCATAAAAACAATTAATTTCCTGCTAATAAAAAAATGCCATCACAATGATACGGTGATCCTTAAAATTTGTATTTTATGGGTGATTTGTAAAATTAGTTCATTCAAGTTTTCTGAGCATACTTTGTGCAACTATGATTAAAATGTGTCAAATTAGTTTATTTGACAGAAAAATAAACTAAATTTCCTTTCTTAAGAAAATGAATTGTGCAAAACAAAGGTTAAGTATTTTGATAAATATTTCATAATTTACGTAATAGAATATAAATGCATGTTGTTCATGTAACTCCTCTCTTACTCATTTTCTAGAAAGCTTTCCATTAAAATGAATAATTTTAACATTCATGTCCTCATAATAATTTCTCACTTTGAATTATTTTTCATTTTTAGTTAAGAAGGAAATTTTTATCCTCATACATTTTGATCAATTAGTATAACATAAATCTAAATATATTTAAAATAACTAATTTTATCCAAGGAATACAATTATGTAAGCGTTTGCTCTTCCACGAAATAAATTACTAAATTTTTTAAGAGATTAAACATTGTTTTTTGATTCATAGTTAGAAATAATTTTGTCTGAATCGATCATAATAAAAATATGTTACCTAAAAATGTTCATAAGAATATTTACATTTATCTAAAAATGTTCATAAAGATTACCTAATTTGCTTTTTACTGTACCGCAAAAAGCTATAAATTTTTTAAGCTGGGTTATGGTACCCAAATTTCCCTTTAAAAAAAAGTAAATATATTTAATAAAAACATGCCATACTGAAACATGCCCTTGCTACAATAAAAAGAGATTTTCTATTTTTATAACAACATTTACTTTAACTAATGCTTAGATATTTAGTCATTCACTTCTTTGCTTTGCAAAACTGCATTTTTAAAAGCTTATTTTCTAAGTCTTAATACAGGTTTTCTCCAAGTAATTAGGTTTCCTCTTTAAAACAGGCATCTTCATTTTCAAAATTGATTAATTAAAAAATGTCTAGGAATTAATATATTTCTATGAAAATTGGTACTATGTATGAATAGCATTAAGAATAAAAAATAAGATTTTATTTTTTGCGATTAGGAAAATATTTATGGATTTTTTTCTAAAAAGTTAGCGCAATACGCAATTAATTGTTTTTCATTGTGCGATAAATTAAATAGCGAAAAAGCACTTAAAAATAAATCGACGTTAAAGTAAAAAAACAAAGACTTTCTTAGAAATCTGGAAGAATTTCTGGTTCAAAGAATTTAATCATCACTTGAAAGTGTGTTTGGAGTTCTTGTGTATTGTTATAAAGTAAAACAAGAAAAGCTTTTATCCTTAAATAAATTAACTTGGTAATTTAATTTATATATATTTTAATATTTAGCAAACATTTATATATATATATTCGTAAATTAAAAATTTTAAAAATCCAAATAAAAAAATCAAATTTACATGAAATATTTTATATTGTTTGTTGAAAAAAAATTCTCATATTAAAGAACATTAACTCATACTAAATTTTTTGTGAAATAATATGTGCTTCTATAAACATTAAAAAATAATAAGCCCAATAAACTATTCAAAGCAACTGAATGTACATTTTCGAAAGATTTAAAAACAAAATGAGATATTTTCAAAAATCTTGATTTATATTATAAGATTTATATGAAATAGAAAGATTGGTTATGAGCAGAAAACAATTTTAAAGCAACCCTTATAAATGCTCTTAAATTTGAAAATAGAATAAATATTTTTCAAGTTAAAATTATGAATAACTTTAAAATAATTAAATTAATGAATATACTGGTTTAATATAAACTGTAATAATGCTAATATTTAACTAGTATTTTAATCACATTTTGTTAGCTAATATCAAAATAAAACTTTATTTTTTAAACAGTGTTTGTAATTTTCTGACTTATAATAATAAACATATATAGTTAAATGTATATATATATATATATATATATATATATATATATATATATATATATATATATATATATATATATATATATATACATATATATATATATATATATATATATATATATGTATATTAATGTTTGTATATGTAGTTTGTGTATGTTTGTGTGTGTATATTTGTTTATGTGTTTATATATATATATATATATATATATATATAGATATAGATATAGATATAGATATATATATTTGTGTGTGTGTGTTATTAATAACTAATAAACACGCATAAAAAATATATTCTTAAATTAATATTAATAATTTAATTTTAATTTTGATTTTAGATAAATATTATACCCTTCTTACAGTACAATTGGCTGGAATCCCAACCAACTTACTAATATATTTTCATGTTACACTTATCCTGTTTCTAAAGTAAGTGTAAATAAAATGCCGTGGGAAAAATCTCTTTGTATAGTATCTGATATCAACTTAAAAATTTTTTGGATAAATTCAGAACTAATTGCAAAAATATAAAACACAGCAGAGATGACGTATAATACAGGATGCCAAATTCTGAGTTTGGTAATTTTTTTGTGTATTTTCTTATGTACGTTTATGTACGTAGCAATCGCATTTTTATTACGTCATAAGGATGGAGACCTATAAAAATTATGCCAAAAACACTATTTACGTCATCGCGCAAATACGTCATCTTGGCAATACTTCTTTCTCGCCAAAAATATTCAGAATTTAGAATACTTGATTATACGGCATTTGTGTTTAAAACACGTTCACACAATAAAGAATCTCAACATAAATTTATATTTTGTCTATTTTGTAAAAATATATAAATAAAGTTACTGATTGGATCTAACTGGAAAGATTTATCGACTTATATCATTTTATAAATCCTAATATGCATTAGAAATTTTCAGTACATTTTTTATAAAGTAAAAACACTCTACATATTTTCAAATATTTATTAACTAATAAAAATATTAATTTTATTACATTCCTTGTGCAATTAAAGAAAAAATGATCCAACACATATTATAATTTTTATTTTAATTTTCTTATGAGTCTTGCAGGGAAGTGTCACATATTTCAATGTATAAATAATTAAAAAATTAAAATTGGAGCTACTTCAAATAACTTGAAATGAATAATATTTAAAATACATAACTATGAATAGTGCAGGGGTAATTAAAAAAAAATATTTGCAAAACGTTATCTATGAGTATTGAGTTAGTCATTCTCTTATATTATATAAGATAATAACTATAAAAAATTTTATAGTGTAGATATTTTATGCAGTTCTGTGATAAGAGGATTTTTTACATGAAATATGTAAATCTTAACGACTAATGAACGTCAATAGAGGGATTTCGATATCGTACTATGTATTCATATGAAATGAAATGTATAAAACTCAGAACATTTGCAACTACCGGTCCTACAAATGAACATGTGAGAAACAGACTTCAATTTTCTTCTTCAATATTTTTCTATAATCGGAGGAATCAAAATTTGATTTTCGACTGCAAAGATCATAATTTTAAAAATCATATATGATGATTGTTTATTTCAAGTAAGATGGACAGAGAATTTGTAGTCCCTGCCTGCATTTCTTACGGATAAATATGAAATAAATACCGATTTTCACCATTAAAATAACCAAGAGAAATGCAGTCAAAAGAATTTATGAACTCATAATAAATACCCTCAAAACAAATCATATATTTACTTGTATGCAATATAATTTATGCATATATTTTAATTTCTACAATAAAACATAGATAATCTAGACTAAAAAGATAAAAAAAAAAAGATTAAGATTTTTTTTTCTTTTTTTTTTTTTTTTTTTTGTCTTTGAAGTGACAAAAATCAAAAGAAATACACTCATAAATAAATATTAAACAAAAAGATGAAAGACTTATTCCTGTTTCTTTTAAGTAATATGTTAGTAATACATTCCAGACAATGCATTAGTAACAATCTTATCTTCACGATAAATAAATTACGTTCCTAGTTTAATAAAAATGGAATATTTGAAAACATATTAAAATAATTTATAAGAAGCGTGCGATTAAGTATTTATGAGAGAAAACAACGCAAAATATACACTTGTTTTCCCATCGAAATATTGAAGCTTGTCAAGTTTGAAGGGAAAATCGCAGTTTAATATTATTCCTCTTGGAATAAAATTTCAAATTATGGAACATTAACATCATCTTAAAAATTTTCTTATCAACATATGGAAATAAAATAGAAGCACATTTCTAATTAATTCTAACTCATAATTAATTCCTTTTAATGAGGCCATTTTAATTCCTCACATGGTGTACAGGAAAATTATTTTCAATCTTATTGGAACTTATCTGTGGTAAATCCATGTTTCTTCAATCAGAAACCTCAAGCTTACTCTAATCCTTGTTGAATAGCAATTGATCTGTACTGAACGTTGGCATATACATCAATCATGGTAAAAGTTTAAAATTATATTCATTTCATTTATGGAGGCATAAGAATATAGACACAAACTGAAAAAATTCTCCAAAGAAGATAATAGGATTTGAGCATTAGAAACATTTATAAACATTTATGATTTTTAAACAATCTTTAAAGTGTGGAGTTAAGTTAATATTAACAATATTTTCATGAAACTTATTGATTATCAACAATTTATAAAATAATTCAATATAAAAGTAATTATTGCTTAAAATATTCACATTTAAATCAAAATATGTTAAATTTGCAAATATTTGTATTTCAAGTAATCCAATTACTCATTTAGCAAACTGTCCTCGAATATTTAAATTATTATTTTTACAAAATGGTGCTAACACACATAAAATATGATTTATAATTATAGGATCTATATAATTACCTGAAAAAAGAGATACAGTATATTTATAAAGAATCTAAATTAAAAAATTTTGCGGGAAATATTTTTCGTTGAGAGAACAAATTAAATTGTCAAACTTGAATATCATATACTAAACAACATAGTTTAAAATATATATTAAAATCACACGAATAATTAAACGAACGAACAATGCAAATTATTAATTTATATATTCTAAGTTATTAGATTATTTATTTAAGAAATTAAATAATCAAACTCACATATAATTTTTACTTTTTTTGCTTATATATATATATATGTGTCTATATATACATACTTGGTTTATGGCGTAAGGTCCAGAATTAGACATACTGATATATACATACATACATACACACACACACATATATATATATATATATATATATATATATATATATATATATATATATATATATATATATATATACATGCATATATATATATATACATACTTGGGTTTTATTGCGCAAGGTCCAGAATTGGACATACTGATATATACATAACACACATACATACATACATACATATATATATATATATATATATATGGATGTATGGATGTATAATTTAAACTTAAAAATTTACTTAATATTTAACTAAATATACGCTACAATTAGTTAAGTTTTCCTATTGATTTGTTAAGATTATTACGTGTAAAAAATTGCTTTATTGAAAACTTCACAAAACAAATGAATGTTATATTCATACGTTTTAATCAAAAGAACTGTAGAAACCCTGTGTGTGTATGTGGTACGATCGAATTTTATAGTTCACACTTATTTATTGATTTTTGTAAATATATTAAACTGCTAGCAAAATTATGACACAGATAACGTATAATCCAGGATGCCAAATTCTGAATTTTTTTGGCGGTGTAGAAATCTTGCAAAAATAACGTAATGTGACTCCTCGTGATGACGTAAATACTAAGGTTGCCTAAATAGAATTTTCTGCTCAACTCTCATAGGTCTACATCTGCATAACGTAATAAAAAACCGGTTTCCAGATACACAAGAAAATCCGTCAAAGAAATCACCAAACTTAGAATTTAGCATCCTGGATTATACGGCATTTGTGCCAAAATTAATATAATAATTTTGCTTATATATATATATATATATATATACGAGCTCGCAACTGAAAGTATAGTGGTTTAATCATTTAATGATTCATGAGTTCGACTGCCCCATCAATTGTGGATGTCTGTAGTGACTCAGAATTATGATTTCTGTTATATTAATCTTATTGCGTATTAAATTAAAATAGAATGATGCACAAATCAAATCAAACTTATGTAATCCAAAAAATATAATTCATTTTCAGTACTCGATTTCAGATTTCCTTTTAAGAGTTAACTTGACCGGCCAACTTGTCTGGTGGTCAGCGTGCCTGACCACGGATAAGGAGGTCCTGGGTTGGAATCCTGGTTCAAGCATGGATGTACTTTCTCTCTCTTTATCCTGCCTTTGTCCTTTCCTTGTGTGAATGAGGTGTGAATAGTTACCTACCCTATAAATGGGTCTCTATGGCATGTGTGTGTACTGAAGAAGTCGGACTCCACACCAAATAAGGTGCAGTTGGAAAAGTGGAGCAGCGCAACCCAATTTTCCAGCCTAGATGGCACACGAGAACAGCAACAGCAGTGAACTTGTAATAGTTGTTGTGTTTATTGTAATTAAATAATAGAAATTCCTTCTATTTACCTGAATTTCACTCAGTATTTTTAAGAATGTACATATATTAATATTGATTTTTCCTACAAAAATATTAACAATTTACATATTGTAAAAAAAAAAATCAGATTTTCATTTCAAAATTTATTGTTGATCTTGAAGAAATATTTTCTTTTTGCAGTGATTAATTACTCTTATGAAAGCTAATAAACGTCATGTGAAATCTCAAAATATAATAGATTTAAGTTCTTTCTTATAAGCAAAATGACGAAGAAAAACATTTCTCCTTGAATGGATAAGCCAATTCATATCATAGCTAAGTGAGAGTGAATAATGTTCATAACTCTCAATTCACTCCTCAGTCGTCATGACATTTCTATCATTGAGTGGTTTGCAGTGATATTTATTGAACGGATATATTGTGTGCATTCAATATGAGAGATATTCAATGAGAACTCTCGTTACGTCATCGGAGCTATTCATACTATCTCAGCAGCCATATTCGTATTTTAATACGAACTGCACAAATTTCGGAGAGATAGCAATCAAATATTCAATATCTCTGTGTACGTTTCACATACTAATCAAACGGAACAATATTTTGGGTTGCATATTTAAAAAATATTTCAGTAGCATATTTTTGTATAAATGCATTTCTAAATTTTCATCAAAAAGAATCTACTCTATAGATACTTTTCGCAGAATATTTGCTAATAAAAATAAACTTTTTTAGTACATAGTATGTGTACATATTGATAGCATTTCATTTATATAACTTTTAATAAAATTATTTTGGTAAGATTAATTATATTTTGTAATTTTCTTTTCAGTTAAGGGAAATCTAGATGCAGATGGTTTCTTTAAGAGATTTAATAATTCCTTTAATCAGATAATTGATATTTTAAATCAAAATTTCTAATTATCTTCTGAAGTTCAGTTCACATATTCTCAAAACACTGTCTAGCGATTAATGATTGTTGATAAAGCTATAGTGAGGGCATAGGATAAAAGAAATTATTATTTTGACAAAAGTTAAATCAAGCCAGGAATATAATTTGCATACGCCTCAATGATGTCAACAAGTGGATAAAAATAATTAAATCAGTGCTCGATTTTATTACTTATTTTTATACCAATTTTATTATTATAAATTTAAATAGTTCTAAATCTTTTCTCAATCATTAAACTTAATTTAATTTTACATCGTGATCTCTCATATACTTTGAAATACCACCTGCTTAGAAAATAGATTGTTGATGTGAAAGATTAGAGAAAACAATTCATTTGAAATCAATGATATAATTTTGGTTTTACGTTTTTACAGAAATATTTCATTGTTAAAATAAGGTTAACAAGATTATTTTCACCTTATGCAAAAATTAAAATTAAAAAATGTATCTAGCTTATAAGATTTTAGAAGTTTATTAAATTTTTAATTTAATTTCCATAGACATTGGATTCCATAAGAATGCCAGAGAATTCTATGGAATAAAATAAGCTTCAGTTTACAAATATTTTCATCCTCAGTCTTATCAAAACTATTAAATTTTAAATAAAGCAGTAAAAATTATGTGAGACCTAAATATTTTGAATACAAAGTTATAATTATTGAATAAATATATGTTGATGTTGTTACTTATGCCAAGCTCGCTATGTCTTGGCTATGTGAATTTAAGTCAATAGGGAGCTTCTTTCATTTTAATCAGACACCACGAAGGGGAAAGTACGACTTTGCTCTTCAATTCCTCCGATAGATGGTACCGTCAGAGGATCCATTCACTTAGTTTGAAATTGATCTGAATGAGGAGAAAATTTTCTCCAGATCATTGCACCCACACTAACTTATTAATGACTGACCATAAGACTTTCGATTCCAAAGATTTAACGAGCACATATATCGCATGTACTCGGTGGCTCGCTGGCAGCATTGGGAATCGATCCCCATCTTTCCGAATAGAAAACCAATACCCTAACCACTAAGGTACCATGGCTCGAATAAACGTATATATACATATTTTTAAGTGTAAAAAATTCACTTTTTAAACTCACAGTTCATTTCCTTTCAAAATGTATGCGTAGAACTGCGTAAAAATGCGTATTTCATTACTTAAAAGTAACTCTTTTGTTTAAAAGTAAAAATTGATTTTAAATATATCCTTTTCTATATATACATTTAATCCACTATATCGTTATTAATTGTAAAAATCTTAGTAAACTTTAAGAACAGGCATTAAAATCGGCGTTCTATATTTTCTTGATTTTATCAAAAGAAGCAGTTTATAAAAAGCAGCAAATGTACCCACAATTAAAAAGATAATAAATATTTAAAATGTGCTTATTGTAAAAAGGAAAATTAAAACGCACTGAATTTTCCTGACAAGAAGATTATATGTAAATAGAAAAGATTTTCAAATTATGTAAATTTGCCGTTGATCTTGGTATTTACAAGGAATTAAAAAAAAGTGATCAAATACAGATTTTTCTGTTATAGTTGAGATTAAAAATTTAGCTTAGTATTTGTTTGCTATGATTTAAAAAACAGATATTCTTCAGATATTTAGAAAGTATTGAATTTTAATCAGTAATAAATTGATGTCTATTATATTGACGCTGCTGCCGAATTGCTTCTAAAATTCAAAATTTTATAAGATTTTGAAAAAATATGTGTCTTTTTCATAATTTCACGATTGTCTTATGGAATGTTATCAATGATTTACAATATTTCATTCATAAGATTTACTGATAAACATGTTTTATACATTTTCTTAAAATATTGAAGAATCCTGTTATAAAAACTTATTCAAGAAATTGGCTCAATAGTGAGATAAGAAACTGTTACTTGAACAGTTCAATGAGATTTGGACTTGCATGGACTGCCAGGGAGGGAACTATGATTTAGATCAATGATCACAGTGCATCGTACATAAAAACACTTGTTACAATATAATGAATGTCAAATCTAGATACAGCAAAAGTGCCGTGTCATCTTTTCCTGTGAATCTCCTTTCTGCTTATATCATTTTAATGTCAACATCAGTGATTGGTGAGATAACGAAAAATTTCTCTTTTATTTCCAGCCACCATTTTACATCATCTAACTGGGTGATTATTCAGAGGTTATTTTGTATGTAAACATATTTATATACATATCCCAATCACCGTTTTTTTTAGCATTTTTTACTCTTTGAATTGCAACTCTTTTTTAATTCTAAATTATTAGAACTTGTGACATCCTTATCTTTGAGATCTCTATAAGACCTGAAAATGAATGCATGTTGCTCGTACAGTTCTGACTTTTCTTGATAGTAATATACTTGAATGTTAACTTTTACAGTTGAAATTGTGTTACCGACCAAAAAAACGTTTTTTTATATAGTTGCTGAGAGTATAATGCACCAAGACCAATCAGTCACTGTACTGATAAAGGTTGTAAAGTTTTGAAATTGTCTCGCACACGTGCAACAAAATATGTGACTCTCGTACTAGTAAATATGATTTCCAATCTCATTTGGATTCCATGCACTGGTGGGTGAACATAGATACAATTATTTAAAAAACATTAATTTAAGAATTCGGAATTTTATAAAGATCAAATCAATTTGAGTCCATAAAAGTTTTAAATTGACATTAATATATCATAATGTTTAAAAATTAAATTTCTTCATAACTAAAATGAATATTTTTAGAAACGTGTGAGATTAATAATCAGAAGACAATTTTTAATCTAAAATTATCAGATTGTTTTTATATAACCAACTATTTTAATTACTATGTCATGCAATGTCTAGTTCCCATGTTTTGTCAATCTGTACCTCAAATAATATTTTTGAAGAACTATTTTGCCACAAGTAATTCAAGATTTACTCAGTGACAATTATATATTTCTCAGAATTTCAGATTGAAAAGTATCACGAACTGCATTTTAACCTTTGTATGATTAATTACAACAATATAGATTATTTGCGAGCAAAACATGAATACGGCAACTAATGGAACTCAATGTTAAACAAGAATGCAAAATTCATTTCGTGTTACTTCCAACAAAAAATGCAGATGGAAAGAAATATAATTCGGTGATAAGTAATCCTTTGTAAAGAGTTTCAAACAATTAATAATATCATCCTTATGAAGCAATATTTTTATTTTTTCAGTCTCATTTTCTGATCATTACCCTTCATTAATTTTTACAACATATTTTTCCAATATTTTAACAATCATTTGTCACATGAATTCATTGAAAATTTTAAAATTTTTCAACTAGAGTAGAATATAATTTAAAGTTGTTTGAAAGCTTTCATAAACTGTAAAACAAATTACTCAAGTGATAATAACCTATTCCTCTAACTCATTAATCAATTGCAGAAACAATTGTAAAGGAAATACCTCTATTTTAGAAACATTGGGTTTAAAGGCTAAAACATGTGTTTTTCAAGTAAAAATATGTTGATTATAAACTAGATTTAATAATATCTAAGTATTTTTTGAGATAAAATTTTAAATTAAAAAATACGTAGAACAATTTTGGCTTTTGAAATGAATTTGCCTGACGTATATACACATCACAAAATAATGTCATTGTCATAAATAGTAAAATAAGAATCATAAAACTATTGTTCAGATTTGAAGTGAATATTTTTACCCAAAGCGCTCCAAAAGTTCAGTGGCTTCTCGCCTTTTTCCTTTAAAATCAGCAAAATGAAGCATCCTTTAAGGCGGAAGTGATTGGGAGGATGACCACATTCACCTTCAATGGGGTGCTGGAACTCAGAGGTGTCCACGTTAATCTGTGACATAAAAAGTATTTCCATTGATTCGGCGTGGATATGAAAAGGAGCGTTTCAACACGTCGCTTGACAGTATTTAAAAACTATGGAACCTTTTGTGATGGGTGAGTATTTCAACCAGTTAACCTTAAGGTACATTCTGGAGCTCCCATGTACAGCTGTGTGTGTGTGTATATGTATATGTATATATATATATACACACACACAGCTGTAGTACACACACATGTACTGTTTAAATATATATATATATATATTAAAAAATAAAAAATTTATAAATTAATGAACTATTAATCTTTATTATATTTAAAGGACATCTTACGAAAATAGTTATGGATAGTTTTTCATACCACTTTTTTAGAAACGGTTAAAAAACTGTTTCGCAGTAAGAATTTATCAATTGTCCCATTTTTATGGTATTATAAAAACTGAGTATATAATAACAATTATAAAAATCACTTTTTCAAAAGAATAAATATTCAACTTAAAATGAATTGCACTATAACAATAAGATGCATGTGATAACCAAAAGGAACCGGGAGCAATTATAACAACTGATGTTTTAGTGAATTTTCAAAAATATGAAGCAGCGACTGATAATTTTTCTGGAATTAAAAACAGGATCAACTTACCATATTGTATACCAATTTACTTATCAATCTCTTTTAATATGTATGCAAAATAGAATAAATAATAGCCCCAGATTCAAAATAAAAGCATTCATGCCGATAGACGTCATAATGCAATTTTTATCACACTCGTTTATTTTTGTTAGACTGTACAATTCATTACGTGGGAAATCCAATAATAAGCTTCTATTTTTATTCAGCACAGAAACCTATATCCACAGAAAGTAAATCAATTATGCATAAAATAATTATGCCTTATTCTGCTTTATTTGAATATCACTAATGTTAAATATAAGTTGTTTACTATTGTTATTTTATTTATAAGTTCACAGGTAGTAATCAATAATTTTATACAATACGTGTAATTTTTTTTTTCAGAAAAAAATAACTTTTTATTATTTACGTCACAACAGAATAAAAGTAATGAAAGCCCAAAAAAATTATTAAAAGTTTCATCGTAGTCTGAAATAATTATTCCGATATAATATTTATATTTATTTCAAACGAATATTTCAATTGCATTTCACTACCGAATTTTTCTTTAGAAAAAATATTTTATAAGTAGAAAAACGTTTCTAAAATAATATCTTTATGAAATTATTTATAAAATCTAGAAATTCAAGAATTTTGAATTTTAATACAATGTGTTATTTTAACTCAAAAATTACTAAAGATATTTTAGATGAATTTATTATTTTTGATGTTTAAATTTAAATGAAATTGCATGATATTTTAATTGAATACATATATATTTGTTATATTCACATTATAACAAAATTCTTAGATGGAAAATTACTATTTACTATACACTAGATTTTATTGGTTTTTCGAAAACGCAAATTAAACTGTGGATTTATAAAGACGAATTTTTGATTTGATCATTTCTGGTACAAAACCAACCTATTTTTAAATGTAGCCTAAAGCGAATGTATAAGTATAATATATGATTGATAGTATTTTGTGATGTTATAATAATAACCTCTACTCTGAATGATTTTATCAAAATCAAATCTGTATATATACCTAACGTTCTAAAGAAGGAATAAAAACTTTTTTCAATTTAAAAGAACACACATTATTCAAAAAAAAATTCCTAAATAAGAGAGTCACTCTGAAATTTTTCAGATGCAACTAGGTTTTTAAAGTTATACTTACAAAATTTTAGTTGTGTTCAAAGTTGTCTCCTACAGCATCAATGCATTTTTGTAGACGAATTTTCCGCAGATTAAATCCCTCAAGCTATTCATTTCTTGGAATAGATGAAAAAAATGCATTTATAGCCACATCAATCTCGTCTTCTGAATGAAAACGACGTCCACATAAGTTCTTTTTTATATTAAAGAATAACCAAAAGTCGCACATAGCTAGATCAGGTGAATACAGTGGCTGTTCGATCACTTTTATTTGTTTTTGTTTAAAAAACTCAATTGTTAATCCGGCTGTATGTGAAGATGCATTGTCATTGTGAAGCATTAGTCCCCAAACATTCAGTTCTTCTAGAATTTCTGGAAGACATTTAGTAGTATACCAGTTTGCTGTTACTGTCTTCTGTCCTTCCAACTTGATGGCTTTGACCAATCCAGCACTTCTGAAGAAAACGTCATACATCACTTTTTTCAGTGTGCGTTGTTTTTTCACCATTGTCGGCGTGGGATCATCTTCAAAGACCCATACTTTGTTTTCTTGACGAGTTGGAACGTTAAAAAACGGTATGTAAGTTTCATCACCTATTACAATTTTAGAAATGATGTGGTGGCCACCATCATTTTTCAATTTAAGAGTTTATTTACTGGTTCTGACATGCTGCTCTTTTTGGTGCTCACTTAGATTATAGGGAACCAAACGGCAAACTACTTTTTTCATATATAATTCTTCATGAATGATTTTGTGTATGGCTGCAGATCCAATGATAAGTTCCTTTTGTATCATTTGATAGTACAGCAATCTCATTAACATTTTTCGTATGGCAGACACATTATCCGGGATTACTGACGACGGTGGCCTTGCTGTGTGTTCTTCATCCTGAAGAAGATTGTGACCTCTTCTAATTTCTCCAAACCATCTGAATACAGTAGCACAAGCTGGAGATTCATCACCAAATGTTAATTACAACCGTTGAACGCATTCTTCTTGATTTAATCTTGTTTTAAAATCATAGAAAATCATAGCACGAAAGTGTTCTCGCATCAACTCCATTTTCTCTTCTGTTTAAAATTTATTCTACGCTAAACAAGTTGAAGTAAATCAGTGAAAAATCGTCTTCTGTGTTAAAATACTTTGTATTTTAAAATTAAACCATTATTTTTATTTTGTAAATTCTCGTCTGCGCGTATCTCAAAAATTTCCTATTAACCCTCATATCAGTGTTCAACTTTGTCTTTAATTAATAAAACCCTGTAAATACTACATAATAAATGTAGAATTGCTTACATTCTTCCTCAAAGATACTCAGAAAGAAACTTCAAATAATTTGAGTATGCCAACATATCTAAAAATTTTATTTCCATAAACGTATTAGTTTAGAAGTGAGGGTTCTTACGTCTGCATACACATATGTTGAAATGCGTAATTGGGAGTTTTCCGCGTTTTCTTTCTTGCAATATGTGAATAAAACCCACGATCTATGAAAAGTTCTCCCCAATGACATTTTTTGCTGTGTACATAAAAATGCCTTACAACGGTCTTCGACTGTTATGCTGTCCACTAAGTCAAAGAGTAGGCCGTGACATAATGGTAAGACATCACTCTTTGAAACTCAAGGTCCTGGTTACGATCCCAAACATTATTGAACAACAGGAGTTTGATCTTCTGCTTCTTCTTTCAGCATACATGTCTGTGAAGTTAGGATTTTTTTTTCTTTACAGATTTCTATGTTTTCACACCACCAACAAACAAATAAGGCCTACTACCTGTAAAAGTCCTCCAAGAAAATGATTTATGCGATGAATACTAAAATAGCTTACAATGGCTTTTAACCAATACACTGTCAAGTATATGGTGTCAATTTATGTAGTTCTCGGTTGGATACCAGGCATTATTGAACACTACAAGACAGAAGTTGCATTTCTGCTTTCTGCATGCACATCTATTGAGGTAAGTATTAAAGTTTTTTTTCCCTTAAGATTAGTGAATATTACTCAATACCTAACAAAGGTCACTACGGAAATCAATTTACGGGGTGCGTTAAAAATGATCTTCAATGGAATTCGATAATTAGGCTTTCCATTTTACTGTGTAAATAGTACGAGGCCATAGGCTTACCATGACTTAGTGGTGGCACATTGTTCTTCAGAACTAAATGTCAAGAATTCATTGTTGGGTGTTGCAATTTTGTCTACTTCATTAACGTCGGTCGCAGTATATGCTTGGGAATTTTCCTAGTTTTCTTTCTAGTGGTATATAAATAAGTCTCACTGTTTATGATAAGACCCCAGGAGAGCCGATACGTGTTTGTCATTAAATAACTTTCAACAAACAGACCATCAAAGTATCCATAATGCGCTCAGGTAAGATATATTAAAAATACTTTTCAATACTGCAATTTTTTAAACTACCTTTAAGTGAAATATTATTCTGGAACATTTTGGCTAAATGCAGACATTTTCTGCTTTAAGATTAAATTCGGTGTATGATTGATTTCAGAAATTATATAATTTAATAGATTAATTTTAAATGGTAACATGGTAAAAAAGTTGATTTTGCCATCTCTACTGAAAATATTTCTTAAAACTATATACATATTTTATTTATGTTATGCAAAATGTAATTTTTTTGCAGTTTGTGAGAAATTTTTACATTAATATGATTATTTTTGTCTTTTGACATTGGTTGACACATTAAACTTAAGAATGTTAGTTCTAAGCTAAAATATCTTTAGCTTTTTAATGTGCCGCGAAATATTTTTTCCCTATGTGAGAAAACTTAATAAGACATACTAGAGAAATATTAGAAATATTAAATGATAAATACTTATCATATTCAACTGTTAAAGTTGCTGTATTGATATTTTCAATATGAAATATATAAAACTGCAAGAGCATTTATTTCGTATGACCTCTTGACAAAAATCTGATATTTATGGACTAATACGCATTTAAGAAAATCTTAATAAATAAATATCGAATATTAATTAAAATCTAACAGCAAATTTTTTTTAAAAAAAAAAAAAAAAATTTAGTAAAAATGCAGAATTTCGAATACCATCTTTTAGAAATAATTTGAAGCTGAGTTTGGAAAAAATCTGTTATTTTGTTGAATAAAGAACTTTCATTCAAAATTGTTTAATTGCTAGAAATGTCGAAAAGTTTATATGGTAAGGATTTTTCAATTCTTTACATTAAAATAACGAAAATAAAATGACTTGAAATTCATTTGAAGGCATAATCTCTCCCAGGAATGTATTCTATAGATGATATTTTAATCTTTTTGTAATATTTCAAAAAATATGGTACCAAGTGCATTTATCTCTTTATTTTGTAGCGCTACAGATAGAGGTGGGAATGAACTTGGTGATCAGTTTAATTCCAAGCTCCTTACTCTTCTTGATCTTAAATTTCACAACTTTTATTTCCATAATGATTAAATCTAATCTTTTTTTTTTTTTTTTTAATTTTATGTCATTTTTTGGTCATTTTCATTTATGTTATTTATTTTTTTTGATTTTTCTCAGTATTTTAGGTTTAAGGGTTATTTTGCTTTATTAATTTTTATCTATTGAGCCAAAACTAGGAAACGTCAATAGCTTTTCAATTTTAAATTCATCAACATTACGTACTTTTTTTCATCTAAACTTAAATGAATAGCCAAAAATACTTATGATTGTATCACATGTTCTACAATATTGTTTAAATATTTACTTTTTTTTTTCTTTAGTTTCCTGATTATGGTAATAGAATATGATAGAGCTTTGCTCTTGATATGACTTTTCATGAAATTAATTTCGGCTCAGAACATGTTGTAAATTGATAAATCTTTTTAAAAACACTCTCCTAAAATTATGGTGTTATAGGATAGATAATTTCTATACAGATTAAAGTAGTTGCTAATGTTTTTTCTGGATAACAATAAAGAAGCTTAATAATTTTAATAAATATAATAAGGGGACATGGTGCATCATTTAAATTGAAAATTAAAATTTATATTTTTCTTTTTACAGAGTATCAATAATTTCTTTATAATTTGTCAACATGCAATTTTCAAGAAATGTTTTGGGGGCTTATTAGAGTTTTTTTTAATGGCACCTGAATAAGATTTAATATATCTACCCATGTCTTGTTAGATTAAATTTATTTTGTAAAATTTAACCTAACAAACTTTTTTACTTCTTAACGGCATTGCATTTAATTCATCAAGTGCTCTTAGTAAGGAAGTTAATTGTAATATTAGAAACGTATTCGATTAAAGCAAATAATATATATTTAATTCGTCTCTTTTATTGAAATGTTTGTTGGCTAGTTAGGGAGTAATATATGAGCCTAGATAAATAATAGAATGTCTTAAAAGGAAGATAAAACCTTTTAATGTCTTATTTGCAAAAAAAAATGTATTTTTTAAACTCTAAATCAAATTAAGCTAAAAATTTATGCTAAAGGTTTTTCCTCTACTTGATAAACATGTTTTTTATTAAAAGAGCTCTAAATTATAATTAACATTTATTAGTTATTATTTTACAATATTTATCACATATTTAATTTTTAAATGTTTTCCTGTAAAATTTTAAAATAATTAATAATTTTTAAATGTTTTCTGGTATTTGTAAAAATTATCATAAAAATAAAAATACACTTTCTCGATTATTAGTTTTTATTTATCGTAACGTTTTATTAATCTTTATGAATTTCAAGAAGTTAAAAACCACGAGATAGTTATAAATATGATACGTATTTCGTTGTAATATAATTAACTTTAACATGAATAACAAATTACACTTGTTCTGTTTTATTCATTTTAGAATAATTGATTTGAAGAAGCTACAAGCGCAAACACTCAAATGTGATTTGTTCAACGATGTACCCAAAACAAATAAGAGTTTTCTTTTCTTTAGAGCTTAAAACAATGGAAATGAAATGAAAATTACATTATATTCGAATGTTAACACACGCTATTTTTCCAGTTACTTCTTCCTTACGAATTTCTTAATCTGCTATTTTTCTCAACAAACGCTTATTTGTCTACTTTTTGCAGCATCTTATAAATAAAAGTAAGGAAATGCTTAAAAGATATGAGAATTTACTCATGTATATTTCTTGCAACGTCAAAAAAGCTAAATATGCGAAAAATTACTTTTAATTAAATTCTGCCATATAACTCACATTTTCTTATCTTTATACAGAAATTATTTTTTAAAAAACCTTAAATATAACTAAATATTTACAGTGTTATTCCTTTTAATATAACTAAAGTTTATTAGATGATGGATAGTAGTGAGCGAAGCTTGTATGCATGTCTCTGATTTATACATTTACATTAACTGATTATTGAAAATAAGTAGTAGAACTTAAAAAATGAAGAATTATATTGAGACTGTCATGCTTGAAAATAAAAAGAAAAATAGAAAAAAAGTATTAATATTATTCAAAAATTTTAATCGTACAACATCATCAAACTATTGACATGAGAAAGATTATTCATAAAAGCAATTTAGTTTCCCAGAAAATGCTAAACTAAAAGCTCCAAAAAATATGTGTTTTAATATTATATTAAACTAAAACTATTGTACCCTTATTTTTTATTGATGCATTTAGTTAAAAAAATCCTGCTTTATGCAAAACGTAATATTTTTGCACAATAACCTGATATGATGCTTTCACTTAATGCATTACTCCTTTAAATTTGTACTTTAATGGTTTTTAATACTATATTAAAATAATTGTTCTATATTGAGTGATATCAATGATTTCGCTTCAAGCTGAGCAAAATTTTACACTATGATGCTTTTCAATTTTATGCACAATCCATAGGCTTGTGCATAATATATGAGAAATTTGAATATTCTGTCTATATATTATTAATTTGTCAAACTGTTTTTCAGAATGGTATGAGAATAGTAAGTTAATTGTTTATATGATTGCATTCACGATTAATCTTCCATAGCCATACCGTGAAATGGCATAATATTAATGTGCAACCAACAAAATCATTTGTGCAGCCTGCAGAAGAACTTTGTAAGATAATGATTCCTACACACCGATAAGACCATGATGTGACAGATTTGATAGGGTACAGTAACCATTTTAATGTCCAAAGGTGATTGTAAGTTATTTTAATATCCATCATGTAAATTACTTTCCAGATATAATTTTCATAGTTTCTGGATCGTATTCACATGTTGTAAAGTTAAAAACTTGGAAACTTGGCATTTACTTCATCAGACTAAAATCAAAATCGCAACACCCATTTCTTGTAGCTCAAAAGGGATTGGGATCAAACCCGTGATCTTATACTCTCAAGAAAAACCATGCCCATAAAAGGACATCTTACCTGTTGCCATGTAAGATATTAGACTATTTTATGTCTGCCAGTGGTTACAATGCGAAATAACCACTGGCATTTTCTATCTTACACACACAGTATTTGGCGGTAAATTTCCTGTCAAGATAGTTTTCTGGAGATGACATAGACGACGGTCACCCTTGTCATGTTTCTGCGAGAGAATACCAGTCATCTGATAATACTTACTCCAATATAGAGGAGTTGATAGCTACGATTAAAATATTTAATTCAATATTCTTATCCATTTGGCTTTTTACTATTGCAAATAGCATGATAATTACTTTTATATGATATTAATTGCTGATAACTCATGGGCTTTTTATAATATAACTTTTTTGTAATATTTTTGCTAGTCCTTTAATGAGTTACTTATTAATTAATTTCTAAATTTTTTTAGTTTTACTTTATTAATTTAATAGTTATAAGATCGTGAAATCTATGGTTCGGCATCATATAGTGTTAGGTGCTTAGAGAGAGAGAGCGCGTTACAGTTATCATATTATACTTACAATTAATCTTTTGAATTTAAATAATATATTATTTTTTTAGCGTTGCGTTATGTATTTATTATGTTTTTCTTCCCAGATTTTAACCTTAAAATATATGCAAAAACTAGCTTTGTCTTTGAAATTAAAAGTTTCTTTAATTTAATCATAAAATTATCAATCCATACATACAAAATTTACATACATAAATTACAAAAATTTACATACATACAAAATTACTTTACATATGTTTATACAAACATACCGCATTACTAGCAGAATCTTTAAGAACACAAGTGGTATTTACAATTTACCCTAATTAATTAAAGTAATAAAATAAGTATTATAAACAGTAAAAACTAACTGGCTAAAAAAATAATTTATATAAAAAAAATACATTGACTTACGGAAGAACGGTCGATCACTATGCCGACTTATTTTGAAAACTTTGAAAACCTGTTTAATTCATACTTTCAGCCTAATTTTATAAGGAATATATAACATCTTTTCCAATCTGATAGTTCATAGGATTTTCGATTACTTCTTCTTGGTGATTTTTCTGTCTCTAGGATTCATGCAGCAAGTATTTTAGGATTTTTAGAAGGGATTTAACCTGTGCATTTTCTGTGACTCCTTCTCCAATCTCGAACCCACGTTATCTTATCGTACGTTTATCTTCATTCACGTTACGATTATCTTCATTCTGGACTCGTCGCTCCTTCTGGAACCAGTTTTCCACAAGTTCTGCTCAGTGCAGTCCACTTTGTGAAAGAAGGGAAATGAAATGGAATACAATCTAATGGGATAATGTAATATAAAAGGGACTTCCATCCTGGGAAAAGACGGTACTTTAATTAGTTTTAAAAAATTATCCAGTCAGTGAATATAACAATAAGATAGATACAATTAAAATAAAAGAGGTTGATTAGCCAAACAGGTGTAGGTTTTTGCAATGCAATTAAAATTAATTTTGTCTGGCAAAAACAAGAATGCAATTCGTTTTGTTTAAAAATGCCTAGATTCTTGATAGTATTCAGCATTTTTCTGTTTTGATCCTATTTAAAACTAAAAATGGTTGTATAATCTGTCACATATTTGCCTTCTAGAAGTAAATTTATAATTAGGGTATTCATAATTCTCAAGGGTAAAACTTGGGAAACATAACCAAGTCTCTACTAAAATATCCTTCCATTCAGAAATGAATTGAGAACCATTCATTCCACTCAATTGTACCACTGATATTTTATTCCAATTAAGGCTGTCCAAGGATTTTTTGGAGTTAAAGCTTGATTTATTGAAATAATTTAAATTGTTTCAAAATTATTTTATTTAATTTTACTCCTTTTTATTTCATTATTGAACTGTACTTTTTAAAATCAAATTCACATGCAAATATTTTCCATTATTAACCTTCATGACATATTTGCTTGGATACAGATGCAATGTAATGCATGATGCGTAATTCTGAATTTTTTTTTTTTTTTTTTTTTTTTTTTTTTTTAGATGAAAAAATATTGCTAAAATTACGAATTGTGTAGTGTGCGATTACGTAAATGCTAGGATTACCAAAACAGAATTTTCTGCATAACTCATATAGGTCTCCTTACCCATGTCATTATAAAAACCGAATTACCAGGTATGTCAGAAAATCCACAAAAAAATCACCAAACTCAGAATTTGGCATTCCGGATTCTACGGCATCTGTGCCCATGGCTGTTTAATAAGTAAAAGCACATCAGTTTATTTTAAAGAAATTTGTTGCAAAAATGTGCCCTTAATATAAAAGATTTATAAGAAATTCTATAGTTTAACGGAAAATCAATTTAATACGATTTTTAAATATTTAGATAACAAATCTTCTTTAGATACCGAACAGTTTGTAAAAAATTTTGGAGAAGTTTTTGCGCAATATTTACAGAATTATATTTTGGCAAATATATCTTCTCTAGACAAGATATTTATTTGAGGAATATTCTTTCAGCACGGGAGAATAGGTATATTTGCTTATATAATATTTGTAAATGCTTAACGTCGTAAATATTAAAAGCAACAAAAAATAAATAACTAAAAAAGGAAAAATCATCACCTTTTATTCAATGTGTTTTGATTTCCTCTTTCACAACTGCAGATAAATGACATTAACATCATACAAAATTTTTAAAAATTTAACAAAAATATAAGTCGAGTAAATTTTTATTTATTATTTTTTTAATACTGAACAAAATGGTTCTTATTTAATTTTTATGCAAATTTTACATTTTAGTAAAGAGAATAAAATTGTGGATTCAGTCAGCTTTTTATGTAAATATCAAGTACTGGTGTGGATGTTTATAATAGTTCTTAATCTAATTTAAATTCTAAGCCCTATTTGAAATAAGCCGTGTAGAAATAACGACTGAATTCATAAAATTATGAAGTTATTACTATGATTTAAAAGAAAAGTCTAACATTCCCATATTATATTATATTTTTTATCGTGCTGCATAAAGGTTTTCAATTTCCATAAAAAATTTTACTGTAGAAATTATAATGCTGCTTAAAACTGAGTACTGGCCTCTTCCTTTAAACGCAATTGAAAATTTTTTGGAAATGAATCGAATTTTTGCATTGTTTGTATCGTTTTTTAGTATATCAATCGATACACACAGGCAATTTCCTAAATGATTTTTGAACACAATCATGATTTCTAAAATTTTTATAAGGGAAGAAATAGTATGAATATATTTTTGCAAATGATGGAAATAAGATAATTTATAAAATATCATTCGAAACATAATTTAAATAGATAAAAACAGGAAATTATTAAATGTTCATCTAATAAACTTATTATGTCCTATTTTTAAAAAAAAGTGTGTATTAATATATTTTCTTTATACATTTATCAAATCTAGATATAAAATAGATTAAAATATTGTAAATATTATTATTCAATTAAATTATGCATCATAAAATTGAATTCTAGAAAAAGAAAATACTTCTAAGCTTATCAAATAATTTGTTAAGTCAGTTTAATATCTAAAATAATATACATTTGATGATTTCTGAAGTTGGTTATCCTTTATTGCAAAAGATATGATTACTTCATAAATTTAATTATCCTTTTTTCTACAATATTCAGACTAAATGTTTACAAATCAAATAATATTTTGCAAATAAATTGATTGCTAAAAAAGTGAATAACAATATTGCTATTCGAGAGAAAAGTTTACTTGGAGAAAGAATGAAAAATACAAAATTATGTAGGCATTTCTTCTGCAATTGAGATCCATATGCTTAGATTTTAATATATAAACTTAATTTAAGCTGAAATTTATTAATAATAGAATATAACATACATTTTCGAATAATCAATAAAATAATCTTCTAAAAACTTTTTGTCTTAGTAAACTTTTTTCACAAAATAATTTTTGCTGAACTGAAATCACTTAATTGGAATACGATGCATAAAAAATTATATTAAATTTTCAACAGAACACAATTTAACAAAATGTATAAATTTCATAAACATTTCTTTAATATTTTGAAGAAACTATTTATACTATAAAATCCGATTGATAAAACTGCAGTTACTATAATATTATTGGATAATACAACAGAGAAATTTCTTAATTCTTAAGACGAGTTGATAATTTTTTCTATATTCAACATTTATTTTTGTACTCAAATGCTAAATTGACCAAAATTAACTCCACGCACTTTGAGCCAGCTCAAAAATATCCACACCCAATGAAATGATTGACGTATTAATAAAAAAACGATAAAAGAACTTAAGGCAAAAGACCTATTCATTTGTCTCCGATTTCATTATTTATTTCAATAATATAAGATAAAATAGTGTATAGAATATAAGTGATTCAATATAAGTGATCACATTATACGACATTGAAAATATTACAAATATTGTTAATAGATTATTTATTTAATAAATAATGAATGAGAATTGATTATTTCTGAAAAGTATAAAATTACGTAAATTTTAGTTAATAAATTCAAAATATTAAAAAATTATTTTTATGTATTAATTAAAATAATTAATAAAATATATCACAATATGTTGATCAAAGGAGGAAAGACTATTGGGTGATAATATTCTTTCATTTAATGTAGAATAATGAATAAATATTTGGTTTTACACATTTCAATTTGCTACAAGTTTATTAGGCGTAAAAAACTTTAATAAAATGAAACTCTCTATCACTCTTGATATGATAAGCTACATAACTATATATATTATAAAAAAGCAAAATCATGTACTAATTTTCAAAACTAAATATAAAATACGAAATGTTTCTTAACATTCTTTAATAGACTGGACACACACAATACATTGATTGGAAATATAAATGCTATTATAATTCTAAAAATATTTCAACAATATTCTTTGAAAATTAATTTGAAAATCCGTACATTTGGATTCGCATATTTAAAACAAATAACAAAACACAAAACTAGATAAATGTTTCGTAAGAATATATTAGTACGAAAGAAAATTATATTAAATTGCTGTAACAAAGAATTTATACTATAATAACCACTATATAATTCAAAAAATATTACATATTTATCGGTTAAATGAAAATAATATTCCTAACTGAAATGGAATTTCTCTTTCTTTTCATCCTTAAAATTCTTAAATATATAATTATTTAGCAAGCGTGAATGTTATTCAATTGATAAACTTGAGTACTATTAACTGTCAGTTTATCTTTTATCCCTAATAAAGTTTTAAAAAAGAAATGTTAAAATTAATATTTATCCCATGTTCCCTCAAATGTTTTCCAACTTTATCGCAAAATTATTTTTCTTACTTAAAGGAGCAAAACCATCATTGTTTTTTTAGTTTTTCATATTAATCAATTTTGAATTGATTTAACTATTATTTATTTCAATGTTTACGGTAAAATTTTCAATAAATCTACAGATTATATTATCCTTTCATACTATTCAGGATTATTTTACGCTTAAGATAATTTTTCAATTCTTTTGAAATATTTTCCATAATCACTACATTATTTCGTGGTAACCTATAAATGTTAATACCATCATTATTTACATAATAACTTATATACTTTCATTTTTTCGTGTATTTCGTTTAATAATTCCATTTAACAATTTTTACCAAAAAATGCATAAATTCACGTCTTTTCCCTGTATCATTTCTTCTATCAAGTATTTAATATTAAAAAAATGAATATTAAAATTGAATATACTTACAGAAAATTTAAATTTTCACAAGAATTTTCGGAATCTTGACGAGAGCGTTCTTCAAAGTTCTCGGACCCTGTTGGAACTCTCTTCAGAAGCTGAAGACACTCGGAAAGCAAATGATTTTTAAAATGTTCGAACATTCCGCGAGGGTTTTGCGAACATTTAGTTGCTTTTTGCGCATGCGTCCGATCATCCTACTCTCATATGGTGCGCGAATCCCCTGTTTGTAAATTTCTATCCCACTCTCTTGCAGCTACCAACGGTTATCAGTCGGAATAGAGATTCCGGAGAGAAAGGAGGTTGATAGAGCTGAAAGATTTCGCTAAAAAACAAATCGTACAGGAAATGTCTATTTTGAATATGATATAAAAGACTAATTATTGATGTCCGTGTTTATATGTTGGAGTTTTAGGAATCGTACAAAAATGAAAGCCATTCTATTTTTAAGTATATTTATTTCATTTTTTAATCGCACAAATTTTAACTTTATAAATAATGTACTAGAAACATAGGGAATTTCAAATCATTTAAGAATTTGTGGTTTACACAAAAAAACAGTTATTTTTAGTGTTGAAATTTGATATTATAAGGTATTACTATATGTATTTCATAAAAAGGATTATATTAATTTTAGAGACTTGCTTTAATTATTAATTAGAAAGGAATAAAAAATAAGTTTGAACAGAAAGTTATTAAAATTTATTGGTAAGTAATTCCGCACACACACACAAAAGTTCTTTATAAGAAATTCATAAAGTGTCAGGAAGGAAATTCATAATCATTTTTATAAGGTTTTTAAAAACTCTCTATTAATTTCAAGTGGTCTCATTTCTTTGAATAAATAAATAATTTGTGAAAGATTTGAAATTTTATAGTTTCTTTTAAGCAAAATATTTTTAATAATGTTTATATCAAGTTTTCTTTTAGATATATATATATATATATATATATATATATATATATATATATATATATATATATATATATATATATATGTATATATATATATATATAAATAATATATATATATATATATATAAATAGAGAGAGAGAGAGAGAAAACTTGATATAAACGTTATTAATTATATATATATATATATATGCTTTTTTAAAAAGACTTTATGTGCATAAACATGCTGTGCAGTAATATAATAACTATGAAATTACTATTTCTAAGTAATCAAAGTATCAAGAAAAATGTAAATGATTTAATTGTAGCAATATGTATAAAGTATGTTCGCATAATTTCCAAATCATACCTGATTTTAATTAAATTTTTAAGTGAAATTATAATAATCACAAAATAAGTGAAGGTTATTTAACGCTTTTCTTGTGACTCAATTTATTTTTAAGTGAATATTTATGCAGGATTTAACTTAAGAATGGAGATTTCTCAAAAAGAGCCTAAATCTACGGACACATACCTGGGTTAATGTATCCTATAATAAAAAGCCTAACTTTTATGCCAGATATAAGTGGAAATATATCTGACATAAAAGTTGGGCACAGCAAGCCGTTTACAACAATATCCTGTTCGACTGCATTTAAAGTAAATTTTATTTTTATTCAAGTCTATAAACAGATGTGCAGACAATTGTAACATTCGGAAAAGTTATAATATTTCCACCGTATATAGTTACACCTTGCTGCCACGCCTATTTATTAATCCAAATATATATATATATATATATATATATATATATATATATATATATATATAAGATATATATATATATCTTAAAAATGAGGTGTTCAACAAAAAAATCTAATGCTTTTAAATAGACTCTTGTGAGCATTAACATGTTTTTCGATCTTTCACTATGAAAGTTGTTAGATAATTATTTTTGTTATAAGTACTAAACCAATTATGGAATTTTCGCGTTTTGAAGAAATCAAAAAACTTCAGCCTCTACTAAATTCCTTTGAAATACCAAAAACTTTCTGTTGTCCAATAAAATGGATTGTTGACATAAATGTCGTCAGCTAACTCAATTCTAAAGACACTAGAGTGTCCCGGAAAACACATTTTAGGAGGATGGATTTATTGTCAGTCAGTTTATGCAGAACAAAGTAACACTCTTAAAGAAGAGTAGAATTTAAAGTTGAATTTTGTGAGACTATCAGTGCATTTTGATTATATACTAGAATAAATATTACTTTGTTAATGTAACATTTATACAAACATATATTACAGAATATAATAGTGGCAAATATATCCATTTAGAATGCAATCATACACCTGTCAGAAAGAAAAATAATAGCCTCGTGGTATCGAATGAGCCCCAAACACCAGACTTAATTTGTGAAACCGTTTTTGAGCAGTCAGAATATCAGCAATAAAAATTTTTACTTACTTCGTTCTAATTTCTATTTTCTCTTACATAATTCTTATTAATTTTCACTTGATTATATTTGATTTTATTATGTTATCATGTTTTACACATGAACTCTTTCTTACCAATTCATGTCAAGACGTGCTAATAAATCTTTATATTATTTAAATCACATAATGCTACTATATATGTAGAGAAAATAATGGCATAATGTAATTGAAGTGTCCGAGCAATACAATATTGTTGCATTCTCAGATATATATTCACAACTAATATTTATATAGCTGTTAATTTTCAATAAGAAAAATAGGAAGAAATCATAGCTTAGCAAATTTTAACCAGATTGGAATTTTTTTTAATACTGAAACTCAGATTTCAAGAGTTGGAGAAATGAAAACAAATTTTAATGTTCGTTTTTCTAAAACACTAATATTTGGAAATGTATAAAACTTTCTATTAAAAAATATTTATAATATTTAATAAATTATAAAATTTGAGTTTCTTTAATTAGAATGTTTTATATGCATTATAAAATTTCTTTTATAAATTTTAAATGAAAAAATGTAAAATAATTATTACATTGTTTTATTTACATTGTATACTTCAAATAATTCATTTAAAAATTACTGGCTACTAGAAATTTTAATTCTATGTTAAAACAACTTTGCATTAATTAGCACAAATATAACAAAACATATTATATTTTTTACCCAAATTTATTAAGTTTAGGGAAATTAAAGATTTAAGATACAACTGTTCTAGTAATAAAATTAAATTAGTGCTTATTATTTTAAACGTATCTTCAGTTAACAATTGAAAATATTCAGAATTTTTATGTGCAGGGTTTCAAAAAATAAGCAAATAACAATTAAAATGCTTTTGAACATATTACAAAATCGCAAAAACAATATGTAATTTCGATATGTATAAAGTTTAATTTTATATTCTGCATTTGCTTATCATACAATAAAACCATTATTTTATTAATTAAATTATAACTATTAATTTTAAAATTATAAATCTTAATGGAATGGAAATACTTTAAAACTTCATTTAGAGTAAATAAAATTTCCTTTAATTAATTTAAACAAAACATCTAACAAAAAATTGTTCATTATTTGTTATAAGAAAAGCATTATGTCTTCGGACAGTTGTTTTAAATAAAAATTACTTATTTATATCTAAACTGAAGATAATAAACTTCGCATTATTCATATTTACAAATATCTATATGTGATTGACGCAGTCTTCCCGAAAATTGATTAGAATTATCATTAATATTGGTGAACTAATGAGGAAATTAATCAATAATTTTCTGTTAACGAAGTGCCACTCAATGTCCTTCTAGAGCGTTAGTTATTATACATTTTCACATTAGGAGCAGCTACATTAATATTTAGCTACTCAAGATGAACTCATTTTTCCGGGTAATTTCGAATAACGCATGACTTAATGCATAGTTACATAATGAATTAATGTTTAGTGTTAAGGAAATATTCCATTTTCTCAACTTATGCGAAATTAACAGCCATGAAAGTATTTTTTAACTCATAAAAATGTAGGGTTTCTTTTAAATTATTTGTATTTAATTAAAATGTCTTTTATATATCTTTAGGCGAAAAATGGAAAATCTTTATTGATAGAAATATAACTGTTAAAAATAGTTTCTGCTTTAATTCACATGAAATCGTTTTCTATTTAAGATAACAATCATCATTTAATGTTCTGTACGAAGTCAAGTTTTAAGCTCAAAAATTCACTTTTTGTTTGAATTGCTTGGAATAGATATTGTCGATAAATGATTATGTTAACCTTAATATTTGTGTATTTATTCATACAGGTGACAATAAATTACGTGTATGTTTTTACTACAAATATAAACAAATTTTCGAATATGAAATCCAAATTTTAAGTTCAAAAACTCAAATTTACTTCAAACTGCTTAGAATAGATAGTGTCGATTAAAAATTATTTCAACTCTAATATTTATTTGCTTATTCATACGGGTAAGAATTAATTACGTGTATCTTTATACTACGAATATAAAAACAAATTTTTGAATATGTAAGCCAAATTTTAAGTTCAAAAAATTACTTTTACTTCGTAATTTAGAGGATAAATCCGATCGATCATAGTTCATAGTAGTTAGTCCAGTAAATATATTTATTTATTCTTACCGCGCGCGTTAACAATCAATTACGTGTATCTTTATGCTACGATTCAAAACACATTTTTTAATCTAAAAGCCAAACTTTAAGTTTAAAAATTTTCTTTTACTTCGAATGCTTAGAACAGATATTGTCGATCAGAGTTCATGGTAGTCTTAATATTTATGTATAGTAGCACAATCAACTACATGAATCTTTATACTGCGAATACAAACACAAATTTGAATATATTATTCATGGAAACATTTTATATTGTACTAAAATAAAATAGTTGGTAAATAGATCATTATTTGCTTAAATAAAGATAAAAATAAAATTTCTATGTTAATTTTTTATAGTATTACACATTACTAATATTAATATGCGTATAAATATATTAAAAACTTGACACAATACAAGCACACCCCCCATGATATATAAATAAAAGTATTTATCCTATTTTTAATAAAATAGCTTTTTTTTTTTTCTTTTAAAGTTTCTTTGGCTAAATTTGCAAGAAGATATAGTTATTTATTTCTTATTGTCAACTCTTACCAAATAAAAATGGATCAAAATAATTAGAAGGAGTTTAAAATATTTTATAAATTTTATAATACATTTCGTATTTAAGGGAACAAAATTCAACATAAAAAAGCAAAATATTAAAATATTATGCTTAAATTTGAAAATACGCCATGGTAGAAATCTGAACCAATTTATTGGATTACGCCATAATGAGTAACATGTTAGTAAACTTAAACATCAATTAATTTTCTTATTTATTTTCGGTAAAAAATTCAATATTATGAGTCAATCTAAGTCATTATTTGATATATATATATATATATATAATATATATATATATATATATATATACATATTTATTTATAATGACTCTGGGACTTTAAGACATATTGTGATTCGCAAGTTAGGCATTCAATTAAAAATAGCAATTCTTATATGTAAAATCATGAATTGCTTTAGATTAAAGACATAATTAAAATAAAACACATTTATATGCATTGAAACTTTTATATCAAAAATTTATATGCATTAAATTTGTGGGAAATTTATATCAATTAAAACTTTTTGTAACAATGCATATAAAAGCATAATTTCGCTTACTTCCAATGAATATAATTACAAATGCTGCTTCAACATCCCTAATTATATATTTTCAAATTATCATATATTCAGTCATTATAAGCCATATGTTTATTATCATGTAAAATAAAAAGAGGTCATCCTCAGGCCATTTAAAACACATCTTCAAATATTTTTAAACTAAATAAACTTTTTCCAGTTATCTAGCATTGTATTTCTATTAATTTTACAATTGAATGAGAATATAAAATTTCATATAAATGAATTAAACAATTAATTTGCGGGAATCTTATCCAGTTTTAATTGTGCTTTCTTAAGTACATTATTAATATATTCTTTTTTTATTTCTTAATTTATTTTGGACTCACATTGATTAAATATATTAACTAATGAATATTTATCACCCACCCTGTCTAGTCGTCAGAGTGTCTGACTGTGGATAGGGAGGTCCTGGGTTCAAATCCCAATTCGGGCATGGATTCACTTTTTCTATCTATCCTGTCTTTGTTCTTTCCTTATTTGAATGGGTTATGAATGGTTTCTTACCCAATAAACGGGTTCCTGTGGCATATGTGTACTGAGGAAGTCGGACTGCCACCAAATTACGGTTCGGTTGGTAAAGTGAAGCAGCGCATCACATGATGACAGCCTTGCTGTCACAAGACAACAACAACTAATAAACATAAAAATGATTAAAAATCTATCATATATTGCGAATCTCCTTATATAACACTTTCTCTAAAAGCTTTATTTCAATAAAAAATACAAAAAAACTAAGCACATCATTATAAAAGGTTGACAGTCATACATATTCTAAGAAATTGAACCTTTTATGTATTATAAGTTATTTCTTATTTAACATAAGTATAAAATATGTGTACATTCGGAACTCTTTACATAAATTATCATGCAAATTGAAATTAATGCAAAACAATATCATGAAATAAAACATGATAAATTCACATTCCATTTTTTTAACTTTTTGCAAAAGCATATTTTCTTTATTCTTACATTTCCTGAATATATACTTAAGCATATTTTTTTCATTGATAAAATAGATTACGGGCTTTAGTTTAAAATTTAAATAATTTGGTTACAAATTTTATAAATAAAATATTTTTATTCTAGCGTGTGACGAATAAAATCAAAGAAATGGAAAATGTAAAATCAATTAAGTTAACTATCCAATTATGTATTCTTCAACTTTCAAATTTAATAATTCGTATCCCAAAAGTTTGATGATTTAATATTTCATAAATTTTCATTCAGAAAGTAATATTTAATAACAAAATTTATTCAAATTTCCCATCATTTTAACTTACGTGTGTTTAAATATTAAATATATTTTTTCTAAATTTTTCACTGTTTCTTATTAAATTCGATTCAGTTTATACACTTCTAATTAAATAAGGAGTCATTGAAATATTCAAATTTTTAGAAGTATATTTAAGCTTAGATATTCTCAGTATTTTTATTAAAGAATAAATACTCACTTTCATTATTTTCCCATTTATTTCATGCTCTTACATTTCAATCAATGTTTTTGTAAGCGAAATTTTACGTAATACTTTTTAAATTTATTCATATGCCTATTTATTGTATTTTAGGATAGAATTCTGGTAACTAGTCCTTATAAAATTTTAATATAAAAACGTAACTGCGCATGCCCAGGATTTTTTCTCCTTAAATTCAAAGTTATTTTTAGAGATATTCAAGGATTCAAGGAAACAAATACTTATGATCCGAATTAATTCCTTGAAACTATCATTAAATTACACTATATTATAAAAATTCAATTTTAAATTCCTGTTTTGTATGCATTATTGACAACACTTCACGTTTCATTAAATGAAAATTGCCTCACAAACATGTTTTTGAAGAACTTTTACTGATTCTGTGCCATTCAATCTAATATAAACACAGCCTTTTCTAAGAGAAATGAATCTACTGAAAATATTGAATAATAATATATCCTTAGAAATTAATTTTCTGAAAATAATTAGGGACGATAAAAAGTGATATATCCCTAGAAATTAGTTTATTATTTACATAAATTATTATTTAAAAATAGAAGTCATCCAAAAATTATAATTGAAAACTTGACAGAGATAATATTTGAATTTTAGTAAAAAAAATTTTATTGAATAAATTTATTCAGTTAAAATTTAATAAAGAAAAGCTAAAAAAGTTTGTTCCACGACAACCATTAAAATTTAAGCGATGAATTGAGTTGGAAAACTGCAAAGTAAATACCTAGATTTATAACTGTTAAATTCATTTTTAATGCATATTTTGTATTCTGAAATCTTATATACTATATGTACTATCAAGAGCTGTTTTCAATTGCAGTAATAAATAAATATATTTTATAGATTTTTTCGATTATTTATTGTATATATAAGTCTAATTACATAAAAAAAATATTATATAAATTTTATAATTACAGAACATTAAAATACCAAACTAAAATATAGGGGGACATATTATTTAAATATATTCTGTCTCAATGTTGTTATCAGCTAAAGTCAATTTTAATTGGCATGCACATCGTACTTTGATTTTATCTTAGAAATTCTTTAAATTTTGAATAATTATATATTTAATTCGTAAACTATCATATATCAATACATGTCTTTAATACATATGAATTCAATCATGGATACACGCATATAAATTAAATTTAAGAATTTCCTATTCAAAAATTAAAATTAATTACCTTAATAAACTTAACAATTATTTTTTTGATTTGCATTAAAAAAAATTATGAACAACTTTATAAAATATTAAGATATGTTTCTATATTTTAGTATTAAATTATTTGATTACTTAGACCAAGCAATGTAGAAATTTCAAAACTTTGGTAATTTGAAGAGTACTTAATATACAAAAAATTTGTAATTGAAATAAATTACAAGTTGGTAATCTAATATGGATTAATTGGATTATTATATCTTGAAATATAGAACAACAAAAAATGTGAGTGAATCTATGTTCTAGATCGTCTTTTAAATAAATAATTTTGAAAAGTTTTGTGTAAGATATCATGCAGAAGTTAATGTAAAAAAAAAGAATTTCACAAATTTCAATACGTTTTATGAGACAGAAATTTTAGGAAAATATACAATTAATTGATTGCTAACAATGTTCATTGATATCTTGCGATTTCTTTACATAGAATTTAGACTAAAGAAAGCTTTAAAATAATGAATGTTATCCATCACCAGTTAGTAGCTCCTTCAGATGAACAAAAAGATTTAAAAAAAAATTCAATTGGAACTCTTATAGTTTTAAACTGTGATATTATTAAAACCAGATAAGGTTTCTACACTCCAAAAAATATCCTTGATAGAAATTTTGTAAACCAACCGGTGATTGTGTGTGTTTAGAGTTTCTGATTCCTAGACTTTTGGTCTCGTCTTCGAATTCCGGTTCGGACAAAGATGTTTCTTTCTCTGTTTTTCTGTCCTTTCTTCTCAGATGAGGCTTCTCAATGTAGCCCACCCTTTAAAACGGGTTTGTGGTGGCACTCTCTTATGTGACACAGGTGCCATGAGGTGACAATAAATCGGTAGCAGTTTCTTGTTTTTTGTTGGGGAGGGTTGGTCACACTTAATTCCCACAAAAAAAGCTTTAATTCAATAAGGAAATTTTTTTCTCGTAAAATGAAATCGAAATTTAAAAATAATATTAAGCTTTGACAAATAGTCTTATTTCTGAACAATCAGTATAATTTTATACTTTATATATGTATACATACATAAATTTATATGTGAATAAAAATATAAATATATATATATATTTATATGTATGCATATATATATATATATATATATATATATATATATATATATATTAAGTGGAAAAACTGAGATTTTTTTTAGTTGTACAATATATTGTTCTTCTAAATTTTACTAATATTTGTAATAATTAAATTTTAAAGTTAAACTATTTTGACTAAATATAATTGACTAAATTGAAATCAAACGCTTCTTTTTAAGGGACAAAATTATTTTTTTATAATGTGCTGTCTATAAGTGCATTTTTATTAAAACTTGTTTCATTTTAAAACCCAATCTCATTCCCGATAATTATAAGTATCAATGGTTGCTTAAATATATAACCTGCATCTTTCATTGTTAAAAATTCCAAATTTTTAATTTTGATTATTTATATGATGCAAGTAAATTATCTAATAATATTTTTTTTCGAACGTTTTTAAATGTTTAGTTAAAAGTTATTTGGAATTTATTGGATGCATACTTTGTCATCAGAAGCACAAAGAAACACATATGAAAAAATACATATCATGTTTATTATTTTCTAAGAAATAAAATTGAAAAATTGTGAGGACCATATAAAATCACCCGTGAAAGGATGAAATGATGTAGAAAAATTTAAATAAAATTTTTGTGAGTTGATCCAGTGTTGAATAAATTAATGTGTTATCGTATAGTAGAACCTATTAAAATGACCTAAAGTTATTTCATAAAATATTTTTAGGAATATTGAAATATTTATATCGTTAATCATCACATGTTCTTTTATCATGCAATCGAAAATACCTAAGTGCCGAACAATTTGTCTAGTGGTCAGCGCACCTCACTATTTATCGGGAGGTCCTGGGTTCGAATCTCGATTCAGGCATGGATGTACTTTCTCTCTCTCTATCATGTCTTTGTCCTTCCTTTGTGTGTGAAGGAGGTGTGAATGGTGGCCTACTCTATAAACGGGTCCCTATGGCATGTGTGTTTACTGAAGAAGTCGGACTCCACACCAAATACAGTTCAGTTGGAAAAGTGGAGCAGTGCACTCCAATTTGCCAGCCTAGCTGGCACACTAGAACAACAACAACATCTAAAATTCATAATCAAATTAGGCAAAATCCTAGACAAGTTGAGAGATGGAGTCATTTTTATGGAGTCATGGAACCAAATACGGTTCAATTGGAAAAATGGAGCAGCAAACCCCGACTTTTCAGCCTAGCCGGCACACCAGAACAACAACAACAAAAATACCCAAATAAATTATTCTCTAGTTTAAAAAGAGACCTTAAATAAAAGGCTCCATAAATGTAAGAAGTACTTCTTAGCGTCTTAAACACACAATCATAAGCTAAAAGTTTTAAAATGTAATTTACTCGTATCCTTTTTTTTTCTATAGATTATAAACTAAATTAAATTAGTTGCATTAAATTTAATTAACATAATCAGTTTTTCATTTTCGTATTATCTGACTGAAGGTTGGAATATAAATAAAATATTTTTTCAATATTTGTGGGAATATACTTTAAAAAAATATAAACATCTGATTTCTTTTTCCATTATCATTATTAATAATAGAAAAATTTAGGTAATTAGCATGTTCCTTTTGCATATTAACAATTTGTATTAACCCAAAAAAAATTTCATGGAACATTAAAAAATATTATTATCTTTACTGAACGGTTAAATTGCTCCAATGTAATTTCAAAATTATCTCTAATTTTAAATATGTATTTCTTATTAAAAATTATTAAAATAATTCTTTCTAAATTACTAGTTTCTTTATTCTTTAGAATTTTTTTGCACTAAATTGACAACATTTCATTTTTATAACAATGTTTAACTTTCCTATCTATTTTTTTAGGCAACGCACGATTAAACTATTAATTAAAGCTTTGACTTATATTTTGGTGGCACAGAAAATATTAAATGACGAAAACATTTTATACTTTATCTTTAATAAAGAATATTTTCGATTTTAATTATGCATTAAATTCTCAAAAACTACTTTATTCTGTTAGTAATGAAATATGATACCTTATCAAATAAAAATAAACCTAATTTCTCCATCCATTCATAATTCTTAGAAAAATTTCCCTTTATTATTATTTGTAGAATTCACATTCTGTGAGAAATTTGGTTTTAAAAATCATTATTATAACGAAATATACAGAATAATTAGTCGTATTAAAATTAATTAACTTCGATTCATTTAATTTAAAATATAGCTTTACTTTTTTTTTTTTTTTTTTTTTTTTTTTTTTTAATTTTTCATTATTTACATTTTAAAATATTATTATATAGGAATAATACTAAACCACTATAAGAATTTTTAATATAAGAAATAGAGTCATTACTATAATTTAATAAATATTTTTGACTCATATAATGTTTCATATCACTATTAAGTATAATACGTAGTATATTATATGGATGTACAAATGCTACCAGACTTTTAAAAGAATATTACATTCAAACAACAATCTACAAATGTTTCAGTACATAGAATAAAGTTAAGATAATTATAAATATATCTCATATGTAATTATGATAGTTAAAAATATAATATTTTAAAGAAACACAAAAGCATTCAAGTTCAAAAAATTAAAAGTTGAAAACAATTTTGTATAACCTTAAAATACTTAATTTGCAAATTCATTTCAAAGATATTCTTACGATTTAAAATACAAATCAAACGACTAAATACATTCATTTATGAAATGTGGTTCATAAGTAAAGAATATATTAAGGAATTAATTCTACACATTTCAGTGTAATACTAAAAAAGATACTTTAGATAAAGTAAAGAATTTTGTTACATTTAGTGAATATTCTTCAGTAAGCTAGAGAAACTTTAATTTCAAATAAAATGTAGAACTATGCTACATTTTTAAAATATTTATGGTAGTAAGTTCCATCAAAAGTTAGCGAAGAACTTATGTTTTATGCAGATGTGTATTTTCTCTCTTATTATAATTCAGAACAAACTACCGATAACAAAGAAATGTTAGGGATACGTTTCAGTGTCTTAAGGATTATTCTTATTGATATTACGTTTATGCAAAATTCTGTGTGGAAACATTGGTTTTAAAATTGCTTTGACAGAGCCTCAATAGTTTTTATTTTGTTTGATGCTATACTTCAACACACAAGATCACTTACAGAACTTTTAAATGGTATTTTCGTTCTGAAATTTAGAATGTTTGGTAAAAAAAAAAAAAAAGAAAACAGTAATTTATCTTAGACTTATTTTAATTTTATATTTCGCAAATACTTTTCCTTCTTGAAACTGTTGTGAAAAGAATAATAAATTAAAAATAGTATCAACTATTGTAGACTTATTATTCAAAACTTTCCAAGGTAAAAGCGCATACAAAGGATACAAAATTAAAGTCTGAAATTATTTGAATTTTAAACTTAAAGCATAGACACTTATTGAAGTACATTCCTGTCAAAATTATATGGTTACAAACATTTTTTTCTAACGGCGGGCACTTGGGTGACGAATTTTACGCCACAACAAGGCCAGAAACTGCTACTAATTTGTCGTTACCCAGCGGGCACCTGTGAACCAAGTCACGGAGGCGAGTAGCATTGCCCGCGTTATATCATCACAAACCCGATTATAGGGTGAGCCCACATTCATACATCATCACAGAAGAAAAAACAGAGGAGCACAGAAAGAATATAGAAAGAAGGTAACATCCATGACCGAACCAAAATTCCAACCGGGGATCCCCTATTCAGGAGTCAAGAACGGTCTGTATAATTACAAACATTAAACAAGGTAAAAAAAATTGGTTAATACATGAAAATTTATATACTAATACTTTGTAAAGTAAGAAATAACAACAAACAAATTTGTTCACGAATGTATGTTGGCATCAAAAGAAAGGCAATAGAGGTCAGAATATGATTTATCACATAGATGTTTTTATTGCTTCATTGTAATTAATATGCTTTTTCTTTGCCTGATAAGAAGTGTAATCATCTTATATGGTTATACAAGTGTCGAAGAGATTTCACGTTGTTAATTAGTCAGTATAATTCTTATTTCCAAAATTATTGATTTGAATGCCTGAAGTGTTAGTAAATTGTCAATATGTCTAGAACCTCTTTCTAGAAAATTCCACATATATCTGTATAACTTTATTTTGACAACTTGTCTAGAACTTATTTGACAACTTTTCTTATTTTGACAATATGTCTAGAACCTCTTTCTAGAAAATTCCACATATATCTGTATAACTTTATTTTGACAACTTCGATGGCCACATAATCTCATAAATACCGTTTTCTTCCAGATAACCGGTGACAAGTGCAGTCGGACATTTTTGTCCATAAAAGTATACTTATCATTTACAGTTTCTCTAATAACATCACAAGTAAGGTTACAAATGGCACCGCTAACAAATACAGACTCTATTTTAGTTATAGTTACTGGATAAATTGGATAAACTAATTATAAAATAATTAAAGGTAATTAATTATAAATGAAATGAATATATAATTAAATGAAATCATCAGTAATTTTTTTTTTTGCTATTTCTGACACAGCACTGATTATCCATTTCTTCATCTTAAAATTTGATTGTAATAGAAATTTAAATTTTTGCGAAAGAAATGAAAAAGTATCTAAAATTAATAGTAAAAAAATATGTATAAAAATATACGAAAACACTCAATTTCTAATTGAAAAATGCAAACATCAGGTTTCTTTTCTTCAATAAAAAAAATTTCGGAACACAACTGTTATAAATTATGCTTCAAAGAATCTTTATAGAAGCCAAAGAAATATTTCACTCATAAATATTTTCCTTGTATTTTACGATGCTTTTAGGATGCTGCCTGTGGGTATTGCAATTATGTTTATCGTTATAAAAGAAGCCATATAAAGCTACTCAATTTCTACCCAGAAATAGGTCGGTAGCTTACTTGTTTATTGCACAAATAGTCTGATGAACAGCTACTCGAAAGGAAAAAATAGGAAATATTCTATCTAAATATTATGAACGAAAAATATTAAGACTTGAGTAGGCTTCCTTGTATGCTGTACTTTGGGAATTCTAGGAAGATAAATTACTTATGTATTCAAACACTTTTAAGAAATCTTAATATTCATCTATAGTTCTAAGTGTCTTACCATAATGATATATTTCTGAAATATTAACAACAAAAATTACAATTTCGTCTCCCTTATACGTAAAACTTTGAGAAAGAAGATTTTTACAGGCACTTCTTTGATCAGCAGGTATTGTTATGTTAATAAAAGGGGCCATATAATGACTCCTGCTAAAGATAAATCCTCAAGACCATCTTAAGGACCCAATTTGAATAAAGCTAATGTAAGTCTATTGAATAATAATGTCTCGTTTCACAGTTGTTGAAACATTAATAAAGGTTATAACCTGATTAATCTCATTACTAGAAAATTATTGAAAATTACAGATGAACTCTACTCTAATGTATCGGATAGGCTTTGAAAATATTAAAATGCATTTTACCAATTCTTTTCTTTAATTTAACAAAAAAAAACATTTATTCTTGAAAAGCTATTTATTTGGAAAAGAAGCATTGAAAAACTACAATTTTTTTCTTTATACAATAAACACAAATATTTGTGTTCTGAAATTATTAAAAAAATATTTGACACTTTACTCACAAATGAAAATCTAAAATTAGTATTGTAAATTTTGATGGATTTTTCTTTTGTTATCTATTTATATATACCATAAAAAGACTAACAAAATGCAATCCTTTTTATTAAGAACATTTAATAAACTAAAGTTATGTATTTTGATATCAAAATTAATTTCTGGTGTAATTTATAAATTATTAAATTTGAGGATTTTTTAAATTTTTCCGATATTTTACATAAACATTTTAATCAACAAATATAATTTGCAAAAACAATTAGAAAACATTTCAGTTAATTAAGATTAAATGTACATTTTATCAATACAGAAAATAAGAAAGCTATATTTTTTATTTATTCATGCTTCATATTACCCAATCAAATGGATTTGAGCTTAAACTTCGGTGTATAGAATGTCAATACTTCAGACGCATTAAATACCTTTAGAGAGATTCTTGAAAATTTAAAGTACCGAACAATCCTTCAAAAGTAAAATGAAGTGCAATGAGATATTTTTATTATAAAAAAAGTATTAAATAAAACAAATTATAACCAAGCATTTGAAAAAATAAAAGCACAACATTGTGCAAACATTTTTATAGATAATTAATAAATATGTTTTCAAAATATTCACATTGATATAAAACTTATAAGCATAAATTAGTAAAAAAGAATGAGCTCTCATATAAAAACTTAATACTATCAAAATAATTTATTTCTCGTTCATTCAAATATATATTTTTTAAATTAAGAGTAAATTAATTGTACAATTTCTTAAAGTGTATTGAATCATTTATTATATTTGTTACCTTTTTTCATTAAAATATATAACTTCTATCAATGTTGTTCAAAAATAATATTCCTCTGAACGACGAGGACAAAAAGTGAGATACATTCATTATCTTGATTTCAGCTGAGAAGTTTTTAGAGCATGAATTGAAAACATTTTAAATTGAGTACATGAATTTTCACAAAATTATATGTATAAAAGGAAATATTAAAATGTAATCCCCATTTTCCCTTATATTAAGCTATTAATACAAAATATATTAGCGATACAAAACATTTCAATGATCTATTTATTAGAGGGAATACAAATAATGCATACTTAATCCTACATCTTATCTCCAGTTTACTTTTACGTTAAGAAATGGTTTTTTTTTTTCCAAGATGATAAAAGGATTACTTTCTTATATTAGAGATGTTAAAAAAATGCTGTAGCTATCTCTATCTAAAACAAACATATTTTTCCTAAAACTTATGATTAATCACTACTTATATTTTTCGAATATTTATGGAAGATTCAAATATTTTCATCAATAATAATCTTGTTGAAGTTATATAAGACATTTATGGAATTGGTGGAAAATAACAACCTACAGAATGATTTAAAAAAAACAAGAAAACTGATTTGTTTATTTACTTAAAAAAATTAAATCATACAATAAAATTACTGTTTAAATGTTGTATACTTTTGTAAATATATGTATAATAAAATTCATTTCTTAAATAGAGAAAGAGTATCGATTTAAAAATATATACCACAATATAACTGACATTTTACAAAGTATATTATAAATTTAATTATCATACTTCCTTGTAAAGTAGAATGCGATGATAGAACTAAATTAAACTTTAACACATTTTGTTTTAAAAATTTCTTATTAAAATTGAGCTAAAGTGTATACCAATTCTTTTAAAATGAAGAAACTAGAATTGTATCATTTTAATGCATGTGTGTGTGTGTGTGTGTGTGTGTGTGTGTGTGTGTGTGTGTGTGTGAGAGAGAGAGAGAGAGAGAGAGAGAGAGAGAGAGAAATTCTTTAAAATAAATTTTACAGAACATTATTGGATTAATAAATTGTTTCTTAACTTCACAAAGAATTTTTCTTAACAAATAAGAGAGCGGAACGATTTTAAAAATAAATAAATAATTTAGAAGGAAAAACTATTTTAGAAAATAAAACACAAAGAATACTAAGAAATAATCTATTTCCCCACGTGCAGCAATTATTTTAATTAAAATGGAAACTTTATTATGTCTGAATAAAATTTATCTCAATAAAATTAACAGTCTGAATTAAATTTGTTTTAAAAATAAACATATCTAAAGAAAATAACTCCCAAGCATGGTGATTTAATTAATAAATTGTTTTAATTTTTAATTTTTGTCAACTTTCTGGATTAAATAAGTGGGTTATACAATTAGAAGAAAATACACATTTGTAATAACATAAGTAAAAATAAATCCTAAGAACGTCAAATGATTGAGAAACATCGATTCTAATTAACTCAATTGTAATGAAAGATTATCACACATAAACATCTTTAAGCAAATTTATTAACATTAAACAGTTTTCCCTTTTAATATTTGTGTGTATGAGTTTAAAGAGTATGAAATTTAATTGAAATAGTTTTTGTGATATTTATTTTTGAAAATATTATAATCAAGCGCATAAAAAATGTTTTAATGAAAAGTAACAAGATATATTCATCGATTAATTTAACAATGATATTTCAAGCAATTTTAATCAGATTGTCCAATTATATGCATGTTAAAAAAGTTTAATTTGTGGAGTCAAAGTAGTAGAAATTATAAAAACCGTATATAAACCCCATAACAAAATAGAAAATTTTTACTCTAAGTTAATTCCTTTATTTAATATTAAAGACAAAAAATTATCATTTATATCTCTATGTGAGTGTATATATATACATATATATATATTTACATATCAGTTATAAAAATATGATCTGCATAAAAAAAACACTATTTAGAAAATTTTATTTTTCTAAAAAGTTTCCATAAAGTTATGTCCTGATGCCGGTTAAAAAATATTCATTAGAATATTGTGTAATTTTTAAAATTATTTATACACAAATAGAATTGGAAACTACTTGTTATGGAAAAATTGATAACAAGATGTGATATTTAAAAAAATCAAAACAAATATAAGATACTGAATGAAGAAAATACATTTTTAAATAACTAACATAAGGTTTGTATTTTTAAATGCTAAACGCAGCAATTAATACTAAACTTAATATCATCTAACAAAAGTTATATGACGAAAACTTCTATTTTTATAGTTTTATATGACCCACAATATTTTTTAAATAAACCCCCTTATTAGATATTGGCTACTTTTAACCCATATTTTGTACACTTATACTAATAATTTTATTTAGGTGCATCAATTCCTTATAACTAAATACAAAACTGAATTACTAATTTTTTAATACTTTTTAAAGGGTTATCTAATTATATTGTAGAAAATATAACGAGATAAAACCTTTAAAAATTAATTATAAATGTATTGTAATGATCGTGGACCGTCTTTAAAATGTTATATCTGATCCTTCTTCATCTATAGAATGTGATCAAAAAGCGATGAAAAGGTAAGTGCAAACAAGTAGCGTTATGAAAAAATTTAATGTTTGATCTTATTCTTGTTGAAATCTTAAACTAAGGATAGAAATTAAAGACGTTAAAAATATAAGAATATGCCTTTTATTATTACTATCGATTTTTTTTTACCAAAGAGTTACAAGAATCATAACATTTTTGAGGTGTTTAACAAGGTTTGCAGCTTTCACGAGTTATAAGTGAATAACCAGAAATGAAAGACAATAAGGAAAGTTTAGAACTGATTTTAAGAATGGGAAAGAAATTTGAAATCTTATTTGAAATTCTATCATTATTTTAAAAAATAAGGGTTAAAATTCAATCATCTTGTAATAAAATATTTATATTTTTGAGAAATTAATGCTTAGAGAATAATTTTAGAAGAAACTTTGGGATATATGGTGTTGCATAGTGTAAAACGACATGACCAAACCATGAGAAAATAGATATGTATATTTTATTGCACTTTAAATATAAGAGTTTCTTCTTTTCCTTTCAAACTAAGCTGTAATAATATAAAGGAAAGGATGTAATAAAAATTGGCACAATGATACAAGTACAGTAAAGGAATAAATGCTTCCTTTCGGAATGGATGAATGATTTTGAGAAAATTGCAGGGAAAGTTTATGTTTTATTTGTAAATCTGGTCAGTCGGGATTAAGGGGAAGAGATTTCTGACCTATCCCATAGAAGTGTAGGAGGTAGTATGGAACTTTGGAAAACCAATGGTGTAAAGAGGAGGAACTAAGAATTATGAAGAGTTAAAAACTGCATCTAAAAATGGAAAATACACAAAAGCCCCAGAGAAGCTTGGCATAGAAAAGGAGTAAAGGATTGAGGACTGGTTCCTAATTGAACATAATGAGAAGCTAAAAAGATGTTAGTAGTAAACGGAGCATAACTGTCCTGTCCAGTAGGAGCCCTGTCTTGACATTCCTGAATGGAGCTGCAGATGTCCGACAAATAGATGAGGATAATAAGAGGAGATGAGAAAGTGTGAAAAGAGATATCAGAGAAAAAGAAGAAAGCTCATGAGAAATGACCGCTCCTTTTCCATCTGGTCACACTCAGTTATGATTGATTATTGTGTAAATATTATAAAATAAATATAAAGTTAGAATTTCAATCATTTAATCGGGAATGTTTTAATTGTAAATGCAAATTTCTCTTGTAATTAAGTTGAAAAATAAATTATTAAATTTTATTGCATATTTATTTAGAATTTATCTATGTCATTCAATTCTTCAAAACAAATCTGAGTTTTCCTCGGAATTTCACAAAAATTTCCGAATCTCACCACAACATATAGACAAATATAAATTTACATATATTAAAATCAGTCATCTAAATAATCAAAACAAACACTGCGTTTATTCAACTCATACTCAGAATTATAGAAACATAAATATTCATATTCTGAATAATAAATCAAATATTTAAGAGATATTATAAGAGAGAAGAAAAATTTAAATAAATAATAAATATAAAAGAAAAAATTGATAGTCAAGAAAAAAAATTTTAGCATCTTAAAAATCTTTAATGTATTCCCATAAGTATTTAAAAATGTAAGCTTTTATTTCCACGAAAAGACATAAATTATAAATATTGACTAATAGATAAATTTTAAGACTTGAATGGACAAACATTACTCTTTTGATGTAATTTTAGTATATTTAAATACTTAATTAAAGAAATTAATATTTTAGAGAGAGTGTTCATCGCCGGCCAACTTGTCTAGAGGTCAGCATGCCTGACTACGGATAGGTTCCTGGGTTCGAATATCGGTTCAGGCATGAATGTACTTTCTGTATCTCTCTATCCTGTCTTTGTCCATTCCTTGTGTTTTAATGAGGTATGACTGATGCCTACCCTATAAACGGGTCCCTGTGGCATGTGTGAGGGTGCGATAGTGGACCACCCCCTATAGTGCACCCGGAGAAGCGCCTCGGCGGCAAAGATGTCGCTGTTTCTGGCCGGTTCCTCGTGTATATGGGGACATTACATCCGGATATATCCCAACCATTGGAAAAAAATATTTTAGTTTATTTTTAAATAATAGCATAAAACAATAGAGAAATGTATTTTTAATTTTATTGAAATAATTACTTTCAAACTTCCTCAAATAATAATGGCTTCATTGGAACTTCTTATTGGGGACAATATATTACTCAAAGGAATTTTCCGGTCAAAATACCTTCATTATAAGCAAGAAAATTATCAATTCTTGCCTATATACAAATTTTATCAGCATAAAAAATGTTATAATATGTATAATGTAAAATGTTATAATAATGTAATATTTGTTAAAAATCCTTCAATTTTTGCATTCACGTTTTTCAAGAATGTAAGTATATTTTAATTAAATGTCTAAAAAATAATAACAATTTAATAAATAAAAAATAATAACAAAAAACTGTGTTCTCAAATTCAATAAAATAATATATTTTTCTCAAATTATATCATAGCTACTTTAAAGTAAACGCAAATATCTGTATGTTTTTTTGGCATAGCTGAAAAATTTATTGCACATATAATGGCTCAAATTTAACCTAGAGTATATAGTTTTATGTTAATATAATATAATAACTATAAATTTAATTTAACTTATAATTGCAATTTTTTATGCAATAAAATTGGATTCATATATAATTTTTGAATTCAAATTAATATGTTGTGACTCAATCAGTGTAATATTCACAGTACTTTATTCTAAACAAGTATTTCAACTCTATTTGATCAAAATTTAATTAAAATTAATTACTACAACAGTTATTAAATTCTATGAAAATTATTCATTTATGATTGAAATTTGAAACTTATTCATAATTAATGTACGTTTTCTCCAACGATTTCAAATTAATTTGAAATCGTTAACATGATTATTAGAAGTTGTCTCATCTGATTTCATCAAGCCCGTTTATTATCTTAAAATACACCAACGACAGTCAAAATTTAATGTTTAATAAAAAAATATGCTTATTATGCATAGCTGTTTGATGTAAGATATCGGATAAAGAGCAGGTGAAGAGTATATAAGAAGTTCATCAATATATACTTTTGTCTTAACTAGAATGATTAAAAATTTGTTGAATATGATATATATCTTCTATACTTTTTTATTATTATCCTTTTAATTTACTGTCATATTTTACCTTGTGGTTTCTCTTAATTCCTTTGTATAGCGTAAGATGACCTCAAAAAATACCTCCCTATGCAAAATTTCCCTGCTGTACAAAGTTATAAAGCGAGAAAGCATATTTATGACTTATAGCAGAACACAAAGTTAAAAGCATGAAAAACCGCTTAGTAATGAAACAGAGTTTTTTTTTAAGTTTTTTCGGAAATGACTGAAGATAATTAATTTTCCTTTTGCATTATGATATTTTTTTGGAATAAAAAGTTAAAGTAAATCTCCAAATAGATAAGAGGCGATATAACTTAATCACCACTTTTAATTTAAATAATTTGAATTAATGTTCAGAAATTTCCCGATATTGTTAAATTATATAGTAAAAAATCTACAAAAAAAAGCATTTTATTGTTTATGAGTATACTTTTCGAGCTTAATTATTAACTGTAATATAATGACTAATTTTTTTTTTTTTTTTTTTTTTTGATGGATAATCATTATAGCTTCTGTTTTTGTATCAAGAACAAACATCCACGCGAAAGCATTAACACTCATTTTAAAAAATAACTTTTTTATAAATATAAGTCTCAAAATTAGGCTTTTATGCTCTTTTTAGTAAGTTTTGTTGATGTTGATATATTACCAGTAAATTCGAGACGATATTGCTAACTTCTAATAAAGTAGTTAATTGCTTTATATGATACTATTAATGAAATAAGATATGTGCATCATATGTAAATTTATATAATGACAGCCTCATATAATAAAATGCATAAAATGGTATAATGATGTTAATTAATTGAAATGGTTAATGTTTTCATTCAATTATTTAAATAAACAGTTTTGAAGAAGTTTAATCATGATGATATTAGGATTATAGACCTGATTCGCTTTCATTATAGTGTATCAGGATGGACTCCCTTATATTTAAATTAAAAATCAAAACAATTTTAATTTTAAGATTATTGAGCCAACTGATACCAACAAAATTAATAAAATATTTGCTTACATTGTGACAAACTTACTGACTAAATAACTTTTTCCATGTAAAATAATGAGAAGAATAGCTATATTTACCAAGAAGAGAAGAAATGGTATGACACCTGAAGTCGTGTGGTAAATCTGAGACATTCAAGTGAAAAGAAAACTGCTAGCAATAGTCTGGAGAATTCAGCTTATTTTCGATATTAAAAAAGTTATATAAGAAATACTCACATGTAAATACAAACTGTGTATATTTATACATCTGAATATTTATTACCCTCACTATTAAATGAATAATGGATATTCATACTTGTTTATATTCACATACTGAAAGAAGTCCTTGTTTTGTTCTGCTGAGAAATTGTGGTTAAGAATAGTTTGTAACATTTGGCTGAGAGCAAATCTTAATGAAATTACAATTTCACTGTAAATAAATCATATGTATAACCCTAGAAAAATACAAATATATTTATAATTAATTTCAAAAATGTGAAAATAATAAGAGCTATTTCAATTTAAAAAAATAAATATTTCTCAAAATGTCACTATGAACAAAATAGAATTAGTTTTTAGTCCTATAATATGAAATCCCATTGGAGAATTCTCAGTAAACATGGAACAAAATCTATCTTTTAAAACTGATTTTAGTATGCCAGATTTGCATAAAATAATTACCTCCCTCTTGTCTTGTCTTAAAGCAGGAGTACTTTGCTTTATAAATAAAGAGATTAAAAGCATTGCTGCTGCTGAAAGGAATTAAAAGGATAAAACCTGCTTTTGTGATTGTCCCTTTTGTACAAAGCTAAAGTAACAATCAGTAGAGATTTTATAAATCTTATCCAATGTTTCGTTGAATAGCTATTTATAATTTATATAAAAAATATAAACACACACAAAATAAATTTCAAATGATTTTTTATGCTTTATTTTATGTAGAAAATAATGGAAATCATAAATACAGTCTACATGAAATAGAAACATCAAAAGAACGCATTCAGTAATGGACAATAAGGAGATATTGATACGAAATTATCATAAAAGGAGAATTAATTTAAGACAATAATGTGTAGTTTCAGTGACATATTATACTTAAAGTGTTATATTCACAACTAATTTATCTGTGTTTCAGTAAAGTAACTATATCAGTCAGGAATATTAATGTATGAAAAGCTTTTGTTGAAGGACGAAATAACAGTTTTCATAGCCAGAATATTGACTCTTTGATATAATAAATTCAGACATTAATTTTCATAAAATAATGTCTGAATTTTTCAGAAATTAGTTCATATTATTCTTAATAAGCCAATTTAAGATAATTTATAAGAGCTGGAAGAAGATGTAGATGGTAAATAGAATCTTCACTATATGCTACTTAACATATAATATTCAATATTAATATTTTAAAGAATTATGAAAATTGAACAAATAATCATGGAAATCATACTCTTTTAATATAAATGAACAGTTAGAGTTTCGGTACTTACGAAAAATCCAACCGATCTCAAGAAATGGTACCAAACCAAAAAAAGCCATTTACTAAATGCAAGAAAAAACGCTCTATTCTTATTTTTTTTAATTTATAATATTATCAAATATTTAACTTTTCATTAAAAATTCCCATAATTTTTTTTATTAAGAACATATATTGTAAAAACACTTATTTTCACAAGAAAATGTAAGAAAATACTTACTATTCGCCTCAGATAATATTTAAAAATCAGAAAATTTTCACTTATCAACTTTCGCGAAATTTTCAGCTCGTGACGTTACCAATATTTTCCTTTCAGTAACAATTAGAGAATGCAAAAATAAGTACTTTTACAGTATTCCCTCAGATTTATTGCGGTGGGCAAAAATTTCTAATTTCAGATAGAATAGCAACGAATATATCTTCATTCTTCTGAAGCCGACGCCACTTATATTTATCGGTATAGTAATTCGAGTGATGTCCCGTGATCGCCAGTTGTCATTTATTTGGCAGTTCGGTCGAACTCCAATGTATTGAGTGTGAATGCCGATAACTGGGTCAACGATGTTATAACTGTGGTTTACTTTGAAGTGCTAAAAATAAGCTCAGTCAATAATCATCAGTTATATAGGCTCTCTAAGAATTTGAGTAAATCATAGAAAATAAATTCGTAGATCAGTAAATCAATATTTTCTTTTATAGCTTTGAAAAGAGTAGTTGTTTTCCTATCTGAGAACTCTTATTACGAAGCACTCGTTGATCACGATCTTTTAAAATACAATTCAGCATTTGATATGGTTTGTGCTGCGTCATTCTATTTAGACCGTGATTTTTTCGATTACTGTTTTTCTTGATCATCCACTTTTCCTCACCAGTGATAATCCATTTAAAAATAGGGTAATTTACACTACCTTTGAAATGCGCATCATAAATATTGATTTGTTGTGTTAGATGAATTTCTTTCAATTCGTTTGGAACCAAATATCAAGCTTCTTAACAATTCCAAGACGTCTTATATGATTTTTAATTAATATGTGTGATACATTTAACTATTCTGCAATCTCACGGACAGTTATATGAGGATTCGATTCAAGTACGGCTATATTTCGATGATATCTATGATGATATCATCAACTTCATAAGGTTGACCAGAACGTTGATCGCCTTTCAGTGCGAAATTTCCAGGATGAAGTATTTTAAACAATTCTGACACACCCGTTATGTTAAACAATCAACACCATAAACTTCATACATCTCTTTGTAAGCCTAAATCGCTTTCTTGCCTGTTAAAATAAAACTGGCCGTACACTGAAAAACTCTTTCTCTCTCTGTATATGTATATATATGCATATATATATATATATATATATATACATATATATATATATATATATATATATATATATATATATATATATCACCCTTCATGTTATGCGGCTTCAGTACTGCTCAGGTTTTTCCAAAATATTCATCAAAAAATAAAAATGAAAAAGCACAACCATGTTGGCAGCCACATCGTGGAACGGAGAGCTGTTTCACGTTGATGCGCGAGAGAGAGAAATCCTTGCATGTGAAACAAAGAGAGGAGTTGACTCAAAGTTCACACCATGAGCTCTTTTATGCTTAAGCCAAGCCTTATTTACAAAGCTGAAATTTCAATGACATTCAAAAACTAAAATACGACTCTGTTGCCCGTGTTCTGGAAGCATTACTCCAAGGTTTGGATAAAGAAAGCTCTGGCCCTTAAAGGGATCCTCCATTGCTTCATTTCTCCGATAAAGCTGTATCTCGCTGAAAAAGACCTTTTCTTTAAAGGCCCTACTTCAGATCAAGGTAGTATCTGTGTAGGTGGTCAAGCAACGGACATGCAGTATGACAGTGTGCAGATAGAGCTTCTGACCCCGAACACTACACCTCTACTTCAGCCGATGAATGAAGGTGTCATTCGTACCTTTAAGTCACTCTACAATCGCCCCACGATTGATGTAAATATCTCGGCAGATGACGAAGCCAATGACCAATTCACTTTAAAAGACATTGTTTAATGTTTGTCCAGTATTCAACAATCATTAAAGGACATGAAGATTGAGACCATACGTTCTAGGTAGAAAATAATTTGACCAAACTATCAGCTATTTTGCTTATCCAAGTTTCATTCCTGAAGACGTTCACCACTCATCGTTGGAAAAGGCGGTGAGATTGGCTTACATCATAAGGAATAAAGGATTTGTCGACATGACAAAAGAAGGCATCAGCGCCCTAATCGATTGTCACTCATAACCACTAACTTATAAATATCTCATCAAAATGACAAAGTCTGCTAATGAGGAAACAATTACAAGAAAGACGAATAGAAGACTGAAAAGCGTGTCATTACCCTGGAAAATCTTCAACAATTGTGCAACGTGGCAAGAGCAATGCAACAATTTGCACAAGACATTGACGACAATTTGGTTTCAGCTGTTGAATTTAGCAATCACATTGATGCGGTTATGTCCTCGTACATGGGAATTTTGAAGGAAAAGAAAAAACAAAGGCAACAACTACCCATCACCATGTTTCTCTCCAAGGTATGGACCCGGATTCTACCGTCAGCGTCTCCAGCAGAAGAGTCTCTGAGTGAGTCTCTCCTCCACCATCAACACAAGACCTTTCGCCTCTTTCAGAAAGTAATGTTTATTACTATATAAGGTTTTGCAATTAACCTTATTAATTAGGACTGACACGTTTAAGTAAATAGGTATATTGCTGTAATTTTTCTCATAAATCTGTAAAAGTCTGTTTACATTTTGAAAGACATTCGTGTACACGCATACACGAATATTCCTGGGAGCAAATCCTACTTCGTGGTTTTTCAACTTTCAACGTTCTGTGGTCCCCATTAACAGCGAAAAACGAGTGATTACTGTATATATATATATATATATATATATATATATATATATATATATATATATATATATATATATATAATGATCAGAAATCACAAGACTAATGCAAGAAAAAAATAAAAGCAAAAGCTGTAAGTTTGCAATACATTCAGCACGAAAGCAGCTTAAATACAATTACCGAAATATAAATAATCGAAGATTGTTCACTATTTAACACAATAAAGCAAATAGGCAAGACAATTTAAATGTAAAAAACTGATAGAACATATAACCAACAGACAAAGTGAAATTTGAAATGCAAAATTTAAAATTTGAAAGATTTTTAAATAAACAAAATGAAATACTTCATTTGATTTATCGCATTTTAACTTTTATTCTGTTTTTATTGAAATTATTCTAAATTTTTTCAAATTTCCCATTTTAAATATTTTACTATATTTATTAATTGTATTTTCTATTTGATTTCTATATTTTAATGGTCTTGTCATCTTTCTTTATTGTTCTTCTTTTAGTATTTGTTTCAAGTATTAAACAATCTTCAATCATTTATACATAGACACGCATGCATAAATGATTGAAGATTGCATAAGTATATAGAGTAATGTTATGCCTGTTATTAAATCAAATTTCCACAACTAGTATGCGATATATCTTTAATAACAATGAAATTATATCTAGGACCTACATCAGTAACCTACACCTGACTCCAATTACTTGCATCCAATATCGACGATATACATTCCAATTTTTTCGAATAGTACTCCCACTTGAGACAAACTTAATACATATCGTTGGCCAACGTGTGAAGCGACTACTCTGATGAAGCCAATTTATAAGACTGTCTGTCTAGTGATTTTTGTCTTTACCGAAAAAAATCTGTCTATGCAGTTGAATTGTACTCCATGCTTTATCTTTATGAGTTGTGAATATGATATAGATCATTATTTGCTGTGGTTGCCTATAAACCATTATGTTCTTGTTGACTCATAAGTACTTTTTCATTGAATTGATTCCATAGGTTTGCTTTTGTTTGCTGTTGCTTTTTAAAAAAAGCAACAGAGACTTTGTTCATTTTCAAATGTACAAAAATATTTATAAAATTTTAATTTATTTCGAGATTGAATATTTTGTATATTTGCTTTAAAACTGATTATGATTTGTTTTAAAATATAAATAATTATTTTGGAGATATCATATATAATTTATAAAAATATAATAAGATTTTGATTAATTATTCATCAAATTCTATAATATTGTTCATAGTCATTATACGATTGCATTTATAAATGCACAATAATAATTAAATGTTTCCGAGATTCTATTACAGTAATGTCAAAATATTTCACACACATAGAAACTCTATAAAGTAATTTTTCTGTGCTTAGATTTACCAAAATCCCATTTATTGTCCCCTATACAAATGGTTATGAAATAAACCTATATTTTTTTCGAAAGTGATAAACTTAATTGAAATGTATGAGCAAATAACACACATCTTCAAAACTCATACCTTATTTCTATACATGTATTTTATGATTAGATTCATTTTTTCTTATAAGATAGTTTTATAATTTAATGTTGAGTGAAAATACCAAATCAGTAGTTGGTTAATATACTTTATTACTTATATCACCGTCACCCTATAGTTAACTTTTGATAAACTATTAATGTCCAGAAATTTATACAGAATCTTCTTAAATACCAATACGATGTAATTGTTTGTATTATTCTTGGAAGTAATCAAAATTTATTCTTATGGATGATTTTAATGTAATCAATAAACAACTTATTTTAGTAATCGCTAATCTTACAAAGCTTAAAATGTTGGAAACCTAATATAGAGAAGGTGTTTCTGATTTTTTTCCTTTTTAAATTTTTATAAGTATCGAAATAAATTAACATATCCATATTTTATATTTTATAAGAATTTATTAAGTCATTCTTCCCTAAATCAAAGCTCTATTTAAATACTTCTGTTTTCATAAAATAATTTAGATTAATAAGTTTTTTACAAGAAAAGTATTATTTATGTAAAGTAATCAAAACATTACAAACAAAATGACTATATAAAATCTTGCTAGTTATAACCTACTTCTTTTAAAGAAACTAATGCTTAAATATTAGCTATTATTATAGGAAAAGACATAAAAAACTGAATAAAAGTTTGAGAAAAATAGTTAGTAAAATACACTCGAGTATATTTTGATTTCAAGAATTTTTTCTAAAATCTCGAATGTAATCTTGTTATTTGTAACCAAATAAAGTAAAAATATAAACTTAGATGACATTTTCTTTTTTTACTCCTTAACCTGTACCAACAAAATTAATATTTATTATTCGATAGCCTTTTTTTCTTCTCACCTATGATAAAAGCAAATATTGTTATACCATGTTTACTTTAGAATAAAAAATGTAAAGAGAAGTTTAATATTAATATTAATTAACTCAAAAAGACAAATTGAAGGCACTTTATATTCTTTCAAGATTAAATATCATTGTCTACCTTCATCAACTTGTTTAGATAAGATTAATGCAGTAAAAAAACGTCAGGATATTTTTTTTATTTATTAAACTGAAGGAATGAAAAATCTTTCAGAATCCACAATACTTCAAAATTTTTATAAAGTATAAAATCAAACGTATATTTTGCTATGTATGTTTAAATCAGTCATTATAGGAACAAAAAATAATATCTGCCTATGCAAATTCATTTAAAGAAAAAATACTATGGCCATATTGTCACTAATATATGGAGTTCAAAATATGCTACTTGCAATGTTTAATAGTATTTTTAAGTTCTTAAATATAATTACATGAATTATTCTTACGTTTTATAGGTAATAGAATGTGTTGGCTTTAAGTACTAATTGATTTAGAAATAATACTTTATTTTCTCAATTTAATTCATTTTTTTTTGTTTCAAATCAGTGGCTCAATCCCTAAATATGTTTGATATCATTATGGTGGATATGTCAGCAGCTTAATAGTAAATCCATCATAATGTCTAAACTGTGTATTTGATATTATTGAACTAGAAGATTATTTTAATATTTAAATTTAAAATTGTACTTTTTGTAATTTATACAAAATATCACTAAAAGTAAGCGATTGCACTAAAGTAACACAAAAAATTCTTATATCTTAACAAAATACATTTCACCTGAAATGTAGGAAATTGCATCAATACAAGACATAATTTTAATGTTTTTCAGTTAAAGTTTATTCAAATTAATTGATACTTAAGGGGATAGATATTTAAAGAAGAATTATTTGTATCGACAACATTTATGAAATTTTTAAATGAAATTTAATAATGGTAATGATCAGTGAAAGCGAATAAATAAATATGCACCTGATTCAACTGAATTTCGAAATTTTCAATTAAAATACTCAATTAATTTAATTCTGGAAATATAGCTTAATTTTTCGGTACTTAATGATTCAAAACTAACGAATTTCAGGGATTAATTACTGGCTTTAAAGTTTCTTTTGAATTTACCAGCTTTTAAAAATTGGATTTAGAAAGTAAAATTTAAAACTGGATGTTACTTAAATTGTATTGCGAAACTGAAACAAGTTTTAATGGCAATTTGTAATCATTTATCATTTCAGCTTAAGTTGATCACTGATTTTAGATAAACGAAAAATTAACAAGCGTCTTACTTAAAATTTGGTATATAAAATTTAACACTTTTAATGAATAGTAAAACCATTATATAAAGTAAACGGATATACTTCAACTTATAATTGAATATGGGTAAATAAATAACTATCAAATACATTTGAATAAGAAAAAACTGCAAAATAATATTTGATGAATTAGACATTTTTTAAAGAATCACTTAATAATTTATGGCAGAGATGCCACATAATCCAGGATGCCAAAGTCTGAGATTGATTTATTTGACGGAATTTCGTATGTATCTAGCAACCTGGTTTTTATTACGTCACAGATATGAGGACCTATAAAAAGTATGTAGAAAATTCTGTTTTGGTCACGTCATTGCACACGTCACTAAATGTCACCTTGGCAACATTTCTTATGACCAAAAAAATTCAGAATTTGGCATCCTGAAATATACGGTACCTATGTCATAATTTTACTAGCTGATTAATATATTAACAAAAATCAATATAAATAAGTGTGAACTAGATATATTCTACAATTTTTCCGACACAATTTATTAATAGTAAAATTCGACTAAATAATATCAATGAATATGTAATCTGGTAGACCAAAAATTTATTCATGTGGCTTTAACATTCAAAATCAAATTCCACATAATCAAAGATAATCATGTTGATTTGCTATATATATTTATATATCAAATAAAAATATAAAATTTGTTAAGATTTATGTCTTTTCCTTTTTTTCAATACTTTTTAAACATTTTTATATTAATATAAACAGACTTAAAATGCAAATTATGAAATCATTAAACTTGATTTTTACAAACAACACTTTTTACTCTGATATAAATTTTATGAACTGAGTTTAATTTCATTATAAATTAATATTCTTTCATATACGACTTCATTTCCAAGAAATGATTGGATGCTTCCGCGATTTTTTCAAAAATAAACCTGTAAGATTTTATTTTTTAAAAAATTTTAGATAGATAGTTTTGAGTATCATCTATCATTTATGCATATTTCTCATGATCATCATAGCAAATGAGTGATTAATAAAAACCTTAAAATGTATTAAAGAATTAAGAGTGTTATCAGTAGTTTTTCAAAAAAAAATAGATCTTCTTATTGTTGAACCACAAAAAAGTAAGGAATTGATTACTTGAGTAAATATTGTACTCATAATCGTTTTGATTATTGGTGATAAAAACTATCACTTAATGGAAAATATCATTTAAGAAGAAAATAAGCATTTCAGAAAAAAATTTAAGTAATTCTGTAAGAATTAGGATATTTCTAAGAATAAAATTTAAAATATACAGATAACAAATTTAATCTATATTCTGTGTAAATTCATTTTTTCTCAGCTAGGGAAATAAAATTATTTATGGATATAAGAATTTTTATGACTTTAAAAATAATGAATCGAAATTTTTCCAAACAAAAATCACGTAGTATTAAGATAAACTAATCCAATAGTGTACAATTGGATTGAATTGTCATAATTAGTAGTATGGTAGCTCTCAAATTAAATTTTTTATTAATTACAACTCAATTTCTCTTTGTTAATGAATTTATAATATAAGTTTGAACGAAGTTCATGCCTTTTTTCTACAGACTTTTTTTCTTCTACTTTTTTCAATATTTTTCTTTTTACTCTTACTTTTCTAAGTATTTAAAAATGACTCCATAATTCAGAAGGTTTCCAACGCTTATAAACATGCTAAAAAAATTTATAATTGTATATTAACTCTTTGTAAATGACATTTAAGAGAATAAGCAGTTAAGCAAATGAATACTGAACTCCTGAAATTAATTTATCACAACTACTTCAAGAAGCTTAAGAAATAGAAAATTAAGAAATAGAAGCTTAAGAAATAGAAATATATAATATATATATATATATATATATATATATATATATATATATATATATATATATATATATATATATATATATAAATATATATATATATCTTGGAACACTATACTTAAAAATTATTATTCATAAAATATATTACTTATTTAAAAAAGATCTGCAGCTTTTAAGCATTTGACTGCAATAAATTATAATCAAGAACTTACTGCAAAGTACCCGTAGGTTTGATAATTTTGCCCGGGGGGTTCAAATAGTGTTAATATTAAATATAATAAACTATATTAAATAAAAATAAACATATTATGTTCATTAATAAAGAAGAATTTATATACCGACCATTCATGCAGAATATTTTAAATAATATATTAATAATAATAACTACATAAATCTTTTATTAAGTGTCTCAGGACGTTTCATAGACTAATTATAATTGACTATCCATTTTTTATGGTAATATCAATATATATTCAACATCAAAAGTTGAAGGAATTATACCTTTTTTTTCTATTTCTTTGGCATATTGATTTTTTTTTTCTTTTTTTTAAGATTTGTATTAGTAAACAAAAAGAATGTTTTTATTATTAACTTATTCTAATTACATTTAGACACTTTTTTCTCGTGATTTCTTAAACATCCTCCCAATAAGGATTGAAATTCTCTGTTCTTCAAGCCTAATACTTGAAATTACGTGCGTTTTTGAATAAAGTTATAGATGAATAGATAATAATTAATTTAAAAAAATGGTACAAAAGTATCATTTTGGTAATTTGATGGTAAAAATTTATTTCCTTAACCATACATAACCATAAGATATCCATGATAAATTTCCCTAGTTTTCACAGGAAAATAAAAATCTCATTTTAAAAATCTTTTGTAAAGAATCAAATGTATATGAATATTGTTTACAAAATAATCCTTAAAAATTAATACAAATAAATCATTTTCTTACCTAACTATGAGAAAATAAATTTAGTTTTAATTCTTATTTTAATGATATAATAGGATAATGAAAGGTACTAAAATTATATGCTTGCTTAAAATAGAAATGGATTAAATATAAAAATTGATAATTATTTCACGATAAGATTTTTCATTCACAAAAATCTTCATTTTGAATTATTTTGCAGCTTTCAAAATTAGTAATTTGTAAACAATTCTGATGGGTTTTAATTTGACTAAAATTTTGAATAATCTTAAAAGAATTCACTTTTTGTTTTAAAAAAGATATTAAGAAAATCTTCCAGTGAATTTTAAAACGGTTATGTATATCTCTAAATTTTGAAAAATTTAAGATACATACAAAACATAATAATTTAATTTTTCTTGCAACAAATTGTGTACTTATGAAATATTTACATAATTTTTAATGCAATAAAAGAAAAACCATTGATGGTTTTGCAGAACAAAAGGATCAAAACATGCATTTTATTAAAACAGATATTGTCCGGACATCTCTATTTTAATTTGTTATTATTATTTTTAAGATAAATTTTAAAATAGTCTTTGCATAATAATGTATTCAAGAAATATCATTCCATTTTATATAAAAAGCAGTAAAAAAAGCTGTTTAAAATAAATTCTTTAACAAATTTTAAATTAATATTTATTATTGTTAAAAAAATGAAGGAAAAGTATGTGTAAAAATTATGTGTATATTTTCATGTTTGTTATTATTATTATATGTATATCATAACACACTGAAAATTATTTTCACATTTTTGAAATATTTCAGTATAAGTATTTTCATATATAGTAACAGAAATACAATGATAGGATACTATATTTTCAATATACTCAATAATGCTTTTTTTCTAATATAATTGTATAATGTATATCAAATAGCAAAGCGTATAAATATTTGTATTGGACCATCTATTTTTGAAATTATTTACTTAAAGAAGTTAAAATATTTCTAAAGAGTGTTTTATAATTTTTTTTATCATTGTATAGCCAAAATTATCTCATATATTTTTATAAATTCTGGAAACTAAATTTTGTTTAGTACAGTGTGGTAATCGAAATTTGAATAATTTTTATAGTCCTCTTTTCTTTATATTCCTGGTAATGTCAATCGCAGTGTATCAATTTCTAATTTCCGGATATTGATTACATTCATTGTATAGCGAAATATTTCACCTGTATTTTCAAAAGCAATGTTTTAAAAGTAAAATAAAATTGCTTTTCATTACTCACTCCTAGTATTTAGCAGAATACTTCATTTTCCCCATTGTCAAGCATGGTACGGCTTCTTGCTCATGTATGCTGCATTTGCTTCAAAATGGCTCGTATATTAATAAGTTCATAGCACATTTTGTACTCGCGTTAAAAATGTTTAGATTTTACCCCACAATTACTTATTTAAGACTCAATTTTTCGTACATATTTCCGTGTTTTAAAGTGCATTTATTAGTGATAATTATATATAAAATTTTCCATGTCATTTACTTTTTAAAATTATTTTGGAATCATTTAAGCTTGATTCGCCATCACAATTAGGATTCAATAGGAAGTTTTAATGTCTTATTTTATGTGATTGTTCGTTATGTGTTATGTGAATATGCATATGGTAATATGTGTTGCTCATTAGCTGGTATCGAACTATTATTATCAAGCAATACTGGAAATATAAGAAGTTAACTGATCCTCACTTCATATTTTTAATCACGATCAATCTAATTATAACTCTTCTCTAAGGGCACTTAAATAACACCAAAACAAAATATAAGACTAAAATCAGTTGACACCTTATCGAAGGATTAAAATTAAATTTCCAAAATTGGCCTTTCATGATATATCTCAATTAATTTGGAAAAAATATCAATTAAGATTGACTCCATCACATATTGCAATTCCATAGCTCTTTGTCACTAACATAAAATAAATTTTACTATATAAGTAAATTTAAAAATATACACTGTGTCTCAGTCAAAAACAATTTTAAACAGAAATATTACCTGATATTTTAAGGCAGATGTTTCAATATGGAAACATTTCCTGATATTTTGATGATACTAATAATTTTCCTGATATTTTGATAAGATTATTTGTCAAATTATCGTCTTTTAAAAAATTCAAAAATACACATCTGTCATTCACTTTATTTCCACCCAAAAGTTATTGAACAATAAGAAAGTGAAAAAAAATTTTCTACAACATTTTTCTAATGGAAATTATTATTTACTCAGGCTTAAGTTGCAATTCTTTTTTTCATAATACACACATTTTTTCCCTATTTTCAGCATTTTATTGCAGATTTTTTTTAAAAAATTCCTAACAAAATGTTGCACAAAATACTTGATTTCTCTCATTCATCAAGTTGCAATTCTTTTTTTCATAATACACACATTTTTTTCCTTATTTTCAAACTTTTATTGCAGATTTTTTTTAAAAAATTACCTAACAAAATGTTGCACAAAATACTTGATTTCTATCAAAATTGTGCCTCTTTGAAACGATTAATGAACAACACATTCTCGTATTGAAATAAATATTTCTCATTATTAATACGTGGATGAATATCATATACTTAATGAGAGGTTTTGAATATTATTGAAATATTTTATTAAAAATTTATCATTTTCCTTCAAGTATAAATAAATTACGAGATGTTTATATTCTCTTGAATATAAATCTCATACAAATATATTAAAGGTTTTAATTTTCAAAATTTTAAATACAATTACGATCCAAAATTAATACGAGAAAATATTTTTAGAGTAAATCTTAATAGCAGCTAAAGTTTTTCTCCAAAATTATTATTTTAATACCTATTATATTTACTATCGAATACAAATTTAATAAATTTTACAGCATCAGTTATTTTAAACCAATGTTTTTTTAATGAATACATACATAAATAATAACTTTCAATAAAAATAACATCTAAAAAAATGCGCCTCAAAGCTCATAATGTTCAATTAAGTGTTAGATTTTTCTTAAATTTTATAATTTTAAACAAAACTTTTATTAAGGAAAACGAATTGAAATATATACTTTAACCATTCAAACTTATCGATATTTAAATATTTATTTTAAATGTAATTAAATATTATAATTTTATTTATTTACATTAAAATGCATTCCTAAGAATTGGAATACATTTTAGTATGTTTCAATTTACTAACTAAAGAAAGCACAAAGAGTTTTATTGAATATTAATTTTTTTAAGCTTTTCAAAATTTTCACAAAGAGAAAATATTAATAGAGTATAAAAAATATATTTAAGCTGTACGTTTTTCCTCGTAATTCAAGTTGTATGAATAAGTTATGAAAGACCTTTTAAGAATTTTAATTGAATAAATGAATTTTTATGTAATTCATACCGAAAATTAATTAATTTATACATAGGCTTACTAATAATATATAATGAAAGTAATTAAAGACAATACAAATATTCATAATTACTTTTATTATTATTTAAATAAATAAACATTAAGTTTTTCAATAATCCAGTACAGAATTTAAAAAAAATCTTTTAAGTAGAAACCTTATTCTTATATTAAATCTTTTAATCCAAATATTTCAATTGATTAATATTTCTATTACTCACATAATTCATTCAACTAATGAAATCTGTGCTCATAATTATTAAGAAAATATTATTTATCTCAATGAAGTTTTGATTCCATTAAATTGAGATGTTGGTGAATAGGAAAGTATTTCTACTGCGAAAGATTCTTGGTGGAATGTAAAAAATATTATCTAAGAAATGATGTCAATGAAAAAATTGGTGTACAAAAATTTTAATGCGTTTTCTAGCTTAAAAAAACAATGTGAAACTCTGGAGCAATTTGTATTCTTTCAATTTATTTCAACACATAATTTAAGACTATAAATATATTTTATTTGCAGATTAACTTAAAACTTCTTTTTTCCTCCTTCAGAACCAATTATATTTCTTGAATTTTTTTGTATTTATAAGATTTGTAAACATTCCTTAAGAGGGAAAATAAACTATTTATTAACTTTAAAGTACTTCAATCTACGTTTCTTAATTAACACAAAATCAAATAAAAATTAACTATAGTTTAATCTTTTACAATAGTTACTTAAGAGTTTCTGTAAAATTTATAAACTTTCATGCAAATAAGTCATTCTTTTAACTAAATATTCAATCTTTTAACTAAATATTTAAAGACAAACTTTTTGAGCAATGTAAGAAACTTTATTTAATCCATTATTTAGCAAAATTGGTTTTTTGCTGAAAAACTTTCTATTTAAGAAATTTAAATGTCATTGTGATAAATCTTAACTTGGTACGGAGGTTTATTTTCACACTGAATATTTAATATTTAATTAATCTAAATACTTAAATTTGAATCGCAAAGGTCTGTAAGCCATTTAAACTCATTCTTGTATTTAATTATTTATATAAAAAAATAAAATGGTGTTGTACATGGTTTAATTTTCATAAAATATTTATGCACATTAAGTAAACAAATATAGTAAATAATTTCTCGGTAATATCAACAAATAATTTCATTTCAATAAAGAAAATTTCTACCTTGAAAAGTAATATCTATTTTAAGTATAATGTATACAAATATATGCCGAAGAAAAATAAATTAATTTCCTCAAATTTCTATTTAAATTTCTTATATAATTCATCAATACATTTATCTTCAAAATAAAAAACATTTTGCCTTCATTTAATATGTTTTCCATTTGCCCCATTTACCGGAACCTCATATATTACTCTTGATGTGAAAAATCATTTTCGAAATTTATATAAAATATTTCAAAATTGTGTAAATGATTACGAAATTCTTCATTTCATTAATTACGTTTACTTTGCATAAAATTAAATTTAAAAAATCTTAATTTACTTAATAAGATTAAATATTATAAAAGCAATATTCATCTTACGCTTGGACAATAAATATCAGTTTTTAAATTATATTATATATTTATGTAAGTAATAATAGTTATTCTTTTAATAATTCATAACATTTAAGAACATATGGATTTTAAGTTCAAAATAATGCTTTATTTTAGCCTTGTTCATATTAGAAGCAGTGCCAATTATAATTTTAAATAATTTTTAGCTAATTATAATGTATGGTCAAAAACACTTGGATAAATTAATATTTAGTTAGTTAGTTATCAGTTGTGTTTAAATTGGGTATTATATTTTTAATTCTATTTAATAAAAAATTAAATAGAGCGAATTAAATAAAAACGCTAAGTGAACATATTTTTATAAAGGCATAAAAATGCAAGACCGTGTTTTACTTTAGGGAAGCAATTGGTTGTTATAGAAAATTATGGATTTTTTCCAAATATTTTTATAAATTTAGCCCTCAGATTTCTGTGTAAGTTTTCTTGCATACTTATCCATTTCCACATCAAGAATGAATATAATTGTGTTTCAGAGTAAAGGTGAAATTGCAGGTAAATATTTAAGTATTGTTTGTATGTTTAACCTCTCCTGTTTGTGTGTGTGTGTGTGTGTGTGTGTGGTGTGCGTGCGTGCGTGCGTGCATGTAAAGCAGCTAAAGACTGATATGCAAATTTAAATAGGATAGCATTTGAAGAAATAACACTCAACTAAGACAAAATTTGAAAAATCAGTGACAGGAATGAGATAAAACATTTTAATGCAAAGAAAAAGAAAGACAGGGTATCAGTGTATTTTCTTATTCTTTTATGCATTATTTAATAGATGTAAATTGAACGATAAGCTTTCTAAATAAAGTACAAATTATAGATTTTAAAAAAACTTAAAACATTCTTATGATAAAAAGTTAAGGGTAAGGTCACTTTATATTTACCACTTAAAGCATTTCAAAGGAAATAAATGTAGGTTAAAAACAATTAAATTTTATGATGAGAATTAAAAATGAGAATAAACTCTCTCTCTTTCTCTAAAACTGCATGCAAGTTTGCATTTACGATTTTCCAATTTCTTACCATTAAATAGTAAATGTTCTTTGTTATGAATATAATATTTTTTATGTATTGCTTTCGTTTCTAAAACTAATCAGTTTCTTATCCAGTTGCTTGCTTATATATTAAAAGCTATTTGCAGCTAAATTTACTTCATCTTACAGTCAAAAAATTATAAATAGAGAATACATTCACCATAATACTGAATTTGTAATTTTTTTTACATTATTAATGTCAGTATTTATCAAATGATATTTTCTTTCATTATCTCTTTTTATTTACAATAAATGTAATAGCTGTAATAATCAATAACTTTTAGTTAATACATTTTCCTGATTCTGACAAACCAACCCGAATTTTCATTAAAAAATGCAATTTCAAAAAATGTTTAAAAAATCATTTTAAATATATTGCCTTAGCCAATAAAGTTTTCATGTCATTGATTTTATGTAAAATATTCAATGCTATTATAGGTCTAAGAAATTAAAAAAATTTTACATTATATGCTTGAAAATAGTAATTGCAAAATTTTGAATTGACAACCCTCATTTTAACATAAAATATAGCAAGCCTAGAAAAAATGAAAATCATAGATACACTTCCATCAATAAAAATTCTTTGGATCTCTTAGTTCAAATTTGACACCCTTAATATAATAGTTAATAATTACACGTTCTTGCGTTAATTTTAAATTAAAATTAACTTGTGTTTCAAAAGTATTTAACCGCATGATACTTTTCATTTCAATGTTTTTAATAAATATAATTCCACACGAAATTTAATTTTTTATATTTTTAATTATTTTTACATACACTCCCACACTATAATAAAATAACTTTATTTATAAAGATAAGAATCTTAATTATAGATTTTACACACTAATTTATTAGTTCTTTGAATATTGTTAGAAAATGTAATAACATAAACAATAATAAATCATAATTTCTCTTGAAATTAAATAAGAATGTTTTCTCATTTCCCCAATTTATTATTAATCTAGAATTTAACTCAACATTACTATTTATTCTATTTCTCAATTAAATGTGAAGACAGTTATGGTTGTAGTGTATGTGTTTAATGTATGAGCGCATGTATCAGCACAAAAAATTAAGTTATAGATAAGTCCTTTGCAGCATTGGATAGATAATTTTAAATAAATATTAATGTATAGAGAGAGAGAATCTAATAAAAATATTAATAAAAAATTCTAATTTTGATTGGAACTTATTAGTGAAATTAACTAATAATTTCATACAATAGTTACATTCCATAAAAAATTTTCTCAGTAGAAATTAATTAAAAAAAATGTTTTGGAAATATTTCCCATTTTACATTTGGTAAAATGTGCAAAAAATTGAAAAATGTACTATGTTACAAAGGGGAATAAAAGGAAAAACATTTCTACGCAACAAAAAAATTATTTGTTACAGATTTAAAAACTAATAGAAACCTTTTTATTTTAAATCTCAGAAGCCTTTTTTTAGGAAACTCAAATATGTATTTTAATTACAGTTAATTATTACGATCACTCATCTGATAATGAAACCCACTTTGACCAAAGGGGAAAATAATAAGCAAAGAATAAAAGAACACAGTTTTTACTTTAGATTTTGTAAGATTCACAAATAGAACATTTCATTTTATGATGAAATTTAATCTGAATCAATTTAATCTTATTATCGTGATTATAATTCTGTCGAGAAATAACTCTATATTGTAAATATTTTTTCATAAAACAAAAAGGAAATAGCGATTAAAAAATAGCTAATTACGCAAAAGTTCAACCAACCGTATATATAATTGATAGCACTTAAATCTTCATAAAAAATGTAATCTTCATATAAGGAGTCAGTGACCAATAATTATTATTAAATAATCGTATTTATACATACAATTTTACATTTATGTATTAAAACTTCAATAATATTACATTTTTAATTACACTTATTATATTTCAAATGATTTCTGAAAAGCCATTACTTAAAGCATTTAAAATTACCAATAATTGATCCCCAGAGTAATTTTTAGTTTAGGTTGAGCAAAAATGATAATTATTTCAATATACAATTAATTCATACAAGATATGAAAAGGTCATGAATAATAACGTTTTCAATTCTTGCATCTAAAAAAAAAGTTTTTTTAAAAAAATATTAAGGTACAGTTACATTCTTATTTCAGATTTATTTCAAGTATAAAAATGTTTGTTTGAAACTCAATGTATAATAAAGAATATAATCTATATAGATATTTATATGTTATTCCTAAATCATCACAATGAAAAATTGTGGGAAATATTTCCCTTTAATAGTATGCAAGATTATTTATTTTTTGATGCTTATAAAAATAAAATATACCTGAACAATTATTTTTGAAGCCTTTGATTTTATTTTTATTTTTCTTCATTTTATGTTTTTAAGTAATAAAGTGTAAAAAAAAAAGATATTTCGATATTTTTTTTACATATGATACAATACTTTTATTGTTACATAAGATAGTTTATGTTAATAATTTCTGTATACAAACTTTACAATTATATATCCTTGTATAGAAACTAAACTCTATATCATAAAGAAAATCCTATTGAAATTTCAAAAATGTACTTGCAATAATTTCAGAATATTTTAAAATCAAAAATTGATATTTCATTATTAAATAACTGCTTATGATTTGTGAAGCTTATATAAACATATAATTCTTTTACGCCAGGGAACTTCCCTGCACCCAGCAAATGAGCTATACCAGTATGATGGAAACCACTGGAAAGAAGAACGGAGCTGCTGCAGGAGAACCCCAATTTTGCGACCCCGAGCTCTCAAATACTACCCCATTATGGACAATTCAAATTAAGCTAATAATTCATTACAAATTATTAGGGAAAATCAACAAGTATGTACAAATATTTTTGGAGTAATAAAACAATATTATACTAAGTAAAAAAAGAAAGAAAGAAACTGGTTGGTGAATTACATGAATATAAAAAAATGGTGATTGTGTTACAAACTAAGTGAGATATGAGGGATGAATTACAAAATTTGTGTAAGATATGAAGAAGAGCTATGCAAAGTACGGCAGAGTTTTAGGTAAATGGGTGAGGTAAGAGGATTGATACGACACAGGGTTGGAGGAGTAGTTACTAGCTGGTGTCGTCAAGTAAAAAGACCTTCCTAAATAATTAGAAAATCCACGAGTTGGTTCAGCTTTCTCCTAGAAATCTTGTTATTCAGGATTGCTTTCTTCCACACAACTATTCATGTGGTGGCTGGACATGACAGGTGCCAAGATGCAGTTAATGGGCAAGCCATGATGAAATGGAGAGGATCGCCAATGTCTCCACAAGTGCAATTAGGTGAGACTGCCAGGTTCATTCGATGGAAAAGGGCCATGCCCGGACATAAATAGAATTTTATTTCTTGTCCAGCTTAATGGCTTCATTGAGACAGTAGGTTCCATCTCATGAATAAGGATGTATTATTGTTCTTCCAGCTTTGTTGCCAGTTAACAAGAATCCATTTCTGACATTCTTGTTTGAAACGGCAGAGCGGAAGTGGAACAATGAGAGGCTGGAGTGAGAATGAGACTGCACTCTTCGCTTCCTTATCGGCTTCCTCGTTGCCTTCTGTTCCAGCATGGGCCTTAATCCATTTTAGTTGGATGGACAGGAAATTAACTAATTTAGCTGGGACAGAGAGAGCTATACGGCTTGCTGATGCTGGGTTGCAGATCGATTTAAGTGCTATCTCGCTATCTGACCAAATAGTAACAGGAATTTGTTGCGTTTTTGGAAATTTAACAGCTTCTTTGATTGCAATTATCTCTGCCTGGAAAACAGAGTTCGCGTTGAGGAGTTTCTGCTTCCAAGTGTGGATTTTAGAGTTGCATAGGTAGGCAACAAAAGCTGTGCCTACTCCTTCTTCAAATTTTGATCCATCTGTAAATATGTGTAGAGTGTCCGGCAAAAACTGTAGAGGGTTGCCTCTTCGTCTATTGCGATGAACGTGTTGATATTAAAAAGATCAGGATGATTTGTATCCAGACTTAGTTTCGCCTGGACATCAGATGGTAAGGGGAGAAGTGTTTCTAAGTACTCAAGTCCAGCCCTAGTGAGGTCGATGAGCTTTGCCTCTGCTTCGACTTTCAGATTAAGGGGAGAAGAACAGGAATGAGTTGTAAGTCTGAGGTTTGGGTAGTTCTGAAGGTGTTAGTGATGCTGATAAGAAACTTTCTTTGAATGGATGAAAGCTTTTGAGATGTCTTAGATGTGAGTGAAGTTCTTCAAATGGCAACACCATGGCAGATCATGATTCAATGACTGTCTTGTAGAGCATTATCCGGTAATGTTGGTTAATACCCCATTCATTGTCTGCAATTCTGCGTAATTTTCCTTGTAGAAGTAGCGCTTTATTGCCTTGGAAGATGATATGATTTTTAAAGTTAAGTTTTTTGTCAAGGATCACTCCTAGCAGCTTGATAGGGTTAGTTTTTATCAGTCTGTGATTTCCCCAAAGTATCTGTGTGCCACATTTAAGTTTCGCAACGAGTATGAATTTAGTTTTCTCCAGGAAATTGGATAGATGGTTTTCATCAACCTACGCCTTGAAATCTGTAAGGGCTAGAGTTGAAATCTTTCCCAGCTTCTTTTTCACTTTTGGCGCCAACAACGAATGCAAAATCGTCAGCGAAGGCTTGAAGTTGAATTTGGCTGTTCGTGTCAACATCTTTGCCAGTATAGCCACAGTTGAATTTCAAAGGTGCATCTGCGACAAGATTCCAAGGAATTAGACCACTACAAGACCCCTGTGGACACCCTATGAATTAGTTTCTTGAGACAAGGCTCATATTAGTTGGTAGTAGGACCGTTCTGTCGTTAAGGCTGTCAATTAGAAGGTTTGTAATATTGGCCGGGATAAGGGGCACAGAGTTGCTGCTTAAGTTTATAATGGTTTATATTGTCAAAGGCACCTTTTATGTTTATTGTGATAATTGCAGTGTGGAGATTCTGGCTAAGAAGAGTTAGAATTTTCTGAGTGAGTGTCAAGAGGGCATCGTTGACAGAACGGCATTGTCTAAAGCCCAATTAGTTTTGCTGGAAGAAGCTGTGATTTTCCAAATGAAAATACTGTCTCTTAGTGGCAAGTTTTTCATGGACTTTCCCAAGAGTTGGTTAGTGGGAGATAGATTTATAGGAGCTGACATTAGACTTGTCTTTGCCTTCTTTATAGAACAGAATAATAATTCCAACCTTGAAGCAGCGAAGAAAATAGGAAAACGACAGGCATTTTTTGAACAAACTATGCAGGATGTTGGGGAATGACCTTTTGATGGTTTGAATAATAATATTGTCAACCAAATCGAAGCGTGGAGCTTTGCCTTTCTTAGGGTGTTAATAACTCTCGCTATTTCTTGTTTGCTGAAACAAAGAATGGTTAAAGTACATTTGAAACAAAGGCTTGGTTATGGGTGGTGAGGAAAAGTTTTCCAGAATATTTTCTGCAATTTCCAGATCACTTCCCTTTCGGCTCCCAATAGAATCAACAAAGAGATGTGAAGGTGGAACGACCTTTTTGAAGATTGCATTATAAACTTTGCCATAGGGAGAGATTGCAGCACTGCAAAATTCCTTCCAGTTCTTTTATGTGCTTCTAAGTTGTTTGGTGTAAATTGCACGTTTGGTCTTATATTGTTGATGTAACACATCTTTATCTTATGCTGGGGCCCTTTGATAACGCCCCTGAAGGCTCAAAGTTCTTTTCTTGCTATCTGGAGAGGTTGCTTCCACCATGTAGGGGTGATCTTATGTTTAGTTCCTTTGATTTTGTAACAAGAATTACAGCAATATGTAATAGTAGTGTAATGATTTCGACGACTCGAGATGGCGCTGCAGAGACAGCAACACGAGATTTTTTAAAGAAATAAAATAACGAGCTGATCGGCGAAACTTGGAAGTGATTCAGAACAGCCCTTTTGAAAATGTAATAGTGGTGTTCCTATTACAAAATGTTCCTGTAAATTTATGTTATGTTGTGTGCAATCATAGATGATTATAAAAAAAATTGATTGCTCATATGTTGTGTGATAAATTCACGGTGGAAATTTAATTCAGCGTCAGAACAGTAGAGTGAAGTATTGAGGCAACTTCTTTCAGATCAGTGAAATTGTGACAGTTAGCAATTGACTGGGTTAGATTAGTGATATGGCGCTGGAGAAATTAGCAAAGCTTATCATGTCCACCAAATTTTGTTTTATATCTTTTAAATTGGAAGAAGGTTGTTCTATTGTTGAATATAACCTTTATATATTGATGATCACTTAAAGTCTCCTCGTCCAAAACTTCCCCAAGTGATATCTTTAGCTATTTCAGCATTCGTGACTAACGTTAAGTCTGGGCTTGTTGAAATTCATTGGTGAAAGTTGGTGAGGAGTTTTGTGAGTTGAGGATAAAAAGGTCATTGGCTAGGATGAAATCCACTGCTTGTTCCCCTCGAGAACCATTATTGGGGTAACCCCAGATTTGGTAGTGGGCATTCAGATCCGCGCCAATGATAGTATTTCCTGAACAAGCAGTTCTAAGAACATTATCCAATTCGCTTAGAGTTATGGAAAGGTCTGTAGTAGTGGCCACAGGTGAACTCCTTGCTCTGTGATTTGGAGGAGGTTTGTAGGCTGAAATGATGTTCAATGAGGCCTTCTCAATGGTTATCTTAATCATTACAGTTGTTTCTGAGCTGTGGAGAAAGGATGTTTTAAGTTTCTGGGAAGTGCAAATAATTTCTGCCTTGTGGTTGATTGAAGACCAGCAAGACCAATTCTTCGGGTTGCATGAAATTTTAACATCATCCAGTAGAAAATGTTCTTCTAAAATAAAAACGTCAACCTTATGGTCTTCTGCTATAATCTAGAGGAAACCCATAGGCAGCTTTGATTTCCTGGTATTTATTTGAATGATCGTGAGAGAGTCTTGAACATTTCTGATGAAATACGATTGGATAAGTGGATGGATGGAATGATTTATGGCATATGGATTTCCGAAAAAATTACTAAGTTGTGAGATCATATTCTGAGTTCTTGGTCAGATGATTGCAATTATTACCATGTAAGCAATTCTATTTTATAATAACAAATTCTTCAAAGAAATCTAAATAATTTTTTTTAAATAATTTACATTTATAGCCACTAATTACAAGCGCCCATTATAACAATCATTTTATCAAGAATACAGTACGTGAAATAATTATAGTAGAATTATGTATAATTTTTTTTCCCTCAAAATTTATAATTAATGCAATTTTTGATTTGAAGAACAAAATTTTGCATAAAATACAAAATATATTAAATATTATTGTAAAATTTGTTTCTTAATTAAATAACGTTGTATTCATTAGCTGAATACTTTTAAATTAATTAAATTGCTTTTTTTCCAGGCTAGAAGTCTTTTTTCATATTTCATTCTCCTGTAAAATTAAATCACGTATTATCCCCCATTTTCTCCTCCCACGCTGTAGATTGCCTTAGCCCAGGACTTGTGAAAAACCGGTTCCAGAGAGAAAAAAATGAAAATATTGAACAGAGATGAGGGATTGAGATGCCAGAATCAGTTTAAAATGCCGATGTAAAAGCCTGAATCTCATGCTACAAGAAAAACTGCTCATTATTTAAGTCTGATGTACTACTGAATTTTAGACATTGAAAACTCTCAAAGTGGAAGTAACTTTGGGTCCCAAAGGGGAAGTAAAATCCTATGAGATCTCAAATTAGGAAGATGAAATATCCTCCTGTAATGTAGGCTTGTGGATCGTGAAAACAGTGTCGATGCAATGAACCAAATAAGTTTGTGAAGTTCTCAAAAAGGGCAGCCTAGTAATTAAACTTTTACCTTGCTCGATGTTATTTTTTAAATAATTTAATTTTCCAATCAGTAAGTTTGTTTTTCCATTGGAGTATCACTTATTTTAATTAGTGTAAATTATGAATACCGCGTGAGAATTTAATGATACTGTTATTAATGTTTAAATGTTTGGAATATTGTATGTAAAATAAATTTTGTATGTATGTAAATAGATTGATAATTTTTCTATCAAAAGCAAATCTTAATTACAAAAACATAGCCAGTTTCTGCATTTATTTTCAGGATTGAATCTAAATAAGAAATAAAAAAGAAATCTAAATAATAATAATGAAAGAATGTAAATAATTGAATCTAAATAAGTAATGAAAAATAAGAAATACGCAAAGCAATGTTAAAAAATAATACATTATTTAAATTCAAAAGATTATTTTAAACACTAGAGGATAAGTGTATTTAACTATGCAACAATAAAATGAAATTATCAGCATATCTATAAATTATAAATCATGAAAAAGCATAAACAAGATTTTAGATGACTTGGCAAGTAAAATTATTTACAAAGTTGTATAGTTAGATTAAATATTTTGCCTTTAATTTCCAAATACAGTAAAGTGTCTTATGTTTTATAAATTACACATATTTTATGTTTTATGAATAACTATAAATATATGCTGTATATATAAAGAAATTAATAAAGACTCTAAGCTAAATTTGAGACAGTATTTATTAAAGTTTAAACTTATAGAAACGTTTGTTACTTTAATTTTTTCGATTTGTTTTATGAGAAAGTTTGCATAAAAATAATGAAGTAATCGTAAAATATTTTGAATTAATTTATACTGATAAAAAATATTATTATTATATGATAAAAAAACAATAGTAACTATTTAGACATAATTGGCTACATTTATGCGTCTTTTTACAATTTTCCATATTCTTTCTGTTGGAAGAAAAATATTAAAAACTTTCATTTTCTAATGTAAAAGGGACATTTTTTGCATTTCCAACGAATTAATATCCACAAAAATACCTGCATTTTTAAAGAAAATTATAAAACATTCATTAGTTACTATACTTTATTCCATTTCTCAAAGCGAATATAATATAACATATGTGTATATATATACATATATATATATATATATATATATATATATATATATATATATATATATATATATATATATATATATATATATATATATATATATATATATATGACAAACGAAATTATGAACATGATTGAAATTAATTAGTTTAATCTAATTAAAATTAAAATAATTAATAACAAAGTAATACAATTAAAGATTATCAATTCAAATATGTCAAAAGATTTTAAAAAATTATTTCACTTATTTCGTTTAAATTTTACACATTGTAAGTGACAGTAAACATTAAAAACGCTTTCAAAAGTAAATATGAAATTAGGAAACTAAACATATAAATGAATCTTAATATATAATAATGAAACAAAATATTCATAGCTTAAAAATTCCCATCCACCATACTGATACAGTCATTCATAAAATTAATTGAAATTATCTTAACTGTCTTTGGTTTAAAAATAAAAGTAAGTTTCTTATTTTCGTTTATCGAAAAATATTATGTTTGTTCCTATTTGATTCCAGATTTTCTGTCATCTTAAACAAGAGCTATAATATTTCTGCAAGCTAACTGTTGAAACACTTACAAAAATAATTGGCTATTAACTTCTGAATTTTGACTTAATGGTTTCTGGATTGCAATAAGCAAAACTGTACTTTGTACTGTTTAGAAGTTTATCGCTAAACATCATGGATATACTCAGTTTTTCAGTTAACAAGAGGCAAGTTGATTATAGCGAACAATTCTGGAGCTCTATGGTAAGGAACTTGAATTGGTAAAGTTCTCACATTGAAGAAAATGGGAGGATCTTAGTAATTTAGAAGCAGGAACCCAGCAGAAGATCATCAAACTTGGCCTCCCTCCTCTACAGTTAAAGTTTCAAATAAAAGACATTGCAACTGCGAAATATTTTATGCTCTCCAGCCTGAGTTTGTGAATACGATGAATCTTCGGCTGGGTCAAGAATCAAACTCACAACCTTCCTATCAGGAAAAAGCCAAATCAGTCAGTGTAAAGCAACTAGAAAAATGGCAAATATGACAGTATAAATTAAGTAGTAAAATCTTTTCCCATTTTCCCTAAAAAAAAATTCTTAAAATTGATTATCAAAATGTTATCAATACACAAAATAGCAGAAGAGAAAACTTATGAAAATATAAAAATACAAAAAACTTAAAATGAAAGCGGTGAAATCATATAAGCGGCAGGAAATATAAGTATAAAAATATAAGTAAAAACATAACAGTAAGGAAACTTTACTTAAGAGTATGATCGTTAGTAGAACATATGAGAAGATGAGATGCAGATTCTGTTGATACGAAGATCCGAGCACCATAAAAGTAAAAGTCTGTCTTGGCCCTCAATTGTGACAGAGCCTCTAGAACCACAACTTCCAGACCAGCAAGAGGCCACACTAAGGATCTCATCCATTTCAAAGCCCGGAAAATCTTCGAGGTTTTCTCTAAATGTCAGACTAAGCAGGCTTCTCCTAATCACATCCTGGACTGATTAGGGTTTTCTAAAGAGGATATATACTCATCCTCTCTACTGGTCATGGATTTCCTTTGGGTCATCGGTCTGATGCACTTTGTCTGACTTCGTCAGACATTTGGAGGATAAGCCAAAACAATTTATGAAAATAATTATTATGATTCTAAGTAACATAATATACTAATCAACGCTTCAGAATACACAAGATTTGAATTCAGGAAATCTGAATGATAAATTAAAAGATCAGCTACATTATAGGGTACCAAAAAATAAATAAAGTTTTAGAAAAATTTCACTTTAACAACTCATATCTTTTTGTATTGATAAATTTTTGAATAAATTTTAATTCATAATTCGATGTTTAACTAATACCATCAGTTCTCGCGACTTTAACAACAGGCGACAATAATTTTATAAAGGCTTCTGCAGCGGCATGCATTATAGATAATGGAATTTCATTCCATATTTTTAGTAGTAAATTTTCTAATTTAATCATGAAATTTTGATTTAGGTTTGTTCAAGTTATTGTCCACATGACTCCATGTGCAATTTTCCAGTAAAAATAAATAATGGGCAATTCTGTTTCTGATCCTCTGTGGAAATAAAAAATGGATAATTCTGTTTGCGCTACAGTTGAACAATGTTTACTTTGTAAGTGTCGAATCTTATCTAATTGGAAATGGATCATTCTTAAAAAGTCTTTTGGCTTCTTTAATTCTGTGAGATTTCAAAACTTTTTCTAAATGACAGTTTTTGTCAGTTTTAACTCTTCCTTCAATAAAAGTAGGAGTTTTCTTCTTTTGCTTATAGTTCCTCACACCATCACCAGAATTCTTCATACAACACTTGAATAATTCGTTTTGTTAAAGAGAAATTCTGCATTAATTTTGCATTAATCCTGCCGTTTTATCTATTATAATATGCATGTTGAAAAATAATTTTTCACTCTAAAATATAATCTCATTGGCAGAATGTTTTTCAGCAGCTCTTTGCAATTTGTTAGTCTTAGAACTTTGTATCCATGGAAAAATTTTTTTCTTGTATGTTTCTGATTTTAAATCTAATTCAATGATGATTCAAGCCATATTTTTTTTAAGAAAAAAAAATTATGCGTTGTCAAAAAAAGTGTTACGATTTTTTTCTGGCAGAGTCTACCGAATTTCTTTGAATTCTTTCACGCGGCATATTTTATAAACTTTTTTTGCTCATATACTGTGTTTTTTTTTTCATCATTACGTAAGTATTTTTACGCTATCTTTTTCTTCAAGACATTTTATGTTCTTTCAATTACGCTTTTTAACATATTTTATTTTTTTTTAATTTTACAATTTAAGTCCCTTTCACATTGTTTAGCACCCCTGCTAATAATACAAAAAATTTAAGGGATTTTAAATGAAAAAAGTCAGAAAATTAAAATAATGTTATTAAATGTTGTCAACATTTGAGGAATTTTTTAAATAAAAGCTTTGCAAAAAAAAGAGTTTTGCCGTCAATTATTTATAGCCACACCATTTATAAATTTGCAACGTATTTTACGTAAAATTTGATTTTTATAAATATTTTTATGTCAAAAATGTCTTGAAAACAATTTTTAACACCAATATAAAAGATAATGTATAAGGAAAATATTTTCAACACAAATCTTTCAAACAACATACATAAAAATATAAGTGAAAAACTTTACTAACAGGAGATACTTATTTTCAAAGATTTGTACGCAATATGACGAAATATTATCTAAAGAATAATGCATATATTTTCATAACATTTTGCGACTATAAAAGTAAATATCAGCAAACTATATTCTGTATCTTAGCAGTTAGAAATTTACGATTAACAGCACGTGACATTTGAATAGTAACCAATATTATTCGGACTTAATCAACACATCAACTTAAAAGCTTATTCTAAAATCGAATTACTTAAAATTTAGAAATTGTTATTAATGAAACTATATTTAAATGAATTTCCAGCAATCTTTTTCTGTTTTAGACATTAAAAACGCACATTATGCATACAATGAAATGTTACCGTCTTAAGTAAAGAAACATCTCAAAATAATGAGATGTCTTAAATTGCTTTCAAAATTTAGGTTATCATTTACAGTAAAATTAAGGCTAACATTTAAATCTTTACATTCATATTTACCAGAAAATATTTAATATTTATTTTTTAATCTATATTATTATATATTTGTGTAACATGGAAACATGAAATGTGAAAGGAAAGAAAGAACTATAACTATAATAGTTATGAATATATACAGGGAAGAATTACACACACACACACACACATATATATATATATATATATATATATATATATATATATATATATATATATTTTAATTATATATGTATATATATATATATATATATATATATATATATATATATATATATATATATACAGATTTGAATTCGTTATGTATATATATATATATATAACGAATTCAAATCTGAGAAGAAAGTGTAAGAAGCAAACTTTTAAAATAAGCAGTCTGTATGCATTTCAAGTGCATCAAATATTTTACTTTTACAATAGGATAGTGTACAAATTTCAAATAAAATGCAACATACACCAGTTTTTTTCTATTTTTCTAAGAATATTTTGCACGGAATGTTTTTTTGAAAATAAATCAAAGAATATAATCATTAATATGCATAAATAGATACATTTTCATAAGAAAAATAATCTGAGTTTAAGAATTTTGCAATTCAATTTAATAGTTTCATTTTAAAATTTGTAGTTTTGACTTCATGGAATATTTCTTAAAATGTTTATTGAATAAACTCAGACACTATGCACTCGAGATAAAACTTGATGTTACATAAAAGCACAGTTTAATAACAACTCTATAATTTAATTTATTTTCTCGAGAAGATATATGACGATTTATTTATTTTCTTGCCGAAGCAAAATTCCCCTTAAAATGTTTGATATTCAGGATTTGAATATATTGTTTGTATATTCATTAATTTACACTTAGAAATAGAATGTAATTTAATTAGTGAAAATGTTTTTAAATAATTCTACAAAGACAATTTCTAGTTCTCGATAAGTGATATTAAATGTTTAATCAGATGCATTCTAACATTGTTCATTTTTATATTTAATTTCGTTCCTTAAACACTATTCTAGTACAAACACTACACATGCAAAAGAAAATATAATATTTAATTTACATAAATCCATTAAAATTACATATATAAAGAAGACAAAACATGTTTATTTTTACATATACATAATTAAGTTCCTTATTTAATTTAATGAAAAAGAAGAAAACGTTCATCACGCCTTTCCGAAAACAAAAGCCTTACAGATGAAAATCATGATAATATATTTAGTTTAATCCATTTCGGTATTGAAACAGTTGTTTCCTCGTTGCTTGACTTCTAAATACGTTTTTAAGTTATATTACATTAAAAAAATATTTTTTTTGAATGTGTCCATCATGAGAACATAATAATTATGTAACTTATACGAAACTTATTCATTTGAGTTACGTGCATTCCCTTATTGAAGGGTTTTCATTTCCCTTATTGTATGGTATTCCTTTTAGTTTTGCACATGTAACATAACAGGTTACGCTGAATTAAAACAACAGCAATTATCTTTTCAGAAACAATTTCTTTACAAAAACAATTTTTTTTAAAGTACATACAAAGTTCTCAGTATTTTAAGTTTAATAAAACCCCAACAAGTAAATTTGTCTTATATTATTTATTGCGATTTATATTAATGATTTCTTTATTAAAATAAACAATTCTAGCAAATATAATGATATAGATAAGGATTTTAATCTCCTCACATATTTATCACAAATGTTACAAAAATTATGATATATTATGCATAGGATTAAGACAAAATTATGTTTATAATTATATTTATATAAATATATTTATAATCAATCCTACATAATTATATTATAATTATGTAGGATTAAGACCATAACAAAATTATGGTTGAGACAAAATTTTAATTATTTAAATGGATTCCTTATTCGAAACAAATAGTGAACTTTAAAACATGAAGTAATAGTCAAATATATGTTTTTCGTGAAAAGACTTTATAAATAATTTTAAAGAAATCATGAAAAATTTATGTCAGTTATTGCTTACTGGGATATTAGCATTTATGGTGCTTAGTTAATTTTAAAATATGAATACAATTACACAAATCTTAGATATATCGTCAGATTAAAATCTTAACATTCTATAATCATCTAAGCATTCATAATGAAAATGATTTATCTATATTTTTATGCTGACCTCTTTTTTCGTTGTTTAAAGTCAAAATATGTAAATTGTACTTTTTGTTATAACCTCATCTATAATCCCCATAACGGGCAACAAAAAAATAACAAATTAATATCGTAAATATTCAATTTTCAGGGTGCATTGTTTAAAAAGATTTACGTTTTTAGAAAATACTAAAAATAAAACCTACATTTTACTTATGCTTTATAAACTAAATAATCATCACTTATTGTAAAAGATTATTTAAAAGACAATGTTCTGTAGTAAACTGCTTAGCAGTCACTTCGATTCTCGATTGTGTAGGTATAATGTAATAGCACCTTTTTCAATGAAACAAAATTAAATATAGTTGTATTTGACAGTTTTTTGCTTTTGGGACTTGTGACCTTAATATTATTTTAACTAACAAAATTAACACTGAGTCATCTTTTGTACCAACTAGCTTTAACTTTGTTTAGCATTTAGCTTGTTTAACTTTGTTTATCACTCTTCATGCAATTTTTGCACAAAAAAAAATCAATTGGAGTATATATAATTTTTAATAAAATTTGGAAAACCATTCAAATCATCATATTTATATCATATTATTTTCACTTTTCCGTTAAAAAATGCTATTTATTTATATTCATAAGCTGGGGTGTAAAGGCAAAAAAGCATAAAAATAAGGTATGGAATGCCTTTCCTTGAAATGTATTAAATTTATAAACTTTTATTGCTGAATATATGATACATTCTTACCTTTCCCAAAGAACGACAAAAAGAAAATTATTTTATAGTATTTGATATTCAATGAACTTTTAGCTATTCCTCTGAGTTTTCTCTTTGATTGGTTAGGTTATACCTTCCAAGCAATATAATTTTTGAATGTGATAAATAAAGTCAAATGGGTTGGTCTCTTTTATTCCTTTATGGATGTCAGTTTAATATGCAAAGGAAATTTTGTGATAGTAATTTTTCTTTACATTTTTATGAAATAATTTTCTGTATCTATTAAATTGCTGATTGAGAAATTTTCATTTATAGTTCAAGCATCAAAATAACGAAAACATGTTTTATAAATATCTTTTTCATAATTGCCTTTATAAACATGTATTTTGTATGCAACAGTAAAAGTCATTTTATGTACTTCGAAAAATTTTCATTTTTCTAGATTTTCTTTAAGACAATGACATAAGCCATGTTGCAAGCAATAATATTACAGCTAACAAAAATCGACAATGTTTTTTACTTCTCTAAACAAGTAGTAGTAAAATAAATTACATAAACAACCTACCCAAAACTTAGGATGGTTAGACAGCCAATTATTCAAAGATATTTCCTGCCAAAGCAAAACATCGACTTGCTTTCAAATAAGACTCTATAAGATTAGGGCTTATACAATATACAGTGAGAATGAATTGACAATTCCACTTAAGGAAATAGACAAATAGACTTTGTTTCTTCAGTCACGAATAAAATAGAGATGAGCTGAATGATGTTAGTCACACTTGACTGCAAATAAAGTTAAGAGTATGATAAAGCAGCAGATATATATATATATGTGTGTGTGTGTGTATAATATATATATATATATATAGTAGACTAATTTTAAAGAGACATGGTTTTCGTAAAAAAATTTAAGAAAGCTAAAAATATACATTTATTTTCAACAAAGTGCAATTTATTAGTAATATTAATTTTGCTTACGTTAAAATGGTTCAAACAACTGAATTGCTTAGAAATGTAAATAATTTTTGTAAATATTTTAAATTCAACTTATAATGATATTGCTTAGAAATTGTTAAACATTTCTTACAAATAACTATTTCATAAACATTTTAAAACTATGGTATACTACTTATTACATCTCTAATAGATTTAACAGCGTTTAAAATCAGCTCAGTTTGAACTTATCAGATAACCTTATCGGTTGAGTTAAGATAATAATAGAATATACTATCGAGATAGAAATATTTTCAGATTACAATTTGTGGGTCATACGCAGCATTTAAATCTGAAAATAATTGCAATTCAATAAACAGTGTTCAGAAAATTCTGCCGTGAACTCCAGATCAGAAAATGTGATAGTGTAAAATTTTGTAAATTAGTAAATTTTTTTCTGTCTATTGTCCATTTTTGGAAGTAATAAAAAGGTCAAATAGTTCTTTAATTAATACTTTTTATGTGCTTATTTATTTATCTTTATAATTATTTAAAATTTAAAAAGTAGAAAAAACTTTAAACTAATTTCTTAAATAGTCATTAAATATAAAAATAGTACAATGTAAAATTTATCAAATCGCAATATAATTTGTTCATGTAGCTTTGGTAACAAATAAATTTGCCTATACAAAGCTTAACAAGTCTGAAAATAATTTTATAGCATCAAAATTTCATTTCAAAAATTTATTACAGCAAAACATTAAGAACTGCAATATTTTTTCATTTACTTTGAATATATGTATGCATGCAAACAATAAATATAAAAAGAATAAAATTAACTGAAAATTTACAAATAATTTTATAATTATGGGATTTAAAACTTTTAATTCTCTTATATCGATACAAAAGTTAAAAAACAATATATTTAATAATCTTCATCAATAAGCCTGATTTAGTCAAATGCCAGAAAACACAGAATACATTTTCATTTTGGTTTTTCTGAATTTTCACATCTGAACATTTTAAGAATATTAATTCATGCTTTTATCTTAAAATGATAAAGAACTTATTAACGTTGAAACTGAAAGCAATTTTGTAAATAGATCATAAAATGAAACAAATTGATTTTTTATGACTAAATTTTAATAAAAATTGGTATTTTTCATTATACAACTTAACACAAAATTTGGTCGTTCGAAATTATTTTTCATTATAAAAATCAAATTATCTGCTCTTACGGCTTACAAATTCACTAAGCATTTCTTTATTCTTATGAGATTGTACAAAATAAAAAATTCTATTTTCGATAATTTTCTTTTGTTGCATCTGGACTTATGTGAAAAACAGTTAATAAAGTTGAAAATATTTTTGCAATTAATCCAAATTCACTTTTTAATATTTATAGAATTTCCGGGTTTGATTTCAAATTTCAAAATTACAACTGTCTGCCATTCCAGTAGCCAAAGTCCATAGAATTCCAAGAAAAACGTCCAATCTTCAGTATGGGGTGATTGATCGAACTTTAAAATCTGGAAGAATTCAATTAAACTTATAAAAGTATTCAATGCTTTATTTTCTTGAAAATTTCTGTCACAAGTTTATACTAATTGTGATTTTGCAGATGAAATACATATTTTTTGCAATATCATATCAATTTTTTTATGGAAATTCTTGATCCTACTTTTATTCTTGATCTAAATTTTATTCTTGATCCTACTTAAATTATAGTTGTGAACTAATTTTCATAATTTTATATCAGATATTTTAATGTAAAATTATCATTAACAGTAAGTTCTTACAAACTAAGATTATTAAATTAAAATTTTGGAATCATTTAAATTTCCTGATCTACTTCATTACTTTTCAATGCAATGCATAATGCATTAACAATAACATAATGGGAATTATCCTTCATTTGTGAATGTTAAGCTTCAAATAAAACAGAATAGTTAATAATTCTTATAAGTAAAATTAATTTCCCAATTTGATTTTTCTTTTACTAAAATTTATTTCAGATTCATTTTAAAGAGTAAAAATATTTTTTATAATATTTCAGTTGCAAACATTTAAAATTCTTAGTGTTATATTAAATGTTCTAGACAACGTTACATAAAAATTGTACACTAATTTTCATTTCCAAATTGTGGACTGAGTTTCATAAGCAAACCTATTATGGGTTATATGTGTTACCGTTGAGGCATTTTTCACTGCAGTAATTAGTGGTCGAATATCTCTCGAATTTACATTTTCCATTTCAAGTCATTTCGTCACAACTAGTTAGAAACTTTTGATACATTATATGCTCTTAGAGTACTTTATCATCAAATCCACATGGAAAATTATCTCAAGATTCAGCTTTCAAATATTTTATCTGTTGGAAACTGAATGGGAAAATAACCAGTCAAAATAATTTTCTCTTTTAAAACAAGTTTCTTTTTACCAAAAGAATCTTGATTTAAAAAGGAAAAACAATCCTTGCTTTAAATAGGAAAGAGCAATTTAGCTTTAAGCCTTTTCAATCCAAATTGTCTCTGGACTTGACACGCTAACTGTCTCAACTCTGATGAGAATTGGAAACAAAGAATACAAAATATGACCATCTATGGTCATATTTTCGTATAAAAAAAGAGTAAAAATTGAGATGATCAATAGGAAAACAAAAAAAAATGTGCGTGATCTCTGCTAAATCTATTTATAACTAATGCTGAAACATATAATGATTGCATAATAGATAATGTTAAAAAGGGGAGTATTACATATAGGTTAATGCTTCAATCATTTTCTTTCTAATTGATAAACAGACAAATGACAGTTTCAAGATATTTCTCTTACATTTTAAAACTTTTGAAAATGTTATACACTTTTTGTAATTAAAAATACTTTATTATGTTCATTTTGTATTTCTAAATTGTGAAAATCAACGAACAAGAAAATGTGATTAAATGGAAAAACAAATAAAAATCATTTCAAATAGGCATTTGTATTTCTTCTTCGTGTTTCATAAGATATAATAAGTTCACATAAGTAAGATAGTTTCATTGAGAAAGATTTTTCTCATAGGTGGTAAATCATAATCAGCATCATAATAGAAAAACTGAAACTCCATTATTCACCCTCAAAAGTATACATCGAAAAATAGAATATTCTTTATTAATTTCTTATTGTTTCATACATAAATTGATTCAACATTTCCACGCAGAAGTTATCTTAATAATAGAATATCTTATACCCCAAATCTTGAAATAAATATTAGGTAATTTTGACGTTTTCAAAACTTTTACAGATAAGCGACTTATTTGACTCTATCAACCTTATATTCCAAAACTTTGCAGATTTTATTATTTAATGGTCAACAGATAAAAATTGAATCTTTGTGAATTACTTTAAAAGAAAGACAGAAAAAAGTATCAATTTTAAATTTAGTTTTAACTATGGGGGCAGAAAACATAAAATTTTTCAAGTTCATAAATGCTTTTTTCCACTAGTAATATATCCTTATTTATTTCAGTGTTTTGGGAAAAACTATTCAAAATTATATAAGTAAAGCAAAGCCACATAAGCATTTTAAAATGTAAAAATTTGTGATTTGTTAAATAAGGTATTAGGTTAACTACTTTTATTATATCTTTGATTTTATAATTGCCAACATAGCAATCAATATATAAAGCCTTGGTTAGTGAAGAATAGTTTTGTGATCTCGATACGTTAAATAAACGGATTTCAAATTAATGAAATGTATGCTTTCTTAATCTAATTTAGTTGAATTATTATTCCTTGGAAAATTCCTGCCAATTATTTTGCGAAACAAATATTATAAGTTATTTTTTATTCAAGATTTTGAAAATTTGTGATAGCTTATATTAAAACTTGAAAGAGAGAAATATTTTATAAACAGAAGAGCATTACAAAATTATATATTGTGACTAGATAGTTTTTAAATTCAATTGATATAACTAAAAACCATTATTTGATGAAAAATGTCGTCAATATTTTGGAAAGTTATATTACCAAATTTTTAAAGAAAAAATATATACCAAATACAATTGATTTTTCAAAAAATTTATTATACACATCTCGTTTCCAATTATAAAATAAAAAAAATTTAATTATTATATTTATCTAATTCCATTGATAGTTGAAAACATTTTCTAAAACAATTAGTTAATGTAAATGAAAATTTGGAATTATTTTTAAGACAGTTTATTCTAAAAATTAAAGCGTGCTTTTGATATTTGTAATGTGTATAATTACTTTTTAAGAATGATGTGATTTTGTACAATTAATATATTTAAGATCCTCAGTTTATTTTTAATTATATAAATAAAGATAAAAAATATGTAACCATCACATAATTAGAAAAAATATAGTCAAAACAAAAATTACTTATATAAATAAATAAATAGACAAACATTTTCGCTTATAATTTTTTGCATTTTCATATGAATTTGATGTTTTGTCTTTAAAATTAAAAAAGACCTGTTTTTTTTTTTTCTAATGAAATATTTTAGTATTGAAATGAATCTACATCATTTAGTAATTATTGATAGGTTTCCTTCATTAATATATATTTAATTACTTGAATTTTATCTTAAGGAAATAAAATAGTTAGTGATACACACATATATTTTTTATTATTTATTTTATTATTACATTATATTAAATCTACCAAAATAAATGCATTTAAGAATGAAAGAATTTATATTACGTTTAAAGACAAATTTCATAAGAGAAAATATCTTTCAAAATATGTCATTCAGATGTCAATCCATGAATGTCATGAGTACATTGATAACTATTAAAACTTCAAAATTAACAATTATAGTTTGCACTTTTCACATAATTTTAGAAAATCCTATAAACACATTACAAAAATTATAAAATGATTCATTAAAGCGCGTGTTACCTAATATATTTATATTTTGTATACTATCAAATGCATAAAATATCAAGTTGCGTAAAATTACTACTTGCGAATATCAAGAACGATGCATTTACATTAACATTGCACTTGTATTTGTATTGAATTGCACTTGTACTGAGTATACAAATTAAAAAATATATTTGTCTTGAATATATGAAAGTGAAAAATTTGTAAATTAAATATTTAATTTTCCTTCTTCGATTATCGAAGAATTGCATTTTTGAAATCATTTTTATTACATTTCTTTTGTAAAAAAAATGTAAAATTGGCAGTACGTTATACGTAACCTATTTCTACAGTGATTTTATTTCTGAAGCCTTTTCCCGGAAAAGATATTTCTACTTGTAAGCACAAAATTATCATACATAGACATGTGTAATACAGATATGAATGAAAGAAAATTTATTTTTAAAGTTTAACTTCAATCAATTCATCGCTTTGTAAAATTTCCGATCTTCATTAATATAATATGACATATTCATTTATATCTTTATAGTTAAGCGATATGTTCGTTTATATTAAGAAATTCGTTTCGTGGTAATCATAAGCATTATAACAATTTAATAATGCGTATTTAACTTATGAAGACGAGTGGCTTATAAATAGCACTACGCAATCCTAAGAGACAGGTTCCAGATTCAATTCTCGGGCTTGGCACTGTCCATTAAGATTTTCAACCCTTCATTGAATCAATAAACCTGAATACCAAGTGTGTTTGGGAAATAAACACTAGGGGTTTCACGTTAGGCTGACCAGCTAACTGGGACTAATGATTCACACCCAAAAGCCCTAGGTCAGGGAAACAGATATGGTCCCTTTAGGTCTTGGCAAACAAATGGGCTGTTGTGCCAATTGTCAATTTTTTTATTTATTTAATTTGTAAGAATTGTCTATAATTTCAGAATTATCCAAGAAAAACTGCTAACATTAAAATATTGTAAGTTTAATTTAGGGATATATTGCAATATATTTAATAAAAGCAATTTTTGCATACTGATATTAAATATCTAATTGTACTAACACATTATACTTCCATTTTTAAAGTTTTACAGTATTATTTACAGTTCTCCTTTGTTAAAATTATAATTATATTTGTAAATTAATTTAATTACTTCAGATTAATTTATTTCCGATTAATTTTTTATTTGATAAGTTATTGATGTTTGGATACTTGACAAATGGTTAAAATGAAAAACTTCGCTAGGATTCATTAATTTTGTTGATTGTAACAAAATGCGCCCTTTTTTTGTTCGATAAAATATTCTGTTTTATTCAGATTATTTAATGACTGAATAATATTTGCTATAAATAAATGTGTACATTATCTATGTAGAATTATCTTTGTTTTTATTTTATTTGTTATTATAATTAATACTGCGCCATGATGAGAAATTTCAGGAAACAATGTCGATTTAGGAATTCCAATACAAAGCAAACGAATTGAAAAAATAGTAATTCTAATCAATCAAGCACTCTATGAATAAATTAAAGAAAATCAACTAAAAATCACTCTTGACAAGACTACATACCAAACTTTTGCTTTCAATCATGTATAAAGTGGAAAACTTCACGAATAATACAATTATCATCTTGGTGTCAGACTAGGTTTTTACTTAAGAGAAAAACTCTGACAGAGACGTATTAATATTGTAATTTATGAAATTTATAGAGGAGAAATTTTGAATAAAATATATAGTGTATACTCGAAGTCAAATGTTTGCCACGGTTGAAATATTTCAGTAAGAAATGGAATACGTTGCGATCAATGAAATATTTATTCCAGGAATTATGAATACTTCTCCGGTACTTAATAGTATTTATCCTAACAAGCAATAAACCATAAAGAGAAAATATTCAAGAGAGAGTTTTAAATACTATATGAGAAATTTATCAAATTCCCATTCACTCAGTCATGGAAAAATTATACGTTCAGATCTAGAAAACAAGGGAAGAATCTTTGCACAAAAATTTTATATTTAAGTTAAGCTATTGCCTGTTAGATTTTCCAACAAAAGAGGTATGGAAACTAAAATTCTCATTATATCTGAGATTACATAAATTGAATATTCAATTGTTATATAAAAAACAGGATTAATAAATGTTGGAATAAAAGCAGAAGCTATGCAGACAATTTATTCCGGATATCCGGGTAATAATTTGCTAAAACTATGTACTGAAGTATTGAAAATTCTCTATAAAATTTGGGCTAGAGTGTATTCAGAGCTTTCTACATTTGATATCAATTCTAATTCTCATAAATCCATTTCTGATTACCTTTGATGGAAAAGACTATTTGTCTCACTGTGGGTTCCAACTCACGGAAGCTAAATGGGGGTTATTTTTTCAAAGTTGTCTTGTGGCAGTGGTAGTCGACTAGTTAAGGCATAGGCCTTCCATCCAAGAGCTCGATTCCCATTGCAACCGAAAACCCACTGAATACATATGATATACGTGCTTGTTGAATCTCTGGAATCATAAGTCCTGTGGTCCGTCGCTGAGCAGTTACCATGGGTATAATGGTCTAGAGGAAATTTTCTTCTCCTCCAAATTAATACTAAAATTAAGGATATGGATCCTCTGGTGGTGCCATCTGTCAGACCAGTCTTAGCACAAAGACGTGCTTTCACTTTCGTGGTACTCTGGTTAAAATGAAAAACGCATCCTTCTAACTTAATTTCACATAGCCATCCGTTAGCTAGATTGGCTTGTTCAAGTATCCTAAACAACAACAACAAAAGCTAATTAAATAACTGTAAGGAATCAATATTTTACCTAAAAAGGGAACTGAAACGTTACAATTGGAAAATAATAAGATACTTGTAATAATTGAATTAATACTAAAACAAATGTTACGAAAAAATATTTGACATTAAATCATTTGATGAAACATGGATTAAGAAGTGAAGATTGTCAGAATGTAATATCTAGCTCTTCAAGATCCATTGAAATGGAAGCATTTCGCTTGGAGACAACATTATTGTTTCGCTAGATATCTACGTCACATTTGTGTACATGATATCCTCTTGAGACCTTCATGCAGCCCTTCAGAATTTGGAAATCGATTAAGAAAGCCATAATAATATCCAATGACTGAATAACGCTTAAATTCAATGTTGTCAAACATTTTTGTATTTTATAATTTACTTTTCTGTAATCATCATTATGCACTGTATTTTTGTATTTTATAACACAATAATTGTATTTTTTTAATACAATTTTATGCTTATTTTATACTCTAATGCATGATTATTAATTGTATTTATTTTATTATACTTTTATTTTTATGGTGCGAGAACGCTATTGACTTATAATCTCGTGCATTTGTAATGAAAGAAAAGATAAAAAGAAATAAGTTAAATGGTTTTGAAAACTTTGCCTCTTTATTTAATTTGTTACGATATTTTCTATTTTAGTTTGATTTGAATAGAACTTTGTAATATTTTAAAGCAATTTAATTTCTATAAACTAATAAAGATTTTTTTTAATTTCACTTTTTACCTGAAGAAATGACTGAAATAATTTAAAGATTTTTATAGATTTTTTAATAGTTTTAATTGCATCTGGAATAAATAAACTAAAAATACATCGTTTCTTTAAAATAACAATTTATTGAATACTACATTAGATGAAAAGACAAAATATGCTCTTTAAAATTGCTAATGAACTTTTATTTCTTAGATTAAATAATACAATAAAAAAGTCATCGATATTCTTCATTATAAAAATTAATGCTTAAAATCATTATATATATATATATATATATATATATATATATATACATATATATATATATATATATATATATATATATATATATATATATACATATATATACATACATACGTATGTATGTATGTATATCATTAAATCATTAAATTGATTAAATTTTTCTACCGAATATTTATGTATGCATGTATTGTTTAATTGTTTTTTTATTTAATTAATCAATAAGCGCATGATGCCATATCAAAATTTAAAAATTATTTCATTCTGTAACATAATTTCACTCTACTCCCAACACAACTTTAATTATAAATTTACTAGTAAACGTTAAGCAACATTTGCTAATTCAGTTTCGTTATTTTCCTGCCATAAAAGTTCAAAGCTTTCATGAATTAAATTAACCAAAATTAGTAAGTTCATCTAATGAAAACGCACTTAATAATCTTAATCAGTTATTCCTTTCACAAAAAGTAGTTTCTCGTCTAAATTATTACATTCTTTTTTATAAAGTGCTCTAAAAATTATGAAAATATTAAACTATAATCATCACTAATCAACCAGATTGAAACATTTCATGCTCAAATAATTTGATTAAAGTGAAAGAAATCTTTCTATATCCCTTTTCATGAGAGACTACACTTACATGTAAATTAATGTAGGTAAAAAATAATAATCAATTACAAATGAAAAAAAAATTGGAGCTCTAAAATTCTAATATTTATTCTTAAATATGTTTTAACTAAAATAATTTAGAATTGATTCATGTAGATTTTAATAAAATCTCTGTGCATCTATGAGAGTTTCTTGTACTTATTTCGTAATTTTTAAATATTAGAATATTTCTTAATTCTTTAATTTAAAGAGTTGTTAAATAAACTCCTAATTTCTTAAATAAATGATGTATTTTGAATTTTTAATAATCTAAATATTCCATTATTTTTATTCTTCATAGGCAATATGGCAATATACTGAGTTGAAATATATTAAGCAATTTTCTGAAGTAGAATGTGTATATATATATATATATATATATATATATATATATATATATATATATATATATATAATATATAATATATATATATATATATATATATAATATATAATATATATATATATATATATATATATTTCAGTAAAAGTAAGCTGAGAAATTTTCAGCTTTCTACGGCTTAAATAGATAAATGTATAGTTATTACTCAAATAATGGCTATATTAATGCAAACTTGAATATTTTTTACAGCTTACTACGTAATCATGAAGTATTTTTCATTATTCTTCAAAGTTTTCATAAAATAGTTTTATTTAATTTATTTTTGGTTGAAGCACAATAAATATTTAATGAGCAAAGGATAATTATTATTTTAAGCAAAGATAAAATTATGTTATGAGGAAGTCTGATAGCATTTGATAAAATAGTTCATTATATTTACAAAAATATTTTATAACTCTATAATAAAAATAGCATGAATTCCTGTTAATTTTATATTAAATAGGAGAAAAAGCAAGAGATTAACCTGTTATACAAATTATAATTATATACATAAACTAGTTTCAATAATTATACAAAAATCCTTCTTTTTTTCAAAACGAATATTTACATGCGCATATTATTATTTAATTTTACAGTTTCTGGTTTTGTTTTGTCAGACAATGAAATGAATATTTTATAAAAATTTATATGGTGCTTAAAAACATGTATTAGTTTTTTATTAAAACTAAAATAAATTTCAATATTCAAATCTCCCATGAAAATCAATATTAAAAACTCAATATAACATAAAACTTCGTGAATAAGTAATATTTAATAATTAATAAAAAATTGTAATTTAATACCTTTGCATGATTTACATTTTCTGGTAAACAAAATTTTACTACAATATTCAGAATAAAATCAATGATTAATGTGGAATCAAACGAGTAACATCTTATTTATTTCATTTTCCTGTGTTTTAAATTAAACTAGGGAGAGAAAAAAATTTGAATTTGGCAACGCTGAAAAAAATAATCCTTGAAATTATGAAAATGACTGGGAAAAGTATGTTTTTTCTGTTATTCTGTTACGCAGATGATGTATGCCTCCCCGAGAGTAAATATTCAAAAAATAAATATTACACCTTTAGTGTTAATGAAAATGATAAAATCTATAAAAATTTACATTTTAAATTTTTTTTATTTCTTGTGTCACTATTTTTTTAACTTTTTGTGGCGAATTTTTATTTAAGTATGGGTAATACAAATGGCAAATTTAAAAACTAGTTTGTATGTGATAAAATATTCATGTACTTAATAGAGTGAAAACGTAAAACATTCATATAAATTTATCTAAAATATGCAACTTGAAAAGTACTTATTTAAAATGTATTCATTATAAAAATAAATTCCTTTTAGAATTATAGAAAGCAATTAATTTTTTGCATAAAATATCCTAGTTTTATATTCTAAGCAATCAAACCTAATCTAAGCATATTTATTATTTATGTGAAAATAATTATATAACAAATAAAGAGCAATTTGTCACATTCTTAGAATTTTTTAGTAAGAGAATCGTAACAAAAAGATTTTGCTTAAATATATTAAATGTTATCGGATTTTTTTTTTCGTAACAAATAATCTCTTTTCAATCTTAAAATAATTACTGTCCACATTTTAAAGTTAAAAATATTCATCAAAAGATAAGCATTGCAATTATGTTCCTTAACATATAGCTGAAAAAAGAAAATTATTTTCATAATGTTTGCTTAAAAATACAAATTTAGAATACATGTATACACATAAAATGTATTCTTTCAGTTTCATTAGTTTTAGTTTATTTTTTATTATTTAAGTAAAAGAATTAAAGGTTATCGCTTTTCAATTATCTATTATTTAATTACTGATGGATAATTATACTCGTAAGATGTCTCAAGACCTTATGAAAAAATAAAATTTATATCTAACCATTAAGACTGAAGAGATTATTTAGTGTAATCAAAAATATCATAAATTTAATTTGCATTTTAAATTTTAATTTTTTTAAATTAGAAAATGCTTAAGAGTTTCCAGCATTTAGCAATCAAGAAAATTATATCATTCGAGATATATTATTTAAATTTATTTTTCTATTCATTTTTTCTCAGTAATTCATAAAATGTATAAAAAAAAATAAACAATGATTATTTTTAAGTTCATTTTTAGAAATCTCAATTGCAAATTATTCTAAATAAACTAATTATGTATTTGTATGAATTTAAAGTGATTTTGAAATATTCCTGTTTTTCAATAGGGATATTTTTCTAATCCTAAATAATTATTAATTTATTTATTTATTTCTCAATCTTGATATTTTAATCTATATTACTCTTATAAAGAATTTTGTAAGATGTTGCTTATTTTAAATTCTTCTATACGTAAATTAAAATTATTTCCAATAAAATTAAAAAACATTTGCTTATTTATTTTATTGAGTCGTCTTATTTTATTTATTGGTCTATTTATTTTTTTATTTATCAAAACACAGTGCTTGAGGAATTAATTAATAATTATTAATTAATTTATCAAGTGCTCCCTCTTGATATTTTAATTTTTATTACTCTTATAAATTGTTATCTAAGGTATTCCTTAATTTAAATTCTTGTAAGTATATTCAAATATTTCTAATAGAATTATAAAATCTGTGCTTATGTATTTTATTTTGTCATCACATTTAGTTCACATAAGACCAAAAGTATTAAATTTATATATGCAAATATATTAAAAAATGAAATTATATTATTTTAATTTAGTAAAAAAATTAGAGAGAAAATATTACTGAATTTAAATACAACGAATTTAAATTGCAGAGTTTAAAAATTTAGTTCCAAAATACTATGAAGCTCAAAAATTAATTTTATTTAAAAATATTTTATATAGATTAAAAGTTCCAATTAATGCAATAATATTTTTATTTTTGGATTAATTATTTCTTTGAAAAAATATTTGAAAAGAAACTTTTTATTATATCCTTAGTTAAAACTAACCAAAAAATTTGAATTATATAATATTATTAAATAGATATGAGGATAAACATATCCAGCATATATTTTTCTCAAAAACAAGCAAAGATACTTTAAAATGAATTACTTTTAATTTAGTTATAAACATAGAAATTAAGTAGTTTTCATGTTTAAATGTAAAAAAGTAAATATGTCATTATAGACAATAGAATAATAAGCAATACAATTTAGCAGTAGTTGTAAAAAAACAAAATTACTTTATTAGTTTGCATAAAGTCAAATTACAAGGATTCAAAATAAATTTACAAGAAACAGTAACACTGTTTATAAACTTTTTATCAGTATTTATTAAATTCAAAATAATACAAATATAATTTGTCACATAAGTTTTTATTATAAAACCTGCTGAAAAGAATTGTGCCTTTACGCTCTTTCAAAATAAATTAATAAATCTGAATCATATATTATCATTAATTAGATAAAAGATTAAAGAAAGCTTGCATATCTTTTTCTCAAGAACAAATTAAGATTACTGAAAAATAAATCTTTTATTCAAATCATAAAAATGCAACCTAGGTAGTAGAATGTAATAACGTAAAAATTGTAAAGAAACATTTTATTTATAACTATATAATTCACTAACAAAATTATTTTATGAGATTAATTTATATTTTAAATTTTGTTAAATTTTCAAGTTACATTAAATTTTGTTTGCATGAACTTAAATTACAGAAAATTAATATATAAGTCTCAAGAAATCCTAACGTAAATTTAAAAATTTTTTATCCATATACATTGTTAAATTCAAAATAATGTATGTATAATAATTTTTAATATCGCATTGTATTTCCTACTATGAAATTTGGCTGAAAATGAAAATTCGTATTATATACTCTACTAAAATAAGTCAATAAATCTGAATCATGTTTCATCATTAAACAGATATGAGAATAAGCATAATCCATATATTTCTAAATTTTGTTTCACATCTTTCTCTCAAAGATAACCTAAAACTTTAAAATAAATCACTTTTATCTCAGAAAATAAACACTGGTAATATTTTAAACTACATAAATAAAGGATATTTAAATAAACATGAATAAATTAATAAACATTTGTCCGAAACATATATGATAATATAACACATATGAGAATGAATATAAAATCTATATTTCCCAACTTTCATTCCCACTCCTCAAGGATTTTAAATTATTTATTTAAAATCATTGAGATATAGATAGGAATAAATCTATACCTCAAGGGTTTTAAATTATTTACTTAAAATTGCTGAGATATAGATAGGAAGAAATCTATACCTCAAGGATTTTAAATTATTTACTTAAAATCGTTGAGATATAGAGAGGAAGAAATCTATACCTCAAGGATTTTAAATTATTTACTTAAAATCGTTGAGATATAGATAGGAAGAAATCTATACCTCAAGTATTTTAAATTATTTATTTAAAATCCTTGATATATAGGTAAGAATAAATCTAAACCTCAAGGATATTAAATTATTTATTTAAAATCGTTGAGATATAGATAGGAAGAAATCTATATCTCAAGTATTATTCCAATAATAAAAATTCAAGCATTTTGCAAGTAAAGTAAATAAGTAGAAATGCAATGTATGGAATCTGCCCATAAAAATCTAACAAGGAAATATCTTCCTGAATAGAATTTAAAACTGTTCTCAAATTAAATACAATTCGAAGATTAAGAAGTGAATGTTTAGGATGTCACTTAAATCACAATAAATTATTTTGAAGCAATGGTTATTTAAATACATCCATTTATAATTCGGTGAAGATTTACTAAAAAAATCTTAAAAGATGGAATAAAATTTAAAGGAACTGTAATTAAATTCAAAATTTCAAATTACATGTGTAGATATCATAAAAATAATCGCATCAATGTTTATTTTTAAAGGACAATAACTGTGTTGAAATGCACGAACTGAATGATCTCCTCCAACACATCCAAATCTCCTCGCTACTGTGCAAGTTTCTGTTGATGAATGTGCTCGGTGGATCTGCTTTTATAACGACTGACATTCCTACTTTCGACTGACCAATGTCTCAACCAAATCATACACTAATTTGCATACTTATTCTCACTTTATTCAATAACGTCATGAAAACAGCGAGAAATTTCTTGTTTACTTTATACAACATTAATGCATTTAATTACAACCAATTGTGAGTTATATAATTCACATTACTTTTTTGTGAATTAAATACAATTATTTGATTCCGTATAATACCATAAATTTAACTGTTTTGAATAAATTCAAATAGAAATTTTTCTGTACAGTTTAAAAAATAATGTCAAAGCAATTATAAACTTTATTTTGATGTCTTTGATGAATTTTACTTTGAATTTCTTTACTTTACTATGTTTAATGAATTAATATTAATCTTATATATTCCTAAATACTGGAAATTAGTTAATTCTAAAAATATCAACTAAGCTATCTTAAATATATTTTGATAAAAAGTTGGGATATATTCCAATTAAATTTTAAAAGATCAAAATGATTTAAGTTTATTTTATGGTATGACATTGGAAAGTTTGATAATTTTCATTATTGAAAGTTTGACCTAACTTTAACTCATTAACTATAACTTATGGATAATAGTTACGTAATGCTCAACTATACTTCAGGGTATATAATTATATTTTCTATTGACATGATATCAAGTAATATTACTGAATTCACATATTAAAGATTAGTGAATGCTATAAAAAAATAAAAAGAGTAAATCTTTGAAGGAATATCCTGAAATTTCATAGTTATTAGTAAAATTGAACGCTAAAGTGTGAATGATTTATTGGATTAGAAATAAATCATGAAGTCAGTTTGAATGCTAAATAAAATATGATACTTGACAGCAATAAAAGGCAATTTAAACATTTGACAACTAGCATTTATACTTTTTTTTCTAAAGCATTTGAAAAAAAACAAGTGATAAATAATGTTTGAAAGAGGCATACTTGAAAGGGCATCAATCTGAATATATCGCTTTTATTACAACTACCCTTTGGTTTCTCCTTTAGAAAATATTCTTCATCGTTAAATTCATTGGAAATATGCGTGGTATATTTAATTATTTTCTATAGTTTTTTTTAATTTAAGATTAGTTTTTAAATACTTTTAAAGTGGTGGATGAGCATGCAAAAAATTAATATTTTTGAGAGGGCATTAAGTTTGAATGTATTCTTTTTTCCCCGAAACTGTTTTTATTTTTATTCTAGAAAAATATTTTTTCGTCATTAAATTTATTGAAATTGTGAATGTCTATAAAATTATTTTCTATAGTTTTTTATTTTTAATTTTTGAATTTATAACAAAATTACCAACATCGCTATAAGATTTTTTTACAAAACTTTGATTTAAGTTTTGTTATGAAAAAAAGTAAAGCAAAAGAGTTAAATCATTGGTGGAATTTTCACAATTTTTATAATTTTGTAAATACGAGTTTTTATACATTTATGTACAAGACTGTTGAAAAATATGGATAACTTACATTGAGCATAATATAAGAACTTAATATGTTCAAAAGCATACTTCACAAGCCAGCCATGAGCTCTTTCAATTTTTAATAGATTATCATGAAAGATTCAGTTATTAAGGACATATTTTGATCCAAATTTCAGAAGCTACCTAAAGAGCGAAAGATTTTCCAAACTCACATGGTAGCAACGCTTGAATATATTGTAAACTAAGTTAATTATCTCATTTTGTCTGCGAGAAAAGTCCTAACACACAAAAATTAATTGAATAATATCTAATAAAATAACATTTTTGATTGATCTGAATGAAATTTTTATATTGTTTATCTGTTAACTTTTTTGGGAGTATCTCGATTGAGAATGGTAGTGTGAAACTTATACCATGAAATGAAATTTATACTAGGATGTTGATCTCTGACTAACTTAAATTATATACCATATTACATTTTGAAATTTCAAACACTGGTAATTAATTTAATCAGTAAATAGTGATGGTAAATATTCATTTTTATGTTACGTATATAGTGATTATATCGAAATACAAGATATCATCTACATCCTTTTGGCCAGTTATCATACTTATTTAATTCATTTTCTTTTAAAAGTATGAGTAATATTTATGAGTAGCATAGAGATGTATCTAATTCATCAAAAGAAATGGATTTCTTCTATTAACACAAGATCAAGTGAGGACAATTAAGTAAATCTGCCAGTTCATACAATGTCTTCACGCTAATAATAGAAGATACTAAAGTATTATTGAATATATCTCGCGATTATCTACTGCTTCAAACATCCAAAATCTTACTTCAGTATTTGGTTTGAACATAAGTAATAATATAGGATGAAAAATATGAATTAATCAAATGAATTTCTTCCCAGAAATTTACAGATATTTATTTTTACCATCACTAGATATAGATAACTATAACTACCAAGTTATAGAAGAAATTTATATTTATATATTTTCCCTTAATTGTGAACTATGATTGACTTCTTACATTTACTAGGAAATGAAAATTTATATTTTGAAACTTTTATTTTCCTTTTTATATGTTTTAATTAACAATATATCACATTAATTTGAACAATTCAAATTCCATTAAATGTCAAATTGAAAATTTTTCGTATATTAAAAACTTAATGTTTTATTTTAGCGGGAAATAAAAGTGCAAGTTTAGTCAATATAAAGACTTTTATATTGACTAAACTTGACAAAGACAAAGAGAGAATTTAAAAATGTAAAATGGTTGAACTATTTTTACTAAAAATAAATTCGTCAAAAGAAACATTCAATAAACCAGAAATAAATACTACTTTAAAAGGGGAAGTTTCTAATTGTATTTAAATTATCGAAGCTTCTTCTTACATTAAATTTAAATTTCTTTTTTTTCGAACATAAAAATGAATCATTTGGAAAAGTTATTTTTTTAAAAACAAATATAATTAAGGCATATAATTAAAAAAAATATTTTACATTAATAAAAGTTTGTGAACAAGAAAAATCTTTACTTTTAATCTTTAAAATAATAGGAATTAATATAAAATTTGATCACAAATATTTCCTAATAATACTTTTCGAAAATAATTTACTCTGCATTAAAAGGGGATAATTAAAAACCTATTTTATGAGCATCATTTATCATATGTATACACATACAACATAACTAACTAGTATGAATCATTTAAATGCCTAGTTTATACCTATAAATTAGCTTTGATTATTTTTATTAGGGGATTCACTCCGAATCTAAATTGATAAAATGTTAACTATATTACATCTTTGTCTCTGTTGTATAAAGTAATAAAAGAACCAGGCAACAAAGAGAACCGATGAGACATTACAATATTCTGAAAATAAATTCATGAATTTCTATCGTCTTTTTGTTTTCCATCTTAAAACACATAAGTTAAAGATTATTTAATCAAACCTTTTCCTTAACGGATTAGATTTTAAAGTGAAAAATATAATGAATAAGATAAAAAAAAATAAAGCTTTAAGCAATACAAAATAATTAATTATAACATTGAAGCATTCGGCGACCTATGAAAAAATGAAATATTCTTAAAACATTAAACATTTCGTCAGAAGTTTTCAAATCATTTTAATTTAAATTTGATTATTTTTTTCATTTATCCATTTTCATAAATATTCAAATTAGTATAATAGATAAAAAAAAAGTCTGAAGAAAGAAAAAACATTCTTAAATTTTTTAATTTAATCCAAAATAATGCAAAAAAAAATTGCAAGGTGAATTTATTAATTTTAGAATAACATAGACCTATAAATAAACCGATTAAGTTATTTATCAGAATGAAATATGTTCAAAAAATAGTAATTTGAAATCATAATAAAAAAAATTTTGAAATTCTCATATATGTTTACAGTTTTCTAAATTATTAATATATTCAAAATCAATGTTAAAGAGAACATCATAATTAATAACTCAGATTAACAGAAAATTACATTATCATGAGTATATATAATTTAATTTTTATACAAAAGTAAAATATGGTCTTTAAAAATTTTAAATAAAATTGAAATGGTCATTAAGAGTAAAATGCATTAAGAATATAATATACATAGTTAATATAAACAAGTTTTGAATAAAAAAAATTGAGTAAATTCTTTTTTGCAAGGAATAAATGAAGATAATAAAAAAAAACTAAATTTTCTGTCAAAATGTTGATTAATATTAGGCCTCAGAAGAAAGAGAGAATAGTAAATAGTAGCAAACATGTAAAATAATGACGTAAAATGAAAAATTTTAATTTTCTTAAAAATAGTTTAAAATTTAGAGTACAAATAGTTAAAATAGAATTTTTTTAAGGAAATAAAATAAGAATAGGAAATAAAATTATTAATTTATATTTAAATTACGTATTGCTATAAAAAAATAACGAATTTTCTCACTTTACATTCACTTTTGAATTTTATGGATTGTATTATATTTTTAATAAAAACACCTGTTATAAACATGAGGTTATCAGTAGTACTTCTCTGTCTTTATAAATATACCAATCCTTCATAACAACATATTTAATTTACCCCTGTATTTCAGAAAACTAACTTTTACTTAAGTATTACGGATTTGTAAAATTCTTTTAAATTTTTCAACGCATCAAAAATCATATGAATTATTTTTTAATATTCAGCGCTGTCCTTTTAACATCTACATTTTATTCAAAGAATATATTTTCAGTATTTGGTAACATTATTTTATTTAACGATTGTTTTGTTCATGTCGTCAAAACAGTTCTGTTCAATTTTGGAATAAAACAAAATGCAAACTTTTCTAAGACAACAATAAGAAACTTTACTAAATATTATATAACTGTCATTATTAATATTAATTTCTTAACAGCGTGAGGCCAGTTTGTATATTCCAATTCCAATATTATTATCATGTTCTAAAATCTGATCTGTTTGTAACATAATTACATGAATTATTATTATTATTATTATTATATTACGGAATTATATGTGATAAGTCACTTTCATTAAATGCTAACTTAATATACCTCAAATTATTAATTGTATTGTATTCAGCTTATTTCATATAAGCCCAACAAACGTTCTTGTACCATATATAAAATTTGAAAACAGAGGATTTAAAAAATGAATTTTATCCAGTTTAAACATATCCCAAATAATTTTGCTTATGTTCATACGAAAAAAATTTATAAGAAATTATTTCTATTTCATGCATGTTATCATTTTTAGTTTTGTTCATTCTCATTGTATTGAAATTCTCTATTAATTTATATTTATATATGAGAAAATTTAAAAATTTTGTGAAATTAATAAGAGGAAAAAAGGACAGAATCACATTCGTCGTCTCACAGAATCCTAGATTAAATTACTGATAAATATCTAAAACACTGTTGACTTATATAAGAACCCTGTGTGTGGAAACATTTAAAATAATAATAATAATAATTACACTTTGGGGATAAGGGCTGGTAGTTTGATGAGATAAATTACTGATTTCATGACTAAATGACAGCGGAATCGAAACCTGATTAAAGTGAAAATCTCCATAGTCCCAAATGGTGGCCAAATCATGTAAACAAAAGTTACTTTGCCCTCTAAATGCACTATGTCTTCAAAATAAAATAATAGGAATGATAAGAAAAATTTTGAGGATCCTCTGATTGGCTCCTTCTTCTAAATAAAGTGTAAGACCATGATAGCCTAGTGGTTAGGGTACCATGATAGCCTATAGTGGTTAGGTATATGCTCATTAAATCTTTCGATTCCCCAGATTTAATGAGCATATATATAATATATTCGGTGGGACTTTAGCGGAATTAGCAATAGAACTCAGTCTTTCCGGATGAAAAGACTGAGTTCTATTGCTAATTCCGCTAAAGTCCCACCGAATATATTATATATATGCTCATTAAATCTGGGAAATCGAAAGTGTTGTGGTTGATCAGTGAGAAGTTACCATGGGTGTAATGATCTGAATAAATTTTCCACCCCCACTAGATCAAATTCAAAATTAAGTGAGTGAATCCTCTGGTGGTGCCATCCATTAGAGGAATATTAGAGCAAAGACTTGCTTTCAACTTCGTGGTTTTCTGTTTAAAACGACAGACACACCTTTCTGACTGAAATTCACATAGCCGTCAGTTAGCGACCTAGGCTTGTCCAAACGCTCTAACAACAACAAATTAATTGGACCTACTAATTTTATAACAATGATGATAAATCTACTGAGTTCACAATGACTTAAATAACTATCTATAATGCTCCTTGTGTAATGCCAAAAAATGACATAAACTTTGTAGACAGATAATAGGAAAAACACACATTTTACGAGTATATATAAAATATCTCAGTTAATCTTCCTAATCAAGAGCTTATCGAGAGGTGATCAAAAATATCCAGTAAAATGTAAAGAAATGAGGAATTACAAAAATAGATTCCATTTGAAAACCATCTAAGAAATAATATTCCCATTTTACTATGTGCTATACCATAATAACTAATTGATTTGTTCTTTATAGCTTATATATATATATAAATATATAATATATATATTATATATTTATATATATATATATATATATATATATATATATATATATATATATAAATGGTGATTGATTCCAATTTTTATGCCACAACCTTTAATTTCTCTTGCTCTAGTTTTCTTATCTTTTAAGAAATGTTCTGTTAATATATTGCTAGTTGTATGCATTTATGATACCAATTTGAAATATTTATTTATTTTATGAATCCACCCCTTTTTGACTAAAAAATAATTACAATGCTAAAATTAAACTAATAATTTTAACATATATATTTTAAGCAAGAATAATTAAAGATCTTAGAATTTAATACAAATACATAACCTCAATGAATTTATCAACTGTAATAAGTTACGTGTGTGTGTGTGTGTGTGTGTGTGTGTGTGTGTGTGTGTGTGTGTGTGTGTGTGTGTGTGTGTGTGTGTGTGTGTGTGTGTGTGTGTGTGTGTGTGTGTGTGTGTGTGTGTGTGTGTGTGTGTGTGTGTGTGTGTGTGTTTAAATATAGACATAGTAACATTACTAATTTAACTATGAATTAATGTGAAAAAACTAATTTAGATTTCATTATCAGTTCTCAACTTATATTGCCACTACAAGCATATAGTTATTCGGATTATATTTATGTTCAATTTGAGTTGATTTTTCAATCATAAAAATGACATTAAAGTTACGAATAACTAAGCATCAGGTTTCGTTAGAAAAATAGTAACATATTTATAATGCCTTAAATAGTGTGATAGTTTATTATAAAGATATTGAATCTATCATTTTCCTTTCAGTATGTAATTTATAGGACATTAATGAGAAAGAAGTTTTAGTATCAAGATTTTAAAAAATAAAATATGAATTTTGCTTATTTAAATATATATCTTTCTAAAATAAAACTTAAAAACTTGACTAAAATAAAAAATAAAGATCCCTCATCTCTTTACTTAGTTTTCTGCGATTAACGAAGAATTAAATGCATTCCTTGTTTTTGAATGTTTTTGAATTCTTGAGTAAGTATTACAAATTACAAAAAAATGTAATTTTAATTAAATATAATTTAAGAAATTGTCTTGTATGATTCAACATTTTCACCACCATTTGTATTATAATTTAATGCTTGAGGGAACTTCTTAATATAAATACGATATAAATCAATGCACAGTAAAAATATCATAAAAAGGATGAATAAGTATGCAGAACTTCGTCTATATCGTGATTTCCTAAATAAAAAAATCAAATGAGAAAATTCTTTAACTTAGTTTTGTCCATATTATAAAGAAGAAATTTTTTTTAAATTCAGCGTACTTCTACAAACTAACATAAAATCATATTTAGCTATTTGAAGACTTATTTATTCGAATACAAGTAAAAAGTAATTTTCTAAGTAGTACCCATCTCATTCAACAAATGAAATCTTAAATATTATTTTTCTCATTTCTTCTCCTTACAAGTCTAATATTTTTACAAAATTTTGAGATAGTAAATGTTTCAGGTCTGAAGTTAGAAATATTTTAATTTTACAACAAAACACATTTTTGTTCAAAAGTTGACATTTTAAAAATAAATTTTTAATGTCCTATTTATGAACATGATGGCATTTTCTTTAATATTTAAATGCGAAAGAAGAAGAATGGCGTCAAATTTCAGTCGAAAGTTTTTTAAGTCACCTAAAATATAAATTTTTAAAGAGCGATTTTTCATTCGTGACTAGAGCTTAAGATGAAACATTGTGAAACAATTTATGCATGAAACAGTATAAAATCAGGAATTTTGATTCAAGAAATTTGAAGATTGATATGGGAGTAGATTTGATTTTTACATTGGCAGATAAAAAATTAAAATCCTAATTGAAATATCAACCGTCTCACACACACACACACATAAAGTTAAATAAAATCACAATAGTTGAATTGCAATTTAACAATTAATAATTTCTTAAAATTTAGAAATCTAAATGTTTTTAGTTTCAACTTTTAGTTCAAATTTTAATTATTAAACAAAAAATATCACTATACAAATTAAACATTTAATTCAATTCTTCATTTATACTTTACACTAAAAACACTTTATTAATATACTTTTTATATGACTTACAATAGTAAATTATAGATAAATTTGTTTTTATATAATTTAATAATTCTTTAAAATTGAACTTAAACTTTTCAAAGTGAAATTTTCCAGTGAAAATTTTAAGTGCAAGAATACTATAATAGTTTACTATCTACTTTCTTACGCAACACTATTCCTAATAATGATAAAACATAAAAAATTATTTTTAACATATCCAGAATATTAATTATTTAAATGCAGGTTTCAAGTGAAATTAATGCAAGCTAAAATTAATTAATCAATTTATCATTTAAAAAAAGATCCCGTAGCACATTTAAGAAATATTTTACTTTTTGGATGATATAAGTTTTGATTTAAATAAAATATGCTAAATTTTCGTGGCAAAGATTCAAAATAATTATAAATAAATAAGACTAATTTAACCAACTAAATACGTAATGCTTTAACATATCGATAAATATTATCTTTACACTAAAAAACTTTGATATTATCATCCTGACTTTTTTTTAGTTCTTGACTAATTCAAGACTGTGAAATAATGATAAATTAATCATATTATTTTGTTGACTGAACATATCTTTCTTTATTTCTGGAAAATCAAAATCCTAAATTATTCTCTTAAAAATAGCTTCCAAAATTTCAACAAATAAAAGTTTCTTATTGTTTCATGTTACCTTTCTCTTTTGGCAATTCAGTTTCATTTATATATAGAAAAGTACAATCAAAATATTCATTTTATTTTGCTCATAATTATAATCTAAGTTGAAGGAATCACTCCATATCCTTCAATAATTTGCTGTAACAAATGATGGCTTATCTCAGCTCTTGGCGATTGAAAAGGGAGCAATTATCAACTCCATTTTAGAATTCAATCTCCTAATGACCAAGAGAAACCAGCTGCAAGCTTAGACAAGCTTGTAAATTTGGACCGGCTGTCTGTTAGACAAGGTGACTGAAGAGTTTCAGTTAAGCCCCTGCAAATAGGGAATAAATCTGCTTGGCTCACAAGTGGAAGACATTAAATGTTCGATAACTCATTAATTAAGTTCTATCCCTTTATAGTCTCTACAAACCAATTGAAGGCAAACAACTCGAATGTAAGGAAGTATAAATTAATTTTGGAAATTTTATAGATTGTATAGATAAAAAATGCTGTATTTCAGTATGAAACTATGTATAAATAGCATTTATTCAATATAGAATCTATTTAAAACAAAATTTGTTGATTGTCCATGCTAATTTTTCACTTTGAATAAAATATTAACTTACCATACAAATTCATTGGAACACTCCTTTATCAAAAACTATAATATACCTGCATTTTTTTACTAAATTTAAAGGGAATTCAATATGAGAAATCTATTATGAAATAAATGTAACAATCGTCATTTCACTTGGTAACTAACAAAATCTCAAATAGGAACCTATAAAATAGAGTCTTAATATTATAGCTTTAAAACTTTATTGTAAAGTTTAAATGATTTTAAAATAAAAGGTTAGAAAATACTAATTAATAATTTAAATTTTAAAATTTCTATTAAAAAATTTTTATTTCTAAAATTTGAAAAATGCTTAGTTTTACTCGTAGTTTTACGAAATCTTTTACATTTTTTATCTCAAATTTACTTAGCTTTGATTCATAAGTCAAACTTAAAACTAAGAAGAAATGACTCTGCATAACATAATTACTGAGAAGGATATATTAAAGTTCACAACAGAGAACGGAGAAATGAAACATATTTATAATTATTTTCTGTTATTTATTGTCATGAGAAATATCATCGTTTATAATTAACTTGTAACTGTAATTTTTTTAAATTATTACTCTCATAGTTTTATTTGTTAAATTTTGGTAGAATATAATGCTTCAAAATATATGATAATGTTATAATCTACAAAAACTCTATAATATTTTTAAAAATTGCATATTTGATTATGGTGACAAATTTTAGTTGCATCAATGAGAATAAAAATGTTAATATAGTTGAAATATATAAGAATTAATCTAAGTTTAATTATCTTTTACATAGTAACATAGAAACCACCCAAATGTAGAGTCAGAGTTCTTGAACTGGGAGATTGCCAAATACATTGGTCTTTAATTGTGAATTCATTGTGTTTATCAAACTAAAACTGAATGTCAAACTGTTTCTAAAGTAAAATGTTTTTGAAATACTGTTTCAAACCCTCTGCCATAAATTCAAAAAAATTTTAGCAACAAATAAACTTAGATTTTGAAGGGATTCCTTATGTTAAGCTAAAAATACTTCTCAATCATAAATAACCTTTATTTCACTTAATATAATGTTTTCTGACTGAACGGTAAAGCTACAGATATTAATAAGATTTTTCTTGCGATATAGTGAATGTGTTATCTCTATTCATGTAGAAATTTAATATTACTTTAAATATTTTAAATTGATCTTAAAATTAAAATAAATTTTCGTTCTAAATATATGCATTTGACTAAAATAGATAATGTTAATTTATTTGAACTTGAATTAATATATATAACAAACTTTATAATAATATCTTGAAACAATATTTTAATAATTCTACCTAAATATTTTTAATTTTTAGACTTTGAATTTTTTAAATCCTTCATTTAAGTGCAGCCTATTTAATAAATTCTGTATATTTTTATTATATATAGTTTAATGTGTATATTTATTATGTTTATTTTATGCTAGCTATTAAAATATATTTTTAAATTATTCATTTAAAATATATATTATATTTATATGCTAAGATAAATTGTCAAGTATCTAAATTGCTTTAGGAAAATAATTCCTATTGTACTGAAATTGAAAATAAAATTAGATTACAGGAGAAACAATCATTGAGTTAATTAGTAAGAAAATTAGAAACAAAATAATTCATTTTAGTGAGGCAATAATTTTAATAAATTAGTAACATAACAATTAAATTAGCAACATAATAATTCATTTCAGTAAGGTAATAATTTTCATCATTTGTAGTTTGTAATGGTTTTTATAAAAGAATATAATCTATCAAACTCAAAATATTTTGAAATAAAATAAATATCTTACAGGTAAAGCATATTTCCATTGTTATTACTTTAGATAATTACTGCTTCTTTATGCAATACAAAGAGAAAAAAGAATCATAGTAAAAGAAAATATTTAAGAATCCCACTTAAAAAAACAATGCAGAAAGGAAATCAAGTTCAAATTAGCAAATATTATATAATTAATAATTTATTGTTGTAGCAAAAAACAAATGTTTTATTTAAGTTAATATTTGTAAGATATTCTACTGAGTCAAAATCATGGAAATAGAAATATTATTTCCAGTTTGAGTAATTTCAACAATACAATATCAACACTTGCATATCTTCGCCATGAACAAAAAATAAAAATAGAGCAGAAATCAATGAATAAATGGTAAAAGATGTCTAATTTTCGACATTTTTTTCAATATGATCTAAAAGATAGAAAATTTCCTCAATTTATTATCATGAACTCTGGAATACATTAAATCAGTGAGATTTACCAGCTTACAAATTAATTTTAAAGAAAAAAATTATTGGTATATTATTCAGAATTTTAAATTGCGGACGAAGTTTTCAAACGAATAATGAATAGTAAATAAAGAGAGCCATGAATATTCTATGAACATTTTAATTAGTATTAAAAAGTTGTTGTCATTTATAAATTCAGTTAAATTCATTCAATTTAACTGTTCATCTTCAAATGGTCAGAATTTAGTTTGCATTCCAAGTTTTTTTTTCAATGGATTATTGTATTTAAAAATTTTGCAGCCTATTAAGTACCAAATTATTACCAAAATTTAAAATTATTACAGAATGATAAGAAATAAAATATATATAATAAAACGCGTAAAAGAATTTTCACTGTTATTTTAAGTATACAATTCATTGAATATATTATGCCTAAATTTGGCTACCAGAAATAAAATATAAGCATTTTTGTGATGAAAAACCACTTCTAGAAGATCACTTGTATTTTACTCTTATTAAAAGTTTTGCTATTCTTCGAATAGGATAAACCAAACATTGGAAATACATTGTCATAAATTTCTGAAATGTACTAATTTTTCTGTTTCTCAAAAGAAGACCATCTTCTTAAAGTGGCAACTTTTGGAATCATATGAGATCATGAATTATAATTTGTAATTTTTTTCATCAAACGAAACAATTTCATGGACAATTTACTTTTATGGACAAAATATGTAAATCTTTAGGAAATGTTTTTAACTATATAGGGTATTCATTAATTATTGTCGGGGTTTCCGTACCTCATAAATTTCGAATAAAAGATATTACATAAAAACCGATTACGTATTCGTAAATTACAATTCAAAGAATTTTATTAATGATTTTAAAAAGATTCATGAGTTTGCACATGGCTGCTTCCCGTGGCTCGTAACATATCCAGACGAAATTCGATTTCCCTCCAAGTATTCCCTAGCATTTGTGGAGTAACATTTTGAATTTTGCGCTTCACTTTATTGAGGGAGAGCACAGGGGTCTGGTACCTAATGCTCTTGACAAACCCCCATAGAAAGTACTCCAGTGGTGTTAAATCCGGTGGTCTCGGGAGCCATGGGGATTAGTCCACTTCTTCCACACCATGTAACTGCACAGCTGCTTTTCTCGTTGATTTTCGTGGACTGAATTTTCGTGGTCCACAGAAAGTAGTCCATTGGTGTTAAATCCAGTGGTCTCGGGTGCCATGGGATTAGTCCACTTCTTCCACACCATGTAACTGCACAGCTGTTTTCTCTTTGATTTTCGTGGACTGAATTTTCGTGGTCCACAGAAAGTAGTCCATCGGTGTTAAATCCAGTGGTCTCGGGTGCCATGGGATTAGTCCACTTCTTCCACACCATGTAACTGCACAGCTGCTTTTCTCGTTGATTTTCGTGGACTGCGAGTAAACGTTTCTTGAATGCGATCAACATTTTCTGTGAAGTGCTCGGTCTTCCCGCTCCTTTTCAGTATAGAACGCTACCAGTTTCTGGAAATTGTGTTAACAAGTGTCTGATAGATTATCCGAAGAAGGATCTTTCTGGTTCGTGGCTCTGAAAAAACGTTGAGTAGTTATGACTGATTTAGTTTCAAAAAACTACAATACACACATTGCTTTTTCTTGCACAGTCGTAATTTTCATTTATGACGTCGTAATTACCAAGACTGCAAATGTGCTAAAATCGCAAAATTCTTTGAGTTGTAATTTACGAATACGTAATCGGTTATTGCGTAATATTTTTTATTCGAAAGTAATGAGGTACGGAAACCCCGACAATAATTAATGTTTACCCTGTGTTACTTATGAAGAGAGAGAAACTTTTTCCGACATATTCGTAATTTCATGCCCCCAAAACATTATTTTTTGAATAACGTAAATCAATTTTTCATCAGATTTTATGCTTAATATTTGTGAAAATGACCTATTCATTTCTGAAAAAAATAATCTTGATTAAAAATAAGTAAAATAGTTATCTTTAATGTTTTATATAATATTATGTCTTTATTGTTTGAAATTTAAAATTAATCCATATCCAATCCAGTAATTTTATAGTGATAGCAAATATCTACCAAACGCATTTTTGTGTGTAGAAACTAGCCATGCTACTTCTTAAGTTTTTCAAGTACGCTTCTGGGTTGGTTTTCATTTTCACCTGATTTTCAGTCAAATTATTTTAGAAAAAAAAAACCCTTATACGTTTAAATACTGATTTACATAACAGTACAATCAATCTCACACTTGTCTTTAATAAGCTTAAATGTTTCTAAATTCAGAAGAAGTCCTAAGTATCAAATTGAATCTTGTTTTTTAAGTCTAAAAAGAGAAGCTTTTAATTACAAAAAGAGTCTAATAAGCAATGTACCTACATTTTCGACCTTATTAAACCAATCATTAGCCAGTACTTTTTATATGTTTTTGTACAAAACTTATTATAAAAGAAATGATTCGCTGTTAATAAATATTATGAAGTTAAAATACATTTAATTATTTCTATTCTAATTTATAAGTTTTCATAAATATATTTATATTCTGTTTTTAAATTTATATGCAATTTAACCGTATCCCTCAAAAATATTCAATTTTTCAACATTTTAAAAAAGTAGCAACATTCGAAAAATTAAAAACTCCTATCAGGGAGTAATTTCATATTAAAGAAAATTTACTTTTTAACGATAACCTTAATTTTTTCCAAAATTTATACAAAAAATTCATTATTGTAAAAATAAGAGCATTACTAGAAAAAATATGAAAAACAAATTGCATCAAAAATAAGGAAAAAAAAATGTATACACATTTTTTTATTTTAGGTACTATTTCTGGTAAATAAGCTGCAGAAATGCTTTTCATACAAAACTAATATATTTTATAGCATTGTAAATTGCAATTATTCAATTCAGTAAATAATGTTTGAATTTTGATATAAGAAAAGAATTCAAAGCATTTGTGTGTGAAACGTACTTGAAAAAGACAAATGTAGAAAAAACAAATACATAATGTATACTATCAATTTACTTACAAATACCTGAAGCTAAAAGTAACCAGTATACAATATAAATACTCAAAATATTTTCAAAATTATGTTATGGGTTTGTAAATTTTATTTTCAAAACTTTTGGGCAAAAGTATTTGAAATTTAAATATTCATAGACATTTTAATCGGTTTTTAACTTTATTGAGATGTGATGGATTAACAATTTTCAACCAAATAGTCAACTTTTAAGAAAAAATTAATGATCTTGCGTTTTCGTCGTAATGTTTTAAACTATTTATATAAAGGAAGATAGTATATGATAATGTCAAATATGTCTTAAGTCAATTCTTCTCTTATTGATCGTACTCTGCTTTTTCTTTGCTTCATTATATTTAATTTTTTTTACTTCTTTAACTTTTAAAAATTATTTGAGAGCAAACATAAAAATTTTCGTTCATAGATACATTATGTATTATTTTGTTGACATAATTGATAATGGAGAATCTTAATACTTATTGAATTTTCAGTTTTAAAAATTTCAATATGTTTTCTTATAAATGTTGCAGAGATTTTTGGCTTAACTTATATTAAGAATATGAAGAGTATGTAAGTAAATTATACAATATTGTTAGCTATAATCGTATATAAATACTTCTATATTTTGTTCTCATTAAAATACAGTCAAAGAAAATCTATGTATGTAATTATTTTTATGCTTATGCTATTTAAATTTTTAATATAAGTTTATTAATTAAAGTATTAATGTTTGTTAACTTTTATTGACTGTGTGTGTATCGAAATTCTTGTCAACTGGAAGCTTAATTTGGCAATTTCTGATATGCAAATGAATTTAAGCGATATTCTTGAAAATTTGCAATATAAGAAATTAAGCAAAATAAAGATTTTTCATGTCAAACTATTAAATTCTGAAGGCATGGTTTGATACAATACTGAGTTGTCACATAAAAAAAACATAAAATAACAGATTTTTAAAGTTATTATGATACAAGAATAAGTTAAAATTTTGTAATATTGGAAAACTAATAAATTGTCACTAAATAGAAACTAAAAACTTTTCATCATTTTACTAAGCAAAATATAAAACAAATTTCAGCCTTAATAAATTTAATTTTCTTACAAAAAATAAAATATTTCAAATTATTATTTACATATTTAAAAACTTTAAATTATTTAACAAAATATTTAGTTGCAAAAATTGTAAGAAAAATCTCAGTCAGAAAGAGGTTAGTAAATACGAAAATAGTACTTGTTATGTTAAAATAAAAAAGAAAGTTCTGTACTAATCAAAACACTACACATGAAACTGCATATAATAATTCAAAATATTAGAAATATATGCTTTCAAAAAAATATTAGTTGTAAAAATAATTAAAGAAAAAAGGAATCAACGTTGCACATTGAAAGATTCTAAAACTTTTGTAAGAACTAAAATACGAAACAAAGCGAATCTGCATAAAAAGTAGCTTTTGAACTAAAGATAAATATTTTTCACTTTTCTGTTATTGAGAATAAATAAACAGCAATGTGAAATTTTAAAATAAAATGATAGAAAAATAAAAACGCATGCACAACGTATAATATTTGAAAGAAATAAAAACAGAATATTTTAATGAAAATGAATGATTTGCATATTTTTTGAAAATATGTCCTTTAAATACGTTTTATTTTACAATTTAGTTTTAATATTATCATGAAATGTTAAATATAATTACATATATAATATTACATAATATAAAGTAATATATAATGCTACATTATATATAAAATAATGTTTAAATATTATTCCATATTTGCTTTCAGAGCAATAAAATAATATTTTTTAAAAAATTAAGTCTTTCGAAAAAATTTGTCATTATACATAGTATCGATATCGCTTAAGCGAGGCATAGTAATAGTTAATAAGAGAAGATGTTGTTAATATAGAAGTATAGATTCTATAAAGTAGATTTCTAATGGATTGCAAATGAATAGTGATCTTCATATTGTCTTAAAAATTCCCCGCAACGAATACAATCACTAGGAGGAACAGACAAGATTGACCAAGGATCACAAATTTTCGGAGGACAGTTTACTGTATTAAATTCACAGTGACATATAGATGTGAATCTGTATAGAAATTTTAAGAAATTTAACTAATATTGAAACAATCATGTCGACACAAATTAGATAAATGGGGCATTTATTCCTTAAGACCATTTAAAAGTTTCTAGTAATAAATGTATCCCAGCTTATCTAATTGTATCCCTCAAGCACGCATTTCTTCCTCAAAGAAATTTTATCTATTTTGCTGTTTTTGATTCCATATGGTGTAGCACTGCTATTCCAGATCCGCGAGGCCATCAGTCCTTACAACATCAAGAAACATCAGGAGATACTCAAGGAGATCCTCCTTGTTTAATCCCAGACACAAAAGAAGATGTTAGAGGATGACCTAGTTGACATCGCATTTACAAAAAGTAGGATAGAGCTTACATTTGCCATCAAATTTAAGGCCAATAAGTAGAAAACCAAGCACATGCAGTCTGGTCAGTTCTAGAACTCTTGAAAGCAAAGGAATAACCAGGACCACCATCAAAATTTCAATAATGAGCAGGTGGAATGCTACATGTATCCTGGACACCTCTTTTTCGAAAATAATGCAACTCAATGCATTGAAGAGCAGCATCAGTTGGAAATAGACCAGCAGTAGCCTTTTTAGCCAGAATCTCCAGCCTCTCATTTTCCTGGATATCAACATGAGAGAGTATCTATTGCAAATGTAAGGAGTGAGAGTGAGAAATTTGCGCGAGATGACGAAAGATGGAGATCCCTATCATATCACCTACATGCGCCCACGCATCTACGTACTGATAGAGCTGCGACTGTCCAGGACAATCCAGGCACCACAGAATGAAGAATCATTACGGATGGCAAGCAAACCCACATCAACAGCGAGCAGCTCAGAGCGAAAAACTACTCAATTGTTTGAGTTTCTGAAAGACATCTCCTCCTCCAGATCACCAGAATAGCAGTGATCTATTTTAAATTCACAAACACCTCTTTTTTATATATCAAGAATGACACCATGTCCTTCTTATAAGTGAGTTAAAAGTTATCTCAAAAAACGAGTTTCTACGAATTTTCATAAGGACCTTGGATAACCGCTATAAACACAGAGAACAATATCAGGGAAATCAATCATTCAATCAGCACTGGAATCCTGATATATTTTAGGGATTTATATATATATATATATATATATATATATATATATATATATATATATATATATATATATATATATATATATATATATATATACTCATTGGAGAATATCGACATTCACAAGTAAATGTTATTACACACCAAATATATTGGTAAAAGATCGAATATTTCATTACATTCTCGTACATTCAGATCTTCACCAGTACATGTCGACAAGTACAGATATCTTCTAGAGAAACACGAAAAGAGAGTAGCCAAGGTCCAACAAGAATGCGACTGGCCCTCCTACACCAAATCCTTTATTCTGCTGGGAGTTAGTCAGCTTTGTCAATCATATGCAAGGTTTGGTAATGCCAGCATGTTAATTTTTTCTGATGTATCTTAATTTATATGGAAAAGATGCTGCAAAGAATCGTTATCTTTTTGTTGAAAATGTAAATGCATTAATTGCGTGTAAATGAGAAAACATTGGTTTTTTATATATTTTTCTTAAGTAAAATACCGTAAAACATTTCTGAAGTAGTTTCTATTAAAACTAATGCAAAAAAAATTTGATTAAAGATGATTAAAACAATTTGAAATTTTAAAAACTAATGATGAAGGCAAATTAATTATGCTATTAAAACAATACAGTGATACAAATATGCAGCATTATTTTCCAATGAGGCATTATTCTGCATACTATATGAAACTCACTCCAGGTTAGTCCACGGAGGAAGAAAACATGCTTAAAAAGTTATAAGTTATATACAAAAATACTAAAGACAAAGCTGTAACTTTATTTTTGAATCTATGCAAATGGTGGCAAATTAAATATAATGTACCTAAGAAAGGCTCTGTTGTGAAGATAGTGGTTGATACACACAAATTTCCATTAAGTTGTTGATTATCTACATTATTAGAAAGATAATTTTTAGGTGTATACCGATACATACTTTCTCTAATCATGACATTGTGGTCATAAGAACTTTAATATATTCTTGCACATATCATGAATTACTGTTTCCTTAGTTGTATACCTATTATATTTTCTAATTCGAATAAAATTTTTATTGATTAGTGTCAATAATTTTCACCACTAGCTGAAATCAATGCTGTTATGCATGTAACAGAATAGCTAGAATAGTATCATTGCTTGGGTGTATATTTCCTTACAAAATATAAATTATCTATCGCTATAATTCTTTTTCACATAATATACTTTTCTAATACTTTGAATTCAATTTGATAACTTTAAGAACATTCTTTTTGAACATGGTAATATCAGTTTTTGTAAGGTAATGTAACTGAAAATTTCAGAGAATAGGCTGTGATGAGGGCTGACTTTCTTATCTAATTAGGCAAACTTTTCATTCGTCAATTATTTTTCGGTACATGACTCCACAGACTAATTGAGTTGATGAAGAAAAAAATATCCCTACATTTTTCCCTTTATTTTCCTTCTTCTTTTACATTTTCTCCATTATGAAGTAATTTTTGTTACTTTCATATTTTTATAAGAATAAAATATAAAATTGGAATGAAAATTAATTTTAAAATACTACTGACAAAATATGAAATTCCTTTTTTAAAATTATCTAACCCGAAATACCATTTACTTTTCATTTTTATCATTATAAATGTCAAGAAATTCTGTAATTACAAATTATGAGTTTTTTCATTCTTTATATATTTTTATATAACTATATTTAATATATTTCTTATGCTAGAATTTCCACCTTTCAGCACTACAAAGGGTGGAAGTGGTGATACCTTGATATAATGGAGTATCCAGAGTATGTACCATCGTGACCTTGAAAGTGTGTGAGTCCTAGTAATTTAGAATCTAAGAGCAAGCGCAAAACTCCAGACTTAATTTGCCCCACAAGAGATATCATTTCACCTAGGAGACATTGTGACCACGACCAATATTTTCAGTCACTTTTAATGAACAACATGGTTCATCCATTAAGTCAGGATTCAAACCCAACAGCTTGCGATGATGACAACGAACATCCAATCCAACAAGTCCACAGCAGCCTCTTTATTATAATACATAAATATATTATCCTCATTTTGAGTAAGGTCAACTCAGTCTTTCCTTTCTTCTGTTGATCGGTAAAACTGAGCATTAAATATGCTTGGAAAATAAACGATAGGATTTTGCATTAGATTAACAGCCAAACCGGGGCATATGATTTGTACCACAGGGCCGTCGGTCAAGAAAACAGATATGAACACTGTAGACCATGGCTTCATAGGAGCTGTCATCCAAGTTTTGCATATATATATATATATATATATATATATATATATATATATATATATATATATATATATATATATATATATATATATATATATATATATATATATATACAGATAAAATTTTAAGCTTTATCTCTGCGTTAATGAACATTGTTTCACTTGATGAAACAGCTTTTCACGGAGCCAACACACTGAAAATAAATTAATATGAAAATCAATCAAAATCAGATTTTTATGTATGGTAACCTTTTTTCAAGAAAGTACAAATAATATCTTACATTTAAAATTGCATCCACATTTATACTGAACCTTTTATTTCAGTATTCTTCGTGTTATAGGGGTAAATTTTCGTTTTTCTGTATGAAAAGTAAATTATTTAATCATAACGTTGTTAAACATAGGTGAATGATTATCCACATTCCATACATATTTGTCCTGGTAGATGCTTGAATAACCATAAGTTTTCTCTCTCTTCCAACATGAGATATGGACACTTTTCATGAAATAATAATTTCGTAGAAAGTAATTCTGTAAGCTATATCCAATGTTTTAAATAGTCTACAACTGTTAAATACAGTTGTTAAACATATAGCTATTGAATATCTGCAATGTGGTATCAAACATTTCATCTCAAGTTTTGGAATTTATACATTCCAGTTTAGTGCAGCATTACAATCCTGCATATCATGACTTGAACATAATTATTATTTACAACTACAATACAATGTATAAAAATCAAAACGTTATATGATTTGAAATATATAACCCCACATAAGAAATTAAAAAGCACAGATAAAATGACATCAGTGTGAACTAACATGATCATTGGTCGCATGTTTTTATTTTAAAACCTGCTGTGTAAATCATTATTTATGTAAACAGCATAAAGTCAAGTGGATTTCAATCGGAAAAATACTATAGTTTTCGAAAGAAATACTACAGTACGTTGTGGAAAACTAATTATGAATGCTCTCACTATAATCGAAACAGCTTGACCCGTGCACTTGAAATATAACTTAAAAATTTAATTACATTGATATAATTACGAAACATTAGGTATAAAAGATATCGAAAATAAATTAAAAATCAGTTATACTTAATCACAAAAAGTATTCATATATTATATACTATAAGTAATCATGAAAATGATGCATGAACATAAGTGAAATATTTTTACTTCTGCTAACAAACAAAAAAAAAAAAATAATAATACCAAATTTCACGTCATGTGAAATCAGTGTTTTAACAACCAAAGATAATTGGCAAATTTTGGTATAAATTGGAATGAAAATAGTGCAAATCTGCTTAGTTATCGCATAATCTATATGAATTAATTTTTTGGGGGAATATAATCATAGAATATTTTAATCATAATATTAAAGATAACTTCAACATATTTCCGTTTTCTTTTGAAAACCATAGTTTATATTAATATAAACACCATAATGCTAAAGGCTTGAAATTTAAATACCTAAACTCAGAACATTCCTTCCGGAAATTAGTATGACGTCAGTTCATCGTCATTTTATTTCCTTCTATTTTAATATTCGCCACTTTTTCCACTATTCCATAATTCTTGTTGAATACACGCGTTGGAATTTAATAATAATAAGAAAAAAGTGTAATTTATATCGTGAACAATGTCAACAACATTTCAATTTGCACTATAAAAACTTTATGTACCATGTAAAATAAAAAATAGTAATAATTGGCTTTTTGATAAATTACTTAATCCAATTTAGGTATATAATCAACAGTTACATTAAAAAAAATCAATGAATTTGTTAAAAGTACTGGATTTAAATCTTTTATCAGTCAAAACGTTTTAAGAATATCTTAAATAATATTAAGAATATCTTAAATAGATTAAAAAATCCTCTATTCATAATGTAATTAGTTGCTTTCTTTATCAAAAATAAAAATTTTAAATTATATAATTTTCAAATTATAGTTGCATCATTTTACTTAATGCGCCTAATCAGTTTCTCTCGTATTTTAAATAAAATAATTTTTTAATAAAGTGGATAAAATTAATCAATATGTGGAACGTAAAGATTTATAATGTAAAAAATAATTAGTTCTATAAATATTGTAATTGTAAAAAGAAAGAAAACTAAATTAAGGACCTATTAAAATTGGAGATGAAATTAAATTGAAACTATTAAATTTAAATTTACAAACTAAAAATTTTTAACCATAAAAGAAAAGCAATAAATTTTCTAATTAAATATATAATTACTAAAAATGGTAGAAATATTTTAAAGATAGGTAAAATTTATTTAAATAGGATAATTAATAGATGATTTTACATTCTACTGATCAATTTATACGTTTCACTTCTTTTTTTAAATTTATATTTTATGATTGAAATAGTGTATTTAATAAATGTTTATTCCTAATCATATTATTATATTTCCAATTTCTGATCTTAATATTAAGTTATTTTTCTCTCTCGTGCATATTATGAAGTGAAATAAATCATTTTCTGCGATAATAATTAAAATAACAGAATAGAAATTCAATAAATTCATTATCTCATTTATTTAATTATATCGCACAAGACATTTCTATTCATTTATAAATGTTGCTCTTTCTTAAATCTATTCTATATTTAAAAAATCTATCTTTTGTTAAGATATTAAAATAAACAATAAATAAAAAAGGTGAGGAAATTATTTTAAAATTGCTTCACAACTATTAAATTTAATTCCTGATAAACAATGCAAGTGTAAAACACTTAAAAATAATGTTAGTGAATGCTATATTTTTACTTCTGAGTACATCAACCTTAATAAAATGCAGACTTTATTGTCTGTTAATTAATCTTCACCAAGAATTACTGATTTTTACTAAAATTGGTGATTAAATTACCGAAACATTTTTTCTTCTTTTCACGCATTTTAAAGAACCGAGTTTCATTCTTTACTGATTCTATACTGAAGTTACATTCTTTACTGATTCTCTTTAAAAAAAAGAGAATATTTATGAAGATGGAATTCATTAGATTTATAACATTTTGTAAATGAAACGTTTCAGATTTTTTGTTTTATCTTTAATATTTTAAATTAATTTAAGTTTAATAATGTTACCTAAAATACATATATTATAATTTCTTCTATTTCTTTTTAACATTTGTAAGGAAAATTTGTTTAATGATTTCTTTAAAGTATTAAGTGAACACCCTCTTTTGTATTTTAATATTAGAATTTTTATTGTGAAAATATAGAATTGTTTTTTTTTACTTGATTACAAGTATATATAACGATTCTTGTTATCTTTTTCATATATGAAAATGCATAAAACACAAAAAAATAAGCACATAATGTAAAAATGTATCATTTTAATTTAACAGAAACTTTATTCAAATAGAATTTCACAGTACAAAATGACCAACTTTTCAGAAATTTAAATTAAAGTTCAAGGAAAGTTACTTACTTAAACTTTTACTTATCTCCCAAGTGATGAAATACATTCAAATCACAGAAATATTCAAGTTCAAGAACAAGATCACATTGATTTCTAAGTACCTCTACACATTCAAATCCAAGAGATAGAGACACACATTCAAATCTAATCATTAAAGCTTTCACTGTTGATACAGACAAAGTGTAATTGAATTTTAGAAAATTCCAATACTTAGCTTCACGTACAAAGAACAGTTATAGAATTTTAATTTGAGAGCGTATAATTAATACTAACTAGTGTTTGATCAGATTTCAAATTTTAGAGTGTATTTTCTAATTAAATTATTCTGCATTAACTATTTTTAAATAATTTTTCATTTTTAAAAAATGAAAAACATTAGTTATTCCTACTCTAATAATTATCCTCTTACATTCAAATCACATGAATTAATATATTAAAGCAAAAATTAATTCTACATTTTAAATATTGATGATTATATACCCATAAAATGTTATATTTGAACATCTTTCATTTAATAAAAACGGTGCGAAAATTAAGAAAGTTCAAATTTTCATACAACGTATAGAAATAGCTATAAATTATTGATTTATTTAGAGTAAGAAAACTTATGTTAATTAAAATTACTACTTTTGAATGATATTAACTTACATCTCCTCAGATAATTTAAAGTTTTCACACTTCACCTTCTTTAATCCTCTCAAGATTGTTTTACCATTTTATCCACTATTAACACACAAAAAGGAAAGAAAAATGTAAATTAAATGTATGAGTGCTTTTCAAAATCAACAGTACACACCAAAATTAGAAAAATCTGTAAGAAAGTGGCAATGATGGTACAAAGAAATTAAAGTACCATCAAAATGTCACATAAGAACCATTAAATATTGACTTTAACCATCAACGGATGTTTGCAACTATCGGATTCTAAGAAGAAAAATAAATGTTGGTTTAAAATGAAGAGTATCTCTTAAAAGGATTCATTCAGCTAAGTATTGGATATTCGTAAAAATGCGCTCATTTGTTATCTAAACTGAAAGTCATTAATTGATTCTGCTTCCTTATATTCTTTGTCGTTAACTTTTGATTGTGATAAAAAAAAATTTTTTAAAAATTAATTGTTTTTAAAAGTTTATTGATTTACTAAATTGAGAATGTTTTAACACTTGGTAAAAAATTCTTTGCATTTATTGTACTCCCAGTACTAAATCAGATTTTTTCTTTTATGACCTAGACCTTCTAGTTAACTGAAGCTGCCCAATTTTTAAACATGAAATCGTCTTTTTCTAAAAGCATGAGAAATACTCATCTTTTTTTAAACATTTTGGATATTTACGGATTCGAGGGGATTGTCAAGATCTGCTGGATAATCGTGAGATTGGTGACAACATTTATTTGATCATTTACACTCAAAATATTTTCATTAGTGTAAAACATTAAATATAGAAGTTACTAGGTGTAATATTTAACCTTACTTTTATGTTTTTTATTATTATTTTAATTTTTTTTATTTTTTATTATTCTTTTATTTTTTTATTGCATGAGTAATAATTTTAACATACTGTTATTTTTTGATTATATGAGTAAATAAATAGCATACAGACAAAAGAAAATAAAAATATATAATTTAAGGCTATAATTATATAAGCCCTTATTTATGATAAGCATAAGCATTTAAAAAACATTCGCCTTAATACTTCTTCAGCCTAGCGCCGTTACTCTTTATCCATGTTTATTTAAAATAAATAAATGACAATATGTAAGTATTGATTCTTTGAACTTTGAGGTTTAAATATAATATTCTGCATAAAAAAGTATAAGATTATTTATTCAAAAAAAATATTTCAATATTACCCATGGGAGTTTTTAATTTTTTATAGCAGTTAAATTTTATTCAATGTTCATATTTGAATACGAACATTTAACATAACTAAAAATGAATTTTTTTATGAAAACAAAAAACATTTTTATAAAATTTCTCAAGATATAGCAATGTATGTTTTAATTTTAAAAAAACTTCTATTTTTTTCTTTATTTGAATTTTTTATGAAAATTTAAAGGTGTAACTGTAATTCTTGAAGTCACAAGATATGATATATTTAAAATATCTAATCAGAATGTATAGAATAACAAGTTTTAAGGGAACTTGTTCACTATGATTGTATCAAGCAACATTTCATTGACATTATTTTTATTACAAGTATTTATAAAATATTGACAGGAACAATTCACATAATAGAATAAAACAAAACGCTGTAAATGAATACATATGTTATCTCATCTAAACTCAAATATGAGATTAAATAAGGTTTATGATGTTTGTTATAAGAAAACATATCTATAACACACATTATTTGGAGTTACGTATTATTAAAAATAACACGATTGTTGCCTGAAATACATTTATGTGCAAAACTTAAGAAACAATATAAATTTTAAGTGGATGACCAAAAAAATAAAGAAAATGCATTCTTGTGCGATCAAGAAACACGTATTTCAATAGAAATGTCGAACGTATGCTAATATCAGGAAGAAAATGTCACTTGTAACATGCGCGTAATCAAAACACGTGCAATCGATGCGCCCATGTCAAGACTACAGTGAAAAGAGAGACGGAGTTTTCAATTAAAGACATTCACAGCAAGCTCAGGTGAATTCTTTCATAAAATATAGATAGGAAACTCATCTGAGTGTCCTTAAGTGTGAGAGAGAGATCAGAAAACTGAAGTAGGGTCTTAATGTAACCAATTTAGCAGAAGAGTTTGCAAACAACAATGGTGTCATTTCATGTACTTGTAAAACTTTCCGTATCATAAGCTGTAAGAACGATTGCCTAGGGAAAATAATAGCAGTGGATGACCGATATATGATCCGCTGCTGAAAAAAACCTGAAACCAGTCATCATTGCTCAGCAACAGGTGACAAATGGCAAGGTTTATTATGTCCAAACATTTTCACAAAAAGGACCTATTTATTGTGTGTCCTGAACGCATATTGCTTAATATCCCAGATAAGCAATGCGAGAATAATAATTTTCCTACAGCGAGGAGAAAATTTAATGTACTTAGTACTTGAGGTATGTGACCAAATATTCATGTATGATGAAGAAGTTTATTAATTTATTTTTGATTAGATCTTGGTATCTTTGTTTCCTGGATTTTTCGTTTCCAAGTTGTCAATCAAACTATGGTAGGGGATGTCAGGTCACAATGACATGATGTCATCAATGGGCATGCTGCAAGATAGTGTAGTGAGTCTTCTCTTTACAAGTTGTTTTTGAATGTGATTGTGAAACGCTTAGATGTCTAGGGAATCGGTGCATGGCTTGTAAAAAAGGCATCAGGGAAGTTTTAAACCAGTTTCGTGAGAAGGGGCTGACTTTTGGCTGTAAATCAAAATTTTCAGTTCAGTCTGTAGTTTAACTAGTTTATCTGTATTTCCACTGCCTTAATCATCCAACTGTATTTACTGAATTCATGTACTAAGGAATTCAGGAAAGATAGTTGGATGATTTATAAGCATGTAAGAAGTAAGAGAAGAGTTGTTGATACATTAGAAGAGATGGCTTCTTTCATGGCTTGGTCTGAATGTTCAGTACAAATATAGGCTTTCACCCAACTGATGATAGAGTGCACAACTTGAAGAATGCCTTTCTGAATCAGGCAAACATTTATTGGTTAGATTGAGAAGGTTTTGAAGAGGATAATTATGTATGCATACACATATATAAGATACATTTATTGTATGTATATATATGTATATATATATATATATATATATATATATATATATATATAGAGAGAGAGAGAGAGAGAAATAGATAAATAGATAGATAGACAGACAAAAGGGAATTGAGTTTTCTTGGTTTAGTGCCAGAAACCGAGGCTTCTATAACTAATTAATACCTAGCACTCGGTAGATAAATACCGCTTATCCACTATCCAGTAGACGCCACCTGCTTCGGTAGAAGAGCGACAGAACCACATCTTGATGAGGCGATAAGTGACGCCAGCACCCACTACTTTTCATGGCTGTACAGTACCGCTTGTAGAAGATTTGTTAGGTACCTTACCGTCAATTCCTATACTTCACTTTTCCTTTAATTCCTAATTTATTATTCCATGTCTCAGTCCTCTATCGGATCAACTTCGGAAGTACGCTGGTATTCCATCATTGGAATGTCGTCCAATACGATGGACATGATCCTTTTCAGGATCGACTAATTGCGACGGTCTAAGATGGTACTCAAGTTTTCAGTATCATTCACCAGCTTGCTCTTTTCTTCAGCGGTCCTGGTACAAGACAGTACGAAGTGCAGGCAATCCCCCACCACATTGCCTAAGAGACACAACTCACTAATCGGATACCCTCATTTATAAAGGTATTCCGGAACACATCCGTGACCAGTCGCAATTTGGGCAATGTTAGAGTTTCCGAATGCTCTTTTCTTGGACACAATTTCACAGAGCCTGAAGGTCTGCCTCACAGTTTGAAGGAAAATCTCACAGTTTTCCTATTTCATTTGTCAAACCCACAGTGCTTCTTTATGCAACACCTATAAAAAATGTGACCTTGGATGTGCCAGGTAATTCGTTGGCTCTGGTAGATTCGCAGCCTCTTTAGCCAGTCCATCTGCTTTTTTGTTACCGAAAGTGTCAACCTCCAACATTCGAAACCTACGGGTAAGAGTCCTTAACCTTAATAACCAAGATGTTCTGGTTATTTGGATTGGCCAGAGAGTAAAAAGAAGACAACGAGTCACTGTAGATGTGACTAATGGTGTTGCCTGGTCTGTCTTTGAGACAATCTAGTGCCTTTTTCAGAGCTGATATTTCCACCAAAAAAGTTCTCTTCTCCGAGTCTAGCACCAAAAGTATAGATCTCAGACCCAAAGAAGAGGATGGTGAGCCCTAAACCTATTTTTTTCACCAATGCCTGATCCACCAGAGAAAACCTCCAGACCCTCACCAGTTGGCCTTACACAATCGAAAGTTACAGTGCACCTTAACGCTGGGTGACACTTTAAAATATCGACTCGTTCCTCAACATCTTCTGGCCACAGGTTTACCTTGTAGAAGAGATGTGGCCTGCGCTCTGCCAATACCAAAAGCTTTGCATAGTCTTTACCTGCTTTTATATCTAGTTGTAGGACACAAGGCAAGGACTTGCCCTGCAGCCATTGAAACTGTTCTGTAGCATCTGGTGATTACTACGCACGGACTAGCAGCATTTCCGCTGACCGAGGGCAGGGCATTAACCCTGAGTTCCCAAGTGTGGTACTTGGGAACTCAGGGAACTCACCTTTGCATTTAAGCAGGATCGAATAGAAAAATTCCGCTTTTGCATTGACTGTTAGACGTCTCCCACAATCTTCTATTTGGTTTTTGTGCGATGTATTTGGCCTATTCACACACATTTTGCACATAAAGCATGATTTATGTGGAAATTAGATAATTTGAGCAAACACTTCGGCACTAAAACGGGGGGGATTTCCACATTAGATCCTGCATTCACGCCATTAATTTTAGGAAAACATTGTAAAACTAGGAATACTACATTCATTGCCACTTGCAACCTTTAAAATGTGGAAAAATTTAAATTCACGCATATTTCCATAGCCCTTCTGGTTACCCATTCAAAGAACTTGTTTAACACGAATCACGGGCCGGAAAAAACAGCGAACTGCAATTCCCTTCCATAGGACAGCAGCTACTCTCCCTTATATACATGAAATATCTCCGTGACTATTTCTTAAAAATTTTCCGTAGAGGTCCGCGCTCCTCTCCGTTTAAAATAACCGCTATTTTGTGGAATAGTCGAAAATAGTAGTTTTCCAGCATATTTGGTCATTAATCATGAAGAATGATGTAATAATTGATAAAAATATACAGCACCCATAAAGGAACGAACACTCGGATGAACTCGGCAGACACACCCAAAGCATCTCGGGGTCTCCGTGGGAGAGGGTAGCCAATCCCACACCTCCTCTCAAGTTTTTTTCACGACCAGACAGATGTTAATTTTAAAAAATTAGTATTAATCACAAATTTGATTAGGGTTTTATAGAACATTTGACATAAACTAGGGCCTCGCATTCAACAAAATATTGCTAAAAATATAGATTTTATTCTATAACAGTAAAATTAATTAATTTTTAATCAAAATTTTTATATTTTAGTACAATATTCATTTAAAAAATGTTAACTAAATGTAATCCTAAAACGTCATTGCATGTGATATGTAAATCATTAAAATTGTACATAAAAATCTACAAAATTTCAAGAAATAAATTAAAAAGATATTAGTCATTCTTAAAATCTCAGAGTTTTGATGTTGAAGTGAATAATAGAAATAATAAATTAATTTGTATAATAATAATTAAAGCATCTTTATTATTACTGTATAAATTAATTTATTATATTAAATTATTATTAAATTTAAAGCATCTTTAAGAAAATTTTCTTTTTTAAAAAAAAATGTTTAATTCGATTTATATCTTAATATATTGTTATTACAATCCCGTGTGTTGGAGACAAAGAACAAATATACTTTTTTATAAGGCATACTAAGCAAATCAACAAATGAGCAAAGAAAATTTTCATATGCACATATTTAAGACAGTTTTCAAAAAATAAATAAGTTCAATGACATATATTAATTATTAAAAGAGTGTAAAAATTTAAGTAAGCTTTTTGTATTTAGTCTGTAAAGAATTTTAAACATTTCAGTAAATAGAAGTGTACTATATTTCGATGTATTCAATAATAATATCCAATATTTAAAATTAGACTTCAATACCTCGCATAAAATATACGTGTTTTAATCAGGTACATATTCAAATAGGTTTATTCTCTCATTTGACCATAATAAGCAAAATAAACTTTTAACCACCAATATTATACTATTTAAATTCCTAATACGAATTTTTTTTTCAAATTTATTGGAATACAAAGTTTTTAAAATAAATTCCTATTTCGGTTTAAAAAATTACGAAATATTTTCAATATTTTAAACTATAATCAAGTATATTATGTTCTTGTAGAAGTGGGTTAATAAAACGCAAATGGTTGTTCATTTTACTTTTATTTAACATCAGATTCTTTATTAAAGTTTTCTCTGAATTCTAATTAAGAAATATATATATATATATATATATATATATATATATATATATATATATATATATATATATATATATATATATATATATATATATATATATATATATATATATATATTTTACGTTCTTATACTCTTATTTATAACTTCAAAACTGATTTAAACCTTTCAATTTTAAGTGCTTTGGCTTTTTTTGACCAATATATTAATTTTTAAACTCATTTTATTCCTCAATTTAAGATAGGTTTTTTGAAAACCTCATCTTTCGATGAAGAAGAACGATATCAAGAATGTGAAGAATTTTTTTCATTTAATAATGCAATTTCGAAATTAATTTTGCATTTAGATTTCCTTTGAACAGTACCTTTAAAATAAATTACTTCAGCTTCATTTATTTATTTTCAATATAGAGTTGTAAGTTTCTGCATTTTACTTCAATTTTTCTTATCAAATATAAACTTATTTTTTTCCGAAATCACAAAATAAATCAAACGATATCTTAATTTGTATATCAAAGTAACAAATATATTATTTTAGAAAAAATGCGCTATAATTAAAATATCTTACTTTGTTTAAATTTATAAAAATAAGCAAAAAGTTGTAAATTGTCTTAGTATAAATTCGAAAAAAATTTAAAATTTGGCTACATTTTAAGTTTTTGAATACAGTCTAGCCTCCACGCTTCAAACAAATAAAACAAAAGTTTCATTTGATGAGGAAATTTTAAATTGCTTTAAATATTTCCCATTATCTATTAAACTTTTGATAAAGAACTAGACTATTTATTATTTACATATGTTGAAATATATTTAGAATATGCCTTTAAAACTTTATTACTTGAGTAATCAGGAAAAGAATCTAAAATTTTAATTTTATATTTAATTTTAATCGGAATTTATATTACCATGTGTCCTTTATAAAATATAACAAAAATAAAAATCTGTAGTAAATTTCTAAACAGAGTGAAATCAATAGCCTCAGAAATGCAAATATTTTTGGATTAAATGAGAGCTAAAATTCCATATTTTCTCCTTATTCGGTTATTTAATTTGGATTTATTTTATTGCTACAAATCAATTTTCTTTTTAATATTTTTTAACATTATTTCATTAGGGATTTTATTTGCCTTTCATTTGTATTAAATGAATTTTTCTTTTAATAGACACATCTAAGGTTTTTTATAAATTTTGTGTTCAAATTTATAAAAAACCTTAGATGTGTCTATTATATAAATTCGAAAAAATATAATATATTTCTAAGTAAAATAAATATATATTTCAAGTATTATCAGTCTCCCTAAGAGCAAAATTATCAAGCATATCACTAAGCTCTAATTTATTTTAAGAATTTTACTTTTATCAAAGTTTTACTTCCTTTTGGTACTTTTTTACTTCCTTTTCCTTTACTTTGGTATGTAAAGTTTTTTACTTCTTTTACAAACCAAAGTTTTACTTCCTTTTTTAAGGAATTTTTTAATTTCAGTTTAATTAAAATCAATAAACTATGTTAGTTTGTTGAAAATAATAATTCATCTAAATTATGAGAAATATTTATTTGACAGATTAAATATTCAATTCTTCTTCCAAATCGATGGTTTTAAGCACATCACTTATTTACTTTTCTGTTATTTTTGTATATATGTACTCACCACAGACTATACATAAGCAATTCTATTGTCAAATAAATATTTTTCTCGCATACCAATGAATTTAATATGCACACTCGATTTCGCCCTCTCATTGTAATTGCTTTTTCATTAAAATAATTCAAAATACCATGTTCAGTAGCAATTTTATTCCTAATGATATTGAACACCATACACCCCTATCTGATTTTATCGTAATTGGAGGGCGACATTTTTTACACATGCGTATTTATATTCAATTCATTTTTATTTTATTGAAATTCCTGCAATTTCAAGTATTATCACTCTTTCTAAGAGCAAAATTACAAAGCATATCACTGAGCTCTAATCTATTTTAAGAATTTTACTGTTCCATGTAATTATATCTGACATGCATGACGTCAAATAACATCCTTTCATCAGGGAAGCTTATTAAAACTCTCTTCTATGAAACACACCACCTTTAATAATCTAGAAATTCCAGATATCGTTCTCGACAGAAGTGTCGAGTTGCAAATGCACATCGTCAAGGTTTCGTAAATTCCGTAATCACCGAGGTAGTTATAAGCGTCATAAATTTGATTTGATGAATATCCAAAACAATGAATCTTGATGAAAAGAAATCATATTATTCTGCAAAACATAATGACTCTTAGTTGAGTATAATCGACGATACTCCATTGCCAAGTCAATTAGATCTTTCTCCTCTAATACACTCCCCAAAGCCGAGTAACTCTGCAGCTTATTCGCTAGTTAATAAAAGAGAATTGCATTTGCCTAGGGAGGAAAGTATTGCATTTATTCCTCTCCTTAATTGCAGGAAAACTGCATTTAAGGATAGTGATTTGTGAATGATGCAAAGGTTGTAATTAACCTCATGTATACGCATAAAAATCAGTGACGTCTATATGTGTAATGAGAACCATTCCGGATTAATTAAATCTACCGAGTCATTCATGAAATGGAGAAGCGGTTTCGATTTATGATAACTATGAATAGCAGAGTAATTATAAGAGGCAACGGATATAAAAATAAAATAAACTGAAAATTAACGTTTATGTTAAATTGTTTTCAAGAAAATGTTTCGTTTTCCATTCATGAATTACTCGATAATGAAGAAAATTTATCTTGACTTTGCTTAATTTTAGAAATGCTTTGTCTATATAAAGATAATAAGATAATCAAACTTAATGTTCAAAATTTTATGAGTAATTCACATGAGAATAGTTACAATTATTTTTACTTTTTGAGCTTCATGATCCATTCATGATGGAAAACATTCAACGTGTGTGTGTGTGTGTGTGTGTGTGTGTGTGTGTGTGTGTGTGTGTGTGTGTGTGTGTGTGTGTGTGTGTGTGTGTGTGTGTGTGTGTGTGTGTGTGTGTGTGTGTGTGTGTGTGTGTGTGTGTGTGTGTGTGTGTGTGTGTGTGTGTGTGTGTGTGTGTGTGTGTGTGTGTGTGTGTATATATAAAGATTGCCTTACAGAATATTTATCTCTTTAGGGTTTTTTAACCACAGTAATATTATTTTAGCCATGCTCTTAATGTAATAAAATAAGTTCTTCATTTCAAACATATTATTACCTTAAAATATATTCCTTTATTTTTTAATCAATTAATGAACATCAAAGTTGCAATCATAAAAGTTATTGATAGATCTCAATCAAAATTTAAAAAACGAAATTAAACTCTTAAAAATATTTGTACACATTCTTTTTGTTTTGCTGAATGTTTTCAGTAATTTTTTTTAAATAATCATATTTTAACCTCTACTTTCACATTAGTTTCTTAATAAGTTAAATATATTCAAACATTACATGCAAGGAAAATTAAATTATCGAAAAAAATATTTTCGAAAAATAATATTTCCTAAAATTATTGAATTGTTTTTTATTGTGAATTTGATAGGTGAGCCAGTAATTCGTGCATTTAAAATTGCATCCATTATGAATAGTAATTAAATTAGAATTTTTTCTTAGAAAAATTTATATAATATCACTTCAGTATATTTAAGCGGAAAATATATTAATCTAGTATTTAAGGAAAGTAAATCTTTGAATAAATTTCCATTTACTACCGTTTAATATTTCAGTTTTGATATTCACATATTTCTCTCTTATCTATTAAGAATATTTAAAATAGAACTATTTAGCATATTTCTACAAAATTATTGTTAAATTACTGTTAAAGTAACTGCTAAATTACTTTCAGTAGTAACATTGCCGAAAGATTGTATTTCCATGCAATTCATTCGTCAAATCACCATAGCTTAAAAGAAATTAATATTTAATATCATTTCAATCAATAGTTTTACCTCTAGCTTCGTCGTTATTTATTTTCTATTTATAACTTTATCTTTAGAGAAATACTTTATTAACTCAAATTATATCATAATCTAGAACTGTACTCATTAAATATTTTTTTAATTTACTTTACATACATTCTTATCGAAAATGTTTCAGATAATTGTGTTAAAACATCAATCTTAAGTCAACTTTGAGAAAGTTAAATTTGTTGAAGAAAACTATGTATTTTTTTCCGTTTAATCTTTTTATAAAACATTAAGACAATTAATAAGCTCAATAAAATGTTGCTGAGTTATTAATGTTATAAACACATTTTTGAAATTTTTACAAAAATATTTTCAAACTTATAATGATGAATTAAGTGTAACAATTTCTCCCGATTTAAATGTAGTAAACATTATTTAACTGTTATTAAACAGCAATTGAAGTGTATATAATTGGTTTCTTTAACATAATATGCTTAAGACAAACATTATTATTCTTTTATAATAACCTGAATAAATATTATATTCAAATATTTAATTTCTTTTATAACTTAAACTTACATTCATATCATTAACAAATACTAACTAAATAAGAAACAATAAATAACCTAATCTTCTAGTAAGCACTTAGTGAATAGAACATGTTTGCGAAACGCTTATAAATAATACGTATGCTAAGCAATCTAAGAAAGTTTTTCTTTATATGCTGTTGTTTAAATACCAGAAAATACAATTACAGAGAGAGAAAATTATTAAGAACGAAAGTAAAATATCATTTATCGTATTTTCAATGTAATATTAAACAGTGCACACGAAATGATTGAAAATGTTCAAAACAACTGGAAGCAAGCAAATCTGATGTGAAGTAAAGATATAAAAGGCATCAAAGGAAGTTATTATGAGAGAAAATAAGCGCATTCATTCATCATTGCTGTGAAATATATATAATAAATGATCCGATACACAGTCTGCTGCAATATTATATACATATATACATACATACATACATACATACATATATATATATATGTATATATATATATATATATATATATATATATATATATATATATATATATATATATATATATATATATATATATATGTATGTATATATATATATATATATATATATATATATATATATTATATACATATATACATACATACATACATACATACATATATATATATATGTATATATATATATATATATATATATACCCTTATTTATATGAATACTGTTTTAGCGTAAATATGTTTGCCATTATTCAAATCTCAAAAAAAATGCATTAACTTTTACTGTTATTTAAACTATTTTCCTTTTAAATTTTAAATAAAAGCATTTGTGGAATTTAATTCATTTTATGCCCCAAAACTGTATTGCATCTTTGTAAAAAGTTTTTTCAAAAAATAAAGTAACTATCCCTTTATGAAACTTTGCTATTTTTATTACTAGCTATTAATAAAATAAATCTATCGTATTTTTATTTCAGGAATTACATTTGACATATGCAAGACTAAAAAAAATTTTATGCCGACAAAAATTCATCAAAATTATAATTTGGTAGGAATATTCACATCAGCTAAATCTTAAGAGATTTTTCTTTACAAACCATTTCTGAAAATAAGATTTTTATTTCGGGTGTCAATCATCAACTATAATTTTCATTCATCACTTTTTTCTTGACATTTCTACTATTATATAATAATACTATAAATCTATCAACAATTGTTATCATTCTAAAACAAAAAAAAAGACTCAACGACAAGTAATTGAACGATTGTATTAAAAATTTATGGATGTGAAATAGATATATAATGATAGAAATTGATGGATATACATTGAAAAGTAATGAAATAATATTTCTTATAATCTAATGATTCACTTCTCTGTTTCAAAAAAAGGAAGTTAATAAAGTGTTAGTCCACTTCTGACCCGCATGCTGGCTGCTGTTCACCATGGTATAAACTGATTGAGTTCCTTGATAATCCGACTATTGAATTAAATCCTCAACATTCTGGAATGGTTGCAATTGCTTTCCCATTTTGTTTTAAATGTGATCTACGGAGGAGATATCAAGTGACCCTATTTTCAGTAAAATTGTAGACGAAACTAGCAGATATTTCCTAGCGATTGTGTAGTATGGAGCCATACAATATCATGCTTAAAATTATTTCTGGGTATTACAGGAAGGATGGTAACACATCCAGTCATAAAATGTCATAAATCTACCACTGTCTTATCAATTTGAAGAAATACCCAACAGAGGTACCCGGCTAATACCAGAAATGGCACCTCAGATCACGTCAACTTATTATGGAGCTGTATGGGAAGCGATAATTAGCGCAATATTTCTTATTACCCTTAACGCTACTAGACACGTCTTCATTTGTTATTAGAATATAATTGGAAATAGGATTCATATTTAAAGACTGAACATTGCCAGTCAGGACCGTTCTACATGGATAGACTCTAACACCATTTCATCAGACTTGATGGTACATCAGCGTGAATGAAAAGAGGCGTAATTGTCGACAAGGGAGTGTTAATTCTCTCGATCGTCCTTAGAGAATCATGTTTTACATATGTGTGCAGACCACGTGATGGATAGTCAATAACTATAAGTTTGATGCTGTGATAACTGCTCTTATATAAGCTTTATCTTCCCATTCTCTTATGCCCATCCATCAACCACTGCTTTTCTGATGCAGGCATCTGTTATTATTCATCTACTTTTGTCAGCAATGTCTATTATTTTGATACAAATATCCAAGTACTGCTCTATTCTTCCAAACACCCTTTTTTAATCCAACTGAATGACCTCTTTCAAACTGAGATATTTCAAACTCTGAAATATTGAACGAAAGTGAACATCCATCGAGGATATTTAATTATTTATTCGTTAATAAATAATTAAATATCCTCGATGATTATTAATAATTAATTTCGTTTTACTTATTATACGTTTCATTTCATTATATTTTAACTTATTTGAAAATGTAAACCTTACCTTAATTGAAATGTTCCAGTTACAGATTCGTTTATTTTCCTAATTTCTTTCTGTTATGAAAATGTAATAAATATTTATTGTTATTAAAAATGTTTTATTTGGCCAACAAATTAAATAATTATGCATAAATATAAACAAACATATGTAATTTTAATACCATAAATTTGACGAGAAAACTTTTTTAATCACTATCACTAATTGCAGTAATAGAGAGTGTTTTTTTTTTAATTTATATTTTCTCTAAGAGATAATGTAAAAAAACATTCCAAGAATTAATATGTTTGGTACAACTCAAATATTTCAAATAGTTAGTACTCTTACAAATTTTTATTTAGTATATGAAAAGATAAAAAAAAGGGGTTATACAAAAATAGGCTTTATCATGCAATTCCAAAACTGTCTTTCTAAAACATTTGCTTTTGCAATGAAAATGTCTTAATGAAATTTAATGTCAAAATTTAAATCCTTAATTTCATGTTTTTATAGAAGAAAAGATTAAAATGGCTCTAAAAATTGAAATGTTATGATCAAATATTTATGATGTGCAGAAAATTAAAATATAAATCATTTACTTGATTTACAAAAGTCAATTAAGTTCAACATTGAACGTACCGCTCTCATAATATGTTATGTTCTGAATGCAAAACCAATAAGGAAGTAAATCATTCTTAGACTGAAAAAGTCAATTTAAAAATGTTACTGAATGGGAAAGTTACCGAAATTTCCTATAATAACGTTAACTCTTAGTATTCATTTTTGCAGAAAAAAGGAGGAAAATTCTCTTTAAAACGACTCAAAATTCGGGACTTTTAATCACTAGTAGGAAGGGAGCGAAAGAGTAAAATATCCGAAATATGTGGAAATTATTAAAATCTAAATATTCGGAATTATTAAATAATCAAGATAGTATAGTGATACTTAACCTCACGTTTTACATAAATTGCAAAATACGACGGGTCTGATGCTTATATTACCGCTAAGTGATAGAATAAATTGTATTCTATTATACATCTGTAAAAATTTCATTACATTTATGGTAGTTCCTTGAGAATTAAAGTAAAAAAAATTTACGAAACTTAATAATTTTTTCTTTATACTACAATGAAGTATTATGCGATATTTTCGTTAAATTATTATGATTGACATAATATAGTGTCAGACAAACATTTAAAATATACTTTGGCAATGAACTGTGATAGAGTGTAATAAATGTGGATAAAAAATTTTTTAGATTATTCAATTCTTCTGAGGAATTGCGAATCACATTTATTAATTAATTTTAATAAAATGTACATTTCTGCAAAACTTTATCAAATTATTCTGAAATACTAGATTCAGGTTTGAAATAAAGGAATGCAAACATAACAAATTTTGCAATAAATGAATATAATAATAATAAACATAACGAATTGCTTGTGCAGATTCTCAGCGAGGAAATACTCGTATATCAATAGATATATTTCTTCACTGTGATTTAGCAAAAGCGATTGTAATTGTTTCTACTTTATTTTAGAGCGGTGAAGCGTTAGTGAGCAAATAATGTGCTTATTCTTATATTGAGTGTTTCTTAACTGCAAATTCATATTTATATTACTCCTAACTCTATGATTAACTAATGACTGATAAGAGCACTAATATTTTTCTCTTTGTTCTCTTTCTCTCTCTCTTTCTCTTTCTCTCTTTCCCTTTCTCTCTCTCTTTCTCTTTCTCTCTCTTACTCTCTCTCTTTCTCTTTCTCTCTCTCTTTCTCTCTCTCTCTTTCTCTCCCTCTTTCTCTCTCTCTCTTTCTCTTTCTCTCTCTCTCTTTCCCTTTCTCTCTCTCTTTCTCTTTCTCTCTCTTACTCTCTCTCTTTCTCTTTCTCTCTCTCTCTTTCTCTCTCTCTTTCTCTCTCTTTCTCTCTCCCTCTTTCTCTCCCTCTCTCTCTTTCTCTCTCTCTCTCTTTCTCTCTCTTTCTCTCTCTTTCTCCCTCTCTCCCTCTTTCTCTCTCTCCCTCTCTCCCTCTTTCTCTCTCTCTTTCTCTCTCTCTCTCTCTCTCTCTCTCTCTGATACCTTTATTCCCTCAATTAAAGCCTCAGTTAAAATTGCATATTTTTTTTCCTTGGTATATACTTAACAGTCTCTGAAAACCTCACTTATAGAAAAAGGATAGTAATATTTCAAATTTTGCTTCAGAGTAATAAAAATATCATTTTGTGTTTAAAACTTAAATATTTCGGTTAACAAAATGGAAATTATTTTAATATAGTGCAAATCTATGGGAAATAAACATATTTTAAAAAATATTATGTGACGAGATTATACATTCTCTCCTATTTTTTTCCTATTCCTATTCATCTCATTCGTATATGAATCCTCTTTTTTGGAAACTAATGTAAGAACTTACAAAATATTGAATTCCAAATATTCTGAGATAAGTATCCAAATAAAGTGCTAAGACATTTTCCAGGGATTACTCAGAATCCTATTTGGCTTAATGCATTTTCAACATGTTTTTCTTTTATGACATAGGAACTTTTCTTATCTCCATATCAAGAAAGCAATAACTCTGAAAGAAATTTGAAATTTCTTTAAGAATAGAGTCATAACAAAATGTATTGTACAATATACATTTCATATGTATTTCAATAATATTGCAAATAAGAGTTCTGCGCTCCTACACTATTGATATGATTAAAATTGTGGTTATAAGAATATCCACAAAAAAATTTCGGACACTTTATAAACACTAAAATAAGTATCAGAATACGTTCATTAAAGCCTCTCATTTTTATATTAACATATATAATTTTTTAAAGTAATTTCAGTTAACAAATTTGATTTGTAAAATTTTATACTGTGGTAATTACCAAAATTATTCACGCAATTATTAAATAATATAAAAGAAATTTTAATTTATTTACATGAAATTTTGTTTGACAATATTATTTTTTTAATGAAAAAAGTATGGCTTTCAGTGTTAATTTTTATTTAATTTATTGCAAAATATTTTGATACTGTTTCTAAATAGTTAAAATGAGAATAATAACACAAAATATGCATTTGTATACTAAAATTATTTATATATAAAATAAAATTCAGCTGTTTTTTATAAAACATAATTTCTATGTATTTCGTAATTTATTATAGACTTTTTATGTTATAACATAATTGAATTGAAAAGATTTATATTTTTAACTCATTCTTCATTAACAGCAATTTCTAATTTTTTATGGTTTACTAATCTGTTTCTAATCTTAAAACACAAAGGGTTTTCAACAGTTATTAATATATACATATATATATATTTATATATATATATATATATATATATATATATATATATATATATATATATATATATATATATATATATATATATATATATATATATATATATCAATATATAAATATCTAGATATAGATATAATTATATTTATTATTGTATTTACTCTCCAAAAATAGGCATTTCAATAATCCACAATAATTTTATTTTAGAAAATATAACACCTAAAAGTAGTTTTTAAGACAAAGAATAAGTCGTATATGCTAAAGATTACATTTTTCTTTATAGTCTGCATTTCGTATTAGATACATATTTGCAAAGTAAATTTTATATTTTTAACATTACATTTATAAATAAATAATTCACTTTTGCCTTATTTTTAACATAAGTGAAAATAGATAAATTAAAACACATAGGATACATTTATCTATAAATAGGAAATGGTGTTGGGTGATAAAAGTAGTTCTCTCAATTTAATTGGTTAAAACTACAATGTTTAATGTTTTCACTTTATGTCTTTGCCATGTAGAAAATAACAGAAAAGATTACAATGCGGATATTACAACATCCTCCAATATTAGGAAATATTTTAAATAAAATCAAAATATACTTTTTTGATAAAATATTTATTTGCAAAACTTTATTGTAAGCAAATTTTTGTTCTATGAAAATAATTCCTATGAGAATAATATAGTTTGGAAAAAAATTCAATAGTAATAACAGTGCACGTATTGAAACACAAAAACACAAAGATAAATATTTTTTATTAACAAATACAAAGGACGATTTGCTTAAACTACTATGAAATAAAAATGCATAATTCTCTCTGTTTATCTTTAAGCAATATTTGTTGCATATCTTATGAAGTATATATCACACAGAAAAATATTTGAAGTAAAGATAATATCAAGAAAATTAATAGAATAATATTTCAAAAGTACTTTCATGACTTTCAATGTATATTCTGAACAAAATTAAATTAATTTAAATATTTGAAATTGGAATTCAACAGAGATAAATATTTTCACTCAAATTCTATAAACCAAGTATCATTTGTTTAAGAAATTTTAAGCAGATTTATTTTTAAACAATAAGATTAATTCCTGACAAACTACTTTATTTAAGTTTACTTATTGAACAGATTTCAGTTTGAGTTTAGAAATATTTCTCCTAATATTATTTTCTAAGATAAAAGTGTAACACACACATTTATATGCTTGTATAAAAAGTTGGAATAATACGAAATGTAAGAATAAAAATATGCGTAATAATTATCTAGGTCAATTATTCTTCTATTGTATGTGGACTAACACATGTACTGTAAATTCAGCAAAACAAAACTATTTAAAGATTGTGTAAATGTTCATTGATTTCAGCAAATACAGTTTTCACCAAAAAAGTCCTCCGAATAAGAATTTTTATCAATCACTGTTCCGCAAGAGTAGAGTGTAGAGTAAACATTGCATATATATATACTATATCTATATATATATATATATATATATATATATATATATATATATATCTATCTATATATATATATATATATATACTATATATATATATATATATATATATATATATATATATATATATATATATATATATATATATATATATATATATATATATATATATATATATATATATATATATATGCAATATATACTCTATATATATATATATATGATTATATATAATATATATATATATATATATATATATATATATATATGATAGAGATATCTCATTCAAATTTATAAATATAACGTAATGCCAGATATTAATAAATATAATTATTCTTAACATCCTGAATAATTATCACAAATCATTAAGGAATCTTCTCAAAATTAATACTAATTGCCTTCAATGAATATTTTCAATGCAAGTAAATAATTTTAGTGAAGGAATAACACAGAAATATTTTAAGGTACTTTAAATTTTTTTTAAAATCAATTAAGGCAATTAATTCTCTTAGCTCTTAAATTTTATAATAACTAAAGTAGTGTAGTTGTCGAGTAAAATAGTAATTTTAAAGATTTATCTTTAATAAATTCTAATAAATTATATCATGAGAAACGAAATATATTTATAAGTTAGAAATTATTAAACTTAAATTTAAAAATTAAATCAAAGATAAATTTAACTGTGTCGAGTTTTTTCCTAAATAAAAGATGTTTTGTTGTAAGTAAATTATATATATATATATATATATATATATGTATGTATACATATAAAGCTATGTATATAATGTTAAATTATCTGTTTAATGTCCTTAAAGCATTCCTTTAATATGCTTTCACGTTTTTACAGATAAATTATTTATCATAAAAATATGATATACATTATAAAAATTCACATAAATTTTCTATTTAATTTATTATAATATCTAATCAAGATTTTTTATAAATATTGAGAAAGGATGACTTAACTAAAAAAACTGAATTATCTAGGGCACAAAATGTGAGTACATTTTCCTTTTAAAATTTACTTTTAATATTTTAAAGAAAAGACTCAGGGATATATTTGGTGCATATGATTATCAATTATGTTTTAATTTTAATTTCTTAAATATTATAATTTTATCATATTTATCATTATATTAACTCTGAATTTAAGAAATTTCCTTAAAAATCTTTTCTTTTACATAATATTTTACAGAAAAAAAAGTCAAGCACTGATTTGGATTATAATATGAAAAATTGGAGAAACTTCAATCTCTCAAGTTAATATAATTATTTTTTATTCCTGAGCTGAAATTAATTTAATTGTATTTCCTGTAAGATTATTTAAACGTCTTATTATTGTAAGATTATCTAAGATTATTTAAACGCCCTTCACTAAAGATATTAAAAATATAAAAATGATACCGAATAAGCATAATATAAAAGCATGAGAATGTTTTAAGACTATTTCGTCTTCTACAGAAAGAACGTTTTCTAGAAAATGAATACATTCATATACAGAAAGTAAGAATAAAAAAATTTCGTAAAATTTTCACAAATTAAGAATCCTATTTCGGTATTTTAAAAATTATGAAAAACTGCGTGATAATTTTAAGCATTTTCAATGCAGTTAAACAAAAATGAATCATTGCCAATGTATTTTTCTACCAATATTTTAACTTTGTTTTAAAATCTTAAATACAAAATTCTATTTGGTAATGTAATTACATTTTACCAATTTTGCAATTGTGAATTCTTAATTATTGTGAAATTCATTAATATTCATTCAGAAAAACTAAATATCTTCATAATCTAAATTCTAAAAGTTTATGTTTTTATTTCTTGAATTTAGGAAAACTATATACAGTCAAAGGCTCAACTTTTCCGTATTAGAATCTGAAGTTGAGGGTTCAAATCATTTATTATAAAATAATATTTCAAATTTTTAATTAAATTTAAAATTTCTTTTCAATTAATATGTGAAAATAAGCTATTTCAAAAAAAAAACCTTCTATGATAGTTTTGTCAAAAATTTGATTGGTATTTATAGCGAGATTTCACATCTCAAGCACAGAATCTGAATACTATTGTGATCAGACTCGTTGGGATGTGGCAACATATAGGTGGTATCTATTTCTAGGGGTACCTAAAAATTAGAAGGCTTATTGCTTCTTGTGTGAATTAAAATTTCTTATGCTCAACACAAAATAATTATCACTGCGTTTTTGTGTAAAGGTACTCTTAATTTTGCGTTATATATAAAAACTATTGAAGTGACGCAGAAATTTGATAATGATAAAAAAAAAGTTTTCTAACGGTGGGCACTTATGTGATGAACCCTATGTAACAACAAGGCCAGAAACTGCTACTCATTTGTCGTTACCCAGTGGGCACCTGTGAACCAAGTCACGGAGGCGATTAGCGTTGCCCGCACCGTACCACTACAAACTTGTTTATAGGGTGGGCTACATTCATACATCATTATAGAAGAAAGGACTGAGAAATACAGAGAGAACAGAAAAAGAAAGTAACAACCATGCCCAAACCTGGTTTCGAAACCGGGACCCACAGCTCAGGAGTCGGGAGCGCTAATCGGTCGGCATAATGATAAATTAGTTTGGTCCATACTAAAATTGGGAAAACCAGAACAAGATATCTGTTGTTATTTACAACATAATATATTTGTTCAATGAACTTCATTTTCTACACTATCTACCAATAAGTATTTGGGCACTTGTGATAAAAGAGATAAACCCAATTTATTCATATTTAGCTAGTTTCCACATATAATAATTGCAACCCTTACACTCCAGGAAATGCTTTATTTAAATGCTCGGGTGATGGATAGTGTTATTATTTCTTTTTGGGTTGGAGGAGATAAATAAGTTCTTTCATTGATTTAAAATGGTAGCGCCACCTCTTAACTCGTCGATTTAACTCATCCCAGAGCTATTCTATATGATTCAAGCTTGGATTCTGGAGAGGCCAGTCCTATCTGTTTTCCCCATTGTCAACATAAAACCCCTGGAGAACACCACAACATTAAAAGTGGCGTTGTCATCATGGAAGTAATAATTATCCAACTCGTAAAACTGCCAGAACATAGATAAATTGTTGATAGTTGCATAGGAATCGGCGTTGGTCCTATCATGAACTAATATTAAACCTCTCATTTCATACCATGAGAAACATCCTGAGTCCTTAATTCTATCATTTCCAAACTTTACAGTCGGCATAACGCATTCTCCCAAACAGAGTTCTCCAGAAATACGATAAATCCAGACTCTGTCATCGGAAATGAAGAGCTTAAATCGGAATCCAGATCCACAGAGAACATATTATCATTCATTCTAATTTCGAGGTGTCAAGCAACATCTCAACCGAAAACCATGATTGGAATTTGTAATCAAAGGATTATGGGCCACCTTTGAAAAGAAACAAATGCACTTCCTTGTGAATGATATTTATCAAATTAACCGTCTCATATGCTTATTGGAATTCTTGGGAGTATATGAGCCAATCGGTTTTTTTGCTTTTTTTCCCGGGTTTGTTTGAATAGCGCTCATTGGTCTCTACCTCAGTTTCCATGGGTCTTTCTGGTCTAAGTCCATTCCAACAATCACCACACACCTTTCACTTCTTAAGCGCAGTTGATTTTGAAATGTTTAACTCACTAAATTTGTGCCTTAAAGATCAACCAATTCTGCCATCTGACAATTACGCGTATCGCGAAGTTAGAGAGCTCAGAATTTCGTGGCATCTTGCATGCAGCAAATGCCAATGCTGTTCCTACATGATATTTAAATGGAGAAAGCTTGACTCAGATCAAACAATTTTAAAGAACAAACGTGTACTAAAATGGTAATATGAATATTTCTTTTAAATATGCTCAGTAATATAATGTGATTTATAGATAATAAATCGTAAAGTAATAAAAAAGTTATAACATATTAGCAATGTATAAAGCTTAATTTATATTTTGTGAAATGTAATAATAAAACAAATAAAATTAGATTTTGAACAAACTAATGAAAAAAGGATATTTATTCGTACATATTTTTTAATTCCAAAACATATTTTTTTTAAACTTCTTACTCTGATCAGTCTAGATTAAATGCTCCGCTTTTCATTATTTTTACAATTTCTAACCATATAAAAGTATTTTTTTTTAAATTCTTCTTCTTTTGCGTAGAAAATATTAACAATTTACATGACATAAATCGGAAAATTGTGAGTTGGAATCCCGACTTAACTGACGAATCATCGTTTTCGTTCTATGTGACTAGAAATGTTAGAACTGTGCGTGCGTGCAATGTCCTTTAAGGGAAATGATACCTGTAAGAGAGGCAGATTAAATATTGGGGGTCTACTGTTTGGTCTCTGTTTCAAAATAACGAAGAATCCATCCTGATGCTTCTATGCTAGTGGTAGAACTCAACTCAGGGCTAGGTGCAGGAAAGCATGCTGGTGCAACAACAATAACATGACATAAATATAAAGCTAAAAGTAACTTATACGATAAATAAATTCAACTATACAAAAATAGAGTAACATTTAAATTTAAAATTTTGAAAATATTTGTTTGTTTAATCCATTTTAGCACGTTCCTTTCCAACAATTCTTTAAAAAGAATAATATTTCAATCTGTTCTGTGAAATACAGTAATCAAAATTCTAAACATTCATCAAATCAAAATCAAATATAAATATTAGAAAAATACTTTTATCGTACAGTTCATATAAATATGCATAAATCTTTCTACCTATACATATTTTCCTACTGATATATTATCCAAACAAAACCACTGCATATTTGTTTAAGTATAAATATTCTGAGTTTTAAGTATAACCAATGAAGAAAACCTTTTTGTGTGTTTGTTTTCATGTTATTTTACTACAATGTAAACAATCCGGGAAAAGAAGCTACGTTTCGGAAGAAAATAATGCCCCTAAATGTCTACAATTTAAAGCAAAATCTTATAGTGTATGTCTTCACACACAATTTCTATAAATGTAGTACTTGATATGAATATATATTTTTTTAAATATATATATAACAAAACTCCTCAAAACTATAAATCAAACTAACTTAAAAGTAACCATCAAAACATACAAAAATTTGAAATTTATTTTAAATTTTAAAGCAAATCCTGCTAATCCTTTGTAAATTGCATATTTATGTTTAATGCTATATTTTTTAAAAAAAAATTGAGGGAAAATTTCGTAAAGAAATAGAAAGATTTTAAAGGTCTTAAATTTATATAACACGTTGTTACTATAAAAATATTATTCATGTGAATGTGTCCCTAAATAATACCTAAGCTTTTAACAAGAACTGGCTCTTTATTTTTTTCTTCAAGTATCTTAATGATAACATCTAAAGCTCTAAATATGGTTTACCACCTTCCTTTTATTTGTTTAAGCAGAAATTCCTTTCCAATTCATATTCAGATCATATGAAATCATATCCGAATTAATGATTTCTTCTAATCATTTCTTCAAATTGTAAGAACATTATTGTCGTAGACCGTGGTATCCTAGTGCTTAAAATATTAGCCTTCCATCTGGAAGGGTGAGGTTCGACTCCCAATGCCGCCGAAAACCCACCGAGTATATGTGTGATGTATGTGCTCGTTAAATCTGGGGATTGAAAGTCTTATAGTCGATCGTTGAACAGTTACCATGAATATAATGGTCTGCAGAAAATTCCTTCCTTCTCCACATCACTATCAAAATTGATTGAGGGTATACTCTGGAGGGGCCATCTATCGGAGTAGTTTAGAGTAAAGTCCTATTTTCACCTTCGTGGTGCATTTATGACGCTAAATTAAATTTACGCCATAATTTATCCCATAACATATTAGCAATTGAATTTTTATTATCCTCTATGATTGCACTTAACGCAACATTCAGTTTACAGGAACATTTTATAAATAAAATACCACCATAGCATTCTCAAAAGGGACGATCTAAAAATCCTCTTTTTCGAATCCAGCTGAAGAGCAAACTATTTTTTTTTTTTTTTTTTTTTTTTTTTAAGACTCGTTTTGTTACCTCCGCAACGCTATCTTGCGTCGTTGAAATCATTACAATGCTCTGGTTTAACGAAAGACGAACCCTACTGACTTAAATTCGCATAGCCAATGGCATATGCCAATAATGAGTTGTTGTAACTTATGACACTTGGACAAGCTTGGCTTGTCCAAGAATCATAAGTTACAACAACACATTATTAATGTATTTCATGCCACATGATAAACAGATGTATTAAATGTTTTCTCCGGGTTTATCAGAAGCAATTTTTCTATTCTCTGTATAAGAATAGAGACAAAAATAAGTTTAGTCAAATTTTATATTTCCGCAATATAATTAGATCCGTAAATTTAACCTGCTAAATTATTTTTAAGACGTTCTGAAGTTTGCAATTTGGTTTGATTTTACGAATTCAAAAATTTAGGGATTTTACGGATTCCATCTCTGATAGCTTGTGAGTCTACTTACAAATTTTATTTCATAATATTTGGAAAAATTTTGTTTATTAAATAACAGAAGTTAGATACTGCTTTGTTATATCATTTGTTGGCTTAAGTGATGTTTTGGTGTTTATATTATCTTATTTTAGAATTGCTTTAGAGAAAGTTGTAAGAGATGTTTTTTTAAAGATGCTTTTTTTGTTAATTTAATTTTGCCTCTTTCTTTTTCAATTATTTTCCCATGTGTAAATTTATTGATAGATTATTTTTTAAATTATTACTAGAAGATACCTCATGCTTGAAAAAAAAATATACGTAGAAATTTTAAACCCATACTATAAATAATTTTATGTTTTACAATATTCTTTTCATCATAAATATTTTAACTAAAACAAATATTGGAAAATAACCATAATTATTGAATTGATTTTTACAACGCTCCTTCAAAATTCAAACAAATTTTAATTAAAACTTAACAGAGATAATTAGGTAATATATTAAAACTAAAACTTTTACTGCTAATAAATTATGATTCGGTTAACAGAGTGTATTTTACTAAAACTAAAATATAGATATGACTATTAGTTCCAAATATTTTAATAAAATATAAACCTTTCTCTTTTGGTAGATAATTAGTTCGTCTTACGCTTCCATTCAAATTAAATTTCAAATACATAAAAGTGATTCTTTTACAAATACATTAACATTATTTACAAAAGATAACATATTCATTACAGATATTAAAAATAAAGTTTGTGGGAATTATTTACCGTTTGTTAAATAAAATTAATGGAGCTAAATTTTTGAAAGCAAGTCCCTTATATTGCTTCATTTTTCAAAAGAATTAGTATTGTACTTAAGTATTGAAAACTTATCATTAATTAGAGAAATTTGTGAAATACACAGTAGAAACATTAATATTTATTAGATTTAACAACATATTTTATAGATTTAAAACTATGAAGTTCCTTGAGTTGAAATAAAAATATATTTTTATCAAAATGAATTGAAAATCAAACATTTTAAATTTCTTTTTATTCTATAAGAAAAATATTGTTAAGTAATTAATTTATTTCACTAAAAGAGAAATATTCATAAATTAAAGATTTACTTTTTTTAGATAAATAATTAATTATTTAACAATATTTTTCTTATGAAATCTTTATAAAACAAATTAAAATTTTTCATTGATTAAAATTTTTATGTAAATCAATATTTTTTCTTTATACTATAAAGTGATACGTTTTGGTTGAAAAAAATAATGAAAATGACGCAGCAGCAACATTATAAGTTACTAAAATTAATTGAAATCTTTAAAACAAAAGTCAGGGTTGATTACTATTATTATCAGTTAAAACTATCACACACACAAACACCTCTGCTATTTACGCATGTATATATAAAAAACCATAATATATATTTATATATATATATATATATATATATATATATATATATATATATATATATATATATATATATATATATATATATATATATATATATATATATATATATATATATATATATATATATATATAATATATATTTATATATATATATATATATATATATATATATATATATATATATTATTATTATTATTATTATTATTATTATTATTATTATTATTTATTATTTTTTATTTTTTTAAGCGTGTTCAAATTAAGGCTTGGAATTTACAGACTTTCTCCTTTCTAACACAATAATTTAACCCTCTATTCAGGAAACTTCTTTTAGGACGATAATGCGTGAAAGATATATAATTTTTCTAGAAATAAACTTACATTTACTTTCATTTACTTGGGTATTTGCAATATCAATGAATTACTTGAACACATTGTTACTTTTTATTATGAACACAGAAAAATAAAATGTAATTTTTTAATTTGCTTCAAACTCTTGAATGAAATTCTGCATAATTTAACAACCAGTAAAAACGATGAAAACTCTCAAATGATACTGAACTAAATAAGAATAATGCGCATATTTAAAACTTTTAGTAATTTATAACTATTAAAACTTTTAAATTTAATTTTATTTTTTTAATTTTTGCTAATAAATGTTTATAGCACACAAATTGAAAGCATTTAACATCAAAAGTTTCTAACTAAATTTTTTCTTGAAATTTATCCCAAGTCATAAAATAACACTGTTTTTATCCCAAGAGCATTCACTGTACTCTTTTGTTTCAAATCTCTTGATAATACGACACGACTCGGATTTTGTATTCTTGTAAGAAAAAAATGCTGTCAGTTGCCCACACTATCAGGAGTGCACGCAGAAAATAAAACACCTACGTTCTTTTAATATACAGAAACTGGATCAAATCCGAGAGATGCTTGATTGAAGAGCGCTGTTTTACTACTTAACCATGGTGAGCCCTTGCGCTGACGATTTTACTTTGACTCACAAGTCCTAATACTTAACAATTGTGAGACCTTGCACTGACGATTTTACTTTAACTGACAAGTCCTAATACTTAACCATAGTGAGCCCTTGTGCTGACGATTTCACTTTAACTAACGAGTAATAATAGTTAACCATAGTGAGACCTTGCACAGACGATTTTACTTTAACTGAGGAGTCCTACTATACTGAACCATAATGAGCCCTTGCGCTGACGATTTTACTTTAACTGACAAGTCCTATTACTTAACCATATTGATATCTTGCACAGACGATTGCACTTTAACTGACAAGTCCTATTACTTAACCATATTGATATCTTGCACAGACGATTGCACTTTAACTGACAAGTCCAACTACTTAATTATAGTGAGCCCTTATATAGACGATCTTACCTTAACTGACGAGGTGTCCAGGACCCATAAGTCATTCATCCAATACAGGGAACATGATACACTGTAAAGAATATGAACAGAGAAATATGACACAAAATAAAGAGAAAATTAATCCCTCAAAATTGTTAGTAAATGATACTAAATTGAGTTTTTCATTTAATTATTTTCGATCCCAAATTATTTAAAGAATTGATCATTTAACCAAAATCTCATGGTACATACTGATAGTCATATAACTGTTTAATTTCTTTTTTTCAAATCTTATGCATAAATTGTTTTCCAAAAGTCAAATTATCACTTCTTAAATAGTCGGTCACTCAAAACAAATCTAATAGATCACATAATTTACAGCTCAGCAAATAGATTTATTATTTCTAAAAGCATCACCATGTTTCTTATTTAACGGTACTTTTCTGGTACAAAATGAGCGCTTTTATTTGTTTTCATGTATTTATAAACTTCTAGATAAGTATAATGCTCAGACAATTAATTTTAGTGTTATCTTATAACTCTCTATAATTGTACGCTTCAACACATAGAGAAATGTTATGCACACATAAAAGAATGTGTAGGTATGTTTATATACTAATATAGTATATGTACTAATATAGTACATGTACTAATATTGAGAAAGATAAATCTATAAGGGTTACAAAGTCATTCTTAGAAAATGTTTGTATGTTTTTAATGATGCGATATGATCCATTATTAATAAATGGAGTACAAATCATCGTTAAATGAAAATATATGCATTCTTAAAGTGCTTTCTAAAATTAGTATTTCTAAAGTTTCTTAATAAATAAAATAATTTCTAAATATGGGCTAATAAAGGAGATACAACATTAAATTCCTTGAAATAAAAAAAATCTCATGTATCTTTATTGTTTCTCAACATTGACGGAAATTATAAATATAAATGAAAATTAAACAAGAAATTTGCATTTTATGAATAAATAAAATAACGAATTTAAACACTTGTAAAAAATATTTGCCAGCTTAAAACGAAATGAGGCTTACTCTTGCAATTATTTCTTAAAAGCTTTCAAGTTAAATCTTACAATTTAACTGATACCCTCCAAAAAGCACGTAACTCTTACAATAAATTCCAATAATTCCGTAAATTTTTATTTGTCCATGATATATTTACAAGTTTGTTATATAATCTATTTACAATTTTCTTTATATTTATTTCTATCTAAGTTAGATTGTCTAAATTATTTAAAGGGTAAATAATAAAGCATTTTATTAATTCACTTGAAATGACTATAGACTAATTTATAAATCAATTAGGAAACAACATGGATACCTAAAACTTTCCCTGAAATAGGGATCTTTCAGAAGTTCTGTAAATATCAATGTCAGACCTTTTATTGAGAAAGGGATACAATTCCCTGTGGTCACATGACACGAAGTAAATAAAGTCATTCCTAGGAAATGCTTCTCAGATTTAAAACGCGCTCTTTGACAAATTCCAGAAATACATTCTGACATGAGATTTTACTTAATCCCAAATGATTCCATTATTATCTACACATGTTTCGTTCCCTACAAATGTTCAAATACAAAACATTTTATTCTAATTAATTAACTCTTATTATTAATTAAGTTATTTTATAAAAATGAATTCTTATTTCAAAGTACTTTCTTTATTGAAAAAATTTACTACGTATGCTACAAAAAATATTTTTTCAGTTCCGAAAATGAAGTATAATTTTGTTGATTATGCTTCATATTTAAACACTCGTTTAACATTTTCGTTAAGGGTAGCATTAATAAAAAATAATATTTCAATGAATTATTATGTAGTAGTTCATTACAAAACTTTTAATAATTCGAAGAAAACACAGTACTTATCAAAAATATGCAGAATACAAAATCAAAAATAGTGATAAAATGTGAAATAAATTAATTTGCTTGATAGTGATGATAATTTGTTTTTAGTAACGGTAAGGAAATGTGAAAAAAATAATTATTTTAAAATAAGATAAAAAGATAAGAAATTTAAGAAATAAAAGTAAAATTGTGACACAATTATGGAAACCAAATAAAGAATAAAAATGCTTGGATATTTTTGACAGCAGTTACTCATATAAAGAAATAATTTTTCATTAGATAAAAATTATAATACTTTATCATTAATTATAATAACTTTATCATTAACAATACGAGAGAGCAGGTATATGGAAATCTCACAGTGAAATTTTGTTTCATATTGAAATTTAACATTGTAAACCTTTTAATAAATGATGAAATTAGTTCTGATAAATCTAGTCTCTGAAGAAACTTGAACCATCATTTTAATACTGAAAGAACTATTAATAACTAAATTTTAAAAATCTCTCAATCATTTTAAAAGTATAACAACAATTGCTCAATTGCTTCAACATTTCGTTTAGAAATAAAAGGGAAATTGTCGTAAAATAAAAAAAGAAATAGTATATTTTTTATAAATTAAGGTATCAGGACATAACTAAACCTTTTATATCTTTGTTATAACACCAGCAATAATCACAAGCAACAGTCCCCATGCAGCCATCGAAAAAGTCAAAAAGACAAATTATATGAGTTTAATCCATGTGAGATATCAGTGATAAAATTGTGTTTTCTTAAAGCGTATCACCTTTATATTCCCAGGTACCACAATTATTTAATAGAAAATTTCATAGAATTTAAATTTTCACGACTCTACACATTTATGGGGCCTATAATAAGTAATTTCAAAAGCTTAGAATGATATTTATAATTAAATCTTTATCGTAAGAGCTGAATTTTCTAAGCAATTTATCACAAGTAAATATGGTAATCGTCGAATTCTTTATTTATTCGTCAAATTGTCGTTTCCGGATTCAAAATTGAGTTCTTAAGTTTTCTTAATTATGTGGCAGCTAATACACCTGCTTTATAATATTAATTTTATTTTACATGCACAAAGTAAGGTAGCATTAGTTTATCAATCAATTGGAACCATTTTATTTACTTAGATTCTTCAAAAAGAAAAATGATAAAGGTTATATAAATAGTTGAAGTAGTATTATAATCAGGACAGTTATATTGAATCAAACACAATAACAATTTATTTTTATGCCGCAGAGCATCGCAAGATAAGAATATACAATCACTGAATCTTTAAATATATGAGCTAATATAAAAGAATAAAATCATTCATTTGTGTGTGTGAATAATGTGTTTTTTTTAACGTTCTTAGCCAATCTGTAGAATCATGTAACGATTTTAACGGAAGCATCTTAAGCCTTTACCACGCGATTTCTTTTTATTAAAAACTTTTTTTGTCAAACTTCTTTTCAATACATGAAAAAAATGCTCAATTTATTTTAATTGATGTAGATTCAATGTAAAAAGGGATGAATTATTTTAAATTTATGGAGTTCAAATAAAATATGGTACGAAAAGTTAAGATGCGTGAAAAATCATTTTTGCCTTAGTGTTAACAAATACTTTAAAATAAAATCATTCACATATTTTAAAAATCTCTTTTATCAAATAAAATAAAAATATTACTTTCAAAAATATTTCTTACTTAAAAAAGTATAAGAACATTAAAAAAGTATAAGAACATATTCATATTAAAATATTAATTCATGTGCTGCATTAAAACAAAGCAAAAAGGTTAATTAAAGAACTTAAAATTTCTACATTTAAGAAATACCAAAATCAAAACATTGATAAATAAAATTAACATTTTCAATCAACTGAAGTTTCTATAACATTTTACTAAAACTGGAAAGATTATTTTAACTATCATAAAATATATATAAAGCATGATTTTCTCTTTTGGAGACTTTTCGTACCTATAAAATAATTCTTTATTTTTAAAATAGTTCCTTAAATTATGCATGCAGGTAAAGACTCATGGGGACAAAAATTTTATTTACATATTTATAAAATGCTAAAATTTTCAAATTTTCTTACACTACATTTTTATTAGGATAGAAATAACACATTATTATAAACTCAGTCTAGTTATATATCCTAAAAATGGACGTAATTATTAAGAATTTTTCACGGGATATAAAATTTATGTTGAAATGGTAATAAACTGTAAAGTTCCATTAAAAAAAACTAATAAATTTGTAAAAAAAGCTTTGACTTTGACAGAATTTTCAAACTCTTCACTTTCACAATTTTATTAAATGTATGCAGTTAAAAATGCTCTTTAAAATTTGTTCATGAATTTTTGTTTCTTATAATTTTTAAAAGTATGTAAAATTGTTCAAAAATATCATCTAAAAAACTGCTGTTATTATAGGGGAATAGATTTTTTTTTTTTTGCTTTAAAATCTTAAATATTACAAATATTTTAATATTTTTATTCTTGAAAACAATTTAATATTAATAAAATAATTTGCAAAATTAACCGAAATCCCAGATATTTCATGATAAGTGTTTGCAATTGAATAATTATTTAAATTACCATGATTTACTCATTGTACTTGCAAAACAATCTTTTCATACATACTTATATATTCTTTTCATTATAAAAACTTTAAAAAACTCCTTATATAATAAGTTTTAAAAGCTTTTTCACTGTTTAACATTATGTATTTTTTTAAAAGTAATGTAAAAAGTAACTATTTTATTATTCATCCACTGAATATATAAAATAACCAATCACGTTTTCGCTTTAAGCGGTTACTACAAATTCAAATTTTTTGTATTTATTTGTCTAGGGAAATGAATTCCAAATGGAAAAATAATTATTTTTCTTCGCACTTTTGTTACCTTTGCTGTTATAGCAAATTTATATGATATACAAGCAACTATGCTAATCACAGATAAAAATAAACCTTAACTCTAATTTAATAAAATATTTTTAAAAATGTGTGGTACTACTATTATTCTAACTAATATTTTACCATGTGAGAGATAAATAATAATCTCTATTCATTTATTATACAGAGAACAAGCTGTTACCACCATTAATACTTTAATAATCCAATAATTGTGAACGGTGAAAAATATCTAACAAATTATCTAAGTGAATTTTGAGAACACAAAATACTTACTTGAACATATAAATATAGTCATAAGTTACTGTAACTATTAATTCAATTGTTGATAGATGTACTGTTAATATAATATAGTATCATTTATGAAGTCATAAACTACGCATTATATATTATATTATATAATTAATTTATATTGTATGAGGGCTATGCATTTCATACCACATTCCATTCAATCGATAAATCATTTTTTTAGTATAGATATGATATAAAAGCCTGCAAAGTTATTAAAAAACGATTAGCATAAAATTGAAATTGTAAATAGCATTATTTAAATTCTAAATCCTAAAAATAACTTAATATCATAGTAAATCTAAACTAAGTATTAAATGAAAACAATGATATTAACAATAAAAAAATGTACAAATGTTAAGCACTTTATATATATAGATTGTTCAATACGACTTTCATTATTCTAGTAACTTTGAAACATTGATACCTACAGTCTTAGAAAAGTGCTTAAGATGTAAGAAAATTATTACCCATTACAAGATGCAATGACTTGCAGCACTTCTAAAAATAAAAAAAAATTTGAATTTATAAATCTTATTATGATTACTAAATGAAATGTAACAAAAGAGTCAGTTGCGAATTAGGAGACCAACAATGATTTAATATCGAACGACGTCTTGGACACAGTAATGTGAAGAAAAGAAAGCTGTTGCTGTTGTTGTTAACCTCCATGTCCAGCCTCAACTAGATGAGATCTACGAGTTTATTCACCCTCAAAAAGTCATACACTACAATGGACAAATCTAATATATCGTCGTAGGACAAACCTAAGCAACGAAGAATATATGCCGGAGAAGCTTGATCTTGGTTATATTTCTGGCAAATCTGGTGGGTTTTCTGACTACCCTAAAAGACAAGGCTCCTTACATGGCCACTGTGAAAGCGGGAGAGATCTGTAGGGATGCATGTGTCTCGCAGTTTGCAGCGAGGGATCCACTAGGGGATTTGGCACGCTACCAAGAATTTGACGAAAATGCAAGCCAAGTAATTTATTAGTATGTTTTCTACAGAATACATATCTAGGTAAGTCAGACAATTAGAAGTAACCATAGCCTCTACTGTACCCATTTTCATCAAGACATCTGTCTCTAATCCTCGAGGTTGCCTCATAGTGGCGAGGGAGCATCACTGGCAGAAATAGGAAAAGTAAATCTGGAGAGTATTCTAATCAAGGGAATAGGGTTAACCAAGGAGTGAAGGCCATTCCACTTTACCCAGCTAAATACATACAGACAAATGAGCTGAGTCAGTCCTTTACCTATGGTGGTCGGGTCTTTGAACTGAGAGAGGCTTGTCTTTTCCCTCCGCCCATGAGTTATGTCAAAAAGAAAGCGTGACAACGTGTATTGATTTTTGAGCCCTGTTCAAAGAAGTTACACAATGTGGCATGCAAAAAAGTTCATCAAGCTATCACTAGAATATCAGTGCTTAACTTACTCAATATGAATCTGAATTCTAGAGGGAATTTACTAGCAAATTTGGAGAATATCAAATGACACTCTAGCAAAAAAAATAGTCATACAGCATCACAAATTTGCTAACGTTGCTGAAGTAGTCTTGTACTCACTTTTTGAAATATTTGCATGGAAAAAAAGTGACATGTAAATTGGATTGAAGAAAACCGTACCGAAATACAGTTGTATATTTAGTTGGTTGTTCAATGTCATCTTAAAACTCAATGTACCCAGTTTGCTACAATATCAAGGCATCCGACAAATCAATTAATGTACCTGAAACAGCCTTAAATACTGAACTTTCGTCACTTACTAAGAAAGCGTTTGATCGAGTATCCTTAAAAATGTTGCACCAATCATTAGTTGATGACGTCGTTTAGACTCGTTTAATGAAAATCCTCTTCAAATTCACTCTCATTCCTTTTTTTTGGACATTTTATATTACAAAAGTTTTTTTTTTTTTTAAAAGATGCAAGCCGATCATAGAAGCATTCCAGACAAAACTTTGTAACAACATAGTCTTGTGGATGATATGCATGCATTTCACGCCTTGGAACTATTGTTTTATCATACTCTTAATTATGAAAATTTTTCTTGACCACAACAATAGACGAACGCTGTAAAAAGTTGCCGAGAAAGTAATCTTTTTTAAAACTTTTTCATGGCATATAATTTAAATTACTCTCATTTTTCAATTTAAATTAAAAGAATTTATACATTTGAAAGTAAATTTCAAAAATCAATTTCAACATTATCTTCATAAAGGTGCAACTCTGGGAGTGACAACTCTTTTCACATTCTTCTTGAATGCTCTGTTTCAGAAGAAATGAACGAGCTTTGTAAAGACTTAAATATCAGGTGGCCCCTGATTTTGGTAAACCAAGTAAAGAAAGAGGATTTTGAAATTTTTTTAAAAATTTATTCATGCTGTTATCTAACTCCTTTTTTTATTTTTATATCTCTAATTTTTTCCCTCTCCCTTCTTTTATTATTATTTTTTTCATCGCATGATTTATTTGGATTTGTTATGTAGTACATTTGTTGTACCTTCGGGCCCTGTGCGGTATTCCTTGGTGCACAGGGAGATATTTTTGTTTTCCCAAATAAAAAAAAGGTTAAAATTACCATATTTTATTATTTTTCACTTTCGATGATTTTTTTCGATATTACAACGTTTTATTATGTAACCTTTACTTCTCAATTTCTAAAATAAATATATTTTCAAGCTGAATTTTAGCAATGTTACATTACATTTTAAAATAATAATAAAAAAGCGTTTAAATTAAATATACATTTTTATTTGATTCTTAATTTTCAGTATTTTATAGTAAAAAAAGCCAATTTTTTATCAAACGTTTAGAAATGTGTTTTTTATAATTATACACATGATTCCATTATTTTACTAGATGATTTGGTTTGTTGAACTTCTAATATCAAAGATATAATTTTTATCAATACAATACCCACAAATACAGTTACAAAAGAAAATTAAACATTATAGCAGCAATTCATCATTTTAGAAAAAAATGATTAATTATTTGACAATTTTTGTGGATAGAAAAATAAAAAGACTGTTAATTTTATATTTTTCTAATTTTATTTAAGCGAGATATGTTTGTGATTAAAATCACAATATTTATTGTACTAACATTGATTTAATATACATTTTCATACTCTGCTCTATGTATATTTTCTTTCTACATGTGCAATTATTAAATGGATACTTGTGAATTTTTCAAATGACTTCTTTTCCGAGACATAAATGAGGAGGGGATTGTCAAAATTTTCCTTGGAAAGTAATACATAAAAAATATTTAAATGCTCTATAACTATTCTTTGAACTATTAAGCTATCTAATTAATATAAGATTTCATTTCAAAATTGATTTTTAATAATCACCTATATTAAAGTTAGTATTTCTAGACTTTTTCAAAACTCATACTTTTTGGCTTATAAACTAAATAAAACATTTTCAAATGTGACTATGTTTCTATGCATTTTCTCGCCTTTAATTCACTATGGATTGTTAAATATTCCAGTATTGTTATTACTGTAAATTTACATAAGTTAATCATTTCATCCATAGAGACTCTTAAAAATTTAAGGAATATCCTGACAGTTAAAAATGTCAGTATTAACTTGCAAAAAGTCAGATTTTTTATCTTTGTTAATTGTTAATGATTGCTGCTTTAAAAAAATGAGTTTAAATTTTGTATGAACAAAAAACTAACAATTGGGCCTTAAGAAGGAAACCCGAATGCTTTAATAATAACTAAATGGGATAAATAATTGAAAAAAGATCAATGCAACGCATGCTAAAAAGGAATTTTAATTTTTATTACATATATATATATATATATATATATATATATATATATATATAGATAGATAGATAGATAGATAGATAGATAGATAGATATAGATATAGATATATATACAAATTTTAATTTATATAGCAGAAAAGTTAAATTATAATAAAATAATTATTTTCTGCACATAAAATGATTATTCAATAACATTGGATAGAATTAAATGTCCTTTTTTTTCAAAATGTAGAAAATCTAAAATTTTGCTGTTAGCACTCTTTTCTATAAATTTTAAATATAGTTTTACTTGTAAGTTTCCAAAACATAATTTTTCAAAATTTTATATTTATAAAATGGCCGAGTTCACAGCCAAGTGGCCATCTCTCTCTTTTCCATTTCAGCAATTTGTAAGTTCGATGTACACCCAGAAAATGGAAATTTATAGCGGTGTCGAATCCATATAATCTTGTAGGTTCCAGTATAATAAATTCTCATATGCACAATTTAACCATTTTGTGATAAACCAAATCAACACATGTGGTGAGCACAGCTTTAGATATTATTTTCTAACTGAACTAAGCATATAATTTAGAAAATATTAATTAAAATGACTACAGGCAAATAGTCATAAACTATAGTTTGTGATTAACAACCACTACAAGATCTATGTATTAACTTTATAAATGTTTATTCGTGTTACGTCCAACATTACTTAGAATTTGCACCATTTTACTCTACTCAAATTAGAAATGAGATAGTAAAGCAATTCTTTTTCCTTTTTATTAATCAAACAGTATTTTCTAAGATTCATTAGTTTTGCTAAACATTTACATTATTCATCAGTATTTTATATAATTTATTATACCATTTTTTCTGCAGTGTAATAAGGGATCTAAAAATTTGTTAATTTATAATATGAAACTTGTTTTTAGACTGGGTATATCTATTTATCAGTGTGCAACTTATGTTTTCTTAATATTATCTCTTTCATCCACATCAAAATCCATTATATATTATCGATTTCAACTTATTAAAACTTTAAATTTAGTAACGTTACTAATTCAAGAATATTTTCATTTATTTAAAAATTTATATCAGAACACAGAAACAATCAATAAAGTGATTTAATTATAATTTTTCAGAATTAAACAATATTAAAATATTGTATACTATTAATGATAAAATTTTAAATGAAAATTAGATTTCCATTGAAAATATATTTTATATGTTTTCGAAGTTAATTATAGTGAAAACTTTATATGTAGCTGTATTTAAATTTGTATATTCATATTTACACTAACAAGGTTTTTTATTTTGGTATATATCAGATAAAGTTAATTTGAAAATTATCCATAGTGTTTTTTTTTTTACAACAATCCAATTAATTTTGAATATTACGATTATTATAATACAATCCCATATAAATTATTTTATTAAAACTGTAATGTTAATAGCAAGAAATAAAAATTTATATACATAAGTGTTTCATTTAAAATCAATGTAATAAATAAGTAAGGAATTTTAATCCTATTGAAGTTGTGTTAAATCTGAAGAGACTATTCATTGCAACGATATAGTCTATTTTCTTTAAAGTATAGTAAAAATTTAGAAACAAATTGATGAAATTTTATAATTTTGATTAAATCTTTTTATATTCTATTCATATATATAGCTTATAAGTTAGTTGAAAACTCTCAGAGGTATTATTATTAATTTTCTCGTAAATTATCGAATTTCGATTACTTTCAATTTATAAAACCAAATTTTGAGCTTCTTCTTGAACCAAATTCAAATTTCGATACAAAACGTAATGACGTCTTTAATGTAATTTTAAATTAACCTTATAACTTATTAAAATTGATAAAAAAGCAGAAAATTTTCATCAAAGCTTCAATTATTTTATAATGTAAATTGGCATTATCAATTGGTTATCAGAATGCTGTCAATTGTAATTTAAGGAAATCAGAATTATTCTTTTGTAAAAATTATGTATATAGACTATTTCGTAAAAAGAGCATTTTTAAAAAATTCGCTGATTAATTTTTCTACGAAAAAAATAAATGATAATTATATGCATTAATACATAATACTTCAATCGGAAAACTATGCTTACTTGTAATTTAACTATTTGAATTATAGATAATACTTTAATTCATTTAATTTTATAAATTCAACAGAAATTTAATAAAATTAGAAAAAAAAGTTTCGGTAATTATAGATTATAGTTATAGATATTAGAAAAAGGTTTTGAGAGTTTCGATTTCTATAATTTATAGAAAACGATTTGATTCAATAGTATTGTGAAATTAAAGAAAACTCTTCCCTATGTTAATAGTAGTGCTAAAGCAAGTCCAAATTTCATTGATAACAGAACATATATATTAAGATAGTTAATCAACGGAATAAAAAAGGAAATTGAAAAGTGATAACCAATACTGAGGAAATCCTACATTTAGATGTTTCATAAATAAAAAATACCAAATAGCAGGCTATAAGATAAGCATAGCAGGCTTAAGATATTTCTTAAGGTCTCTGAAAATCACCAAAAATATTCATACATTTTTATATTTAATGCTTATATATGTCTGAGAAAATATAAAGTCAAAAATCTATCAAAAATCTATGAGGTAACATGTTTTGAAGTATTGATTATGATAGATTTATAATTACTAAGAAATGATATATCAATAAAATCATACCGCATTAGTTTAAGGGAACATTAAGCGTACTTTATGTTTACTTAAGGTGAAAGCCCAAAAATAAAGTTGGAAAAAATGTAAATCTATCAATATCTGTATCGGAAAGTAAAATTTAGGTAAAGAGTTACAAATGCATGAATTATCAATAATATCGAATGTCTCTTTGAAATTTAAAAGGTTAAGACAGAGGTGTCATTAAAACGTGCCAAAAAGAGAATTAATCTAGAAAGAGCATAATGCCCTTGGCGATATAAAGGAGAAAGAACGAGCATGCGCAGAAGTTAAAATGTGAACTAGGAAATAAGACGGATAGAATGCAGAATTCAAAGGAAATGAAATATTAGGGAAGAAAATTAAAAGTGAACATAAATTATTCACAAATACTTAAAACCTAAAGTTAAGTCAACTAAGCCAGACATCAGAAAGTTTTTAATATACCCCAGGACAAAATAAAATGGAAAAATTGAACTGATATAATTAAAATTGAGAAACCAATGGCATTTTGAAAATGTAAAATAGAATCAATAATTTACGTATATTGGTTTCAATTAATCACTTTAATTTAACATTGCAACTATATTTCAAAACAAAAATGCTTAAATAAATAAAAAATATAACAAATAGAAAAAATATTAAAAAAAGACCTTTTAAGCGTACAAAAAATAAATATTTAGAATATTAAAAATATGAAATGAAATGGAAAACTCTAATGGGGAATTATCTATTTTAAAGCTAAATTAAAAAGCTAAAGAAATTAAATGGAAATATAGATTCAGAAAAAAAAGAATAAAATAAAAATTTCTCCCTTCTCAACATCGTTTTGAGCTTATTTATTTAAAGATTCTATCGAATAAACACTACACAAACAGCTTATTTTCAGCGATTCAAAATAAAAAAATGAGACAAAGGAACTGAAATATTAAAATTAATTAAAAATGAGAAAAAGTTCAAAAAAAGAAAGCTTAATGTCGGAAATACCATGATATATGGCAACAAAATAAAATGCTTTAAAAGGTATAAAATAGTATCCTAATAAATATTAACAAATTTAACATGTGTAACTAAACCAATTGTCAAAATAAGTTTAAATTATTTTGCTGTAAAAATGATTTAAAATTGAAAAGGCAAACAAAATTTTCATTACACGTTTTGTAATATATAATAAAATTGTCTCAATGAGAAACGAAGAGTATAATCAGTCAGAAATCTGTTTCCAAGCGATTGAAGTGAACATTTTCATGAATAAAGCTGCAGTTAATATAAAATAAAGATAAAAGGAGAAAAGAAATAATAAAAATTAATAACAATTTGTAAAAAAGGAAAAAATTTTGAAAAAAGTTATATTTCATTTTAGTAATTAAAAAATGATACTACATAAGTTGCCACAAATAGTACACAGTCACGAAATAGCTAAATACTGAAAAAATTAAATAAGGAAACAGTTTTTTTTTCTTTTTTTTTAATTAATAATTTGTCTTCGATAACTCTCAAGATAATTCAAGAAAATTAACACTCAAAATGAACCATCTTTCATTTTTTTGAGTTTCTATGGACAAAAAAGTTAATTAATTAACGTAGAAATTTTATAATAAATTAGTTCAAATACAATAATTAAAAATATTGAATAATTTCTAAAAAAAAAAACACATTACCCTCTGTGCATACGTACGGTCTCTTTTCAGAAACAAAATATATATCACTTAATTTATAGGTATATGAAATTTATGAAAATTAGAAATAGGAGAAAAATGCTCAATAGAAAATTAATTTTCTTGTCAAAAATAAGGAAAATTTTAGACTTCAAATTTTTATGAAAAGATATTAAGAAGTCATGTTTTAGATATTAAAAATGAGATAAATATTTAAATACAGCTACTAAATTATTTACAAAAAGGAAACAAACTGGTACAATTTTTCTGTGATTTTAACCTTTTTAATGAAATGAGAGATACAATTGTTGATATCATATATGCAGTATTTATAGCAATAATTTCATTTAACAAAATTTAGGAATTTCAAATGATGATGACAATATGCTATTTATATATGGCATTTACAGTATTTTTTATGATATATATTAAAATTTAGTTCTGCTCTAGCTCAGTTAAATAGCAAACAAAAAAGTTTACAATAAATATGCAATTTTATGGTGTCACAATAGATCACTATGACGTAATATATTTTAAAAAAATCTATTACTTTTATGTCCCCCAAGTTCAAACAAAGTTTATATTTAAATATTTTTATCTATCTTTTCTGTCTTAATTAGTTTTAACAAATATTTGTACGAAATGTTTTTATGTAGAAAACACTAGCTTATAACGCAACTAGATAGTGTGTGTGTGTGTGTGTGTGTGTGTGTGTGTGTGTGTGTGTGTGTGTGTGTGTGTGTGTGTGTGTGTGTGTGTGTGTGTGTGTGTGTGTGTGTGTGTGTGTGTGTGTGTGTGTGTGTGTGTGTGTGTGTGTGTGTGTGTGTGTGTACTTGACATTTTTTAGGAACTTTCACTAAGCATTGTTTAAAATATAAATAATATTATTCATTAAATAATTTGAAATATAATTGATAATAAATAGCTTAAAAATTATTTGAGACTATATTATTTTTAAAAATATTATATTAATACATATGCGTGTATGTTAAAAGGAAATTTATTTTCTTTATTGCTCAATTGTCATCGCTTACACACGCTGTAAAATATGACCCTGGACTAATTTGGCCGAGTGGTTATGTTCCAATGATAAACATTAATTATATAGACTGGAACCAGCAGTTAAAATGGATTCCGAATCATTACAAACATCTATGACCGAGGTGGGAGGAAAACTCATAAGATATTCAAATGAAGACAGGTCGCATAACGATTCGAAGTATTAAAGTGATAGACAGGAATGTCAAGAATGTTGACACATGATTTCCCGAATAATGTATTTATAAAGATATACAGTCGCTCACAGAGACATGTCTATTGTATTTGCATTCTGACATTCAACATTCTATTGGATTGTTCGGAAATTAATTTTTCATGAAAATAAAAAACTTGCAGCAAATAAATATTATATTGCATTGGACTTGTTCATTCTTGTCTAATAGCTTTTGTTATCTTTCTGGTAGTAGTATGATTCAACAGTCATAAAGTGGTTGGTTTTAACTTGCAAAAAGCTTATCCATGTAGGAAAAACGAAATTACTTTCCGAACAACCCAATACGTTTACATCCTTCTTATTTTGGTTTTTTTACTATAGTAAAGTACTTTATGCAACAATTTAATACTTTTAGCCATGAGAAATAACTAAGGACATCATTTAGTATTTTTAACTAATTTCTTTAAAAAAAAAATGCCGTCTTTCAGTTACAACCTTGTATATTTCAAGTAAAAATAGTTTTACAAATAATAATGAAATTTTAAATTTCTTCACTTGTAAAAGATTTGATACTATAACGCATCATATAAGATTCTTTTGATTTTTAATAAACTACTCTGTAATTTAAAGATAAATATAATATAATAAATATAATTCGAAAATATAACAGAGTAAACAGAATCATTTATTATTAGCAAGTTTCTTGTAAAATAATTTTTGCACAACAAAATTAATTATTTAAAAGGAATTCTTATTTTTACAATATTATGTTTTTATGTAAATACTAATATATATTTGAAAAAAATGAACTTTTATTAAGAAATAGAGAAAATTTGCAAAACATATATTCACTTATATAAGCTTATATAAATTCTCCTTTATTTTCAGTTGAATAAAATCTTAATTTATAATTCTTTAACTTGAAATCATTATTACAAAAATGGCCTAAATTTATTTAAACTTTAAGATATCATTAAATAAATCTTTAAACATATCAAAATAGAGTGCGTACTATGAAGTAAAAATTTCTTTCTGTATTAAACTTTCAAAATGAATTCAATAGGGAAAGATATTTCATTTAAATTGGAAACATATTTTAAATCCGTATAAAAAGCACCTTATTTAAATCAAAGTTAAATATGCAAATTCATTCTTTGTTCTATCTTTGAGGTTTGAAATTAAATTTCATTTACAGTTCATATATTATTAAATAAATTTTTCTGCTTCTTACAAAATGTAAAAACGTATTTTCCCTACAAGTTATAACTTTACTTAAAAAAATACATTTTTATAAAGAAGATATTTTTGTAAGATTACCATTTTCTTTTTCAATATTTTATGAAAATCAACTTTATGACTATAGATTTTTATGCTACATTCAAATTATCTGTAATAGGAATTATATGCCAAAATTAGTTACCATTTTCTTTCCATTCATAAAATTATATAATTTTTAAGAACTTAAAAATAAAGATTATGCAAACACTTGAATATTTAAACATTATTTTAAGTATATCCATTTATAGTAGTCTCTTTCCTTTAATTCTATTCCTATAAAAAATGCCATTGATTTACCATGAAATTAAGAAATAAATTCAAACATTTGGTAGAAAAATTGACTGAAAAATATTATCTAATATTATTTGAAATTTACTTCAAACTCTATCCAAATAAAATTACTTCTATTATGAGAAAAATTATATGAATTACAATAATTGTAGTAACAATATATCAACAAATTCAATTCATTATTTTGATACTAATGAAGATATAAAATACTCCTTTTAAAAGCACATTTAATTGATTTTTAAATAATTCTTTTATCATCAAATAAATATAAAAAACTTTTCTAACGGTATTTATAGTTTTAAAATTTGCCATTGCTGTATAAAAATGTACTTACTATGGTTTCAACTTTATATCTATAGCACTATAGGATATATTATCTCATTGTGCTATATAAAATGGCAATATATTATCCATCATAATCTTGAAATCTTATACGAACAGTTTCAAATATATATATTTAAAAATGATTTAAATGTAAAATCCTTATAAGCTCCACTTATGGTTACCATAAATTTTTAAAATTTATTTTTATTCAATTTAAAACAAATTTTAAATTATGTATTCTTTTGCTTCTACCAAATTCAAACAACTTGAATTGTGATTAGTTCATTGTGATAGAAATAAATTTTTATTAACCATTAAAATATAGTTATTCCAGTGAAAAATTTAAATATTAATGCATATGTTTTAAGCACTATTTTTAATATTATTTTATGTGAAATATATATATATATTTACAAAGCAAATTAGGGAATATTTTTAATAAATATTAATAATATTCCACTTAAAGAATCCAGAAGTTACATTAAAGAAAATTCATTTAGCTTAAATTTTTATATTTGCGTTAAAGGAATTGTTGATTTTCATGTATTACTGAAAGATATGATTAAAAGGAAAAAATCTGTCAAATATAGTATTTTGAAGTCAAGAATTTATATTAAAACTTGTTTTAAAAATTTTTCTTTTGTTAATAGATTTTGGCTTTAATTTAAAGTATCGAATCAATTTTAGAACAAGTTACAGATTAAGAAACTTTTAAATGCATTCATATTGAACTTATCTTTATTTATATCTATTAAGAAACATTTATTCTAACAAATGTTTCCAAACGGATAAGCATAGTATAAGGCAATTTAACAACAAACATTTTAGAAAAATATTTATAACTCTGTACTGTATAAAGAAATAGAACGCATATTTTTACATAATTTTTCACATTTGTTTCGTCAAGGAAAATTCTGATAAAAAAATTATTGCAAAGTCTTAGTGCCTAAGAAAATTTCTAATATTTCTTGCTATAGTTTTATGCATAAATTTAAAATAAAAAAAGAAAATTCATTATTCTTTTAAATAAACTCAAGTTTTGATTTTATTTTTAACAGAAAATTTTATATATCTCTTAAAAATAAAATTAAAACTAAATAAAAAATAAAGTTCTTATATTATATCAAGTTTAAAGTGTTTTTCCCAAAAATATAATATACTTTTCCTTTCGATATTCTATTTTTTCTTTCATCTTTCATGAAATTCTTTTTTGCTATTGTAACTATAAATATAAAAAAGAAAATATTTTCTATAAACAAGCAAAAATGTTGAAGTTAAAAAAAATAAAGATTTTGTTGTAAGTCTTAGGATTAAATGTGATAAAGGTTCAATTTTCACTTACATTTTTCACATAAAGAATTTATTTAATACTTTTCAAATAATGTACTTATATATGTCATATTTTAATCAGTAATTTATATTCAAAATATCAATAATTTATATCAAATATTTATTCAAAATATCAATAATTTACATTCAAAATAATTTATTCATTAAAATAAGATTTTAAACAACAAATATAGTTTTAATTAATTTCACACATAACTTATTAAAATTGTGAAATAAATGTAAAAATCACTTTCCGTATCAACCTTATTTAATATTTAAATTTATTATTTTAATGAAACTCTTATCCAACTGTATGCAAATATTTAAAATAAATCATTCTCTTTAATAAAAATATTTACTTTTTCTCAATATTTTCCATTTGAAAATCATAGAAATATTTTTCTTATTTCTAGGGGAGCAAATTATATTCGAAATGAAGCATTAATCCTGTGACAACATTGAATAAATTCAGATTTAGTTCAAGATTTTGAATTAAACTTTAACAATTGTGGTACGTATTGTTAAAGTTTAAATTGTGGCACGTATTTTAATTTAAATTCTATGCTTTAACTTTATATTTCACACATGATAAATTTTTAACTAAATTTGTTTGACATTTTTACATACTATTAATTAAAAGTGGTTAAAAGATGTACAGTAGACAAAGCCACACAATAATCAATTTTTTATCAAAAATAGAAAATATATCTAGGCTTATACCTCTTTTTAAATATGTCTTAATAATATTAATTTCCTCTAATTTCTCAATAATATAAATTAAATTTCAGCATTTTTAAATTATTGATTATTTCTGAGTTAATGTGATTATATATCATCATATCTTTCAGTGGTTATATTTTGAATGATAAAATCTCATTAATTAACGTATATTTTAGCCAATATAAAAATAAAACATAAACTTAAGGTTTTCTAAAATTAAAATTCGTATCACTTAAGCTAAAACCATTATAAAGGAAATTTTAAATACTTCAATTGTTTAGTTTTTCGTAAGACTTTTGTCAAATTACTTTAAAAAATGATCGCTCTTGAGGCAGATATTAATAAATATGCAGATTTTGAACTATATTCAAACACATATTTAAAATTTTTATAAGAAAATCACTTAACCATATGTAAATCCGAATTTCTCAAAAAACAATAAACTTTGCTTTTGTAGTTCAGATATGCAGTGTAAAAATTTTATAAATATATTGAAAAATTAATTTTAACAAGGCATTATTTATTTTTACATAATAAATTCTGAATTATATGCATTAACGCATGAGTATGCACAGAAAACCATTAAATATAAATAATCCGATAATAGTCGCTAATATTATAAAAATGAAATCATGTGAACACATTTTAAAATAACAAACGATAAACAAGAATTTAATTGAAAATTATTAATGCTTCATAAATTTTGAGTTTGCTTCTATATAAAGTGCCTTACCATTCCCTTTTTCCTGGAAAACTGGTTATTTTTGAACGACTTATGAAATAATTAGTCAAGAAATCAATAATGCTGAAAAAATGGATGCAATAAAAGTAAATAAATGTTAAATAAGTACTTTTATATTCGTGAATATAAATATTATAGTTTTACATAAAGTTAGCCAATTTATGCTTCAAACAATTTTAAACATACATATGCTTATTACTTTTTAATTACAAATTAAATTCACTATAAATATTTAAAATTTTACTTTATTGAAATTACAGGGATTACAGAATTAAGTGCACTTGATACCTGCTTAAATTTCAAGAATCCTTATATATTTTTGCCAATTTTCATGCCATTAAAAACGTGCTCATTTTTAATTATCTTTGAAAATATTAGATTATTTGTATTTAATTATTGAAAAATTTACATCAAAACTTAAGCAAAACATATTCAATCATTCAGTCACAAATATGGTAATACACCACTTAAATCTTTTATTTTTATAATAAAAATAAAAAAGTATTATGTTACGAACTAACTTTTATAAACTTAAAAAAAAATACAACTTCTAGAAAATATTTATACTTAGAATATTTTAAGAAAACTCTTTGAAATAATTTCTAGATCTTAGATCATACTCATTATTTTTATTTGAAAAAAATGGAAAACTGTAAAGAAACAACAATTTAGGAAGCAAATTGGTCATTAAATATCTTTATATACAAAAAGTAAACTTTAGTAAAAAAAAAAAAAAAAATACCAAAAATATTGGCTAAAAATATGAGCCACACCCAAAATTATTCCTTTATCCAAAACCTGAAATTTAGATGGCATCGTTGAAAAATCTTGTAGACAAACACCAAGAATAAATTTTGAACTCAGTAATAAAAATGGGAGTGATATGTTCGGTATGAGCCTTGATTTTACCTTTAAATCCAACCACTGTTAGGAATTTTCATATTCGCACAGAGCTCACCCATGATTTATGCAAAAAGGCACACGATACTTCGATTTTGATAACAATTGCTTTAGAAACAATAAATGCCATGTATCCTGAGAGCCCGAATCCACATTCACTCCTCTGGATCCCCTGTAAGTGACAGAGACACTGCACGAGGAGGAGTAAATAGCAATCTGTTCTCTTTCTATACCCGAGTAGGAAAAGGCAAAACTGCTTTTGATGGAGAAGTAGCTGCCATTCGTGTAGCTCTAACGCAGTTGTACTATTGCCACTTGAACACCTTTACAAAGGCCGTCATCTTCTGTGACTCCAAGGCAGTGATTCTCGCAGTGAACTCTAATACAACCCCTGCCTCTTCTCACAACTTAGAGTGCAAACATCTACTGATAGGGTTATATAATTTTTCCACAAAAAGTTGTACTACAGCGTAACCTAGGACACTGCTATGTTGCTGGTAATAAGTTAGCCGGCTACCTTGCTAAGCAGAGTACTTCTCTATCCAACAAACATCAAGAACTGAAATTTCCCTCAATAACACCAAGCTCCTCATTAAGAAAAGATGAAAAACATTCTCTTAAGCCAATTCTCAGAGAGACAGTCTAAGAAGACCTGGTGAAATAATCTTCAATTTTTCCCTAAGTGGCTTAGACTCATGGCTGTTGCCGAATTTCGCTTGGCAAACCCGGCATGACTGCCTTCTTAAACACCTGTGTAGAACTAACGCAGTCCAAGAACCTTTCTGCAGGCTCTGAATTCTTCAGGAGGAGATGGACTTGCACCACCTTCGTCGCTGTCCCGCAATATCCGAACCTTCCTTGTGCGATTACTACTGGCGTGCTCGAGACATCCTCAGCCCTTTATAGACTTTTCTGTGTTCTCTTGTCTACTTATTCTATTTGTGGAGCAGTGGTCTTTGTAAACGCGGTCATTAGAAATAAAAAAATGTTCGGTAAAAATTGCTTCTAGAGTGAGTTTCTTTAAAATTGCTCTAAATACTTCAATAAAATACTACGTCAATTCTGGAGCAATTTTTTTCACAGTGACTGCAATCAAAGTTATCGAAAAAGTGGGTTGTAATGGTAGAAGATCTCTTAAGTAAAAATAATATCGGTAAATGAGTGAAAATCGAAAAAGCATATAATCAAATTCTTATTAAAGTTCTGAAGAGATGTCATTTTAAATGATGATAGCAACTTCAATGCTCTTGATAGTGACTGTCATCATACAAGAAAAATTCAACCTTACATCCATAAAGTATAATTCAATCTGTAAAGCATGAATATGATTAATTAATGAATTGGGCGTTTTATCGCAGCGTCAGGAGTTAGAAAATAAGTATTTAGAAAATATATGCATAAATGATGTACCTTAATATACCAAAATTTAATTTGTAAAATAGTTTCTCTAAATTGAAGTTAAAGATCTAAATTTGCATTTCAGCAGTATTATTTCTGGGTATAAGTTGTATGAATCACAAAAAAGCTGCTATATTACAATTGAAATCGAAAGATAGTATTTTTGACATTAATTTCATTAGAAAAATGTAGAACTAGTTTGAAAAATAAATTCACAGGCATCAAAATATAAGTGAATTTTTTATGTTTTCATGTGAAGGGAACGAATAAAAGCAAAGCTGTTCAACAGAATCCATTAAAAACTGTGAGGAATAAATGTCCCTACTTCTCGAAGAAATTATAAAAATGAAAGAAAACATGCTAGCAAATATGGGTGTTTCAATTTTACCTCGAATTTTTATGGGTTTCTTTTATTCCTTTGTATTTATTATATATACAATTTACGTATTTATTTTATTCGGTTAATATTTATCTGCATATTTCCTTACATTTATACTTACATTTTTCTTTATATAATAAAAAGATTAAGCTCCATTACATCTACCCGTATAGTATATCTGATAATTTTCTTCATTTTATTGTTGTTTGAATAAATCGTCTTAATTTGATTCTTTGAATTTTTAAGGGCATAATGGAATGTATTCTTGGTATTCAAAGTAACTTTACGTCTGTTTTCAGAGAAATGAATATTAAAGCATTTATTTCATATATTTCATAATTGTTTTATTTTAGTTGTGATATAATTCATTTAAGTCATTTGTGTAACAATCGCACTGCCCAAAATAACGTAACATTATAGCATTAATGCTAGATGTAACATAATTTGAAAACCTTATGAGTAGTGAGTACATTAATTACGATACAGGCCTATTTAGTTACATGTAAATGACGTTAATTATTAAAATTGCTTTATGACTTTCTGAAAATGTATTAAGTAGTAATTACTCACACACAAATGATGTTAATATCTTCTAATTTCCTGGAAAATACAAATTATTAACACTGTAAATGACATAATGAGATTTCGAATTTCTGATGAGTTGTATGTTCATTTATATCCAAAGGTCATAATGATTCTAAATTAATGGCTTAAGGAAGTGCTGAATTAAAAATGGAATAATATATACTTATTTCGATTAGTAAAACTTGACTTTTTGTTCTGAAGTTTTATATTGTCTGAATGTTAATATAAATGATTGAAATGAAATATATTATGAGATGATCGTTTAATTGTGATAAAAAACATTTACTGAAACTAAAATTTGTTTTAAGTTATAAATTATTGTAAGAGTAATTGAAAATAAATTCGCATCAGAAAATGTGTTATCTAAAATATAAACTTATCATCCATCATTTGTATAATGGATGCCACTTCTAATTTAAGCTTATTGTACTGATGCTCTCAGAATATTCATTTTGCAGGCATAATTTCATATTATGCTGTACACAGATTTTAATTAAATACTTTTGTTGCAGGCGAACTTGAATTTTGTCAAAGAACTTCTATTCTGTTAAAATGCAAAAAATATTATTTTTTTCAAATACTTTCCCATTAATTTCTATTTATCATTTTCATTGATAATTATTTTCCAATTTATTTATTATATTTTAGATCAATAAATACGTGTATGTGCATGAAAATGTCATTCATGTATCTGTGTATGAGATAATATTTATACCACAGAAGAGTGAATTACGTTATCAACCAATGTTTCTTTATCTTCAACAATTAAGAGTTATACATTCAGGCTTATAGATTAATCAATCGGTTGAATTCATTAGCACATCGATCACTTTTGAATCATAAGCATCAACAACTGAATGGAATTTTTTTAACATTTCAAATCACAGCAGTACAATGACATTAAATTAAAATTAACAAATGACAATAGTCTTTATCGACACGAGGATCATTAATTAAATCAAGGAAAACTGTGGTTAGTTTCTTTTCCAATAAGCAATTGTGTGGTATTGGACGCAATCATGTTACTTTATATAAACTGTTAAGCCATTATGGTGCATTAAAGTAAACTCAATTTATTTTAACTAATACATACTGCAAAATACAAAATTTGCTTTCAATATATTAATTATTTATCACCTTTATTTTCAGATAACGATAAAGAATTCTGATAATAAAAATTCTCTGTATAATTTAATTTCAATTTATTAACATCTGAAATTGCTTAAAAATCAAACTAACCAAATCTCATAATGAATATACTAATTATTTCTTTTATTTTTACAAGAAAAATAAAGCAAAAACTGTCATAGATTTCCAAGGAAATAATATGCACAATAACAAAAAGGGACACACAAATTCAATTATTTCAAACTCTACAAACGTGGTGAATTTCTAATAATATTAATTCAAGAAAAATTAAAAAAAAATATAATCAAAAATATTAAGCTAGAAATAAATGTTATTTCTCCTTACATATATATTTTTCTTAATGTATGTAATATGTCTTATAACTGAGTTTATTTCCTTACAAAAATTAATTTTTAATTTTCTATACAAGCTTAAATGTTTTTTTATTTATATTAACATGATTTTTTTTAATTTCATTCATTAATAATAGTTCGACTGTTATTAACACATTTTAATATTCTCATTTGAAAATGGATCTTTTTAAAAAAATATTCAACAAGAATACTTTAAGAATTTCTTAATAGGATTGTTAAATGCAAATTTGTATTTTTCACAGATAAAAATATATAAAAATTAATATGCTTATGATCTACAGATCGAATTTTACCAAATAAATGTATTAAATCAAATTTAAATTTAAAAAATAAGTTATAAATATTATTCTCATTTTTAATCACGTACAAAAATCTATTTGAAATTTGTTTTATTTGCAGTTGTAAGTGTGTATATATATACTTAAAAATTAGGTTGCTTGCTTTTCTAAGTAGAAAATTCTTATTTAAATATGAAATCCCTTGAAAAAAATTTTTAAGCAATACGATAAATGTTTTTGATATCACTACAGTTTAATAAAAATAAATTAACTGTTTTTATTGATAAAAACAGTAGCTATGTTTTTTTTTAAATTCTTTCTCATTAGTGGGACAAAAAAATAAAATAATCATACAAGAGAAAAAACATCTTACTTGTTTTTTTCAAATTAACCTGTTTGTGTGTATATAATGTATTAAAAATAATGTAATTTGTATTAATGTATTAAAAACATCTTTATATTCAGCGTGCTTTTAATTGAGTTAAAAGAAAGGGATCCAAATTAAGTGTGTCACAAAAAATCCAATTACTATAATAATACCACATGCAAATAAGTTTGATAATATTTTTGAAGAAACAAAAATATAAAAAGATTAGTTGCTTATAAACTAAATGATATTTTTCCCTCTCTAAATTAATTAATGAAAATAAATAGATAATTCCATATTTAAATAATGAAAAGATATACTTTAAAGAGTGAAGTGTCAGCTCGTTTACCAATGCTAATTAATCTGGAATATAAACTTGGTTTTCAGTAGTAACAATAGTGAAATTCTCACTCACGTGTGTACTCTCATGTGCACATGAAAGTAACTCACATGTGCACGTGAAAGTAACTCACATGTGCACGTGAAAAGACTCGGCGGATCAGCAGCTTCACGATGCTTCGAGTAAATTACCAAAGTTACACATGACTTGCGGCTGTGAGTCATTGGGTGGGTGACCACATTCTCCCACATTGGATTACTGCAGCTCAGTCAGTTGGGGGCATGTCTACGTTAATTTTGTTACCTCCAAAGTGTTGGTGGGGTATAGATATGACAAGGAGTATATCAGTTCAGGTGTGACTTCGTCACCTGTTTGACCATGGTTCAAAATTACAAAACTTTTATATAAAAGAGCATTAAACCCGTTAACCTTAAAATACAGTATGGGGGTTCGCCTACCCATGTGCACATAAAATTAATAAAAGGTCTATAATTTAAAAATGGATCGATAAAAGAACAAATGATAAAATTTGCAATCACAAAAAGAAAAAAAAAATCAAATTTTGTTATTTAAGAAATCCAAATTTCTTTCAAATTTTATCTGCTCAAATTATCTACTTTTATTACCGTTTGTTTTTAACTTATCCTACAATTAATATATTGAAATCACATTCAAATTGATTTTCATGATAAACTGTCTGTACCTTTGATTAGAATATAGAATATATTCACTTTGTAAAAATGTTAACAACAATTCAATGCTTCACTCTCTAAAAATAAAAGTTTGTTTTCATATTTAAATTTTATCTCAAACTATTTTTTTTTTTTTTTTGTATATTAAACAAAAACTGCTGAAGAATATTACTGTTTTGGAAAATATTGAATTGATAATGTATTTTAAATATCAAATAATTTATTTCGAAAAAAAATTAAACTGACCTTATATTTGTTAGCAAACGAAATTTGCAAACTTTATTTATAACAAAGATTTATGATTTTCTTCGAAAGCACTTAATATAGAACAAAAGAAAAAAACTAACACTTATCTTAAAATTAGCATACATTTAGTTCCAATAATTTATTTTTAATTGTTATCTTTTGAATTAGATAAATTGCGAATTTTTCTAAGTCAATTAAGTATTGCTGTTTAAATATGTATAATGGGCTATTATGTTAGCTTTGAAAACGCATTAATGCATTCTAATATGAAAATATCTATGAAAAATTAATTCTGCCCCATGGGTTAATTAAATCTACCCCTAAAATATAACTATACTCCAAGTTATTAGGTCTATGCTGAAACCCAAAAAAATCCTAAATGTCAGGAGCCATTTCTGAATCAATATTTTTTTAACTATTTGACATTAAAACAAGAATTTAAATAAAAATTTCAAATCAATGTTTAAAAAAAAAGTTATATGATACAACTCATAATAAGTATATATTCTAAGTTACATATAATTCAGAGTGTATGCATATTTGAATAAAATCAATTTAACACCTAATCATTAAGAACTATTAAATTAGTGTTATTCTTCATTTGAACTTACATTTAACATTTTTACAGTTAGTATATGTCAAACAGTCACTTTAAAATGGAAGGTCGGGAGTCAAAACTAGTTTTAATTGCATAGGGAAAGGTAATCCGTGGCATTTTGGGGATTTGAAAACTTATATCAAATGAATATTTTGTTATAACTTTACTCAAAATCAAATTTCCCAATCGTCGCCTTCTCACCTTAATGGAGCAAATTATTAAGACCTTGCGCCTTGAACCCTGCGCCTATACTTGAAATTAATATATTCTTGCTGGCTCACATGCCGCAACATGTGAAATCTGGAAAAAGTCGATACTACATGTAGTGTGTGCATTAAATATGAAACTCGGTAATACTTTGAACTTTATATGATACCTGTATTTCAACACAGCTTACATTTTCTTATTTTCTCAGCAAAAAAACAATTTTCACCGACGCTTAAGGGTATCTTTAAGACGACAGGGAAAAAAGTTCTCACTATCACAGGATTCGATTCATGAATCCGCATGAAAGGGCACGTGTCGTCTAGTTGCGTGGGTTCCACAGTCTTAATGGCGCAAGCGCCGTAATCTCCAGCCAATGAGAGAATCCGCGTGTCTAGCAACGTGACTCAGTAATGTAACTGAATAGTACTACGTAAGTATAGTAAAGTAAAATAAATAATTCCCAAAAGAATTTGAAAATGACGTAGGTAGCTTCAGTGAAGATTTCATTCATAAGTTTACTTTTACACTCCATTGATTTTAGTCAATTTCTCATAAAATAATGCTTTATACTTTCAATAATAAATATTTGACTGCGATATTAAAATAAATATAATAAAAGCAGCCTTAAAATAATAGTCATTTTTTTTATTCAGACAGCCAGATGTCTTAATCGCTGAATTAATGAAAATTAATTACTTCATTATTTTCATTAATTCATTAATTTAATAATAACAATTAAATTAATCACTTGAATTGGCAGCTATAATATTTTCTTAATACTGATTCTTATTAATACTAATTATTAAGAATTGATTCTGTGAAAATCAAAAATTTTCTTGCTACTTGTATTAAAGTTTTCTACTTCAATTATAATTCACATTTTTAATCAATACAAACGTCTTAGTAAAACATAAAAGCTGCTTAACAAACGTTAACTCTAATAAACATTATTAAAAATATTACTTATTAAGTTATTACTAAAAAGAAGCATTATTGCAGAAAATGCTAATCATTTTAGCTTAAAGAACATCTTTATAACAACACTGTACGACCTTTAAGAATATATTTTTTTACATTTAGAAGTAAATTCTCATGTGTAATTTAATATAAATATTTTAAAGTGAAAATTTTCTAATAAAAAAACTTTAGGTATTGTTGCAGGAAATGTTAATTATTTTAGCTTATAGAAAAAAATTTATAACAACCGAATGCGACCTTTAAGAATTTCTAAATTTAGGGGTAAATTCTCATTTGCAATGTATTATAGAGATTATAAAATGAAAATATTCTAATCACTAATTAAATATGTATACATTAAGAAATAAAATGTTTTCTAAATTTCGATTATTCACTAGCGGCAACATTTGATTTATCTGTTCTTTTCATTAGAATATCTTATCATTCAATTATAAGACAAATCCTCAAAGTTGTATGACTAGAACTTTTCAACGTGTGTGATACAGAGAGGACATGACTCTGTTACTATAATTTCTGTTTTGGCTTCCTAATCCAAATGTTTAGGGATTATTATTCTTTTGAAGAGTTTTTCAGCGTCTTATGAATGAGTTTTTCAGCTTCTTATGAATGAGTGTTTTGCTATTAGAGACTTCAATCTCGAAATTATTGATTAATTAATTGTTTCAGCTTCTAAAATCAACTTTCTATGCAAAAATGTATGTTTGAGACGACAACCTCTTATAAACAAATCTATTGCCTTCTTAAGCCATATTTGACTCTGAATGTGTTTGGTTTTGTGATGCTTAGGAAAATAAATTATAATTAGCATCTATAATTTTTTTTTGTATTTGTTCCTCCAATACCTATGTAAATTGATTTACAAACGGATAACTGTTTCGAAACAGAAAGAGAAAATTTATTTAATAAATTTTATCAACTCTGCCATTTTACAAATATCACAACTACAAACTGTTAATATAATGATCCTCTATAATATTAACATCAAGTTTTGACTTTTAAATAACGATTCATTATTAAGTAAAATGTTCTCTAATTAATTTTATCAATTTATTTATATTTGACTTAAAATTATTTTTTAAAAATAATTTTAGTGTGCATGTTTATTTATTAAATAATAATAAATAAACATGCACACCAAAAACATTTAGCGTTTATATTATACTAATCATGTAACGCAATTATAAAACAAATATAATTTATAAATATCTAAGAGATTAAGACAATGAATGATTTTCCTGAATTCTAATTTTTTCATAAATTTTCCATTTCCTTTTTATGTTCCATTAGTGAACGTTCATATTTGTTGAACACTAAATAAAAACATTCTCATATATTATTTCGAAAAGGAAAAATGTCACCGGTGGCTAGAGGAATGAAATTTTGTTTGAAAACTCAGTAGATACATATTTTTACAAAACGCTAGTTAAAAAAACTTAATTTACTACCTATTGAAAAATTTGTTCTGAAAATTAATGATATTTGGACTTATAATTTGTTAGAATTCAGTGTCAGGTACCCATTGTTTACAGAAACTAAACTCTGGAGATTTGATTCATAATAAAAGTGAGAAACTGTTGCAAAGATCGGTTGCAAAATAAAATTGATAGGCAATTTTTTTCAGTGATTGTTGTTCCCCTTTTTATTGTTATCCCCTTAAAAGAAAAATTATTTCCTTTTAATTTTAAGTTTGTTATTAGAAATTAAAATGCAGAAAAAGTGGCATATTTTTATACAGAGTGTCTATCATCTAAAGATGATAGATACTCTGGTGACACTGATAACTGATAAAATTTGAAATGACTAATACACTAATGTGTGTGTGTGTAATAGAAAAATTTTGCTCTAAATATTGGCTATAGATTAAACCTCTTAGTTTTGCTACTTCAAAATCCAGTTGTTCTTTTCTAATAGAAAATAAAACAACATATTGTCAAACAATTTAAAATTTAAAATTACCAATTTTCACAATTTAAACTTTTCTATAATATCAAAAAATAAGGAAAAAACCTAAAAATCGTAGATTTCAAGCTAATAAGTTTGATTCTATTCTGTAGAATAAAATCTCAAATGGCACATTCTTTCCGAAAGAGTGATAATCTCGTGGAAAAAAGAAAAGCTTCATGTTTTTATTCGAAGGATAAACATCGCAGCCAATCATCTTTCTTAAAAGCTTTTATCGATTTCAAGTATTCCAACCATGCAAGCAGTACCGCCAAGAATTTACGGCGCATGTAATATCATAAATAGATACTGAAACAAAATTTTCCATCGAGCTAAAATGCGAGAATTTTGTAAGATAATATTCTAGTATTTTTGCTTGATGGAAAATTTCGTATCATATATCTATTACAATATACTTTTATTATTTGGTTGTTTAAAGTTGAACATCTGAACCTAATTCTTTTACAGACTTATTTTAAGAAATGTTATTTTATGTTACATTTGAGTAAATTAAATCGTTCGTGTCTTAGTATATTTTCTTCGTGTCTTCATATATTTTCTTAATATCTAATTTCAATTACTCATTGTATGTTGTGCACAGTTTTTATCATCTTAAGGTAAGAACATTTATTTTAACATAGGAACAAAACTATTTTTTTAATGAATAAAATAAAAATCATTAATTTTATTGTTAAATATAGTTGTGTACATATTGCTACTTCAAAAGCAATATTTCAGATATTTTATGAATTTTTTAAGCAAATTTAAGGTGATTATAATGTATTTTAAAATTATTATAATTCATTATTTTAAAAAAACTAAAATTAGAAAATTACATGAATAATTGAATAAATTTTTGATAATTGATAAATTGACACTGTATAATAAGTAAGTTTCTCAAACACACAATTGGTTATCAATTTAGTTTGCTTAAATGCAAAAATATCTTGGAATAATCTAAATATATACATTCGTAATATATATATATATATATATACATATATGTATATATATATATATATATATATATATATATATATATATATATATATATATATATATATATATATATATATATATATATATATATATATATCAAGGTAGAGGATAGTCGAGCCAACAAAAAGATCTTTCATGCTAATGCAACTGGTGTTAGAAAAAGGGGAAGAACAAGGATTCGGTGGATCGACTGCCTCGAAACAAATCTGAAGATTCTCAAAATAGAAAAGATGGAATAGTCTACTAAACCAGAGGGAGGTCTAAAAATCAACTCTGCGGAAGGCCATGTTCCACCCTGAGTTGGTGCTCAGAAGGAAGGAGGAAATTACTCTAATAAATGTGGTTCTATGAAAATTTTAGCTTGACTCCATTTTTTGTCCTATTTTCAAGTATTATACATAATATTACAGTAAAAATCTCTAAATTTAAAAGAAAGTTGTTTTTGAATTTTTGTGTTGACGTGTATAAAAAATTAGATTAATCAGATTTTAATGCATAAATCATTTTAAATTATTAAATTTAAATTATTAAATTAATTTTAAATTCGTTTTAAATTATTTTATACTATATTTCAAATACATAATTTTTTAATAGGAGTATACGATTTAATTAAAAATAACTGATATTTTAATAAGAAATATATTTTCTTAAAATTATTGAATATTTGAGAAATTATTTCATATAAATATGAAAAAAAAATATCATTATTTTATAATTTTCATGTAATTTATGATATTTATGATTTTTGAATTTCAGTTAACATGTTCTTTCTTTAAAACTATATTATCTTGTTTAGTCGTTAAACTACATTATAAAATTTTTGGTCTATCAGTATTTATTAAATCACTTAATACAATACCGCATATATATATATATATATAGTAAAGTATTTTCTTATAATTATTAGGTTTAACCATTATACAATATCTTTTTTCTTCGCTGCTTTAGAATTACTTTAAAATTTAAAACTATTATAGCTTAAAAATTGCTTTATCAATAAATTTTTGGAAAATTAAATTAGGTAATTATCTGATATACATTAAAATTAATTTCATCATAAATTATCTTTCATTATTACCAATTGCTTCTGAAAATAAATAAATGAAAATTTTTCCAGTGCTCAACTTTTAATTCCTGATATCATACAGTTTTATATTGATTAGCATAGGCGCGTTTTTAATTCGCAAAATATCTTTTGAAGCTTTTAATTATTTATGAATTATCATGAAAATCTACACTTGAGACTTTCGTGATTTGTATTCAGTTTATAATAATGTCATGGTTAATAACATTCAAAGAAAGCCTAAATATACATTTAGGTTAACACTTAACGTTAGTGAAAGCAAGCATTTATTGTAATTATTACACAATTTTAAATTTCTTTTAAGAACACTTTAAGCGATTTTCAAACTCACAAATCTGCTTATTCTAGACTTATTTGTTTCGATTATGAGATTCTATATAATATTTGATATATATAACATTGCATTTATAGAATAATTTAATGATTCTATTTATTGAGGCCAAAGAATATTAGGAAAAAGTATTTTCTAAATTAAAAAAAATTAGAATTCTATTAATAATTGTTGTAAATTGAGTTTTTTTAAATTAACGTTTCCACACAAATAAATTTATGTATCATTTTTTAAGCTTAACATTTCCGGGCAATATGTTTAGATTTATTTGTATGACTGTGTAGATTTGCAAAAGAATTATTAATAGAATATGCTTCTAATTATGTTAAGTATTTTTAATAATATTATAGTCTAAAATCTTTAAAACACGACCAGTGTCATTTATTAAATATCCAGTATCAATGACTCAATTCCAATTTTCATTCATTGGAAGCGATTTACATTTACTCAATGAAAAATAAAAAAATAAAAAATAATAACAGCCAAATCAGTATTTTTTTTTTTTTTTGTTATAGTAAATTAAATATGAAGATAATTATTTCGGATTTAATTTTACACATCATAATACTTCATTTTTTTTCTCCGGCCAACTTGTCTAGTGCTCAGCGTGCCTGACTACGGATATTGAGGTCTGGGTTCGAATCCCGGTTCAGGCATGGATATACTTTCTCTCTCTGTCTCTCTCTATCCTGTCTTTGTCCTTTACTTGTGTGTGTGAATGAAGTACGAATGATGCCTACCCTATAAACGGGTCCCTATGGCATGTGTGAGGGTACGATGGTGCCCCCCCCCCTGTGGTGCAACCGAGGCAACGCCACTGCGACTAAGAGGTCGCTGTGTCTGGCTGGTATCAGGGAACAATTGTCCTTGGTATCAGGGAACAATTAATTAATAGTCTCTGATGCAGTTGTAACTGTCTATAATCTGCCATTGGGAAAAAAATACTTCGTTTTTAATTTTTATGAACAATAATGAAGGAAATAAACTTCAAACTATCAAATATATTTAAAATAAATATGATTTTTTTTTAAAATTAAAACAGTTAAAATATCAAATTTTAATTTTCGCAGCAAATTATTAATTTGAAGTCGTCAAAAAATATCTATTGAATCTTAGGATTTCATATTTAAATCTAATGATATAATTAGGGATAGTATTAATTATTATAAATGTAAATCTATATTAATAACCTGACAGAACAGATAATGACCTGATAAGTCGGTAATAAGATTTCAAAATGCTTTTAAACAAACTCGGTTGCATAGATTTAATGCAATTATAAGATATTTATCTTAACATTACAGTGGATACTTATAAATTTAGCTTAAAACAGTAGATTGTGGATTATTCATGTATAGATTGATAATAGCATCCATCATGAACAGCTGGAGGCAAATTACTAGATAAATTGCCAAAAGCATGAATGAAATTTGAGTTTAATGTACATATCTATAGATATATATATATAGATATATATATATATATATATATATATATATATATATATATATATATATATATATATGACCAGAAGCAATTTTAATGATAAAATGTATAATGATTCAATCAACTTTTCCCGTTATCACCACATATTAGATTCAAATTAATGCAATTCAGGTGTCATGTGACGTTTAATAAAAATACAAAAAAATGTGCTTATCTTCAAATTTTATTTAAGTGATAAGTAAAAAAAGCAGTTATGTTAGATATAATCTATTAATACTGCATATCAATCCAGAGAGCTACATTGATTTTAGATATTATCAAGAGCAATAGAATTTGTTCAACTGTTTTTAAAATCAATTGCTTACATCAAGAATTCGAGGAACTACTTTCTGAATAAACTAGATAATAAAATGTGGGGTTCATTTCGAGTAATTTAATATGATAATATTTTTAGAGGTTTCCTATTCACTGAAATAAGTAAATTTGTAATTTGTCATGTCACTATGTTTATATCGCTTAAAATAATTACCTTATTTACCAGCGTACATGACGCATTGGTTTTTAAATATTTTTTGAAGGAGAAAACTTTATTACTGAGTATTACAATGAATTTACAATAATTATGTTATTTGACATGATTTTATTTAAAATATCAAAAAGAGAGTTTTTTTCGTCCATTATGATTTAAGGGTAACACTTTTTGTACCTTTGGAAGAACAGTTTTATTTGAAGACACAACAGAATTTAAAGAAGAGTCTCATCTATATTTTGTACATTTGTGAAAATTCAATATTTTCTCATTTTCGAGCATGAATGACAAATCGATAAAATTTAATAATTTTCACCCTGTTTCTATGCTTTTTGGTACACGCAACCACACATAGCTTGTAATCAATGTTATAACAGTAGTGTGCATTTGACAGAGCTGGCGCAGTGATGTTTAGACCATAATGTGTGCCCATAAAAATTTCCACCCCCTTTAAAAACAATGGCTCGCAGCGCCACCATTAAATTCCCACCCACTTTTAAAAGCAATGGTGTAAAAAACCCCCATTAAATTTCCACCCCTTTTAAAAAACAATGGGTGCCAACCTCCCCATAAATCTGAACCCACTGTTAGAAAGTAATGGCTCTCAAACCCCCATTAAAACCCCACCCACTTTTAGAAAGTAATGGTTCTCAACCCGCCATTAAATATTCACCCCCTTTAAAAAACAATGGCTATAAAATTCCCATAAAAACCGCACCCACTTGTAGAAATTAATGGCTCTATTTTTATCCATTAAATTTCCACCCCCTTTTTCTCACGCCCCTTTTAAAAAAAATTTCTTAACCCCATATAATTAATTTTCTCTACTTTTAAAAAAGTAATGGCAAACACTTGTCCATTTAAAAAAAAAAATAATAAGCTTCCCCGTTTTTAAAAGTTCCCTTCGGTGACCACTCCCTTTTTCTCAGCCAAAAGGTAGAGAGATATTTCAAGTATTTAAAGACAACAAATATATAAACAAAGAAATGGATAAAAAGAAAACCCATTTGATTAAAGTGTGTACTCGCATCTCATTAATTTATAGCTTTCGAGCAGAGCTTCAGAAGCTTCAATCAATGATACCCCCAAATGAAAAGGTCATTGAACACTTAGGAAATTTAGAAGAAAAGTTTCAAAAAATAATTGAGAGTCTTGATGAGAGCTAAAGAAAAATATTGTTTTATGAATACAAAATGTCCAAGTCTTTATCTTTTAATAGTTCGAAAACTATTAAAAAATATATTTCTATTTTTTCCCCCGAGCACTATTGATTGAAAAATTTCGACGCAACTTCTTTGGGGAATTATTATTCAACAGAGCATTTCTTAAAAAAAATAGCAAAACGGCCCGCCAGGTCAGTGATACCAGAAGTCCAGTTCCAACAGCTGTTTACGAATTCTAGAACCGGAGAAACACAACATCTAAATGGACATAGGTATCACAAGTCTCAACCCACCACTGATGTTTCGCTCCGTGGTTCGATCCATAAGTGAGCTTAACGCAAATAGCATTACACTATTCACGAAAGCTGCTACCAAGCCGAGGCTGGGGATCGAAACCGCGATCTTACGGTTGCTAAGCTTAGACTTTGCCACGGAGCTACTGGGTACCCGACAGAGAGAGAACATCTAAGTAATATATACATGTCACCGAAGACGAAAAGACGCTGAAATCTAGCTTTAAACAAGTCATTTCTCCCTCAGAGTTTGAAAAATCTTTAAAATATCAAAGACTGCAATTTACCCGATTGAAAATAATCGTCAAAAACACTTCAGAAATTAAAACGAAAAGAGGCGAAAAATTTTCTATACCAGATTCCGAGTCCAGTTCGTGCTGCCATCCAGTGGTAGTTAAAATTAAACGTCATTCAGACAGGGAAAAAAGAAAAACCCGTTTCTCTTACGACTCAAGGTCGCAGCCTTTCCGCTTCCTCTTTTTATTCATTTAAAGAAATGAGAATAATAATAAACAGAAATGGAAAATACTTACGACTTATTCGGTGACATGATAGCGCTCTACGGGAGTGTGAACCGTAGAATGACTAGTTTAGCGAGGGTGTGTCAGAAGTTATTCTTATGTATAGAAGAAGAAGAAACTGAGAAATATCAAGAAATTCATTCCCTGATTTTAAAATATGTTATTCAAATGCATCAAATATTGCATGAAGAGAAGAACAAAAATGTTCGGAAAATGGGGTGTGATATTTTATCTAAACTAGACAAATTTCTTTAGATTTTAATGATTTTTAAAACCATTAAAATCAAATATCGAATTGAAACATTTGGGCTGGTTGAGACTTCCCGACATCCTTACTCCCCAAATACACAAAGAAAAGAGGTTTCAAATCATTGAGTTTTAAATAATCTGACGCCATTTTATCACATCTTTGTGGTAGCGATACGAGACAATCAGGCAATTCTACAACTACTCTATTTCCATATCTTGTGGTTACCTGTTTAATTTCAGTGACAGGATATTTTTCGTGGATGTTGAAATCCCTCATTTTCCTGAATGTCTTTGCTCCATCTTCTAATGAACTGAGTGCGTTTAATTTATTTAACAATTCCATTTTGCGTTTATTATATGAGAAAAAATTTTTATTTCTTTAAATGCGAAAAATTATATACTTACCCACACTCATAGCTTTGATTTGTCTATTTTTTAATGATTCTATCTCTTCTATATTTAGTATGCCAAGAGGTATGTGAATAAGACCCATTCTCTAAGCGAATCAAAATTTTATCAGTATGGACTACAGTATCAGAAATCAGGTATTCTCGGTCCAGTTCTTTATAAGTTCGAATACGTACAGAATTAAGTTTCTCAATTTATTTATGGAGCTAAAAAAAATTCTAACTTTTCAATGTGTAAATAAGGTTTCAACTTACATTGTCCTCCTGTCAATACTGATAAAGTTAAAACATCATTCTGTTTCCCATACACAAATAAAATGATTGATTCTTCATTGACACGTGTTTCCTTATCGAGAAGGACCTCTTTACCTTTTTCTAATCGTATCTTTGGTTTCTCATTCATGTTATCACATGCTATGAAAATTGTTACTTTCATATACATATCGAGTGGTAATTTTAAGTTTGAGTCTAAGAGTTTCGAAGTAAATCTATTAAAAGGGAAAGTTTTGAAACCACTTCCCGTGAATTGTATTCCTCTATCTGTAGAGGCACAGAATGTCTTAGTATCAACATAATATTTATTAGCACTATCTGTATCATATTGAGGTCTTTTCACACCCGAAATTCTTTGATTGTGAGCATAATAGTTTTTATTAATTTTATTCCATAGAATACAGTAATAATCAAAATGTTTTTTAGTAACTACATCGTTTACATTCACAGGCTCTTTCACATTTGACACTACTTTATTGTTAGCATCATAACAATCATCTTTTAAAATCAAAGCATTATTTTCAAAGTATTGTTTGTTGACACCATCGTGACTAGCGCTTGGATCCGCAAGATGTGCGATTGCTCTATTTTTAGCATTATAAGCCTCCCCATGGAGCGTTAAAGCATTACTTTCAAAATATCGTCTATTCACCACATTTTTCTGAGATTCCGGATTTTTCACATTATTTATCGTTTTACCTTTCGCATCAAAATTTCCTTGAGGTGTGTGTAGTGAACTTATGTTTCGCAACTGGTCAACCACTGTATCTACATAATCTCTAGTTGTAGAATCAGACTTGTCAACTGGAGCTAAAAGATTGATAATTCTTTTTCCTTTTGCATCATATTGTTGATCATTTTCTGAAAGGACTAAACTTTTGTTTGACAAATCTCGAATGGATGACCTCAGATTCTTCCTACATCTGTCTACGTAAAATTTTGTAGTCACGTCATTATTTTCTAAAGGTTCTCCAGCATTCCTTAATATCTTCTCCTCCATATCATAATTACCATCATGTGTCAGTTTAAACCCTATTCCTGGAATGCCAGGTGGTCCTTCTTTGAGTTCTTCCTCAAAAAGTGGATAGTATGCTGTCATTTCTTTATTTTAATATGAATAATTTCAATAGTCTTTCGACTATTAAAATTAAAATTCAGTTCCATTTATAGCTTTAATGTTTTGATCATGGTAATATCTTGATTCTTTATGTTTAAGTAACACTTCTTGCGTTCTCGTAAGATGAAATAGAAGACATAATTCTTGGTGGTGGTGTTTCTCAATCGCCAGTTGAACTCTATAGTCAGGTTATTCGTGTCTGTATAATTTTCATGGTGAGCCAGGTTGAAGCAAATGATTGGATATAATTTACCAAAATTGGAATAATTGACCATGCACCCTGTTTCTGGTGTAAGAGTGTTGAGTCCAGACTCCAAAAGAGCTGTGTATAGGCGATTGTAATCACCTTTCTCAAAATCCATCATGTAACTAACAGTTGGAACCCTTACATTATTAACCATCAACCAACATTCCATCATATCTAAGTTGTCGAATAACATGTTGTTCTGTTTTGCATTTTCATATCTTTCAGTGTATTGTGGTATGACGTACAAGGACAATACTTCGTCTGAAGTAGCATTTATGGAATAAGACCCGCTTGAATTCTTTAAGAAAATATTCGACTTTACAATGCTATGTTGGTTCCAGTTTATTTCAACAGGCTTATCTGATAATTTTAACTCATTAAATTTTGCAGCTGCTGAATTCTTAAATCTAACATAAGGGAGCCAAAGTGATAAATCTTCCACAACAACTTTGTAATCCTTATTTTGCTCATCTGTATACAGCATGTTCTGACTATGATTTCTCTGAAACTCAAACTTGACATGGAACCCTGTTATGACCTTTTTGTATTCATTGAAGAAATCAAATACGTATTTTAACGGGATCCATATAGTGACAGTTTTGCTATTTTGAGTAAGTTTGCATCTCTCTTTGAATCCTTGATTATACTCGTCGTTAGTTCGTAATTTTTCGAAAAATTCAGTTATCTTAGTTGTATCTACCAAAGTTCCATCATATTTCAAGGGTTTTCCGTCCGCTGTGTCAGACGTATCTACGTAGAAGAGCATATTCGTAGCTTCCGAAGTAGAATAGTCAGGAGTGAAATGAATTAGACCTAACACATGTCGCATGAGAGCAGAATAATTAATGTTGGTTTCGATTTCAGTGTTGCCCAATGTAAATCTGTTGGCGTTTATTAAACCACTTCCATTCACAAGAGCTACATTATCATCCGCTATTGCTGTTCCATTACTGTTAACAATCTTTAGCTTTGGTTGTAAATATCCATTAGAATATAAGATATTGGAGTTAGTGTCATGTATAAAGAACTGGTAAGTGGCATTCTCAGTAGAACTATCGCTGTTTTCATGCCTCACTTCTCTATACTCGAGACTTTCGATGTCATCATCGTAATAGTAATCGGTGTTGTTTAAATCAAATATTTTATTCATTTATTATAAAAACAATTTTTTTGTCTTAATTTAATAGCTATATGGCTATTAAATCAAAATTCACAGAAATTTCAGTCCAGCCCCATGTTTTTTCTTCTTTGAAAATATCTCGTTCAACTTATCATGGACAAACTGTTTGGCTAACGCAGAGGGATTCTGTAAAAAAGCGTCTGAAAAGATCCCTCTTCCTTGTATCTTCTTGCTCTTCCTTCGAAGTCTATGTTTATTCATTTCTTTATTTAGAGGGCAATAAAATTGTATTGTACTTCTTGCTTATTGAGGAAAATTAAATCACCTCTATGGTTCGTTATTCTCATTCTGATTCTGTGAACACTCTCCATCCGGATAGGAAAGAATAGAGGTTTTTCAAATGATTTTATGATTTGACTGCCGGGACGATTAACATTCGTAAAGGAATAGATTACGTTTGAAGAGTGAAAGCCGTTAATGTAGGCTCCCTCCGCGACATCACAGTGTATATAAATGTTATCATTCCCACCGGATAAGTCGGCAATGTACTTTCCTACTTGTTCAGGCTCTTCGTATATTTCAGGTTCGAACCCTAATAGTTTATGCAGGTTTTTGCATTTTGTTAAATCGATCTTATACCCATCTTTTAACTTTATGGCTATTCTTTGTCGTTCCTCGACTATACCAAATAGAATTGGTGGATCGTTCCCAAAAAATTTCAGCATGTAACGGTTCAACCCTTTAACGGTATAATTTCCATCTGGGAGCGATAGATCAAACCACTGATGTCCATCATAGTATGAAAAGGTCTCATCTTTAATGTTATCCCAAGAAACGTACATTGAAAAGGACTGAAGAGCGATCTGCTTAAACCTAAATGGTCTGGAATATTCAATTGTAAAGTCTTCTGACTTTTCAGAGTTTTTCGAATCTAATATTAATAACACCATTTATTTATAGAGAACATTTTTTTCATTACAGTCACTAGGTTCTTGGGTAAAGGAATACAGAACATCTTCAGCAGATTTACCTTTATTTCTTTCACTAATATACTTCATACAAAAGTAGCCACATTTGACGGAGGCTGGGTGTTGTAAAAAGCTTGAATTATACCCTATTTTTTTCCCAGAACTTTGTAGATATTTCTTTATACTGGTGGGAATTTTGTAAATATGTTCTCCAAACGGATCAAAATATTCGACGAAATTGTTATTAGGATCGTTATAGTAACCTACCCAATGTGTACCAGGTCCTGTAGCTATGTCCAAATTAATAATGCCGTTCTCAAATCGTCTCATCTTTTTAGGTAACAGATCCGAAGTAAAGACACCCCTAAACCCTTTTTCTTGCTTCATATTGTCTTCAATCACTTCGTTGGGTATTCCCAGTTTTGATAGACTCCCTTTCCACGGGGCTTTTTTTGAGCACAACCTGATCCTGAAATTTTATCCAAAGCTTTCTTTGCTCCCCATCCAGCTGCCCCACTTGCAGCACCTAAAGCCAACGCCTTAGCTCCGACAATTAAGGCCGGTAAAAAGGGAGCTAGAAAGGCTAAAAACCCACCCGTTTTCTTGAGCTGCGACTTGCTGATAGTAATTCTCTTTCCCTTCCCGATTTGAGCTATTTGTGTTTGAGTTAAGTACATGTCATAGTTAGATGGTTTTGTCCTGTCTATTTGTAGGGAAACTTCTTCTCCTTTCTGGTATGCAGATTTTAATTTAGCAATCTGATGATCACTTAAGTGTATTTTAGTTTTTACGTAGTTACTCATTTATTTAATAAGAAATTTTTATAGTATTCTTTTACTTGCTCGTTGTTTAGAGTTCCTTCTCTTAATAATGCATCCAGTAGATCGACGATTTGAGTATGTAACTTTTTACTCTTGGATCCATCGCAAACTTTATCTGTGAATCGAGCCAAAATTTCTAACTTGTCTTCCACTCCTTTACCGAGGTATATTTCCTTTCTATGTAAGTCCCTCAGTCGCTCTCGATAATCTTCTAATGTAATCATATGTTCCCTCAAATAATCAGCTTTAGATAATAGTCTATCTTCTCTTTCCTCATCTTTTTTGGTCATTCGAGCTATCTGACTCATAAGGTTTCCTTTTTGACGAGCAAACTTTAAGTGTGTACTCTTTACTCTATTGATAACTTCTTGTAGAGCATCCTTGGATTCGTTGTACAACTTTGAGGGTCTTGGAAAGTTATTTTTCTCTAAAAACTCTACATCCAAATCTTTATCAAAATAGAAGATATCCGGAGTCGCTGGAGATGGTTCAATCGCAAGAGGAATCTTATCAACAGCATCTTTTATAGCCTTAAAATGTTCTTTTCTAGTAACATCTTGTTGGTGAAGTTTCTCGGTTACAGGCTGGTGAAATTCAGACAAAGTTTTCTGGAAACCTAATTTTTGTTCCAGATTTTGTTCGTTGTTCTTTCTAATCTCCGCCTGAATCTTAAACACTTTCAGGTCATTCTTAACTTCTTCTCTTAGCTTCTTGTTTCACTCTTTTTGTAAAGCATTCATTTATTAATAAGCGAAATATTTTTTACTGCAAGCATTTTTTACTGAGAGCAAATTATGTTTTTACTGACAGCAAATTTTTTTCAACATTAAATAAAGATGATTGCAATTGAAGATTATACAGAGCCAGAAGAATTAGCCAATGAAAATCAACATTATTTATTAACAACACCCTTTCAGACTTCTGATCGCTGGAGCTTCGGGTACTGGTAAAACGAATTTATTGCTGAATTTTATTTATGATTATCTCGAGTTTGATAACTTCTTCATTTGCGCTAAAGATATGAATTGAATTATTGAACCCAAGTACACTAAACTGAAAGAAAAGTACACTATGTTTGATGGTGTGGATATTAAAGACGTGTTAGCAAAGTATCCCAAAAAGAAGAAGAAAATTTTGCTCGAGTTATATGAAAAGTAAGAAAGAAACCGTATTCTCCTCTGATACAAAAGACTTTATTACAGTGGACGATCTGGACCCCTCTTGCAAAAATGTTGTTGTCTTTAATGACTGTGTGACAGAGAAAGACCAGAAGAGTATAGAAGATTTCTTCATCAGAGGTAGGAAGAAGAATGCTTCAATCATTTACCTCTCTAAATCCTATTACAGAAAGCCCATTGTCATCAGGAGAAACTGTAACTATTTAATATTTTTCAACCTCCAGCAGAGGGAGATTCAGCAGATTATAAGAGAGGTAGATGGCAGTTTGACGAAAGAAGAGTTCAATCGATTGTACAAAAAGTGCATGCAACAACCATATGATTTTTATGCTTGATTTAGTGAATCCGTCCTTGAGATATCGGAAAAATATTTCATCCCTATAAATAAAGATGGAAGAATACTTACGGAAGAAAATTTACGTGTATAGAAAGAGCTACCACCATTATCATAAGATAAAAATTTCGCTATCCATTACAAAGTTCTTCTGCAGTTCATTGGGTTTATCCGCTTTTGCGATGGTACCCTTAGCCGCTCTGAGCTTAAGTGCCGGTATAGTTGAAGTTATCGAAAAGTCCCTGAATATCGTGGAAAGGAACGAAGAGTATAAGCAATCATACAAGTTTTATAAACAACTGTTGAATTCTTTCAAATCAAATGAATTAACAGAAGAAGAGGTGTACAGTAGAGAGGATGATTTTATTAACAATTCAGTTTACTTACCCAGAGAAAAATACATGAAACAAACCCAGCTTAACGGCTATGAATATGTGTGTAAATAATTTTTTACATATAAATAAATGAAGAAAGGAAAAGGAGCTATTAATTCTGCAATTAACAATTTACCGTTTGAAATGCATCTGCCTGGTCACCAATTTACAGGGCCAGGTACTCAATTGCTCAGAGGTAAAACGAGATTAAATCCAGATTTAACATACAAAGAATGGAGTAAGCCCATTAATAGAGTCGATGAGGCAGCCTATAAACATGATGTGTGTTACCTAAAAAACAAAGATACCGAAACAAGAAACAAGGTGTGCGACTCAGACATGATAAAAGAGCTTGAGGATATTCCCAATCCAACTCTCCGTTAAAGATTAGATAGAGCTGTTGTGAAGCCAATTATCAAAGCAAAGAAGACATTTGGAATGGGCTCAAAAATATACTGCCTAAAATGTAAAACCCACACTGAGACGAAAGACATACAGCACGCTACCTCTAAGAACGGCAGACCTATGATAAAAGGGATCTGCACGGTTTGCGGTTCTAAAAAGAGTCGTTTTTTACCGCTAAAGGGGTAACTGAGGACCCCAAAAAAAGTTTATTATGATCCAGAGACTGGATATTGTGGTATAAACGAACTCAGTAGAAAAACAGGTTTAAGTCGAAAAAGAGTCTCAGATTTCTTACATCAACAAGATGTTTACACAAAACATAAACCACTCATCAGTAAGTTTAAAAGAAGAAGAACTTATGTGTCACATATTGATGATCAATGGCAAGCAGATTTGTTATTTCTAAAGCCATTTTCAAAATCGAATGATGGCTACAACTACTTGTTAACAGTCATTGACATTTTCAGCAAATATGGGTGGGCTGTGCCTATTCGTAGAAAAACGGGGGAAGAAGTGACTAAGATTTAAGAAGATATTTAAAGTGAGAGTTCCTCTTAAAATCCAAACTGACAAGGGGACAGAGTTCATCAACAAAGAGACACAACTTCTGTTTAAAGAGAACAAAATCCACTGGTTCACAACTGAAAACGTTGAAATTAAATGCTCCGTGGTGGAACGATTCAACAGAACTCTAAACGGTAAAATTCGGAAATATTTAGCGGCTAACAATACCAATAGATGCATAGATGTATTGTATCAGTTAGTGAAAAATTATAACAACTCTTACCACAGAAGTATAAAGATGATGCCGGTTGAGGCCAGTCTAGAAAAAAACAGTGGTGAAGTCTACAGCAATTTGTTCAAAGAAAAAGTCCTGCATAAAACCCAAATACCAAGTAGGAGATATAGTTCGAATATCAATATATAAAACGACTTTCAGAAAAGGTTATGAAGCAACCTTTACAGAAGAAATATTCGTCATCTCTGAAGTATTAAAAACCGATTCAGTCACTTATAGAATAAAGGATTTAAACAATGAAGATGTAAAAGGAACCTTTTATGAAAATGAGCTGGTAAGGTATGATGTGTACAAAATCGAAAAAATTCTCAAAAAGGGGGGGAATAAATACCTGGTGAAGTGGTTAGGTTATCCAGAAAGTAGTTGGATAGATAAGAAAGATTTAGTTAATTTTTAATTGCTGACAAAAGCTATTAAAAATTCCAGTTTAAAGCTTCGAAGACGATTCGACAGATTTCTTCATTCTGATCAAGCGTTTTCTTCATTTTGGGTAACTTAAGTGGTACCTGAAAATCTCTTTTCCGTAACAGATGAAATAAAACGTTTTCTTTGCTGATTAAGTTTTTCCGCTCTGGAAACAATTCTTCATATTTATGGATAAATTTAAGAAACTCAACCAAAATCTCATCTTCTAAGGGGATATTAAACAATTTTAACCATTTAGTAAGATTTTTCACTCTGCTTTGGCTCCTCTGTTGCATCTTCATAATCAAATATAATTGCTTTCCATCTAGAGGACGTTTATTAGGATTGTATCTCAGCTCTTAATGACATGTCATACACACGTAAAATTCATAATCATCTTTTGTTATATATTCGTGCTCACACTTTTGAGTTGAAGGCACTTTGTTGTCTAGACCAAAGAGTCTTAATATTTCCATCATTTCATCTGACATTTATTATTAAAAGTATTCCTTTTAACTTCTTTAATATCTTACGCACTTTGTCAATTGGGTGGAGAAAAATATGAAAAAGTTCTATGAAAGTAAAAGCTTCCCCTCAGATGTGAAGGGCAGCTTTTACGAAATAAGAGAACAGAACAACGATCCTCTCAACAAGCAGGCACCATTAAAATTGAATGATCAATATTTTAAGTATTTAAAGAAACGAGATATATATATAGAGAGAGATAATAAAGATGGAATCTAAAACTGTTCGACAGTTGCGAGACTACTGTCGGGAACATAATATTCGAGGATACTCGAAGCTTAAAAAGGCGGAACTGATCGACCTCATTCCTCCATTTCATTCATTCTCATCGAATCATAACGGCTTTCCCAGTTTTCACGATGACCTGTTCAGCAAGCAAAAGAAAAAGAGGGGGCGTAAAATCAGGTGTTGTGGTAAGTTATTTAAGGAATCAAGCATAAATAAGCACTGGCAAACTAAAGCCCATCAAAACTATAAACCCCCTCAGGAGTCTAGGCGAGATCAAAGAAATAGCATGACTGTCAACCAACTACGTGAATTTTGTCGAATGCATGGCATTACGGGCTATTCCAAGTTAGGCAGGAAGGCAAACATTATAGCATACATAGAAAGAGTATTGTTTAACCGTCACTTCGCATTTGATTCTGATCAATTTTCAGATTCACGAAAGAGAAGGCTATATACCTCCCAGGAAGTTGAGACGGCCTTTAAGTCTCGTTTGAAGACATACAATATCCAAAATGAACACAATCTAATGCTCCCCAAAGACTTCTTGAACGATATTTCATCACTAGTCCGGGGCCTCATAACAAAACACCTAAAGAGGCTGCATGGCTTGAAGGTCAATTTTCAATTTCTCTGTGATTATCAAAAAGGGAAAGATGAAGAGATGGAGAAAAACTTCAAAACGGAAAATGAGGTCATCTTAGAATCAACTGATTTGGTAGACTATTACAGATCAGTTATTCAAAAGCTATTGACAGAGATGGAGGAGTTTGTTGCAAGAGGTTCAGGCTGGACGCTTGCTAGAATTAAAAGCATTGAGGTGAGAATCAATAAGTTTAACCCACTGAGAGGATCGTCCTACATTGATCTGCCTAAAAGAATTAAAGCTAAAAAAGCAGTCATTAACGTAAAAAACGAAGATAATAAATGTTTTATGTGGGCAATACTTTCTGCACTACATCCAGTGGAAAAAGACGCTCAAAGAGTCACCAAATATAAACCTTATGAAAATGAGCTAAAGTTCGAAGGTATTGAATTCCCAGTGAAGATGGAAGATCGAATAATTAACAAGTTTGAGAAGTTGAATAATATATCTGTGAACATATATTCATATGAGAATACAAATAAAGACATATACCCCTTGATGATAACTCGAAATAAAGCAGATAAACATATCAATTTGCTCTACGTAAAAAATGAAGAAGGGAACAGTCATTACTGTTGGATAAAAGACTTGTCAAAATTAATAAGTGCTCAATTAAGTAACCATGATGGAAGAATATACCCATGTGAAAGGTGTTTATTATTTTATCGCTCTGAGGAAGATCTGCAAAAACATGAACCGGATTGTAGAAAAAATAAGGCCGTCAAAATAGCAATGCCGAAAGTAGGTGATTCATTAAAGTTAAAAAATTATCATAAATCATTACGAGTACCTTTTACTATCTATGCAGATTTTGAATGTTTAACAAATAAAATGGATACCTGTCAACCTGATGGAAGCGCATCATACATACAAAAATATCAAAAGCATGAACCTATGAGTTTTTGCCTTTATATCAAATATAAACATGAAGACTACAAAGCACCCATCATTTATAGAGGCCCTGATGTCACTAAAGTATTTTATGATACATTAAAGACTAAGGCCCTAACGATAAAGGAAATTTATGACAAGCATCAATCAATCAAGATGACTGCTAAAGATGAAGAGCACTTTCAGGGAACTGATGTATGTCATATCTGCGAGTTGAACATCGGAACAGAGCCATCACCTTATTCAAACGAGGACCATGAAAAAGTTAGAGATCACGACCATTTACTCGATCCGTCAAAATGTGAATCAAACTATAGGGGTCCGGCTCACAGTCTATGTAACCTACACTATCGAAACCCTTCCTTTATCCCTGTTTTTATCCATAATTTATACGGATATGATGCACACCTGTTTATAAAAGAACTAGGAGGTGATAATGGAGACATTGACGTCATACCTAACACCGAAGAAAAATACATCTCATTCAGCAAAGAGGTGGGGGCAAAAATAATAGAAACTGGTGAAGGAAAGAAAGCCAAGCTTCCTGGAATAAAATTGAGGTTTATTGATTCATTTCGATTCTTGGCCAGTAGCCTCGACCGTTTAGCGAAGAATGTGAAAGAGTTCAGAAAGACGGCCAAATACTTCCCAAAGGACAAGCTAGATCTTGTCACCAGAAAAGGTGTATATCCATACGATTATATGGACTCCTGGAGAAAATGTGAAGAAACCAAGCTACCATCAGAAAAAGACTTTTACAATAGAATGACTGAGTCACATATATCTCCAGAGGACTATAAACACGCCAAGAAAGTCTGGAATGCCTTCAACATTAAACATTTAGGCGAATATTCCGATTTATATGTAAAGACTGATGTACTGATCTTGGCTGATATTATAGAACATTTTAGGGATGTCTGCATTAAGACCTACAAACTGGATCCTGCATGGTACTTCACTGCACCTGGGCTCTCTTGGGATGCTATGTTAAAGTCCACTGGTGTAAAGTTAGAGCTATTAAACAATTATGATATGGTACTTATGCTTGAAAAAGGCACCAGAGGAGGTGTATCTCAGTGCTGTAACAGATATGGGAGAACTAATAATAAATACATGAAGGACTATGATAAAACTGTGGAATCTAGTTTTCTAATGTATCTCGACGCTAATAACCTATATGGTTGGGCAATGAGCCAACTCTTACCATATGGTGCTTTTAAGTGGGGAAATGCCGATATTGATGTGATCAAAATAGCGGATGATGCATATAAAGGGTACATTATAGAGTGTGATCTGCACTATCCTGAATACTTGCATAATCTCCACTCAGACTTACCATTAGCCCCTGAGAACCGAATACCCGATGGTTCGAAGCAGTCTAAACTGCTAACAACCCTGTATGATAAAGAGCGATACGTCATTCATTATAGGGTTCTAAAACAATATTTGCGACTGGGGCTAAAGTTGAAAAAGGTGCACAGAGTGCTGGAATTCAACCAGTCTAATTGGATACAGAAGTACAATGACCTGAACACTCAGATGAGGACCAAGGCAACCAACGAATTTGAAAAGGACTTTTACAAACTCATGAACAACTCGGTGTTCGGAAAGACGATGGAAAATATCAGGAAACGCCTCGATATCAGACTTCTGTGCGATTCCAAGAAAGCGAAAAAACTTATAGCTAAACCGAATTTTAAAGGTAGAACTATATTTGATGAAAATTTGGTGGCTATACATATGAACAAAACTAAAGTTGTCTTTGATAAACCCATCTATGTTGGGATGAATATCTTAGACTTATCCAAGCATTTAATGTACGACTTTCACTATAATGTGATGAAACCAAAGTATAGGGAGGATATTAAACTGTTATATATGGACACGGACAGCTTCATATACGATGTAAAAACGGAGGACTTTTATGAAGATATGAAAGGAATGATTGACTACTTTGATACGTCGGATTACCCAGAAAATAATAAATATGAAATGCCAAGGGTAAATAAAAAGGTTCTGGGGAAAATGAAGGATGAGCATGCTGGAAAAATTATGGAAGAATTCGTCGGATTAAGATCAAAAATGTATGCCTGCAAGACTGAAACAGACTTGGTGAAAAAATCCAAAGGGGTCAAGAAGTGTGTTGTCAAAAATAGGATCTCCTTTGAGGATTACAAGAACTGCCTATTCAAGCAAGAAGTACAGCACAGAACCATGAATCTCATTAGAAGCACAAAACATCAGCTTCATTCTATACAAGTAAATAAGATTGCCCTCTCCGGGGAAGATGACAAGCGTCATATATTGGAGGATGGTATTAACACATTAGCTCTCGGCCACTACACTACAAAAAATAATTTCTGTGAATAAAAAATTTAATATAATAAATGGCAAACGAAGTAGATTGGAACGAATTTTCTAAAAAAATCTTTCCGAAGATGTTTTGAGGGGACTGGCAGAACTCGTTAACTGGCGATATGTTTTCGAGTTCTCACCTCTGAGTGAATCATTCATAGAAGAATATGCTACTGAAGGAGATTGGACAATTATCTCTAAATACCAGAAATTGTCGGAACATTTCATGGAAATACAAGAAAACGATTTAGATTGGAAAAGCTTATCCAGGTATCAAAAAATGACAGATAGGTTTATGGAAGAACACACCAATTACATTGATTGGAGAGCAATATCCCATTATCAAAATCTGAGTGAATCCTTCATTCAAAAATATCATGAGAAACTAGATATGGAGCTAGTATCTGCTTTTCAAACACTTAGCGAAAATATGATGAGGGAGCATAAGGATCGACTGAACTGGCGATATATTTCACGATATCAATCTTTCGATGAAGACTTCGCTATGGAGTTCCAGAATAAAGTAGACTGGTGTTACATCTTTAAATATAAACTGCATATTCTGTCTGATCAATTCTTCACCCTTCATTACAGAAAAATAGTCTGCATATTACTAGCCGAAATATGTAATCAAGAAGTATTTATAAACCCTTTCAATGAACCATGACGGGGAAAAAAATAGAAATATATTTTTTAATAGTTTTCGAACTATTAAAAGATAAAGACTTGGACATTTTGTATTCATAAAAGAATATTTTTCTTCAGCTCTCATCAAGACTCTCAATTATTTTTTGAAACTTTTCTTCTAAATTTCCTAAGTGTTCAATGATCTTTTCATTTGGGAGTATCATTGATTGAAGCTTCTGAAGTTCTGCTCGAAAGCTATAAATTAATGAGATGCGAGTACACATTTTAATCAAATGGGTTTTCTTTTTATCCATTTCTTTGTTTATATATTTGTTGTCTTTAAATACTTGAAATATCTCTCTACCTTTTGGCTGAGAAAAAGGGAGTGCTCACCGAAGGGGACTTTTAAAAACGGGGAAGCTTATTTTTTTTTTTTTAAATGGACAAGTGTTTGCCATTACTTTTTTAAAAGTAGAGAAAATTAATTATATGGGGTTAAGAAATTTTTTTTTAAAGGGGCATGAGAAAAAGGGGGTGGAAATTTAATGGATAAAAATAGAGCCATTAATTTCTACAAGTGGGTGCGGTTTTTATGGGAATTTTATAGCCATTTTTTTTTAAAGGGGGGTGAATATTTAATGGCGGGTTGAGAACCATTACTTTCTAAAAGTGGGTGGAGTTTTAATGGGGGTTTGAGAGCCATTACTTTCTAACAGTGGGTTCAGATTTATGGGGAGGTTGGCACCCATTGTTTTTTAAAAGGGGTGGAAATTTAATGGGGGTTTTTTACACCATTGCTTTTAAAAGTGGGTGGGAATTTAATGGTGGCGCTGCGAGCCATTGTTTTTAAAGGGGGTGGAAATTTTTATGGGCACACATTATGGTCTAAACATCACTGCGCCAGCTCTGTCAAATGCACACTACTTATAACTATACAGATATTGTTTTTGAGCTATAATTTGTCAACAATTTTTTTAAAAAATAGAACTGTGAAAATTTTTCACACAAATTAAAGAAAATTGGAAAATTAGAAAAATTACAAAATAGGAAGTTCTAAACAAACCCGGCTTTCATAGTACATAACAACTGCGCATGCGCATTTATTGAATTCTAAGCAATACTCCACTTGGAAAAAAAAGTCTCATAATTCCGAATAAAGATAATTTCTAGAAATGAATGCAATCAAAAACTGAGTATAAGCTGAGATATCTAATATTAAATCTTCTTAAATCCGATAGGTGTTGTATCGGATATCGAGCAAATATACGTAAGACATCTAAAATTAAATCCTCTTAAATATGATATGTTGTATTTTCTATTTTTAAATTATAACATCCATTTAAAAAATAATCGTATCTTGATTTAAAATTAATATGTATATATTATAATTTCAAAAATATTCCATCCTTATCCCTTAAATTTTTGAATATTCCTGCGTATAATATTTTACATTCAAAAATCCTAAAATAGGAAAAATTAATGATTTCGATTATTACTCAAATTTACTTTACTTTTCTCATTTAATATAACCATAGCAATCCAATAAAATATTTTTAGCATTTCCTTAATTTTTATAAATCATCAAAATCCTTTCTTTTTTCTAAAATTTAATCTTAACCTAAGAATTATGTTCTTTTACTGAATTCGATACTTAAAATGACTTAAATTATAACCGTAACCTTGATTACTTAGAAAATAAACCTTTGCTGAGAAAAAAAATGGTCTAATTCAGAATTTACTCACATCAACGGTATTAAGTAATAGACTTACTTGAAAAATGAGTTCTTATGAAAACAACAATTGTTTAATGATATGGTATTCTCTATTAAAGGAAAGAATATTTTTAACAGATTTGAAACTTAATTCGTTTTCTGAAGAGAAACTTTTCATTTTAAATTAAATCGCATTTGGTAAATGGATAAACAATATTATAAATCAAAGAAAAATTAGTAAAACTATAAATTATGAATGCAGTGTTCTTTAAATGAGTAAAACTTTTTAAATCATATGACATAATAGGAATAGTGATAAGGGTTGGTGTTATACGTGAAAATTATATCAAAATTATACTGTATCGTATATCATAGAGTTCCAAAAGTGTCCGCCATAACCTACTTATGCATCATAGTTCTGGTAAAGATTCTAATATATATCTATATATATATATATATATATATGTAAGTATATGTGTGTATTCATGTATTCATCATTGGTTTTGAAAATTCCCTTCAAAACAAAACCCCTTAACATCAAATGAGGTGTGTCAATACCAGATAAAAAATAAATGTTCTTCCTACATTTAAAAGAATTTCTTAAATAAACTAGAAAAAATCTGATATCGAATATCTTAAAAAATGCTTATTTAAAACATCAGTACCTACTCGACAAGTTATAAAAGTGGTGACATTAAACTAAACCATTGAGTTTCTATTCAAAGTATTGCGGATAATGAGGTAATTGAGCTATATACACATAGCTCATAAAATAAAAATCATTTTAATGCACAATCATAATGAAAACGTTTGTAAAATAAAGAGAACGATTCAACTAATTATATTTCACAGCCAACAATAACTAAAAACCGTCGTTTAGAGAGCGTGAAGGAGATTTAAGGATGACATCAAAATAGAACAGGAAAGGTGCATCCATCATGCGAGAGGAGATCTACCATGACCATCAAAACTAGTTTGCCATTGGTTCTATTCAAGTTCTGTTTTATTTTACATTTGAAAAAACAATATTGTTGTCAATAATATGTTATACAGATGATAACAAGATTGTCTAATGCATACGTAATTGAGTTGTGGCGCCATCTGTTGGCACCAATAATCGCTGTCCTAATTTGAGCATTTTTTTTTTTTAGTTATCTATTTCTTTGATTTCATATAAAAAAAATTAATCTAAGACAGCTGTTAAAACAAGATGAAAATTGATTATAAATCTGAAGTTTTTCTCAACACACGATTTTACTATTTCTATACTCCATTTGCATAACTGTTTTTTGTATAACTGCTCATTTGCATAACGGCTTTTTGTATAACTGTTCATTTGCATAACTGCTTTTTGTATAACTGCTCATTTGCATAAAAAATGATATTTTTTGTATAACTGCTCATTTGCATAACGGCTTTTTGTATAACTGTTCATTTGCATAACTGCTTTTCGTATAACTATTCATTTGCATAACAGCACCATTTGCATTTCTATACACCATTTCTACAATCACAATTCAATTGTTGTTTGTGAGATTTTATCTCTTGGCAGATGAATTCCTCTCATTAATTGCCAACCAACTGTCAGTTATTTTGCATAATGGCAATTTTTTATTCTAATGCTATAACCACCTAGGTGCAAAAAATTCATCTCTGTATAAGCCACTGTAATTTAAAAAGAAATATGCCAAGTCTCAAATGAGAAAATGGCATGTGATTGTTGTTATAATCACACGTTATTATAACTTAAATTAAACAGACGGTTTCATCATTATCAATAAATTTTTATTTTTATGGTAGCAATGAAAAATATCATTAAAACAAAAGTATTTTGAACTCGGTTTCATTTTGCAAATAAATTTGTCAAGAAAATAGCAAAAAAAAAATGTTATATGTGAAGTTTTAATTCTCATGGAATTATCGATAAAGTAGTCATAAAATAACCTTCGTTAAATGATAAAGAATAATTCTTTTTAATATACAATCACTGTTATATTGCTGTTGTATATTGCTACAAAAATTAAATCTCTTAATATTAGAAAAGTATATTTCAAAGTATTAGTTTATTACTAATAGGTTTGAAATTATCATACATATTAAAAAATAAATTTTTCTTAGAAAGTAAATTTTTAAATTAATATAAAATCTCATAAAAAAATAGCTTTGAAGATTCTTTATTCATAAAGAAATAAAAAATACATATAGTTTTTTTTAACAAAGTTATAGACAATTTTTAATTCAATAGCAATTGCATAAAAACATATATCAAAGAAAGCACATAGTAAAAAGTAAGTAGAAAATAGTAGTAGTCAAATTACATTTCAACACATCTCTCCTCGAAACGAATTCATAGTAAATTAAAATTCCAAATGATTTTTTTTGGGGTTAGACTTTAGAAAAAACTAATACACAAACATCAAAAAATTAAAATTAAAGTTAATTGATTCTTTTGTTTAGAAGATTGCAGCTAACCGTTTCACTTCGATTTGAAAAAGCTCAATTACTTAGAGAAAAAAGATTTTTTTGAATATAAATTATGAGAGGAATAAAATAATTAGCCTAGGTAAATGCACACAGTAAGTAATTACTTAATGAATTCTAACTGAATAAAAAATATTAACTATGTAAAAAAATATGTTAACTTCTAATAATTATTAATAATGATGTTGAATTCTAGCCCTCTAAAAACTTTCGGTGTGGAAACATTGAAAAGTAATTTGAAATATTTTTCGCAATCTTTTCTAATTTAAAATTTTTATAAAAACGTCCACGTTTGTTTTTTTATTTGAAACAATTTATAAATCACATTTTTATTTAAAAAATAAAATTTTGAAAAGGTAATTTTTAAGCCAAGTGATATTAAAGTTTTTTTTTTTTTTTTTTTTTTTCAATGAACGTGCAGTACAAAAATATATAATTATACGAAACTACTCTCAGTTGTCTCTAAATATTTGTTTATCAGAGGCGTCTGACATTTCAATATATAACAATTCTTAAAAAAATATTTTTAGTCTTTGAGAGAATAGACCCAAATAATTGCTTGATAAAACTTCAAAAAGTAGTTTATTTTTAATCATTTTAATAGTCCACATGAACTATTTCTTTGTTTTCTTCTGGAAATCAAACTTTAAGCAGTCTTTCAAATATATAAATTTGATAGAAAAATTATATCAATAAAAAGTATTTTTTGAAAACACTATCCATTTCCAACTTTTGTTTCCGAAGCAATTTCATTCCAGAAATAAAATTTGAGGAAAACAATATAACTCTTTTCCATTTCTGGCACACGATATTTCTGAACTAATATTTTAAAATGTGTAGTTCAAATTAATTTTATTGTTAACTACATAAATTAACTACATTACTGTATTTACAAATAACCAAAAAAAATAATTATACACAATATATTGATCTATAATATTTTTCATATGAAAACATATGTTTTCAAAAAATAAACGAGTTGATTGCTAACTGAATATTTAAAGCTGCAGCATTCAGTTATTGAGCTATATTAGTTTTAATTCCTTACTTCGTGGGAATTGTAACAATTAAATATTTCATTTATTAAATTGCTTAACTCCAAAAAACAAGTTGAGAAAAATGATAAAAAGTATTAAGGTCATAGTTTTTTTTTTTAATTTTTATTTACCTATAGATTTGTGGTTTTTAATTTTTATCATAAGGGAAATTTGTTCTGAAGATAAGCAATTATTTATTACAGCTTTTTTAAATCAAATTTTATGAAATTCAAAAGTGGAGTTAATCGATTTGACAAATGAAACATCCAGTAAATCACAAATCTATTATGTAATAAAATCAAATATATGAAAATCATATTAATATTAGTAAAAGCAAGGTCATTTATTTTGTATTATTTTCCAAAAAAATTAACATTACTACTGATGTAAGTTTTATATTTTATTATATTGCATTTTTCCTAATATATACTTAGTAATTGACTTTTAAAACATTTAATTAAAAAAGATTAAATTAATATGATTCTATACTATATATTATTTAAAATATTTAAAATCTGTCTTTATTTTATAAAAACTCGTAAATTTTTAAGTGATTCTTTAATATAAATATTCTTTATTTATTGTATTGACATGTACGTCAAAAACCATTTTATTGTTATCTAATATACAAGAATGAGAAATAATAAATCAATAGTATTGATATAAAAAATAATAAAATCAAGGTGTATTAAAATTCTATGTCTGTGGTTTTAACAGTAAATAAATATATAATGGGAGCTATATGAGACACTCTTAACTTCTGAAGCTAATTCAGTACGATACGAAAACTATTTCAAGCTTTACATTCCAATGATTCTCTCTCAAATTGATAAAAGAAATAAATTCAAACCTTTGAAAATCTTAATTGCTTGATAATGTGATAAAATACAATTCCTTATTACACAGTCTAGAAATATTAGTAAAAATATTTTAAGCAAAAGGGTTGCAAATATAAACGTATTTGACTCTTCATCATTAATAATATATTCTTATATGATAATCAATCATATATTTCCTCGGATTTTAAGAAGTTAGTTTAAATGAACTGTATACTTTATAATTAAATTATATTATAATTCTAAGTAATTATATTATTATACAATTACAGTATAATTATATAATACTATAATTACTTTAAATGAATTATAACAATGAAAAATTTTATTACTTTTAACGTAAGTAATAGTAAATAATATTTTAATTAACGTTATATAAGACAATTAAATTATTGAAAAATACAGCTAGTAATTTATTAATTAGTTATGGGAAGAAAGCTTATTGAATACTTTTCTAAAAATCCTCTTAAATCCAAAATTCATTTGTTACTTTAAAGGATATTTTCTTAAAATCAAAAACTGTGTATATTTCAGTAAAAATCTTATTTTGAATTTCTTCCACAATTCCTTTGGTTATTTTAAAATAACTATAAATTAACATCAATAGCGGCCAGTAATATGGATTAAGTAATGATGTAGAAAATTCATGTAATTAGAACAAATATTTCTTAAAGTGTCTTTCTTTATGAAAAACATGTTAGATTTAATGAAATTTACAAAATGAATTCAATTCAGAAATTCTTGATCCATAAAAATAAATTTTTAAATTCGCAATTTGAACCAATGAAAAATCAAATAATTTGAAAGAAAATAATAAATATATGAAGGCTTTTAGATTAAATTACGATTCCTGTGTTTCGAACCTCTCAGTCGCTAACAATGCCTCTAAATAAAGATTTAAAATGATTTAAACAAATATTTTATATTAAATATACTTATTTTCATTTCTCTTGGAGAAAATAAAATTATGACAATTAATTTAGCATTTATCTCTTGAAAAATATTTAGTTTCTCAAAGATCTTAGTATGAATATTTGAGAAAATTGTAAAATGCTAATATTTGATCTTATTAAAATATTTAAGTAAATTTCAATGCATAATTTTTTATAGTTTAAACTAGGTGTATCACTTCACACATTGCTGTGTTTGAACATAAAAGAAGCTTTGATACCTTAAACATAATTTATTAATGATCAAATTATACAATATAGCAAAATAAAAATTAACAATAAATTTATCCCTACATATATGTCATTTGAATATAACATATGTAAAAAACATAGATATACATAGTTGATGGTAGAGTAAGCATTTTTCTTCACTTGTGATATTAAACAGTATTGGAAACTAATTTTATTTGAACTATAATTTTGTAATTATTAAACATCATCATGAAATGAAAGATATTTGATGATTGATGGTGAACTTTATCTTAGTTTTTCTTGTAAATCACTTTTTGTTTTCCTATCTGGTGCAAGAACAAATAAATTTGATGGTTTTCCAACTCGTGAGCACCTAACAAACAGCTGTCCATGTGAGAAGTATGGATCTATGAAATTTAGTCAACATATTTTCAATGATTGTCTCTGTTTTTTGTTAATGGTCATTGCGAAGCTTAATTGTGCAGGAAACTGTAGACGTTTAATTTCAAATAATGTATCCGTTTGTATGATGGGAATGCGTGGTAATAATAGATGTTTCCCTTGGTGCTTTCCATTTAAAAGGTTGCCTAAATATGTTATTCCTTAATTTTTACTAATAGTCTTGTCCCATTACAAAGTAGTGGTGAATTTATATTCCGTAGATGGATGATTAGGAACCAATTTTCAAAGATAAAATATGCGATGGTCTTCCTGGTAAATCCAATGAATTTAAAAATTTCATTGGATGATTAACTGATTAATCGTGATTGACAACAGTATCTATGGATTTATATGTTGTTTCTTCATCAGGTATTTCATTTTGAATTGTGCAGTTTATTAAATTCACGTCAATGTTTTTGGCTGCCAATATAGCACGCTCACTAACCCATTGATTATTTTTATAATTCTGGAATAAATTTGGTAAAACTTTTTCCATCAATTCATCAGTGGATTTTACAATGTGACAAAAGAGATTTTACAAGTCGGTAGATTCGTTCATTTCTATTTTACCATTCCCAATATATAACAATTGTTTTGCAAATCATTCAGAAGATTCATCTTGTTGTAAGTGAACACGCTTATTGGTCTTTAAAGATATTTTTCACATACCACCATAACACTGATGATGTAAGGCATGCATTCAATTCATCTGATGGTGTTGAACATGGAAATATTGCTGACTTCACTGCTGAATGTGGTGCTTGACCACCATCCAAAAAAGTTGCTGCAATACGAGATGATGCAATCAAGAGGGCAATATTGTTTTGTTGTCTTATAATTTCCAGAATACTTGAAATAAGAAAAGTTTTGCCAGTGTCTCCAGGTGCACTTAAGAAATATAAACCACAACTCTTGTTAGACATTGCCATTATAAATGTGTCATATGCTTTTCGTTGCTCTAATACTAATTTCGGCGGATTAATTCGGGAAAATGTAATTTATTAACATTAAAGTGCATTTCTCATTGTATATCATGATCAAGTCATTATCAGGTCTATTTGAAGCAATCATTACCAATTCTGTCAAACAATTTTATGTCAAACATAAATCCTCAATTAAAATCTATGCTTTATTGTATATATTTGATGTAAATTGATTGTAGGGATTAGAATTTATTCTACGTATGCGATGTAAAATGCTTTCATTCATATAGTCTTTATATTTTTCCCAAAGATTTTTTTGATCAGCTAGAAAACATGTAGATAACTTGATTTAAAATAGTGTACGTATCTGCTGTAGTTGACCTGTATTTGAAGCACCAGTGAGTGAAATATCCCAATGAGCATCGTTTTCTAAAAAACTTAATTTCTGGCAAGCCTCACGAAATGTAATACACACATGGCCATTAACTGTTTTTAATTCTTGGAAAGATGTTGGTCCATGAACAGTGATTAATAATAACCTTAAAAGCATTCTACTTTATTCGTATGTATAGCATACAGACGACCCAATGCTACTGTGGAATATAAATTTAGGTATCCTTATACTTCTCTACCTTGTTTACGACGCAGAAATTTTCTTGTTCATGTATTCCACGTAAAATAAGTTACTACTTCAGAGTACAGTAGTGCTCTTGAAAAGGTATCATTTCCAAATAATGTAAAAAATTCAGTTTATGTTGTTGGCGGTGTTGACAATGATCTTGCACGTACACTTTCTGATGTAAGAAATACACGCTGAGAACTTTCAAGATGTACTGCTAAATAAACAACCATTGGATATCTCTCATGAATGTAAAATGATAAAATATATCAAACAGCCTCATTGCCAGTTGATGTTGGGTGACTTCATCGTTAGATGCAGTTGTATTTTCCACTCCCATACACAGCCATATCGCTTTTTTGTTCACATATTTACAAATATATTTTAAAGCTTTATCTGAGTTGAAGTACTCAGCATTTATGTATGCGTTATACGTTTTTAGAGGTATGGAGAATATGGTACTACCCAACAATTATCAATATCAATAGTATTGTTGAGTACTTTTAATTTAATGGATTTTTCACCATCTTCGGTAGATCATCGTTGATAGAGTGGATATAGTAACAGTTTCAACAAGTAATTCTCTATGATACCGCTTTGCGCACTTTCCTTCCGACATGCACGGTGAATTATTATTTAGTAAGCCACATGGACCATGAATCATATTTTTTGAGACACTCTCGTGCAAATCTTTATCAATTTCAATGTCTGGTAATTCTGAAGAGATTATTTCATCAATTTTGTTTGGTATTATATATTTCATCATCCATATTAAAATATAAGCATGTGGTAATCCTCTTTTTTGCCATTCTATGGAATACATCCTGCAGCGCGTGTCTCCAAATACATGGTGTTTGACAAGAAAATCTATTAAAGATTTTAATTTTTGTTAAAATACACGTGCAGAAATAACATGACAATCTGATGGTGATTGTCCAGTTAATAAAAGCGCCTTTTTTTCATCCCATTCTGGGTTGCACGTAAATGTGATGAAAAAATCTGGACGACCATCTGCACAAACATACGTCATTGCATCTTGTGCATATTCGTGCCTATGCCTTTGGCTGCCTGTAAATGTGGGTGGTAAATGACTATTTATCCCAGTTCACTGAGATTGCCATCATTTACAACTCCATCACGTAAATAGATGTACTCTTCAGAATGAAAATTTGACTTGATTCAGACGTATGTAGAGGAGTCTTTCACTTTCTATTTTTTCATACATGTCAGCAATGTATTAAGGAAATAATTGTCTACATTTCAATACTGGATGTCACCAATTCTACGATGAAGAATTATATCGCCAGAATTAAATTCTTCACCATCTATGACAATTGCTACTTCATTGATCGTTGGTGCGTTGAATTGTCTTCGATGTTGACCAATAGGTGTTTTATCGCCTTTAATTATTATTTTCTAATAGTTAGATGGAATTTATTCAATGGTGGTTTTAAATAATTTTATTAATTCATTATGTTGTTCAAACAAATTTCGTAATTCAGGGATAATCTCTCGTTTAGTACTCATATTCAGTTGACACCGTCTGTTTATTTGTTCGTTAACATTTCCCATAAAATATATCTGAAGATATTTGTCATCAGCATTTGGCAAGGGTAGTAGTGATCCAGCATGGTGATAAATTTGCTCTTTTACTTTAAATGTTGACATATAATTTGCACTAATGCTATTCGTTGCTCTGAACGATGTCATTTGGAAGCATAAATTCTACTTACATTTTTCCGAAAATTTTTTGATTGATTTGTTTCACCTGATACTAAAGTTAATAATTGTTCAGGTAGTGAACACAAGTCTGGTAATTTTATTTTTCCCGCTGCAATGCAGATACCTGGTTCATGTTTAAATTTCTGAGCACCACAATGCTTACACTTTTTATCCATTTTCCCACTAATTACACTTGGATGAAGACTGTAATTCTAAAAGGGGCTGTAATTGAAATCACATAAATCCAAATCAGTATGTATCCTACGAATTCGATTTCTTTGCTCTGTTCCCTCGTTTCTAATGATCGAGGAAGAGCAGTGTGAACTCGATCTTTTTCTTGTCTAGCTTGTCTCTGCTCACATGTTTCTGAAGCTCATCTTCTCTTCTCCTTTTTGCTTGGTATGTAGATCGACCAATGGCGCTTTTCGTTGGCGGTATAATTGCGGGGTTAAATAAAATGTATTTCCAATTATTTTCTTCAGCTGAAAATCAATAAGAATTTTATTTATTCACGTATTGATAATTTATTCTCATATTAATAATTGCAAAAGATTTTTGACTGCATTTTTGTATTTATTAGAATTTACTGGCGTAAAAATGAACGTCAAATGCATTGAAATCTTAAAAGAAACACAATTTATATATTTTAAATATTTTAAATTTTAATATAATTTGTAATATTTAAATTATAATAGAAAAAATATAAATTGAACGCGATTCAATATTTTACTTACTTTGTTTTTATTGTGTTCAATATTTATATTTTTATTACAATTGTTGTTATGGGTATGTTATTTTTTACACACACACAGTCTAATTTAATTTATAAAAGTAAATTCTATGAGGAAATTTCATGAGTAAAAATTTAATTTTTTAAATTATTCATGGTTACACTTTTAACAAATAGTACATATTAAATGTTATTTTGATATTTTTGGGATATTTGTTCGAGAGCACCTAGAACCCCAATTCTGATTTTAAAAAAGCTTCAAAAACCTTCCTAGGCATACAGCTAATAATTTCACAAATTTTCACGTTGATTGGATGTATGGTTTTTGAATCTATAAATTACAGGTAGAAATACAGACTCACATTCATTTTCATATACACAAACAACAATATTTATCATATCAATTTGTTGTTGCTGTTGTTTGTTGTTTCCAATCCCAGATGGTGTAGCTAAGCAAACCATCTCCATAAAACCAAAAATCATTAAAAAATCTAAAAATAAAATAGGATTCTCCAAAGTCTTGTTTACAGTAAAATTTAGACAGTCAAAAATATGTCTCGGGGAGGCCTGATCAGCCTTGCACCAGTGACACTCCAGAAAGATTTTCTGGCCCTGTTAAAAAGAAATGAACCTAATATGGCCACTCAAAAAACGTGAAAGAGCTGTCTACTGTATCCTAGGGATACTGAGCTGGCGCCACCAACGAGGTTTTTTCCCCAAGTACCAAGAGTGGACAGGAATATCTTTCTAAATTGCGCATAATTCCCTCTTTTTAATAGTGGAGATTTCCGAAAATGTTAGAATAACGTTGCCCTACAAGTTGTCAGATGTGGTAGACTTGGCCAAGCTATCTGCTTTTTCGTTACCACTCAGTCCAACATGAGAAGGGACCCACTTAAAATGTATAGAGTGTTTAGTAGAAAGTCGTGTCACAAGGTCTAAAATATTCAAACTTGGTCGTCAAATGAGACGGGTGCTGTATAGAAACACGACTATCCATTAGTATCCAAATGCCTCTGAAAAACCAGTTCAGAGGTCGTGTCTACATAATTCAATCCCTCATAAATAGCTGTAAAAGTTTCGATCTAAGAACCGAACAATAGTTAGCATTTCTAACCCTTATGTCAATTGTACCATCACATGACTCAATATGCACACCACTCCCAGAAATACCTCCGTCACCTTTGCTGCCATCAGTATATATTTATATAAATTTGTTTCTCATGGATGGCAAAATAAATTACAGGCATAAACACAGATAAATATCGAAGCATCATAGCAAAATTTAAATGAGATTTAAAATCACAAAATTTTTAAAGAGTAAAAAAGTTATATATTGATAAAAGTTATTTTGATAAATGTACTTAAGGTGATCTTTTTAAAATTGGCTACCATGTCAAATTAAATGGTGCTTTTCCATTATACCTCTGATTATAATCCTAAAGAAATTGCATGTTTCTTACGGAGAAGCGAAAATAATATAACGTAGATATGATAATTTTAATCGCTCAAAATTTTATTTTAAATTAAATATAATCCAATTGATTTTTTTTTCGGAAAAATTGAGTGAAGAGTGATAAACAAAACTAATTGCTAAGCAAAGCTAAAGCAGGCAAGATGATACAAAAGATACCTTAAAGATAATTTTATCCGTTAAAAGGAGCATTATTATCACAAGTCGTCTAAGATAAAAATAGTTAAATAATTTAATTTTGTTTGATTGGAAAAAGTTACTATTACATTATAGGCACGCAATCAATCACTGTTATATATGTTAAATAGTTTCCCCAGAAATAAACGTTGGCATTTAAATAAATTTTATCAATTAATATTATTTAATTTATGAAATGTAAATAAAATGTTTTATTATTTTTAGTGGTTTCTAAAAATGTAAACCTTTTTATACAATACACGATGCAAATGGAATATTTACGAAAATAACTTGCGACTTTTTTTTTCCTTCCCCATTCGGTGATTATCATCTGAGGTATAGTTGAAAGTCTCCAATTAAACTTTATATAAGTGATAACATTTTATGAAATTTCATTAGTTTTTATTTTTATTCATTGATACTCCTGCAAATAGTAGGAGTTCATATAGCTGAGATCATCCAAGACTTAAATAACATAAATTACTTTCAAAAATAATTATTAGTATCAAATCTATTTTGTTATTTCAAAGAATTTACATGCAAATTAGTGATGTGATAAAAAAAAATTCCCTTTAATATCATAGAAATTAAACATCAAGGTTGAAAAATATTGTAATTCAACACGAAATGACAGCTTAATACATTTTATATTAAAAATTTAGAAGTGTAAAACATCGTAAAATACTTATTCATTTGAAGTTATTCAAGAAATAAGCATATATTTTTGAGGATGAGCATAACAACGAATGAAAATTAAAGAAAATGGTCAGAAATAAGTATACCCCAATCCACCGCACAATAGGTAAATATTTCTGGTAAAGAATTTAATTTACTTAGGCTGAAAAATGTTTTCTAAAAATAAGTATTCAATCATCATTAGAAAACAATGAAAACGCTATCATTTAAAAGAATTCCTTTGTTGGATTTTGTAAATAATAACGTTAGTTATTCAAGACAGCTTTAGAATGAAGTTACAATGACATTTGTTATGTGACAAAGATAATAAGTAATGGAAATCTCAAATCTTCAATATAACAGAGGCTATTTTGCACATACTGCGAACTTTGTGAAATATATTTGTTTGAGAGTCTAGGAACAACAAGTCTTTGGTAAAGTATATCCATAGTATTTCATTGAAGACACAATGATCGTTGCTATCGACATCATCATGCTGAAATATAAATCTAAGGTAAATGCCTTTTTTATGCCTATAATATTGCTTTACAGTGGATATGTGTTTGTTTTGCTTCATTATTTTGCTGTTAAACTGCATGTAAAAGTGTTTCGAATAAGTCTTACAGTTTATATGGATTTTACACTACAAATATGGACAGCTGTTGTTGCACCAGCATGCTTCCCTGTACCAAGCACTGAGTTGAGCTTTAAAAGTTATTATAGAATCAGCCGGGTGGAGTCGTAGTGATTTAGAAACAGCAACCAAGCAGAACACTCCCACTACTTGGCCTGCCTCCCCAGAGGTATCATTTCACTTAGAGGACATTGCGACCATTCCCAGTTTTAACGTGTCCCAGTTACCATTAGTGAACACGACGGATCTTTTGTTAAGCCGGTATTCGAGATCACTACCTTCCGATAGTAAGAAAAACACTAACCAACCAAGTCACCGCTACCTCCAAATATGGACCGTGATAATGTGGTGGTTAGGACATCGGCCTTCTGTCCAGTAGGGCATGTTTCGATTCCCAAATCCGCCAAATACTCACAGAGTACATGCGCTATACGTGCTCATTTAATCTGTGTAATTGAAAGTCCTAAGATCGATCGTTGATCTGTTAGCATGGATGTTATAGTCTAGAGAAAATTTCCTCTCCCTTCAAATCATTGTCAAAATTGAGGGAATGGATCATCTGGTGGTGCCATCTGTTGGAGGAATTTAAAGCTCTGATCATTGAAGAATGAAGGTGAAACTTCGTGGTGCTCTGGTTAAAAGAAGGACGCACCCTATTGAGTTAAATTTGCATAGCCCACGGCATAGCAAGTATCATTGGTAACAACAACACACTACAACTATAAGCGTTCAGTATAGCAGTTAATGCAAAAAACTATCTTATCATTAAATTAAAAACTATAACAGTATCTCTATTCAACTATACTGTCTTGAAACATAATGTGATGGCTATTCAATAAAATTACATCCACAATAGAAACACAACACCAGTTCATGAACACCAACCTCAAAAAATATGTTATGGTGCCAATTATTTTATATGTATAGAAATTATAAAACACACACATACGCATTATATACACTGCAAGATAAGAAATTTGGTAATACCAAAACTTATTCAGTGATGTACTGATTTCGAATTATATAATTGCCAAAATTGTATTAAATCTTCACCAAAAATGAGATTAATAAAGTATTAGGTTGACTCATTACCAAGTTGCATGAATTAAAAATGTCTACTGTGATTTAATTATGTAACTAAAGGGTTAATATATGCATTATGTAACTGTCTGCGTCAGAGTCATAAAAAAACCCGTCCAGTTTTTCCAATATAATTTTCTGATGCTCATTTTTAAATAATTTCGAAACAAATACATTTTAATGTGCTTGATATATTCAAATGACACACGCAATTGAATACTAAAACTAACAATAACTTAACAAACAAAATAAAATATATGTGCTTTTTGCTCTGTCTACAAGCATTTTTTTGTAATGTATATTTTACTTATCTGAAGAGAATTTAAAAATAAATAAGTTTTTACAATTGTAGTACCTTGAAAATATATAAATCTTTAATAAAGAAATTATATATATATATATATATATATATATATATATATATATATATATATATATATATATATATATATATAGAGAGAGAGAGAGAGAGAGAGAGAGAGGTTAATTTTGATATCTAATGCAAAGTCAACACACATTAGAACATACTCATGAAAATAACAATACATTAGAATCTGCATTTTCTTATTTAAATGAATCAGTAGATATATAAAAACAGATAATTTATATACGCATGAAAAAATATCTCTTTGATAAAATTAGTATTTTTTCACTGTATAAATACTGTTAAATTAGAAACTACAAGGAAACACACTACTATAGAAAACTATAATCAATTATCTTTCTAAAAATGTAACTAAAAGCTTTTACGCTGTAATGGCAAAAATCCTTACACAAAAAGCTCATTATTTCTGAAAAAGAAATCACAGATTACAATTTTCAAAGTTTAGTGAAGAAATAGAATTATTTTATGAAAATAGTTATTGTATCTGTGATATTTAATTTATTTAAAACTTTGATTATAACTGTCTATCAAACATGGAGTTTAGTCAAGTCTTAGCAGCAATGTAGGTACCAAAAAAGTCTAATTTTTCGAGAGTGTAGAAAACACACAAGAAGAAAGTTATTTTAAATAAATTATCATTATTTTCATAAAATTGTCGATATTTTTTTTATAAACAAAAAGTAATCGTTTATTTATTTTAATCGTCTTCTATCAGGGAACAATTGTGTGGATCTTCTTACAATTCGACTTAAAGACTTTTTCTGGCTGGATTTCACGGATAAGAAGCATATTGACGAATGCACTGCATTATTATCTTATAATTTTATAGTTCTTAAGTATTGGGAAGCAAGATCAAGATTATTGGCTTAGAAGTCAATGATTTCATATGTCATATTTTCATTCAGATGATTTCATATTCATCTCAATGACTGACAATCATATAAATAAAAATTAATTAATCCTCAAACAAAATTACTTTTTTCAAAATAATAGCGAAAGGAATTTGTCACCAATCTATCATCTGAATCAAGTATCACTTATAAGCATTGGTATTAATTATTTGCAAAACGTATATAAATAGAGTTATATAATATGAGTATTCCCAATTCCAGAATTTTTATTACTCATACAATAGAATAATATTCATATTTAGAAGGAGAACTTAATTTAATAAGAAGGTTTTCTTTTTAAAAATCAGAAAATTATGATCTATTATTTGAAACCGTGAAGCTAAAAAAAACGTGGAAAGGCATTTTGGGGTTCCTTTGGAAATGCATTTAGAGCTACATTACCTTGCATTGCCTTCCCAAAAACAATTCACAGATAGTTTTCCAAATCCACTTGACCTAAGGATAAAAGCGAGAAACGTTCTCAAGTAACAACTTCGATAGACATGCAGAAATAAGAAAGGCAATGCGACACTCTTCAGTTTCTCAATTCTGACTGCAAATGAACTCGGGCCTTCTACTCCGAAAATTAATAAGAATCATAAAACATGATTTTTCTCATAATTTTTTAAAAAGTAAATTTACAAATTAACTATTATCAAATAATGTCTATGCTCTTAAGTTTTCCAACATGTCAGTGTTGTTAATATTTTTCAATTTTTTCTACTTCTTACCACAAAAAGTTTATTTATATAACATGCATGATAACCACGCTCCTGAAAATTGAAATAAAAATGCAAGACTATATGTACATTTATTATTTTTTATAAGCCTAATAGGAAATTATGCAACATTTTTATAATTTCATTTTTAGGGTGTTCAAAACGAATTAGTCGATTTTACAAAATCTATGGTTTATCGATGATTGGTTAACGAACAGTTTGGATTTCAAACATAGTTGTGTATTAAACATAATCATTATGTTTGTTAACTGATCATCCGCTGTATATACTATTCCAGAAACCTTGATGAATTCAAGCAATATATTTCACAAGATTTCCTTAAAAAATGCAGTACAGGTGCTGTATAACCCAGGATGCCAAATTCTGAGGTTGGCGATTTTTTGGCGGATTTTCTTGTGTATCTGACAACCTCGTTTTTATTACGTATATGGAGACCTATAAGAATTATGCTGAAAATTCTATTTTGGTAACCCTAGTAATTACGTCATCCTTCACACACGTCACGATACGTGATCTTGTCAACATTTCTTCATCGCCAAAAAAGTTCAGAGTTAGGAATCATGGATTATACGGCACCTGTGCCAAAAATGGAACATAATACACGGTCTTGAAAAAAATAGCTTGGGCTTGCGAAATGCTGAATATAATAGAATTCACTACAGTTATTTCCTTTTACTTTCCTCATAGAATGTAAGTAAAAAATATACCAGAAACTATAATGCAATTTTTCAAAAATTTAGAAATTTATTATTTTCGCTTTGTAGTTCATGTAGCAATTAATGACAATATTGGAAATTGTTATCTCTGCTTGTAAAATATATAAAACAAAGAGAATAGTGATTATCGTTGATATACAATTAAAAATTATGTAAATTATGTATCAATAATAACAAAATATTATAAATATCACAAGTAATATGTTTTTGTGTAAATATTCCAACATATCAGTGAAACACCTAACGTATACATAAGCAGCCAAAATGGTGCAAAAATACTGGTTTTAATTTGTAATACTATGTTGCATTGAAATATTATAAATAGAAACAACAGATGGCGCTTTAGATCAAGCCTTAGTTAACATGGAAATAATAAGCAAAAAATTGATAAGTCCAAAATGATCGAGATCAGTTTTAAATCTTAATTTGCTATGAAAATTTCATCAAATAATATTTATTCATAAAAATAAAAATATCTTGATTTAGATATTATTTTTCATATTAATCATCTAAGGTAAACCATGAAAGTTATAAATCTTTCAACAGAGATTTAATTTTGTGTTAATATTAGCTGATCGCTTATTTTAATTAGATTTCATAACCTATAAAATATTTTAACTTATTTTTTAATATAACTATATTGTATGTTATTAATCAAATGTTGTACAGCTTTCTCACTTGATTTTTACAGATATATTTAATTAGAGCTATTGTTTTGGAATATATTTCGTTACATACTCTGTGCTTTATACAATAAAAAATAAACCAAAATCCCTCTGTAAAAGTTAATTAAATAATAATGTAAAATCTTAAATATAACATTGTTGACAATATTTGTTCAACTGAATGTCTAAGTCAAGTTTTTATTGATTTCAAACTAGTTATTTCAACTAGTATTTTACTTACATACAACTCTCTCTCTCTCTCTCTCTCTCTCTCTCTCTCTCTCTCTCTCTCTCTCTCTCTCTCTCTCTCTCTCTCTCTCTCTCTCTCTCTCTCTCTCTCTCTCTCTCTCTCTCTCTCTCTCTCTCTCTTTGGGCCTTTTAAAGTTGCGATATCAAACGTGGGCTTAGTTATCTTCGGAATAGTGTTATATATATACTTAATTAAAAATATAATTATATTAAATTGAATATTTAGAAAATTATTTTTTTCATACCACTATTCTAATATTGAATATATTTGAAATTTAAGTTAGACACATCGAATCCCCTTCTTTCGTGTCTAATCTCAGGGATACGAAAAATATGTATTTAATATTGGTACTCTTCAATTATTTTCAATTGCTTACATTTCTACGCACACTTGTAAAATAAGAGATATCTTTATTACTTCTTCTGTACAAATGAATTTAAATGTGAACTTTTGTTTCAGATTTTAAGGAATTATCATAAACATTAAACTGTTTTTAAAAAGGCAGAGACAACTATGAAGTAAAACTAAAATAAGTTTAGCGTTTCCGGAACTTTTGTTATTGATGACTGGTTTTAAAGTAACACGTTTTTTATGAGATGTAAAAAATTTCGAACAAAACGAAAAAATTTCTATTCGTTTTTTTCTTTTAAACCGAAAAATAAGAAGATTTAATCCATCATTATAAAATATCAAAAGTAACTTAATCTGATTGGTTTTAATATATTTTGATGGTTTACTTAAATAGATTTAGTAACTACAATTTCCTAAAAGAAAAAATTGTTTCTTATTTTCCTTTTCTGGAGACAGGGGAAACATTCAAAAATTTTCGATGATTCAATTTTTTCCATTTCTAACTATTTTCTTCATATTCTTAAATTTCACTCAGTTTTGAATTCATACAATTGCCTCTCTAATACTTGGTTTTTTTAAAATTAATATTAATAATTCTATCAGATATATTTTTGTAAATATTTTGTCAATTTCTTTGTATTTAAAAATAATTTCTTTAAATATGAGGTTTTGTTAACTGCAATTACTTTTTCACCAAATCCTACTTTCCCCCTAATTATTATACGGTATATACTTTAAATTGATTCATATATAAATAGTTGCTCATTTCAGTACGAATTTCTGTATTAACTTTCTAAAGAAATATTTCCATTAAACATATTTACAAATTACTTTTGGCAACTGTCAAAATAAAATGCATATTTTAAAAATAACTAATCTTTCTTATTGTGTCAAAATGAACGAAGAGTAATTCCGATCAGATATTGAATTAAGTTTATGTAAAATCGTTCTACTTTTTCAATTTAAAATTTCCCAAAAAGTTGTACTAAGTACTTCGATTATTTTAATATTTATTATATACAACTTACTTGATAATAAACTGTACAATATAAATACTTTATACATATATTCCATCTTTATATGTGAAATAGTGATGTAATTTGCATTCAGTTTTTTTACATGAATATTAATTTACAATTTTGTTGAACATATATTTCCCTATATCCGGAGAAAAATAATTTCCTGTGTCGCATAGGTTGTTTTATAATGTTGGTAGAATTATTAAAATATTTGATTTTGCTTCTACAAATTTTTAATTCAAATTTTTATATCTTTGATATTTATATATATTTTCCTTTTCCATGCAATTAACATCACAATTTATTTTTGACTAATTATTTTTACTAAGACCAGTTATTTATATTATTTCGTCCTTTTCATTTAAATAAAATCCAAAGTTGTTTCAGAAAAAAATTACGTATATATATGTATGTATAACTTTATATTATAAAGTACAATTAGATTACGTTGTCGGTTACTGTTGCTCTTATTAAGTGCTTTCATAGATAGTACAGAGTATTCATAATATCCTTGTGAAAACACTTCTTATCTTTAATTTTTTCCAATGTTACCAAAAGAATTTAGCTTTATTATAACTAATTTTGGTTAGTAGTTGCAGTAAAAACTATGCACATTGTTTTAGGTTCGTTATGACTATAAATATTAATGTTCTCATTCATCATAACATTAAATTTTCACCAAACTCTCGTTAACATAGTTGATTAGATATCTTTATTTACCCATTACGTAACAAAAACGGATAATGAATTTAAAGGACACCTTATCATCCCTTACTATTTTGGATAAAAATTTGAAAAAGTGATTATATTAAAGTATGGTAGAAATAGATTACTGTAAGCAATTTCTTGAATGCCTCTTGATTTGTTCTCGGGTAATTTTTGATTTAGGTGATTAATTAAAGCTTTATCAATTGACTACATAGCGTGTAATCTGTTTGAATAGCATTATTTTTTATAGCTTACATAAATTTTGATGTCTTCTTCGATTAGAATATGTATTTAAATTTTTGTAAAACAACCATACCGTGTAGCTTAGTCCTTTAAAATATTAATATTTTCTTGGTATATATATTTTCTGATGAAATTTTATAAAATTTTACATTTTTTATATATATGCATCAAAAGAAAAGAATTATCAATGAGGGATATTGGAAAGAATAAAAATTTCGATTATAATTTCTCTTTAAGAACATCTAAACTATTCAACTTGAAGCGAAAATTGTGTGAACACATTCATTTGTCCTGATTGATATTTACATTAAAATTGTAAACCATAAAAACATTTGTTAGACTTACTTCTTTTTCTTATATATCCCAATCTATCTCATTGCCAAATTTGCATCGTTTTTCTTTTAAGATAACTTTTGAAAGAATAATTAGGAAACGCAGTCATCTAGTATATGTGGTGACTCATCATGACTTCTCTAAGAATCACATCTTTTCTGAGAAACTCTTGAATTTTTACAATGCACTTGATTTCGCGAAGTAAAACTGAAACCTGTGAAGTGAAACTAAAAACTGTCTATCAAATTTCTGTGCCAATGGTATTAACTTCATGAAATGTACCCAACCAATCAGAACACTTTGTAGGCGCGGTTTATATATTCTCTCAGTGAGATGTGAACCGAACACAGAACACTTACTCTCAAAATCTCATGCTAAGAGGATGCGCTGTTTCAATCCTCCTAAGTTTTTTTGTTTCTATGTAAGTTGTCTTGTCTGCAATAAATATGATATTTATTTTAAATATTTCCTTCTGAAAAAAGTTAAACATCAACTAACTTACACTATATATATAATATTCTATAATCACTAGATTTTGCACGCGCCATATATATGAATTTTTATATATAAATAATCATATATGCATTTTCACGCTTCAATCTCATACATCATTGGTGCGTAGAGACAATTGGTGCACAATCAAGTATTTTTGCGTGACTAATTTATTACCAAATGCTATTTAATATTCAAGAAATTCAGTTATATTACAATTCTTTTAATCTCCTTACATCTATATGTAGAAACTATCATTAGCAAGCAATTTATAAATTTAAAAAATTATTTGAAATTTAAAATAAGAATTTATTTTTTTATATGTACTAATAAAAATTCTAGTTCATCAAACACATAAACTCGCCTCATTGATAATATACTATCTCTTACTATTCCCTGATATTCAAGGTATTTAAATTCCCTTTATAAAGTGTAAGAATAAAGGAAGATTTTTTGATTCCTGTTAGTCTTTTATCCTATAATGAGCTTTTCTGAGTGCCTTGAGGGAATCCAAAACACATTTTTAATAATAGCTTGAATGCAAATGCTGAATATTCAGATGATTAGTTTTTGAAGAAACTTTCAAGTAAAATTTTGTGCATTAAACACAGTTTACACAAGAGCACATTACCTTTTCAAACTTTTCTTTAACTCTTTCTACTTTATTCCTTATATATTATATAAATGTAAAGAGAATACGAATATAAAATAGGAAATATATTCAAACTTCCGAAACAATAACTAAAGAAGAAATAGGAAAAGCGTAAAATCTTCAGTATACGCACAAAAACATGAAATCTCCCAAAAAATGCATTAAATATTTTTCTCCATTCTGAGTTTAAATGCAAACAGCTCCTGAATGTTTGTTAGCAAACAAAAACGAACATATATATAACATCTAAACTAATATTTAGTATTATAGATCTATATATTATTTATAATGTTTGAATCTAAAATTAAGAACCATTGTGTTTTCCATAAACAGAATATTTTATAAATGATTTATTTTTGATTATTATATTAAAATTGAATTTATATAATGAACGAACACAATTGTTTTTCAAATGAGCAACTAATTAGTTTAATTTTATTAAAACTAATTAATTATTATTAAAACTTATTAACTAATTAATTTAAATGAACCAATAAAGCTCTCAAGATATTAGTCTTATAAACTCTTTAATATTTTTTTATAAAACTTATATATTATTAATTAAAGAAATTTTACTAATGACTATGCTTTTCATAACTACACAAAACACTTTTATAGGTGTACTGAAAAAATATGTAATATTTAGAATTAAACTAAGTTATTCGAAATATTTTTCTGTGTTTTGCAAATCACCAATCAGCATTAAAAAATTTTACGAAATGGTGATACAAATGCTCATGGAAAAATTCTGACTTTATTGATAATGTTAAATATCTTATGTTATTGTTGTATTTTAAATTATTAAATGAGAGAGTTTAGCTAAAATAACAATTAAATTGAATAATATAACGTTAATAATTTACTTTTAATGTACTATGATAACATTAGCAAATAGTCGGAAATACTCATTCATTATAATAAGATAATCATTAAAAATTCTTATAGACTTAGAATGAAAAAACAATTGCATAATTAATATTTATATAGAATTAAGGCTTAAATCTTTAGTTAACTAATTTATAGTTATTGAAATGAATGCATTAGAAATTCTCAGCTTCTAATTAATAATATTCAACCTAATTTTTTTTTATTTATTAGTATGTTGATCTTTCTGCAAAATGTTTTATCCTATTTTGAAATATTAAAATAGTAAATAGATGTCTAATCCAACTTGTTTTAAAATTACGTAAATTCTCTGCCAATAAACACAGTACCGAGGTGGCAAGGCAATTGGAGACAATTTCAAATTAATTTAATTTAATTTATTGATGAAGATAAATTTTAAGTATACATAATTTTTACTATTTACATAAATTTAAAATAACTTTCAACTTAATAATCATGACAATATCATTGGCGGACACCGCCACAAGCGCACCTCCAGTGCGTTGTCTCTCTGAGAAAACACTTTTGGTTACTCAAGTAAACAAAAACAATATTATCGGAAAGGAGGAGGGCGGCAGAATCTGGCGCGCATGCGCTGTACTGATCCTCGCCTTTTTAGCATGTTACAACTCCTTCCCTCTCCGGAAGAACTTTTACATGAGTAAAAGTCTTACAATTATACTCAATTAACAAATAATAAAACATGATAAGCTTAACCACATAATTATAAAATAACATGAAAAATTTATGCTACTTTTATTTTTGATATAGTATTTTAAAGAATAGAATTTTTTACTTTTGAAATTTAATATGACAGAAAATAAGACAATATGAATAAAGAGAAAATGTTTGTAAAAATAATAACTGAATATTTTCTATTTATAAATTCTACTAAGAACATCAGCATTCTTATGCAAAAACCCCTTTCGATGGATTAATTCAAAATTAAAGGGCTGCAATGCTAATCCCAACGCATTAACCTAGGGTTTGAACTAGCATTAGAATTTAGCCATACTAATGGGTTATGATCAGTTTCAATTCTAAAGTTTTGTCCGCCTAAGTAGCATTGCAACTTTTTTACTGCCCAGACGATTGCAGCACATTCTTTCTCTGTGGTACAGTATTTTTTCTCTGTTTCTGTAAATTTACTGCTAAGGTATAAGATAGGACAATCTTTTTCCTCTTCATCCAGTTGTGAAAATACTGCACCGATTCCTTCATTGGATGCATCAGTTTGCAATATAAATTCTTTTTCATTGTCAGGAGCGTAAAACACTGGTTTTTCACTCAGTTTATTTTTCAATTCTTTGAAAGCTGTTTCCCATTCCTCCGACCGCGCTATCTTTTCTTTCTTTGACTTCCCTTTTAATATATCTGTCAAGGGAGCTGCTATAATGGAATAATTAGGAATATATCTCCTATAATAACCAGACAAACCTAGAAAAGCCCAAATTTATTTCGGAACTGGCGGAACTGGAAAATTTTTAATGGCATCAATTTTTAATTCTGAGGGAGTTCTTTTACCTTGGCCAACCATATGACCTAAATACTTGACATATTTCTGAGCAAAAACACATTTAGAAGGTTTGATCTTTAAATTTGCTCTTTCAATTCGTCAAAAAACATCATCTAAATGCTTAAGGTGGCATTCCCAAGAATTAGAAAATATGGCAATGTCATCTAAATATGGAATCGCAAAAGATTTCATTCCTTGTAATAATTCGGTTATCATTTTACAGAAAAAATATTGTGCATTCTTTAAACCAAACGGCATTTTAAGTGGTCTTTAACAACCAAAATTTGTTACAAAAATCGCCAATTGTTGAGCTTTCTTAGTAAGGGGAACCAGCCAATAGCCTTTTGCTAAATCGATTATTGTAATAAGTTTAGCACTTGAAACAGTTTCAATCCTTTCCTCAATATTAGGGAGTGGGAAATATTCAGTTTTTGAAATTTCATTCAATTTCCTGTAATCAATACAAGGCCTAGGTTCTCTACCAGGAACTTCTATTAATATCATGGGAGAAGTATAATTAGACATTCCCGCCTCGATAATTTTATTAGCTAACATTTTATTTATTTCAGTTTTTAAAATTTCATTTTGTCGGGGTGACATTCTATATGGTCTGGCACGTACTGGTTTATTGGAAGTCAATTCGATATCGTGCTCTACAATATTTGTTAATCCAGGTTCATTCGAAAATATGTCAGAATATTTACATAGCAATTCACTTAAGATTCGAATCTGTTCTTTACTTAATCTCTCTACTAAGTTATTTTTTTGAATTAATTCAGAACAATTAAAAATATTTGGGTTGTTTTCAATAAATGGGAACTCAATTCCTAAATCTGGAGGATATTTCATTTCATCTGACTCAACAAGATTTATAACATTGGATCTACTGTAATAAATTCACATGATAAATTTGAGATTTCTCTTTCTTATTAGGCAAAGAGACAATGTAGTTAGTATCAGAAATTTTAGATTCAATTGTTCCTGGGTCATGCCATTGAACAGCTAATTTATGTTCAGGAGAAGGTGCCAAAACAAGAACTTGGCTTCCTTCTTTAAATTCTCGTTTAACACTGTTTCTATCACAAAATGATTTTCGTAACATTCTTCCATTTTTCTTTCCACAGCTAGATTTTGACATCGTTTTAGTCGATTGATAAAATTTAAAACATATTCAACAACAGAATTTTGCTCTTCTTCAGGCTGTAACCAGTGTTCATAAAGTAAGGTTATTGGTGTTCTTAAGTTTTTTTCCATAAACTAATCTCGCAGGGCTGAATCCGGTTGACTCGTGAGTTATAGTTCTTAAAGCAAACAAAGCTGCATGAATATGCGGCTCCCAATCTGGGGAAGATTCTAAACATAATACTCTAAGAATTCGTTTGATAGTTCTGTGGAATCTTTCTACAGGATTACTTTGTGGATAATACACCGAACTATGTATTATTTTTATTCCAAACCTCTCAAGAAATTCTGTAGTTAAAGCACTCATAAACGAGGTTCCTTGATCATGTTGGATCTCTTTAGGAAAGCCCATTCGGCTAAACGTTTGAAGTAATGCATCAACATCTGATGTGGATGATATATCTTCTAAGGCAACAGCATCTGGATATTTGGATGCAAGACACATAGCCGTAAGAATATATTTTTTTCCTGAAGGTGTGACAGGCAAAGGACCTACAAAATCTATATTTATCTTTCTAAAAACTTCAGATATTATTGGTACTACTTTCATAGGAGCTTTCTTTTTCTCTCCAACTTTTAGGCTCTTTGACAAGGATCACAGGACCTTAAAAATTCTTCTAATTCTTTGTAACAATTTGGCCAGTAAAAATTTTGAGCTAGTCTGTCTTTTGTTTTAGTAACTCCAAGATGAGCAGATGTACCTTCAGGACCAGCGATTTTTAGTTTTTCTCTGAACTCCTTAGGAACAACTAAATAAAAATTTTCATGTCCTAATTTATTTACTTTTTTTTCAGTAACAGTTCATTTTTTATTACATAATTTATTTTATTGACTTCTCCAGACTCGATATTCTCAGCCTGTTTAAACAATGGTTTGAGATCCTCACTTGTTCTTTGGTATTCTTTGAATATTTCTTTATCAATTTTAAGAAAGGAAACTAAAGGATCATCCGACTGAGCTTCTGGTAAAATTGTTAATTCTTCCCTATCCACAACCTCTTCATTGGAATTTGTATTCAAACCTTCTTTTGTTTTGTTTGAGTTCATCTTCAACTCCTCTTCTATACGTTTCTGACTTCTAGACTGCACATTATTTATCTCCTGTGCCAAATTCTTATTTTCCTTCTTTTCTTCTATTAATGAGGTTGTTCGGTTTCCTAATAGGTATCTACCACGATCCAATTCATTTGCAAGAATAGCAGCGCCTTTGTAATAACATTTCCTAAATGACACTCCAACATAATTCGTGCAATTGGTAAACATGTGGGATTCAAATCTAAGTGTTGTTGTATCCAAACATGTTCACCAGTCATATCATTAGGCAACACATACTTCCTACTAACAATATCTATTATGGCTCCAATATCTCTCAAAATTTCACATTTAATTCCATTCACTTTCCCAATAATTGTATACGGTTTGAGTAATTTCTTAACCATTTCTTCTCTTACGTTATTTATAGAATTAGGGGCGTGTCTTTTAATTAAAGGGCATTGTGGTCTCAAATGATAAGTAGAATTACATTCAAAACATTTCAATAGTCTTCTTTTTTCAAAACTTTTATCTTTAAATCCTTCCCTAAGATCTTTTTTCTCTGTCTTAAAATTTTCATTCCTATGATTATTATCACATTTCACAAACCTGTGAGGAGGGCTATATGATCTTTGATTTTGATGTTGAATAGTTTTCTTCTTCATCACATTAATTGGTTTGATAGATTTCTTAATGTCCTCAAATTCTTCTAATTTCTCTGCCAAATGAAATGGATTGATTATACATTCATCTAAATAGAATTCTTTAAATTCTTGTGGAGCTCTCTTTTTAATCTGATCCGTTAGGATTAAATCACTTAACTTTTCAAAAGTATCAACTTTAAGTCCATTGATCCATCCATAAAAATAATTATAAAGTTCATGATAATAATCTATCCAAGTAACATCATTTTCCTTTTGATGTTTTACAAACAATTGTCTAAACTTCTCTGGGGTCAATTTCAATCTTTTAAATAAAACTTCCTTAACATAATCATAATTCTGTGCATCTTTTTCTGGTTCACGTGCCATTATTTGAGTGATTTCATACGGCAGTAAGCCTAACAAATATGAAACCCACGATTCTTTAAGTATTTGAGCACGACGTGCCTAGCGTTCAAAAAGAATTAAATATATGCTAATATCTTCTTTTACATCATATCTATGGATCATTGCTTAAAAATCTTTACGAGAATGTTGCGCATCTTCGCTGGGGGATCCATTTGTAAGTTTCAATTGAGCTTCTAATCTCAGCTTTTCTAATTCATGTTCCCTTTCTGCTTCTCTTCTCCGTTCTTCAGCTTTTATTTCAGCTTTCTTAAGTTCTCTCTCAGCTTCTTTTCTCCGTTCTTCAGCTTCTATTTCAGCTTTTCTTCTCCGTTCTTCAGTTTATATTTCATCTTTTCTTCTCCGTTCTTCAGTTTCTATTTGAATTCTCTCTTTCTCAATTTGTTCTTGTTTTTTTTTTTCTTTCTTTCATCGATTATAGAAAGGAACAATTCTTTCACAAAGTCCTCTTCATAATTAGGGCTCTTAATAATAGCTTGTTTAATAGATATACTAGATAAGTTTGAGTCAACATCTACCTCGAGCTCCGAAGCTAAAACTAACAATTCCTGCTTTTTACTTTTTCCCAAGAATGACGTAGTTAATGGTTAATCTAAGCCTTATTTAACACGTTTCTAACAAAATCCAAATACTTAACTAACAATATTGATTATTTCAACTTCACATGAAATTCTAATATTTCATAAATTAATTTTTGTTTTCAGTTGGAAAACAAAAGTAATCTACTATTATTATGCATACAAAGTATAAAAATATTTCAAAAGCAATGAAACAATATATAACTTAAAATATTTCGTTTATATTATATTCAAACTTAGGATAAAATTTCAATACTTAAAATAACTTAAAATAATAAATTTGTTTCACTTTTGGAAACACGCAGAAATGATTTAAACATATCATTTACCTTAAAATAAAAAAATTTTCTCTTAGCAAAAATTAATTCAACAAATATTCGTACAATCCTGTACTGTCGTCTGATACACTTAGCACATGACCTAGACTAAAAAACTTGTATACAAGAAAAATAACAATTTAAATATACGAGTTTCTAGAAATAAACAAATTCGGTAACAAAATTTAACAGTAATATTAAACAAATATATGATATATATACCAACTATTATATTTACTCAAACTTATATGTCAATAAAATGAAAATACTAGAGAGATTATCATTTATAACATCACAAATCAAACTTAAACAGGATAGGGACCCAATACGAAAATAATTCTAAGCATATTTTTCAGCAAATGTACAAGAATTTTATCTAATAATATATAAAATTAATGAAATTATATATCATACACACAATATTGTTATAAAAAACAGTAATGTGAATAAAAGAATGTTTACACTAATCATTCAATGCGAAACTTCTTAACTGAGTTTAGAAAATAACAAACACAATTTTTCGGTTATTTTAAAACTCAAAAATAAATCTTATCAAATTACATTAACATTTAAAGTGAAGTAATTATATTTAAATATATATATATATATATATATATATATATATATATATATATATATATATATATATATATATATATATATATATTTCATTTATTTTCGATTTTGATTTCGAACTCTCACTTTCACACGAAATTTCATTTTCTTTTTTCACTTTTTTCGAGATTTCACCGAAAAAAACACAAGTGCAAAACACTTCTTGATTATTACACTTTTCTTGATTCCAGGAACAGGAATTTTCAATACACGATTCCGAAACGGTATACTTGAACAGGATGGATTCAAAAATCAGAAGTAGCGCAATATTTCTTAGATTCTCAACACAAAAGTTCGGAATTAAATCACAAATAGAAAGATAATTTCTTTTTTTTTTTTTTCCAAGTGCTAGAATCAAAACAGCATATTTCTATTCCACTGGATTTATTAAAGCATAACAGGAAACAAAAAACCTCAAAATAGCAGGGTGCTATGGATTGAATTAATACTTCAAGCTGGATGCTTCTTTTTCCAAGGGTTGGAACTAAACGTTTCTCTTCTATTCCACGGGCGGGAATTTAACTGGAAACACTTTTTCCGTTCCACTCCAAAATAGTGCGTCTTCTGATTCCAAGGGTCGGAATCGAAACCACCAAATCAAACTTAACAAATATCAATAGCAGGTTGCTATCAATTTATCTTCTACTCTCGGGATGACAACACTTCTCAGAAATATCTTTCACCCAGAATCACTCATTAATTCTTCAGAATTATACGGAACAGTTCCATCCCACCGCTGCCACCATTTGAAGCTGTAGCGTACCGAGGTGCCAAAGCAATTGAAGACAATTTCAAATTAATTTAATTTATTGATGAAGATAAATTTTAAGTATACATAATTTTTACTATTTACATAAATTAAAAATAACTTTTAACTTAATAATCATGACAATATCATTGGCGGACACCGCCACAAGCGCACCTCCAGTGCCTTGTATCTCTGAGAAGACACTTTTGTAACTCAAGTAAGCAAAAACAACATAATCGGAAAGGAGGAGGGCGGCAGAATCTGGCGCGCATGCGCTGTACTGATCCTCGCCTTTTTAGCACGTTACAACAGATTCTGTTTTTTAATATTAACAGATTTTGTTCAAAATCAGAAATCATTTAATTTTTAACAAAGTTTAATTAAAGCCAACAATGTTTTGCTAAAAAATTTAAAATTTTCTGCGAATAAAAACAAATTCGAAACATTGACTCACACACTTAAATTGTTTAAATTATATTTTTCGAAAGGAAATGTTTTCATTTCTGAAACAAGTTAAAATAAAATGTTTTACCTCTACATAATCTTAAAATATACGACAATATATTTATTTTAAAATGTTTTAAGACAACAGAAATCAAGTACGTATAAATTTGCTATTAAACACTCTCAAATTCTAAGCAATTAATTGCAGTGATCATACAGGAATTGGCAGAAAAATAATCATCATATAGTTGCATGTTTTAAATTATACCACGCTATAGATTTCTCCAAAATTTATATCACACAATTTTTCCCCCATTTTGTTCTATTTTTTAAATTTTTTTTCACTTTCTAATTTTGCCAATAATGATAAGTTGCATTTTGAATAGCTCAGCGAGCATCTCTTATATGAATTATAATAATCCAAGAGTAACATAAATACATGAGAATTATTTGACCTCGAACAACACATTCACGCGGATTTTAAAAACAATCATTTGGTGGGCAGAACTTTATACATTTGTTATAAAATATTTTACAAATGAAAAAAACCTACTGTAAACTCACACAAGATTTCTTTTTAATTTCTTAAATTAGGTTAATAAAAGTAACTACTCTAAGTATATATCTTAATTTCAGCATTTCCTTAAGGACCTACAATCTCCATTTATGTTTCATTATTTTAAATTCTAATAACAAATTAATTTCCTGGATCATGCATGTTTTATAAAATAATTCTCTCCTTTTTTTTCTCTGAATAGAACCAAGAAAGGCTTCGAATCATAAGCAAATCAAAGCTTTTTATCTAATTCGTGCTATTTTAAATTTTTAGAGACCTTAATCAAGAAAAAACATCGTATTCACATGTTGCCAGGGATAATTTTGATCTGCAGGCCAAATAGATTTGCTAGTACACACTAATAATTTTCATATAATACATAATTTTCTAATTCACACTAATTATGAACATCAACAAGGCAACATCTGACAATAAGAATATGATGAGTCAATTAATGTAACCGATAGTTTGCAGGAAATTTGGACCTTTGTGCTTTGAAACTTATTCATTAAACGCCATGGTTTTCAAATGTTAAAATTGATGGAACAAACTTTTGAAATCGAATTGTGCAAATTTATTTCAAATTAAGTATAAAAAAGTTCTTATAATGTAAATTTATTTGATAAACTTTTGAATTTCCTTCTTTGTTAAATAAGGATATGGCCAACAATCTACATAAAAGCTTTGCCAGAAAGTAACTGCCCGAAAGTATTCAAAAAGATTTTATATAAAATTTAGCTGCAAGACTATAGTATCAAACAATTAAGCAAACCAGTTATCTTTTTAGGAGTTATGAAATATTTGATTATGAAATTTCGGGTCAGTAAGCTGAAGGACCATTGTAAATGGTGATACACGAAGCAACACTTTTAGGTACAAAGTCAGTGAAAGTACGGATGACGTCCTGAGGAATGTTTATCCTTTCCAGTCAACCATTTGCAAAAATGCGTCTTCTGAAGAAGGTAGTGGCAAATTTGCAAATGGCTTCCCATCATATCCCAAACGTGTTTCATTGGTGAGAGATCTAACGAGCACAGTGGCCAGGGAAGCAGCTGTACATCTGCAGGACATTATGGCTGCTGCTTTTGAGAGCTGTCCTGTGACGATGTGAATTCAAGAGTTGATGAAAGACATTGGGCTCCCCCTGAAAGTAGGAGAGTATCACTGGCGGCATCACATCATCCACGTAACGTTCTTCTGTAATAGTTCCGTGAACATGAACTAGAGGTGACTTAGAATCCTGTGCAATGGAGCCTCAAACCATGCTGCCACTTGCTCGCGTAGTGGGACGTTCTACAATTGCTGCACGAATGAGCCTGTATTCACGTCGACACCACTAAACTATCACAAAACGCGGTGACTATCACAAAAGAAAAGGAAGCATGACTCATCTGAGAAGACGATACTGTGCCACTCCGTCATCCACATCGCTCTAATCCGGCACTATTCTAGAAGTTGGCGTCTATGCTGTGGGGTCAATGGCAGTCTTCTTAAGGGACACCATAAGCGCACGCTACTAGCACCTAATCGAAGGCTATTATTTCTGCTTGATATGGGTGTCATACATGGTGTCTTCCATACAATGTTGTAGAATTTCTATAGGCATGCTTTGAGGGAAAAGCCACCGCCTCCCGTCGGATGGGTCTATCCACGCGTGCTGATGTCACTCTGACTGCACAGGCACCCCACAAAGCATATTCACAATTCCTTGTTCCAACCATCTTCGCCACAGACGGTGCACTTTGGACGCGTCCAGGTGTCTGTCAATTGCGATTTGCCGTAAGGACCAACGTGCAATTCTCAGTCCAATCATCATGCCCCTCGTAAACCAACGGCGCGAATATTGCCTACTCTGCCGGTTCCTCACCTTATATCTTATCATACCTGAGCTGGAGAACTGCGTATTTCACCTCATTTACATTACTCAGTAAGGTGCGTCTACTCCGAAATTCGCATAATTTTCTCCTCATTTACATTACTCATTTACATTATTTCACCTCATTTACATTACTCAGTAAGGTGCGTCTACTCCGAAATTCGCATAATTTTCTCCTCATTTACATTACTCATTTACATTATTTCACCTCATTTACATTACTCAGTAAGGTGCGTCTACTCCGAAATTCGCATAATTTTCTCCTCATTTACATTACTCATTTACATTATTTCACCTCATTTACATTACTCGGTAAGGTGCGTCTACTCCGAAATTCGCATAATTTTCTGACCTCTCATTCTTGATGTTGTATTTTTAACATTGGGCAGTGCAAGTAAATAAAAAATTAATTTTTACTTTTTTCTAAGTCATTTCTATTCCTCAAGATATTCCATTACAATCTTATATAAAAATTATGACTTCTTGAAGTAAATCATTTATAATATTATGTTATGTTCAAATTATTTATATTACTAATTATAATATTGTTAATGACAAGAGAATTTTGAAAAATATATAAATAAAAATGTCAAATAAAAGTTTTATCCAGATAATACGTAACCTAAACTGTTATTAATCCATAAAATTAAAAAAAAACGCAAGTATTTTTATTTAAAAATTACAGAAATATGGCATTTTTTACATTTTACAATTATTCAAAAATAGAAATTAACCAAATATATTCTAAACCAAATATATAAAAATCTATTCTAAAAGTGCTTCTCCAGTGAAACAAAAAATATCTTTCTATTACTAAAATATAATACCTATACTTATTTGCCAACATATTAAAACACTCTGAAATATATTGGCAACACACGTTGCCAATATATTTCGGTTCTAAATTAAAGTTTGTGTTAGTTGTAGGAATATATAAAAAATGGAAAATAAATAAAATTGGAAAAATTCTTTCATTTTTGAATTTTTTTTAATCATATTGTTTCTAATTATATGCCGATAATTCTTTTATTTAAAATTTGGAAAGGAATGACAATAAACAAATATTTTTTGAAAAAAATACCGAAATCTTTTTTCTTTGTAATAATTAATTGTCAAACAATTAAAAAAAATATTTATATTTTATTGCCGAGTTAATCAAAAAAAATATTTTTAATAAAAAAGAATTTTTAAGCAAGATTTACAGAAATTAATTATTTTGTAAAAGTCATTTCATCATAATTGATAACCTGCATTCAAATAATTTTCCCTCGATTAAAATTTTAATTCTGAGAATTAATATCGATTTATTAAAATATACCATTAATAAATTGTGAACATTTATTTTTGCTTCAAGCAATCATTCATAGAACTCTGAATTGATAACAAATAATTTATTTTTATTTTCATATAGATAATGCACATGCGCCTATAAAAACTAGAATTTTTTTTGTGAAACGTGAATTAATAATAATGAAGTTTAAGGAAATTGATTACAACTTCAAAAATTTTATTTTTTACTTTACATATCTATTTTTAAAGTTTTTTAACCGTTTTCTTTTTTTTAAGGAAAAATTTGCATGATTTATTAATTTAAATAACTCAATTTCTTCAGGTGAATCAAATCGATTAATATGTTAAGAGTTTAACCTATACCATTAAATGTAATTGAAGAGAAAATAAATTTTCTTCATATTTATGAAAGAATATTTTGCTATCCAATATTGATTTTACAGGGTTGTTTGAAATACTGCTTATATCAGATGTCAATGACAGAAAATACTGTTACCAAACTGCATTGTGTGTTGTAGTTCAATTACTTTCTATAATTAGATGAATTGACTTCATAAATGACATATTTTTAAAACATCTACCGTGAATATGAAATATAAAAAATTAATTATAAATAATACCCCAATTAATAATAATAATTGCAGATTATTACATATGTATTCAATTTCAATTAACCTAAACAATGAACTTTCAGATTTGCTAATGATTGTGCTAAGAAAAAAATATTATTTGTAGCAAAATTGAATCATAAGTAAAAATATCCATATAAATTTAATTTATTTTATATTTTTATTTATGATTGTTTTTATGAAACCTTTATATTTGACGTCATACATTTACTTATGACGCTTTTCAAATAGAAAACTAAACCAAATAATAAAAAAGAGTTATGGTCTAAAAAAAAGTGCACATTTTATTGGAAAATTATATATAGAATGAGCTTTTAGAAATTCACTTTTATTTTAGCTTAAAAGTATAAAATTCTTGGAATTCTGGTCGTAGACTTATTTGTAAAAAGAGAATTATATCAAAAATAAATTTTTATTTAAAAAATAAAATACCTTTTCTGGAGATCTCAATTTTTATTTATATCTCAAGAAGTATATACATTAACTTTTAAAAAGGACTGTGAACTATATCTTTAGCATTAATAGTCATATTATTCAAGTATAAAGGAAAACTGCAATGACAAAAAATTCACATAAAATAGATATCATAACAAAGGTTACGGTGATGGAGCATTCATTTTTTTCCTTGTTGAAAAATATATTTTAAGCGTATGAAACTTACATAAAAATTTCACCAGCAATTCGCTATAAAAATATCGAATATTTTTTACATATACTTGCTTAATTAATTTGATATGTATCGATATCTTACAAAATAAGTTATTTTCAAATTATATTAAACAGCTATGATTTTTCTTGCCTAGAAGTATTTCCTACATAAAAATTAGTGAAATCGTTGTGTGCACTTATATATCAGTCCATTTTTTTTATTCATTTTAATGGCTTCAGCATGCTTCCATTAACAGCGTAAAAAGTATCATAATTGCGACTAATCTAGGTATGTATTTATTTAGATATATTGCTAAGAATTTCTTTATAATGATATTGATTTAAAAATGAAGTTTTTTCATGAATGGTGAGTATCATGTCTGATACTCATTTATAAATGGATGTCCTGCTACAAAATTTCAATGTATTTACAATAGTTTAATGCAATATGAAGATTCTAGTCTGCAAGTAATCAATATTTTCTTTTCAATAGTTTTGCTATAATTAGTAGACTATTTGATCGTTCTCAGTGAATATGAAGACTTTAATATTGAAACACGTTCCTCTAAATTTCTTATTTCTTAATCCATATATAATATATTCGTAAAATTTTTACTGACTTATCTTTGAATATTTCCCAAACATATTTTAAAATTTGAATAAAAAGTTTTCAGTTCATTTAAAACTATAATTACAAGATCATTTAACAAAATTATCAAAAAAAGTTTCATGATTTAATGAACATTGTGTCTTTCATTGGCAAAAAAGGAAATCATTTTTTAAAATAATCAAATCGTAAAATAAAATTAATATAAAAATATGAAATATTGCAAAAACCCTCATTCCAAAATCATATCTAAGTTGTCTTGATTCTATCTAATTTTATCTAAGTTGTCTTCTTTAAATATGATTAGCATATTTAAAGAAGGGACACTTTGATATCTAAATAACGTTCAATGAATATTTTCAATACATTGGGACTAAACTATCATTTTAGGATAATGTTTACCTCAATTTCAAAATAATATTTATTTCCCTGTCATTTAACTATCACAAACTTTTATCTAAAGTGTTGTTATTAGTGAAGAATTTCAGGGTGTGTACTTAGAGCAAGTTGAATTTCATTTTGAGCCTCAGTTTTTATACATACTTCATTTATTTGTCAAAAAAGTTTTTTCTTTCATTTCTGCTACTAAAATCTGAAAGGACTTTGCCTTAGCAGAATGGGAAAGAATTGGTATTTTGTGAAATTACTTCACTTGAAACTGCATATAGTCTTTTTAATTAAATTGAGAAGGATTACAAATATTAAAAGGGCAATCTATCGTACAGTCCTGAAAATTCCTTCGAGATTATGTTTAGACGTAATATGAAAAAAAGTGTGATATTGAGAAACTTGTTCCCTTTCTCTTAATGATATAATTAACACAGAATACTGATTGGTAAGCCAATCAAGTTAAATTAGAACAATAATCCGAATAATGTTTTTATATTGTTTAGTCAATAAGGGTATTAAAGGCACCGATGTTCGCAGCTTAAAGTTCAATAAATGGCTCTGTGCATTTTTATTTTGTTAATTTGTCTGTGGTTGTAAGGGTTTGCTAAGTTACTAAACAGGCATTGGAGTTTTCTCCTTGATGACTTTAAAATGAACAAGCATTTATCATTTGGATAATATTCATACTTACTATTTACCTATCGTAGTATCTGCCTTAACATTGTACCTGTTTTTGCAATACTGATCTTCCATGTTTTGATGCAAAATTACTTACACAATTTAAATTATAATAATTACTTTGTTCTCATAGAAATTTTTGATAGATTATAAATGTCTTTTAAAAAATTAATAATTTTAAGTAGAATTTTTTAATTATTTTCAAAGTTTATTCATGGTTAATTGGTTAGTGACGGGCCCATTTGAAGTCAAATCAAAATACTCCATGTGCAAAATCACGAGCTTGGCAACGTGTACAATTTTATCATTATAGAAATTTAATTGAACGAAAAATTTATCAAAAGCCTGTGAACTTCTTATGATGCCCGGGTAGTTAAAAATATGTTCCGGGGTGAGCTCCTCCTCTTAGCAGTTCCTACATGATTTGTAAGATCTGGTGCCGTCTGTATTTATAGTCATTCCACAGAAGTGTTGGGCTCTAAGTCTGGAAATAGTCCTGGTAACAATCCTATCTGAATTGACAATACACAATTGATGTTCCATTTTGATGTATTCTTCTTTCAGTTTATATCAAGCGATTGCATTGGTATCTATTAATGCAATCGCTAGATGCGTTAAGTTTATTCATGCATAAAATAATAAAATATTTTTTTTAAAAAAAAGCAATCATTTTTCTACTTTTTGCTTATTAAATTAAGAAGTTAGAAAAAGCTGAATGACAAGCGGGCAGAGGGAATTGAAATCATTCATTGAAGCATTTACATTTATAATTGCTAATAAATATAAATTGCCGAAAATATAAGCAACATTAAAATAATTTAAATTATAATAATACATTAACTAATTAAAAATTCATTAATAACAAAAAATTACATTGAAATTTTAAAAATTGTTTTCAGGAATAAATTTTGAGGAACTGAAAAATAGCGAAGGTATTTTAGCTTATCTGATACTATCAAAAAATAGAGTTTACTATTAAAAAAATATGAAATCAAGATACAAAATCTGATCTGATCTCATTTATTTAAAAACTTAAGAACTGAAAATAAACATGATTTAACTATATAATGGGATAGGGAAACTTCAGTATCTTATAGTGGAGCTTATATTATAATATTTACAAATAAGTTTAAATGCTTTGTTCTTATAACTTAATACATTTATCGATCGAAAATAATTCTTATGTATTATTATTTTACTGTAACATCTACAAGAGAAAAAAAGGGCATTTTAAAATAACTGCCTGGAGTCTCGTGTCAAAAATAAAATGTGAAATATGAAATTTAACACAATAAGCTTGATATAATTTTATGTTACAATCCTCTATCAAAAGAGGAACGAATTCTCGAAAAAAATTTGAAAACTCCCACTTATAGAAAAGCAAAAGAATTGTAATCTTCTGAAAAGACCGTGGTTAAAATATCAAAACGAAGAGAATATCTTTAATTTCAAAAAAAAATTATTACTAATCCAATACAAAGAGCTGAAATTTGATGACCTTTTGTTCTTGTTAACAATAACTAGTTGAAACAGGTCTTTCATTGATTGAATTTTTCTGGTTTATGGTTAGAAACAATTTAAAATTATAGATTTAAACCCTTAAACTATTATATCACACTAAGAAATATAATAAGTTTCTTGAAATATTCATCAATTATATATAAGAAATTTATTTTATATAATTTGATTTTTTTTTCTATTTTTAGTATTTTATTTTCTTAATTTTACTATGTAAATTAATTTTCACATAAATGATAATATATAGTACGTATTTTAATATTTTATAAAAAATTAATTATTTATAAACTATTTAATATTTTAATTTTTCATGATTTCGTTGAAATTTTAAGTATAAATGATAAGGGACTTTTAATTTGATAAGAACAAGATTGTTATGACCCTTAATTTTCTCGTTCACCAATCAGTAAGAAATGTGCTCAATTTTTTTTTCTATGATATACCTGCATTAATCATCGTGGTTTATTAACTATTTATTTTTTTAATTTATTATATAATTTAAATATATTATTTATGAAAACCTTTAAAATGTTGCACAATAAAATATAAAATTATGAATTTCAATGAGAAAATTTCAGAATATTAAACAAATCATAACCTAAAATTACAAAATACAACTATGATACTTATTAAACATTTTCATAAAACTTGCCAATTTTATTTAATAGCCCTTCTATGTGCCATTTCCATACTTTTATTCTTTTAGTTCATTAATTCTGTTAACTTATAACTTTTATTGTTTTTAATGTAAACAATGTTTGAACTGATTTTTATGAAATGTATTGTTGTTCTTTTCCTGATAAATTTCACAGAGTTTTTACTTTTATTTAAATATCATTTATTTATTTTCCTGAATTTGTTGCAGGATTTTATTCTTATATTTTCTTTAGTCTTAAAGTACTTTTGCATATTTTTATAGAGTCTTCTTGGAATATATGCTTTATATTAACTACATTGAATTCTGCCTCATAACAATTCCTTAAATATTAAAAAAGTAAGAAGTGTAAAAAATAATGCATGCTTTTTATATCACCATTCTTTCCTTTATTTATTTTTTTCCACTTAGCTGATTTTTTCATACTACTTTAGTTATCAGATTAAAGAAATCATGCATATTTAAAAATATATTATGACTCAAAAGATTTAAATTTCAGGGAACAGGAATTTGATCAAATCAAAATTGTACAAAATTTTAAAAAAATTTATGGTTTATAGTTTGAGAAAAAGAAAAATTTGCTTTTAATTCCAGGATTGAAGAGATTGGCAAAAGATGTAAGATGAAAGAATCATGCTATTTTTCTTAATATAAAAAACAACAGCTAAATCTGAAAACTATTTATTTCATTATTTTCATTAACAAAGGACAACACAAGAATAGTTACAAAATTATACACTAGGGCAAAACATTAAATTGCATAACATAATGTTTCAGTACCTCATTTTATGATAAATAGTCGTTTGACTTCCTGTTTGTCGTTTCTGTTGCCAATAGAAGTTTGATAAAATAGTTATATTACAAGTGATCTTATTATACCAAGATTTGATATCCTTTAAAATTTGTTATTAAAATATGACGTGTTTAGTGAATTTACAATTATTTATCAATGAAAATAGGTGTATTATATATAAAAATATATATTAATGAAGATTGCTTTTGCATGATGGTACATTTCATATAATTGCCATTAAGAAAAATCTTTGATTATTCTTGATTGTTATAAATTAAGGCATTAGTTAGTTGTAATTATTTTGATTTTAGAATTAAGGCAGATTCAGAATATAAATATTTTTCTGGATACCTATTTGATATATTTTTATGCGCACTATATAACTATTTTTATTTTGGTAAACTTCTCCACAGTCAAAATCCTAAATATGAATTATATTAAGCAATAATTTAGTTAGTTGAGAGAGATTATTTTAAAAAAAATATAGTTCTTTTTTATATTTATTAGCTTTTTTTATAAATGACATTGCTGCTACCTACATACGTCTACAATCCTCAATGTATTCCCTTTACAAACATTTTTCAGCAGCCAAGCTCATAATTATAAAATAATCTAAGTTCTATAAAAACTATTCATTTATAAAATGTCGGTTGGAAACTAAAATAGTATCCAAGAAACAAACTAGTAAAAAAACTTAGTAATTGATTATACTTTTTCTACCTCAACCTCCACTAATTCTACTTCAACCTTCAACAACAAAATACCAGAAGTACAATATTGTAATCATACAAACAAATTAATACACTTGCTTCTCATTGCTTTTCTAAACATTTTTACTAAAGACACCAATTCACTAGTGTCGGAAATAGTTCCAACAAACCTTTGCAAGGAAATATAAATTTGACAAGCTTATCAGCCTATCATTGAAAATCCTTTTACTTAATTAGAAGTCATTGCAAACTATTTTAAATTGATGTACAACCAATTCACATTTCACAATATCCATCAATGCACAAATAGACTCCCTAGAAAAGAAGCTTTCATTGATTTGATATAGATTTGGAACAATTTTGGTGGAACAGTGAAACAATCATATTCAGACTCTTTTATCTACTTAGAAGTGATTGAAAAGTGCTTAGTTGTATTAACAAAAGAAAGCTCTTTTTCAAGACCTTTATGCCTAATTTTTTAGAGTAAACAGAAACTACTATTATTTTCGTGGGCTCAAATCTTGACAAACTGACGTTTTTGAAGATAACACATGGATTGATGATAAAAAAAAAAACCTAATAACTGTTAATTATAAAAAATTTTACTGGGGATGCATAATCATTTTGAAACTTATTTTAGTATTATAGCCAATTTTTTGAAAAGTTTTTACAAATGCTTAGATTTTTATAAATGTAATAGCAAAAATTTGAAATTAAAGAGGGTTTTAATATCAGAGTAAAATGGAGTTATATTAGAAAAGCTAGATAAAGTGTTGTTAATGATGTGTTGCAGATGCCTATTTTGTCGATTAAAAACTTGTAATAAAATCAAATTATCTACAATTTTAAACCTGACAAAATTAAAACTGAAGGCCTTTTCTCTGCATATCGTTGAAGAAACTGATCCAATATTGAACGAAATATGCCAATATTTATAATTCGTGAAATATAAGAAAGTAACAAATGTAACATCAAGCTGCAATTTCACATTTTGGCAAACGTTATTTTTTCAGAAGCATTATCTTCATTATTTTAATATAGTGCCATAATAGTTATCATATTAACAAAAGTATTAATAAATAGTTTATTAACAGAGAATAATTATTTATTTTCAGAATTTATTTCAATTTTAAGAAACTACCCTAATTGTTATGTTTTAATCAATAAAAATATTCATATTTTCATAAGGATTCAGATGTAATTTAAATAAATTTTAAATGGAATATTTTTTTACATTTTTGTTACATTTTTAAAAGCAACAACTACTGAAATCTATTTTATTTTTGAACACCAAATAAAAACATCAGGGTGTTTTCGAATTTAGTTAGCTTCAAAAATTCGTTCAAATTATTCTCAAACATTCTACTGTATTTTTCCATTGATTAAATCTGCTAAATAGAACCTAACATGCTTAGATTTTGTCAAAGACCAGATCAACATCTGAGTTAGCGCTATCTTCTCTATACGACCCACTGGAAAAATATAAGAGATCTTACAAATATTCCCTCTTCAAACGAATTAAATAAACCCTCTTCATACGACAGTCTCCAATTCGATAAAAGGTGATTAATTTGCCAATCAATTTGGCATCAATAGCGGCAAAGCACGAGTTGCACAATAAAGGAAAAAAGCACTTAAAATAATTGCTTAGCTTTCAAATTCTGGATGAAACTGAAGCCATTCCATATGTTTTGTCATAAGCTTATTCTATATAATTTAATAATTTGAATTTATTTTAAATAATTTAATATGATTATGAAAAAAAATATTTTTAGATTAATCAATTTTATAATTTTCTCTTACTGTTTCTCTTTTTTTCTACAGTTACTCAATTTTTTTTCCTTATTCTTCATCTTGATCCACATATATTCTTTAAATGAAAAAGTGGATTTCTTAAAACTAGGAACAAATAAATCGGGAAACGTAATCCAAATTTTTAAATAATGCCTTCTATAATTTATCAAAATATAGGAAAGATATGTTCCATTTATCTTTATTAAATTATTTACGATTTATCACGATATTCATATACGAATGGATTCGTATGAATTCATTTTAGCGCAATATTTCATTTCCTATTTTATAATATATCCTCTAGTACTTTATTATTAATTTCAGTAAAACTTCAGAATGATGTATTTTATTACACATGATGTTTTATAAAAAAAAATTAAGTTGACTTTTTTATTATTTCCTTTTATAGATTTTTAATTAAAAGAATACAATACATTGCACATTACCATCAAATTTATAAAAGATCTAAATATAATAGTTTATAAAGGGAAATTTCTTTTAATTTAAACTTTCAAATTTCATCAGATACAATTTATACTTTTCTTAATTATGTAATATTTTATGAATTGAAATTATGCTGTATTATTCAATATTTATTATTTATTTTACAGAAAATATGATTCATTTTCAAAATGTTTATTTTCGTTAATATTTTGAAACAAATTTCAATTTTTCATTAAATTCGCAAAAAAATAATAGGATTACAGATATACAAGCAATATCATTATTTTAAATTATTATATATTTGTATTTCCTTCAAATGAAGACTACGATGAATTTTTCTCGTATTCATTTTATATATAAAAATTATAGATTTTTATGTTTATTCTAAATGTATTTCAGCAATGTTTTCCATTTTCTACTCAGTGCAAAACACAAATATATTTTTATTAACTTTGATTATTTAAATTATGATATGTTAATTTTTGAAATAATTTGTAATATATTGCTTGAGTGTCAATAATGTTTCAAATTATAATAAAAGATTTGCATTCTAAATCAATATATTATAAAATGAAATTACTCCATTTTCTGTTTGAATTAATAATAGAAGGTTATTATTTCAGGGTAATTTATTAGAATTTTGAATCTGTTTGCTATTTAAATAATATTATGTATATATATATATATATATATATATATATGAATGTATGTCGATATATTTTCGAAGATTGTTTAATATGTGAAAAACAATGATGCAAACAGACAAGACTATATAAATATAACAAACAAATTCTATATGTAATAAATTTCTCAGATATAATAATATTCTATTATTAATTCAAACAGAAAATGGAGAATTACTATTATTTCATATATTGATTTAGATTCCAAATATTTTATCAAAATTTGAAATATTCCCACTCAAGCAATAATATATATATATATATATATATATACATATATATATATATATATATATATATATATATATATATATATATATATATATATATATATATATATATATATATATATATACTACTGGCCATTAAAATTACTACACTAAGAAGGCGACATGCTACAGACATGAAATTTATACAAAAGGAAGAAGGTGCTGTGATTATTCAAATGATTAGCTTTTCAGCGCATTCAGACAAAACAGGCGCCATTAACGACACCTACATTGTGTTTAAATGAGGAAATTGTTCAGCCGGTTCCTCATACACAAATTGCATTTGAATGTTGTTGCCTGGTGAAAAGTTGTTGTGATGCCTCGTGTAAGAAGGAGAAATGCGTACCAGCACGTTTCTGACTTTGATAAAGGTCGAATTGTAGAGTACCGTGATTGCGGTTTATCTTATCGCAGTATTGCTGCTCGCGTCGGTCGAAATCCAATGACTGTTAGCAGAATATGGAATCGATGGGTTCAGGACAGTAATACGGAACGCCATGCGGGATCTCAACGGCCTCCTATCACTAGCAGCCGAGAAGACAGACATATTATACGCATGGCCGTAATGGATCGTGCAACCACGTAACGAGCTGTGAGTCAAGAAACGGGCTCGTTTGGAAGACAGCAAGTGTCTGCACCGAAAGTTCGACGACGTTTGTAGCAGCATGGAATCTCAGCTTGGGGACCATGGCTGCGGCTTCTCTTGACGCTGCGTCATAGACAAGAGCGCCTTCAATGGTGTGATCAACGACGAACCTGGGCGCACGAATGGCGAGACATCATCTTTTCAGATAAATCCAGGTTCTGTGTACAGCATCATGATGGTCGCATCCGTGTTTGGCGGCATCGTGGTGAACGCACACTGTCAGCGTGCATTCGTCATCGTCATACTGGCCCATCACCTGGCGTGATGGTATGGGGTGATATTGGATATACGTCTCGGTTACCTCTTGTTCGCATTGACGGTGCTTTGAACAGTGCACGTTACATTTCTGATGTGTTACGATCCGTGGCTCTACCCTTTATTCGAGCCCCTACGTTTCAGCAGGTTAATGCTCGACCGCATGTTGCCGGTATTGTACGGACCTTCCTTGATACGGAACATGTTTGGCTGTTGCCCTGGCCAGCACGTTCTCCAGATCTTTCACCAATAGAAAACGTCTGGTCAAGGGTTGTTGGGCGACTGGCTCGTCACCAAAAGCCAAACACTACGGTTGATGAACTATGCCATCGTGTTGAAGTTGCATGGGCATCTGTACCTGAACATGCAATACTATCTCTGTTTGACCCAATGCCCAGGCGTATAACTGCTGTTATTTCTGCCAGAGGTGGTTGTTCTGGGTACTGATTTCTCAGGATTTATTCAGCCAAATTTTTTGAAAATTTAATCACTTGTTATTTTTAGTATAATATATTTGTCCAATAAATATCATTTTTTTATCTGCATTTCTTCCTGGCGTAGCAATTTTAATGGCCAGTAGTGTATGTATATATATATATATATATATATACATATATATTTATATATATATATATATATTTATATATACATTTATATATATATATGTATATATATATGTATATATATATTTATATATATATATATATATATATATATATATATATATATATATATATATATATATATATATATATATATATATATATATATAAGAAATGAATATTATGATAATTTCTTGTTCAGAAATTCACATTAAAATCAGTTATGCTTTACATAATTACTCTCGCCTTTGAAAGAAAATTGATAGTAGTCCATTCTTAAAATTTAAATGTCATCATAGTTATTATTGGAAGATAAAGCTTCTCTAGATATCATATAAAATAGATTGTGGTATTTCAAAGCCGAAATTCAGTCTGAAAAGATTTTGAAATGTTTTGTCCACACTGAATTTTTTATTTGTGTGAATGAAGCAGCTTTTGATAAAAAAAAAACTGCTCTTATAAGTTTTGTGGATTTGTTCAAATCAAATGCACATTTTGTGTATTTACCATGTAAAAAAAATTTTCCTGTAAATAGGAAATAATTTCGACTCTATTGTAGAAGTTACTGATTCTAGATGTAAATTTGGTTATTCGATTAGAGAAACAGCAAATGATTATTAGTTATTAAAATTTCGAAACATCATCTCCTCAAGAATGGTTTTTAGAATGTTCGAATGATCATGAAACAACTTTTGATGCACAAAAATATCCTTCCCTTAGATTGGAAGTTTGTAGAGAGATAAAATCCCTTCTTGGAAAGTGATGAAAGATCTATCACTAGCATGCTTTAAAAAGGAAACTATCAATTCTAAAAAATTACATTTCTTCGAAGAATACGTTTATAATATAAAAGATACAGAAAATATCTATTATGCCTAAATATGCACTTTTATAAAATATAATAGAATGTACTAATGTTAAACTTTTCTATATCCAGAGTTTTGTGATTGAAAATACTCACAATTCTTTTTAAATAAATATTCTCTCTGATTGTTTTAACAATACTGATACTGTCACGATTAACATCATTTGTTTATTCCTGAAACATGCATCACAGAAAGGAATTGAATTTATGATATTTATGTTCGTTTCCTATGAAGTCAAAACCCAGATCTGCTTTTTCAGAATAGTCTTTTTGCAGAAAAATTTGCTTACACATTCCTAAACCATCCTTATAGAATTTTTCATTTTTGTCAAAGTTTAACCAAAAACACATGTCTTAAGTTTTCCAAAAAATTCGTTTCTGAAAGCAGTTTAATTTGAATTTAATTGAAAAATGGATTCAGTTTTTTTCTTTTCTACAAATTTCTTAGAAATATTGGAACTTTCTAAGGGCACAATGGCAATTGTAAATATTAACTACGGGTATTGGCTATGGCTATTTTCTAAGTTCTGCTCTCCACAGGATAATTCAGGGAACATGCGAATAAACCTTATTATAAATAAACGCTTTGTCTGTAAGTAGTTACATTTACAAATAAAATACCATATATAATTGCTCAATAATTTTGTCTTGTCATATGAAGAACTATGAGGTGAATACTAAGCGCATTCATTTTTAATAACGGTCACATTTGATTTGGAAACTTCAAACTTAAGAAATGAAATTTAATGTTTTTTATATGTCGTATTACGTTTGTTACTAGTAATTGCCTGAATTTTCGCAGTTAATCAAGAAGCCACTAAATATTATAAACCACTTTTTATTTGTTTCGTATTCCTGAAGAGCTGTTCAAGTCCTCATATAAATGAGCAAGTGGACACTATCACTTGGATATTTCATTTAGGAAAACACTTTGTATGTCTTACTAAGATTTTCAGAACAATTATTTTTCCAATTTAGTACTACATTTCCTAACTAGATGGCGTTTTAGAACTTACTTTAGCTCTAAGGAAGCATTTGTTTATAGTTTTTCACTGTTCTTAATGTTGTCTCACAAAGCACTTCTCGTCTGCACATGTTTTGCATGATGCTTTGCCAGACATCTCGGTTTGACCCGGACAGTACTGGTTTTCAGAATAAATCCCAGTGGTTTACTTCACTCCCAGGTAAAATTTTATTTAATCCTGTAGATGACCAAAAAGTGTAAATATGACTAGTTAAGAAAGTGTAAATATGACTAGTTAAGAAAGTGTAAATATGACTAGTTAAGAAAGTGTAAATATGACTAGTCAGCCTAAAACTGTGAAGGATTGCTTAGAATAATTTGTCATTTATTCTTATCTGAAAAGTGAAAACCATTAAAAAGTGATGGTCTGATAGTAAGTAAAACTGTCATCATATTATGACGGAAATAAAAAATTTATATGCAATTTATATTATATTATTGGTTTAGGTTCCAAATCAATAACCATTTATTAATAGCGTATAAACCACCCACTAAAACTTTCTACAAATTTTCCAATGGCTTGTTACCTACAACAATGAGGAGGGGATGAGTATTCCTGTGTTCCAGTTGCATATTCCAAAAACCTGACAAGCCCACCGATAAGTACATTTTCTAAACTTTCCCTGCAAATGATATTTATTAATTGTTCAATTGAAAAGGGTGTTACCGTGCTTAAGATTCATAGATTAGCGTATTAGTATTATAATTAATCGAAGAAAGTTATTAAAAATTAAATATTTCATTATGCATGTTCTTTTAAAAAGTATAAAATTAACTGTTATTTTTCTCCTCTTTCAGAATTTTCCTAAGAGAAATAATCTTATAAGTTTATTAAATTCTTGAGGTGAAGCGTTCCTAATGATCTAATATATATTTATATATATATCAGAAGGTATACTTATAAAATGGTTTCTCATTTTAGTCATGCCATTCAAGAAAAATAATTTGATATTTTATAACATTCTTAACACTCTCATTGAGTTTTGAGATAATAACAACTCCCACTATATCCGAGCACAAATCCCATTGCTTAATTAATGAGTAAGTATAAAAAAATGTTTTACTATAACCACCATCAAAAATTTACATAGACATAGAAAATTTTAATAGAAATTTATAATTCAAAAGAAAACTTGGCTGTAATTGATTCTGAATCTAAGATATTAATATTTTGTTTAAAAATGATATTTATGAGAGAAATCCAATTAAATTACTTTGATAAAAAAAAAAAGAAACTTCTATCTGATATTACTTATTTATTTATTTATTATTTTTTTTGTAAGCACTTAGATTTTGTTCTAAGATGTTTTTTGATCAATATGTTTAAGACTTAATATTATCAAGTCTTAAAAATAATTAGAAACGATTGATTATGGGAAAATAATTGAAAAAAAACATTTTGCACTAATATTATCAAGACAAATAATAAAAATTTCAATAATTTGATTAAAATTTAAATATTTGAATTTTTTAGCTTTTAAATACCATGCATAACTTTTTATATATTTTCTAGTTATGTTTCTCAATAAGTATGGAATAAAACACATAAAAAAGTATTTAATATCAAATATGATCTCTTAGTTTAAAAAAAGAATAGTAAATCAAATAAACTATGATTATTACTACATTCTGCAAAATAATAGTTTTTGACTTTCAAATGTCTATATCTTCAGGATCAAACTATCGAATAGTTAGGTAGTTTCTACTAATTTTTATAATGTTACTGGGTTACTTTCTCTTATTACTTTCTCTTTTACAAAAAATAGTGGATGTTTTTTCCTCCCTCCAGCGATCTTTTTCCATTAAATATATTGAAGAATTTAATCGTAAAGAGACTATGAATGCAAAAGGGATCAAAAATTGCAATTTGATGTATTTCCCAAGTTTAAAAAAAAATTACAAAAAATTAAAGATTTTCTTTAAGTAAACTTAAATCACTCATTTAATTTAATTGAAATATTAAACATTAACTTTGATTCCGCGTTAATATTAATTTATATTTTTCTCACAAAAGCCACCAAAAGAATCTTATTTCTTTATGAAAAATATCTCATCAAACAAATGAATTTTTATGTTGTTAAAAACTGTATTCTATAAGACTTCTCTCATTAATATTTGAATGTATACACGCATATGTGTTGACATAAATGTATGTGTATTCTTAAATTTTATTTAATTGTTTAATTTATTTATTCAAGCCTTTTATTTGCTTATTTATTCTACGTTCTTTATTTTAAATATTTAACACTGAAAATTTTTGTTAAATTTTTCCTTAATGTTAATGAAAAAGCGGTAAATACAAAAAGTATTTATTTGGTTGTAGTATATTTCTTTCAACATATAATAACAAACAATTGAATATGTATAATTTATCTTTTCTATTACTTCCTGTTCTCCAAAAACAAATTTTTAAATATATAATATAGTATACATTGTATTGTTAGATTTTTTTGACAAGCAATGTTTCCAACTAAATTTTAAAAGAATAAAGTTTAATGTAAAGAAATATTATTTAAAAACATTTTAACATGAGTACATAACAGCTTCTCGCATCCCTTAAGATTTTAAATAAAAACTTTTTTACTGAGATAAATCTTAATTTATATTCAATTACTATTTTCATTCGCAGTCATAATAAGTAGAAACAATTTATATCTTACAGAAATATAGTTTGTTTAATAAACACAATCTTTTTCTATTCAAGTATATCAAAATATTGCTTGAAGACTGAATAAAAACTAAAACTTACTCTTAATTTGTGGTATTTTAATTTCAGCGATGGTATTTTCTAGATATAAAATATAGGTCCAAGTAATAATAAAATATCAAATTTGATTCTGGCTTAATATAAATTATAATTTGCTATAATTTCTTTTTATATTTCTTATTCATAAACTTCATGTTTATATTACATATTATAAAATCCCGTATTATATAAATCTGTAAAAGTAAAATCTCATTTTGATTTTTCTCCGAATTATGGGATTTTAAAGGAAAGGGAGCTACAATTTTACCCAGCCAGGAAATTTTTCATTGGTAAAAAAAAATGGCGGTCTAAAAATTTTCGCAAGAAATGCAAGATAATGATACTAACGAATCATCCTCTAGCCCCTGGGTATCTCCGATCGTATTAATTAGCAAGTATGAATCCACCAAGTTCTGTGTTGATTGCAGAAAACTGAACAAAATAACTAAGAAGGGCAGCTGCCCTCTTCCAAAGAATAGACGAATCACTGTAAACCTACTCTGAAAATATTTGGTCCTCGGCACTGGACCTGAAATGAGATTATAGGGAAATTTTTTTTTTTTTTTTTTAAGCACATCATGAAGATACAAAACAGTATTTACAATGGAGTAAAGATCGTGTCAGTTCAAAACTATGCCGTTAGCTCTATAAAACTTTTCAGCAATATATGATCGTTTGATGGAAATTGTATTGTGGGCACTCTCATATGAAACTTGAACCAAGAACTTTCATATGAAACCCAGCAACTACCCCGGCAGAAATGCAGTCAGAAAAATAACTTCAATCTCCCATTTTTCAACAATAGATGATATCGAACCCCGAACATTTCCCTCTGAAGATTGGTGTCCTAGCACTAGATAATACCATAGACTAAAATTCTCAATGCAATCATTATCGGATCAGATTTTATTGAGCATCTAAATAATACCTCAAAAGTCTTTTTAAAAATAAGGAAATTCATTTTAAAATTTAGCCAAACCAAATGCAATCTGCTTAGTCAAGATTTAACTACCTTGGGCATATTATTTCCTCTGATGGTGTTGTCTTTACACCAGAATTATTTACTGTACCTATTTTTGAGTTGGGCTTTATCAGTTACGTAGACGCAGCCGGGTCTGAGTTTTCGTAATTAAGTAGCAAAGACAAAGAAGAAAATGCTCCAGTACTTAGCCAGCCACTCCCAGAAGTATCATTTCACTAGAAGAACATTGCGACAACAACCTACTTAACCTATTTAACATGACCCCAGCCACTTTAGGATACAGGACGGGTCTCCGGTTAACTCGGGATTCGAACTCAACAATTTTCTGTAGTGAGAACGATGCTTTACTCAACCAGACCATTGTTTCCGCATTTAATGGGGTTCAACCCATCCAAAGAAGAACTAGATGTATTAAGTGTGTGTGTGTTTACAGGAATATATAATATGAAAAGAAACATCTGAAGATAATGCAGATACCTTTTCCCAAATACCATGTTGTGTGGAAAAACTACTGAGAATACAATAAAGTGGCGAAGAAATTTGCTTGCGGAAAACCCGTCAGGTAACTACCATCTTGATCCGTGGGATGATGTTAACATTATAGAAACGAAGTAGTGAATGCCAACACAAGGAAATTTATAGAAGCTGGAACAAGGAAACCTATTTAGTAAGAAATAGTACCTTATATGAATGCATGAGAATGCATAAACCATGAAAACATTTTGAGTGATACAGAAATCCCTACACCGGAAAAATGGTGTTACTTGTCATTAATGAAAGTCATATGAAGTTCACGTGACAATTTTTATTGTCACGATCTGAGTGTCAAGTGTGTTGAAAGGGCTTCACAGTAATCCTACTTGTGGCTTCTTTGGGATAGTTAAAGTTCTGAAAGAGAAAAAAAGAGGGGCTCTTCTGGAACAAATCCAAAATCATGGAAAAAATTGTAAATAGTGCAACGAAAAAGCCTCACGCAAAAGATCCAACGACTCGAATCAAAAAATGGCTACAAAAGTATGCCAGAACACCATCTGAGATAGTTGGATTTGATATCTTATGCTTGTTGCTAGAACTGACAAAGGCAACAAGTATATCCCTGTTGTGATGAACTTCTTCAGCAAATGGCTAGAAGTGTACTCAGTTCCAGATCAGGAAACTATCACTACCTAGTAAGAACTATTAGAGAATTTGATTTCCCTAACCCCTTATCAATCTCTCTAATCAAGGGACAAACTTCAGTCATTTTTAAGGAGCTATGTAAACAGCTAGGTATAGAGAAAATTCAGTGATACTTTTACATCCACAATTCGATGAATGATGAATGGATTTAATTGGACTATCCGTAGCCACCTCTAGAACACAGAAACAATGACATTGGGATAAGAAATTACCTGCCTTTTTTCTGACTTACCGAAAAGCAGTTCACGAAAAAACCGGTTTTACATCTTTGCAAATACTATATAAGAGAGATCTAAGATTATTATGTCATCTCTGTTCGAACAAAAATTAGATGTTCCTGCTTCGAAAATCCAATATTTTGAGTACGTAAAGGTTTGTTTTAAGGGTATGTATCATTTCAAGGATTGTATGCTTCAAGGTAAGAAAGGATCAGCATCATGACGGAGTACGTGAAAAACTGTTATGATATAGATGCCACGGAACTAAGCTATATGAAGTTGTCTTTGGAATCCAAAATAGCATAAGGAAACATCACACAAGTTAGAGTTATGTTGTGAAAAATCCTACACAGTATAAAAATTAATAATGCTATCGTCATTTTTACAAATAGCACCTTCATAGAATCTTATTGTCATACACAGTGGTAAACTGGTACTCTATCGAAGAAATAGTTTGATTAGATCTTCTTTGGAGATAATACTATCCAGGACGTGAAGTTTGGGACAAAACATGAGACAATTACAAAAAATAAATAGTGTAAATATTTATGCAAATTTTCTTTTCATATTTTTGTATTTTAGTTTTGATTGCTTTGCTGTGTTATTATCATTTGATTTATAAAATGAATAAGAACAATGCTTATTGTTAAAATAACGTTTTCACAGCTGAAATATGAGTCTGTAACACTTAAGCAACTTAATATTTCGTTGACTTAGCATCTTCTTGGCTATTAAAATTAGATAACGTCTTAGAAGTTCGGAGTCAGATAAACCAATTGGATTGGTTGGTTGGTTGGTTTTAATGGCGCAAGATCCAAGTAAGGACAAGCTGCGCCAGACAAATTCGTCTTTATCTACTTTATCTGTTCAAACCATTAAAATGTTAATATTATATTAAAATATCAAATTAAAATATAAGTATATATATATATGTATATATATATATATATATATATATATATATATATATATATATATATATATATATATATATATATATATATATATATATATATATATATACTTAAATGCCACATCAGCCTTCTCATTGCCATCTATGCTCATGTGACCTGGTATTCAGCAAAACCGTATTTTTAATCCATTGCTAGTTAGAGAATCCATCAATTTGAAAATTTTGGACACAACAAGATGACAGTTAAAGTTACTATTTTTAAAACTTTCCAATATACTATTACTGTCAGTGTAAATACATAGGCATTTATTCTTAAGTGACATAAATCCTTGATGTGAGACATGTGATTAACCATACACAGTGCATCATATTTCTATTGTATGTCTAGATTTTAGCAACCATCGTTTCACTTCTTTTAATAGTAATATTTTAACCATACAAGATTTACTAGGTAAACCACCGCATCGCAATCTCTTTGCGTTTTTAAAAGCAATTGGTTTAATTAATTTTATTTAGTTTTAGAAGCTTTTAAGTTAAAATTTATCCAATTGCTAGTACTCACCAGCTGAAGGTCACGGTATATAGCCTCAGCAGTGAAGATGTACAGGACTTGTGCAGGCTTTAACGAAAGGTGGTATTATCAAAATTAATTCCACAGCCAACGTATCCTGCTGTTTTGGATCTATCTGTGAATATAAGTGTGTACCGTTCATACTGACAGCGATGGAATTCAAAAAGCTGTTGATAAAAAGTCGCAGTTGTGTCCGACTTTTTGTAGTTTTCAAAGGGATTCATAACAATGATATTTGGATCATATCAAGGCGAAGTGCGAAGAAGTCTGTGTACTCAATTCGGACATCACATAGGTCAGAGAGGTTGGTTTGTCGCTCAACGGTCATTTTTTTGCACACGAGGGCTAATTAGACCGGGACCTACGGCTTAAAGTGGATTCCGAACCACTACAAACATCCAAGCCCTAGGTGGGATTCGAACCCACGAACTGTTGAACCGAAGGCAAGAGCGCTAACCATTCGGCTGCCAGCTCGGCATAGGTCAGAGAGCAAAACACTAGATTTAATGCGAGATAGAAAAGGTTGAATGCTTGATGGTCTAGCAATGTATAATCTCTTAAGAGAGGCATTAGGAAATGTGGAATGCAAGGAATGATGAGGTGAGGACATTATTTTCGAATAATAATTCAGAGACAGCTGCATCCGCCGCAAGCCTAAAGGTAATTGTTGGCAGATTATATGTAGACTTTGGACAGGTGATGTGCGAAATGCACTAAAATAAATCCTTAAAGCAGAGGGGTGAACAGTATCTAATCTGCCTGAGATTGATAGCCTAGCTGATCCATAAGCAACACAGCCGTAATCAATCGAGATAAAATTATTGACTGGTAAATTTGAAGGAGTGATGTGCGATCTTCACCCCAAAATGTATTCGAAAGCACCCTGAGGATGTTAAGAAGTCGCTCACACTTCTTCCGCAGATGTAAAACATGCAGAAGGAAAGTTAACTTCTTGTCGAAAATCACGCCGAGGAAGTTTATCTCACTGACTACAGGGATGGTTCTATTATTTATGAAAAGCACTGGATCATCATTGAGACTGGTTTTCCTGCAGAAATAAACACAACAACTCTTACTAGGAGATATACTTAGGCCATTCCATTCACACCAAGTAGTTAGATTGTTTACAGCTTTTTGCAATTGTCTCTCAATTATATTCATGTTTGATCCTGATATGAAATTTGCGAGTCACCAACATATAAATTACTATGAACAGAAGAGGGTAATTGATGAAGGGTGTTACTGATAAAAAGGTTAAAAATTGTTACACTTAAAACGCTACCTTGAGGTATACCCTCAGCTTGGCTGAAACTATTGGAAATTGTATTTCCAACACATACTCTAAAAACGCGTGAGGCCAGAAAATTTTGAATGAATATTGAAAGATTACCCTTAAAGCCAAGATTATGCACAGAATTCCACAGAGTACGGATAATTCCATAGCAAAATTATGTGGTGGATTATGTCGATTATGAAATCTTACTGGTGTCCGCTCAGCGATTACTTTAGTTCTTAGAAAAGTAGGACTATATGAATCAGAGCTGGAAACACAAGCGAAAGTTTCGCCGATGACATTGGCAATATCTACCGGTGAGGAATGTACAGCAGCTCCAGTTTTTAAAACAGAAAGGCAATGATCCTGATAAATACCATCGGCTGCTTTCACTTTCCTCCATAACTGTTTGTTTGATGTCGATGTGGTAATTGAGGACACATAACGAATCCAAGATTCCCTCTGACTCTTACGTCTAACTCAACGAGCAAACGCTTTGGCTTTCTTGAAAGCAATAAGATTCTCCGTGGTTGGATATCTTCGAAATATATTCTATTTCTTCCTTTGTTTCTTATACGAGAGTTGGCAGTCTTCATTCCACCGAGGTATTCTGTGTCTATGTGGAATGTTGGAATTTTTAGGAATAGCAACATCGTCAGCTCGGATTATTGTGTCAGTGACATATTTAACGGCATCATCTATCACATCTGTCTTAACTCTTGTCTCACTAATCACAGCCAATAGCGTGAAAAGTGTCCAATCGGCTCGACTGTACACATAATTAGGTGGGTTGTGACACACACTATTACTTCCAGCACGATTAGAGGGAAATGATCACTTTTGTAAAGGTCATTTCCAACAGCAAAATTCAGTAATGGCAAGAGAGATGGAGAACATATAGCTAAGCCCAGAGAGTAAAATATCCGTGTAGGTTCGTGAAAATAAGTCTTCTTGTTGGTATTTAACAGACAGAGGCAATTGTCAAAAATGAACTGCTCTATTTGACGACTGCGAGCATTCGTATCATCACTACTCCACAGAAAATTATGACCGTTAAAATCATCGAACAATAAAAATGGAGTTGGGAGTTGATCAATTAAGTCATTCAGTTCCTTTGCTTGGATGACATTATTCGGTGATAAGTAAAGGCTACATACCATTATTAGACATGTGATGTAGATTCTCACAACCACTGCCTGGAGTGTAGTTCTTAACTGATGTGCTGTACTGGAGTAATTGTTTGATGTAATTATACAAACTCCACCAGATACAGTAGCATCACCACCATAATAATTTCTAAAACATTGAAACTCTCGAATTTTGATGACAATAGTGGGCTTTAGGAATGTCTCCTGGAGAGGCACACATGCGGGGTTGAAGCGAGAGATAATGTATTTGATATCATCAATACGAGACCGGAAACCACGACAATTCTAGGAAACAAAGGAAGTCACGAATGAAATATATTCTAACCTTTCTCACTTTTACTCATCGTCATCTTTGATGAATCTTCAGAATTGAAGTCATCATCCGATGGATGCAGTTTTACAGTGTCCGCATCGAAACAGAGAAGAGCTTTTTTTGTTGTTAAGGAAGACTTTCGAAGGCCTTCCTTATCCAATTTTAATTTCCTAGCCTTTAAGGCTTTTAATTTTGCCAAAGCTCATTTGGCGATTGTAGGTGTTGATACTTCTATTGTTTTTTGCTTTGGAGGAAATCTAGCTGAAGAGGCAGAATTTGTTTCTGTTTGGGTGCTGCAGGATCGGGTCACTTTTTTTGCCATAGTTGTGTAACTAACACCAGGAGTTGGAGTGCGGGAACTAACTATGCGACGAGCTTCTATATAGGAAACATTGTTCTTGATTTTAAAAGTGACAATTTCCTTTTCCTGTTGCCAAACGAGACAAGATCTAGAATAAGTGGTGTGGTCGCCTTTACAGTTGACACATACTTCTTTGGCTTTGCAGGTAGTACTATCATGGTCAACTTGAGAAGAGGGGCCGCAAGTAGGTTTTCCTTTGCAAGCCATTTTAGAGTGTCCATAACGTTGACACTGAAAACATCAGAGAGAATTTGGTATATATGGTCGCACTGAACAACGTATATAAGCCACTTTGATGTATTGTGGCAAGTCTGGCGTTGCAAAAGTCAAAATAAGGTGTTTGGTATTTAAGAAAATATCATCCCTTTTAATTGTTATTCTTTTCACGGCGCAGACTTTTTGGCTTTTTAGGTTCTCAAGTATTTCATCAGTTGACATATGATATAAATCCTCTGCAGAAATTACTCCTGCACAAAATTTGGTTTTGCATGAGGCTCTACTGTTACTGGTATGTCAGCTAGGGTTTTCATGCTCTGTATTATCATAGACTTTTTTTTTTCAGATGTAGTTTCAACAAGTAAATTGCCCGTTCGTAATTTTTTAACAGATTTCACTACACCCAGATGAGACATTAATCCCTTTTCAATAAGAAAGGGAGAAACATATTCAAAAGATCCTCCAGTTCTTTTATTTATGAAGAATTTAGCTTCACACATTGGCATTTGCTGCTCCCGAGGGAGTGAGGAGAAAGTAGCTTTATTCATAAGTCAAAATAATATTCAGGGACTAGAAGGTACCAACCACCACGGAGCCCTACGAGGGGATACAGATTAACTGTACCAGTACTAGTCAGTCTCTATACGCTCACGGTACATCCCTGAAGTGGTCTCCACCTTTAACGAGTCACCCAGTAGATGTACCGTTCGCTTGATCCATAAAGTCGATTGATGTGCCGAGGACCACAACACGCCTCCCGTTCACCTGAAGCAGAGGCCAAAGTAATGTGTTGGTCTCTGAGGACCTCAATTACCAGGACCCTCTTTTCCAGAGACACAGGTCGCCACGCACGGTAAACACGTGGGTGATATTGTCCCCAAGAAAAGCTAATAGCAACAGAGCGGCGAAAGCTACTCAAAGGGAGCCCTCAACTTCTTACGAGGCAACCACACTGAGGGAGAAAAGGAAGAAAAAGCAGAGGAGGAGAGAGGAAAACAAAGAAAAGGAGAAATCACTAGGGTACCTCAGGATAGTGACACCCGTATTTACCTAAAGAAGGTAAACTCCCTGGGGGGATAAACCAATTGGAACTGAAATACCAGTGGATTACTGTAGGAGTATTGTAGAATCTTTCAGTGACTGCATAGAAGGCATTTAAATATAGGCACCTAAGCTTGAGTGACATGGGAGTGAAGCAAGGAGTCAGATACCGAGGTCATCAATTCTGAAACCTGTAGTGTTTCTATTGCTATATAATAAAAACTATATAAGTGTTAGTGCTATATATATAATCTATATATATATATATATATATATAATATAATATATGTATATATATATATATATATATATATATATAAATATATATATATATATATATATATATATATAAGTATGTATGTATGTATGTGTGTGTGTATGTGTGTATATAATTCTTTCTAAAATTACTTGAACACTCAATCTTTCACTATCATTTGATTTTTCGCCTTTTTCCAACTTTATTTCAGCCTTAAAAAGTTATAATTTAATATATTTTTTATATCAAATTATTTGTATAGTTCGACAGCATAAGTCATGCTACCGGCAAAAAATTCCTTATTTCTCTTTATATAACAATTGTATAAATTTCGCAAAATACAATTTTGAAGTCTTTTGAAGTTTCTTATACAATAAATAGTTAAATGTTTTAAAATTATATTTTGATGATTGAATAAAAGTCTCAATTTGTCTCACTTAAAGTCAATAGTCTCTCTAGTGTCAATAAATTCTATTCTTATCATATATATACAATAAAACGTAATAATGCATTTGAAGTATTAATTCTTTTACCATTTTTTTTCAAATTTCATTTCAGTGTCTAAATTATTGCTTAAGGGTTTATACAGTGTTAGAACATTTTGCTGGAATTTTTTGTGTTTAAGAAATAAATTGAATAAATTTTAGAAGATATTTTCTCGATTTCTGAATATTTCTCAAAAAATTTTGAAAGTTTTTTTTTTTTTTTTTTTTTAATTTTAAAGTGATTGAAATATTAGAAATACTGGATATAATTTTGAAGAATTACAATTTAATAATAAACTAAGATTTTTGTTTCCCAAATACAATGCCTTTTCTGATGAGATGCTGCGAATACTCAATAGTATGGTGGCTCTCAAAATCCACTTAGCAGGTGTACAGCCTTGATCCGCTTTTAAAACTTCGTGAAAACTGAGAAGAATCAATAGAACTTCAGTCAATCGTTCGATATCACAGCACTTAATAGCTGTTTCGAAGATAATAACTAAATGATGAGTTAATATCTTCGAACTTCCTGGAAGTCTTGAACTTCCGGGTACCCAAGAGGTTTATGAGAGAATAAAAGATAAAAGCTTCTAACTACCTTCCCCAGTCAGTGGTCATAATGGAAAATGCTCAATATCGGGTTACAAAGTAAATTGTTACGAAAGTTTCTGCTAATTTACAACAGCGTCGGCAGAGCAGTTTTTGAATCAATTAAAATTAAGAAATAATAACAATATCATTGAGTGCCGAAAATGTCGAAATGAACATAGTAAAATTGATGAGAAGGCTCGTGGAAAACTTTTAAATGTGCTTTTGTATGACAATGAATTTTGGCTTTTTGACACGGAAAACAATATTTTTATTTATACATATTTGATAACATTCTAGACTAAACAAAACTTTAATCATCAAATGGTGTGTTTTCAATATACCAGATTATGCAATATTGCGCAAGGAAACAGAAATATCATGGCAACCCAAGTTTGGTACAGAGAGTAAGTACTTCACCAGTAAATACATCGCACTCTAAATCTAATACTGAGTCATTATAAATGTTATTTATTTTAAGCTGCAGAGAAATATGTTTTCAGGGAAAAAATTTCATCATCGGTTACTTGTATAGAAGTTGCCTTTCGTGGCCAAACAAATCTGTTGTAAGTGCACATAAACCAACTTTAAATGAAGCAACTTACAATGATGAAAAATGGCAACAATCTGATCGAATGATAATAATAAAAAAGACTCATAGAAATCAAGGTTAACTCATCCAACTTAATATTCCAGTGATTGAGAAATATGAAAATTCTATTAGCATATTCTCTTGGTCACATATAATTTACTTGTAAATCTTTTTTAAACGCAATTTTAAAGCATTATTTCGGTGATATTTTGACTGTTGCATAAATGCAGTTTTCTAACTCGAAGAACAGAAGCGTGAAACATGAATAGAACAATCCTTGTTAACATACATAATTGACAAAATTGACAAAAATTTGAAAAATTTCTCGGAAGTTCTTACAATTAAAATTCAGCTTTACATCCTTTTTTTACCTGTAGTTTTTTTACATCCTTTTTTTACCTGTAGTTTTTTTACATCCTTTTTTTAACTGTTTTTTAAGAAAAAAATAAATTAAAAATTACTACTAATAAATAAAAATAAATTGAAACTGGAATAAATAAACATAACAGAAAAAATTCTTTTTAAAGAGTGAAATATATTTAATCCATAGAGAGAGAGTACAGTTATGACAAAATTCCTTTCTTTCAACAAACTTCAATTGAAAAGAAAACACAGAACTTAAAAATATTAAGTATTTAGAAACACATTTTTAAATTATAATAAAATTTGCATCACTTTAAAAAAATAACAAAACCTGAAAATATTCTTAGAATTTTTTTTTTAATAAAAAAGCGAATAAAATATTTTGAAACTTTGAAGCAAATCCTCTGAAACTAAATAGTTTTAAAGGAGATTATCTACCTTTTTTGATTTTATTATTCAGATATTTATAGCAAGTACTTGATTGAGAAAATAAACAAATTCCCATTTAGCGATAAATCAATATTCTAAATGTTTTGAAGAATAATCTCATACTTGCTTTCATTTAAAAGTACAATAAATAATATAAATTTATAAGCAACTTTTTGTGGAAAAGGAAAATATAATTTTGCAAAAGAAAAATATTGAAATTTTCAAATGTATAGTAATATCTACGACTTGTTAACCTATGATGTTTACTATTTACCAGAATATAAGTATTTATCAAAAAGAAAGATAAAGTAAGAAATGTAAGAGGGTATTTTCTGTAGGATAAAATTATGTTTTCTCTCTACAAGAAATACTTCTTACATTATCATTCCTATTCAAAAAGAAAGATGAAGTAAGAAATGTAAGAGGGTATTTTCTGTAGGATAAAATTATGTTTTCTACAGGAAATACTTCTTAGATTATCATTCATATTCTTTTTAGTTGAAGGATTATATAAAGAATTTAAACAGCTATCGCCTTTTTTTTTTTTTTTTTTTTTTTTTTTTTTTGCCTTTGTGATAAATATTTGCATTTTTCTTTTCTGGGTTATTTTAAAAAACACAGCCGTATTTGCGTGTCACAGAGTGAGGAAACTCATAAAATTCTCTAACACCCAATCCGACAAACGTCTATCTCCAATATGTGTCCGAATACAAAATCTATGTACAATTATTCAACAGTAGTTAGAATCGAACTTGAGACATCATGTTCTGAAAAGCTCATTTTTAACATTAGGACATATTTGTACTCTGTGTTATTGAGCAACTACAAACGAATGAAGAAAAGCTTCTTATAAAGCTTTCTTAACATAAAACATGCATCTTTTTCTTCTGAGTACTTTACATAGATAATGGACTATTTTTTCAGGTTTCAAGATAGAGAAATCCGGAAAACTATCGAGCACCTACCTCAACTAATGAGCATGTAGAAGGCAGAAAAGCAGCACCCATCTCTCATTGTGGTTGGCATCAAAATCGAAAATTTCCATTCCGAAAAAAACGATCCTACCCCAAGGACACAGCGAGTCTTACTTTTGTTGATTTTGATCCCGTGTAATATCCACTGTCTATTTAAATATTCGTTCAGCGTCCAAATTAAGAGTTTTCATAAATAGTAGGGTGTATTCACATGTAGTATGAAGGGCATTCTGAAAACTCCCTATCATTCATCCTGGCAGGCGTGCATACAGAAGACATCCTGTTGTTTAACACTGGAGGTATACCCTTTTGACTACCCATTTTGTTTACATTTTGAAATTTCGCCATTTTTACTCTCCAACTGACTGCCAAGCCTATGTTATTAGAATATCAACATAGCAGTGGATAGGATCGCACCAATGACCTTCCTCTATTGTTCACTTGCTGTTATTGCTGTCGTGTGACAAGTGCAAAATGAAAAAAAAAATAGAAAAGAAAGAAAATCATGGGGGACGAAAGGCATAGAGCACTGCCCTGGCCACATTTTCAACTTTTCCCGTATAAAAGGTGTCATGGCAGCTGTTGGGGTCGATGCTGAAGAGGGTCGAGACAACAGAGATGCAGTTGAAATGTCTCGAATGCAGTGGAACTCCTGTGCAGTGCCTGCATAGGTTCTAGATCCATCGAGCATGATTTCCGTACCTCTCCTGTACTCAGTCTGCATTCTGCTGATGGTAGAGGTGATACCATGGTCAGGATTAAGCTCCGAGAAGTACCCTTTTTTTACGCAGTACTCCACAGAGCTAAAACCTTGCCGACAACGTTTGCATCGAAGCAAGTGGTAATCGTGGGAGGCAAGTGGGAGGGAGTTGATATTCCTAACCTCCTTGGCGAGGGAGTCCGCCTGTTCATTTCCCTCGATGTAAACATGTACAGGGACCCACTAAATGGTGCAGGTTTTCTCCCTTGCAACTATGGTGGACAGAAGGATGTTGATATCTTGGAAAAGTCTCGTTTTACCTCCTTTAATGGACTCCAGAGCAGATTTACAGTCAGAGATGCAACCCGGTATGTATGTATGTATTTATGTATGTAATGCATGCATGCGTGTATGTATGTATACATGCATGTATGTAACTTCACAAAATGACTTCACAAACAAATGAAATATTGAAATATAAAAAAATATCAGTTTATATTAAATTTCTGACGTTATCTCAATAAAATATTTAAACTGAAAACACAAAAAGTGTGTAAATTTTTTATCCTTAAAAATAAAACTTTCAAAAACGAATAACTGGCATAAATAGTTTGGTTTTATTGAAATTATAAAAATACCAGTAATAAAAGCCAAATAAAACATTCATAACATAAAGCATATCAAAAGAAAATTTCATGCCCAAATAATTAGTTATGACTTCATATCCAAGCTATGCTTTTCCCTGCCCCAATTCAGAAATTCCACTGAAGCTTTTGTTTTGAAACAATGATTTCAAAACATCACGATTACATGATTTACCAGAGTTTATGGCTTGATGTAGAGATTTAAATCCAAGAAAACAAAAAGTGCGTAGTACATGTCATTGCAGAGGTAAGTACCATTTTAAAACTGGGATAGACTGGAAACTAGAAAAACTGAGGAAAGTAGAAAGGCACGTCAAAACACATGATCACATTTAAGGAGAAATTACATGTACAAGATAAGAATCCACACCATCCAGTACAAATGCTAGTATTAAGATCCTATTTAATATCAAAACAATTTAATAAACCTATTTTTATGTTGCATATTAATAACATTTGACGTTATGCATTTTGTAGTCAGATGAATTATTGTTCACATTATAATTGCAAAACTGAACTTAGACATCACTTTTGAGAATATGGCAAAAACAGGGCATATAGCCACACTTTTGGAAATATAAGCACAATGTTGAAAGTACATTTAATGCATTGTATAGAGAGACAAGACTTCTAGATACATAAAAAAAAACTAACATTTGATAGATACATACTTTTGCTATAAGATAATCCACATGTAGAGGCAGACACTCTCATACACACATCCCAAAAGGCCTTAATGAATACAGTCCATTGGAATGAACAATTATTTAATAATTTATAAAATTCTTAATGCTCTAACAAAAAAAAGGAAAAGATTTTTATATTCTTTCATGATATTTTGATTACTTTCCTGATAGTTTATGATAAATTTGTTGCCGTAGCTTTCATTTCCCTCATAAATGACCATGCTATCTTAAAACTTCCAACATAAAGATAGAATTCACCATTCAGACTATCAGAGCTTGAACAAAAATATCTACTAGATAAAATTATTATTTATAAGAATTTTGTGTATGTGTTTATTTTAGTCCTTAGAGTCCAATATTCTTAAAAGTGGTGTCTTGAAAAGTTTTGCATTAAAAGTTATATAAGAAATATTTTTTTTTATTGTAATTGAATTTATTTCATTTGTAATTACAGCAAATTGATTAAAATATTTAGCATCAATATAAATTTTTATACTTATTTACAATTTGTTATAGATATTTTTAATAAAGCTATCTAAAATTAAATCTGTTTATGTTAACTCTTTTTTATATAAATTTTAATTTGTCAGATAGGTAAAATGTGTCAGATAGGTAAAATAATGTCAGATATAAGTAAAATTTTCATGCCAGTAACTAATTAGACAAAATGCATGTAAATGAATTAACTACTATGATTTTCTAATTTAGTAAATAAATTAATGAAAGTTTAACCATATATAAATGTTTCCAAACAAAGATATTATTCACCATGTAAATATTCACATGTTGAATTATTTAAAGCCCTAATACATAACTCATACCACTTTTATTTTAGTAGAGTATTTAAAATTACTGTAAAAAAAAAGATTCTACAAAATAATTTTAAAATTTGATTGTTTAACCTAATATAGTAAAAATTGTTTAAACTAATATCTTCTATTATAAAAATTACCTAAACTAATATCTAAATTTCAAATTTTAGCATAAATTAATGCAAAAATTTATCTTGTTCAAATGTCATTAATTATTTTGTGATTTTCTATGAAATAAATGTTAACCACAGATCAGAGAATAAAAAAAGTATAGTTCTTGATAAATAAATGAGCACATTGTTATAAATAAATTCGTTTTTATTCATACTTTTTTTTCTCGCTATTTTCACAACTGAACAGCATGAACAGCAAATCATTTTGTAAAAACTACAAAAAATCATGTTGTTTCCAAGTTTTGTTATTAGCGATAATAATACATAATAACATTCACAGAGCAGTAACAACAGATTCAGAGTACCAGATGTTTTTAAAAAATAATTTAAAAAATAGAAACAAAATAAAAATAAACAAATATATTTACTTGTCTATGTTACATTATCCAACCAACATGTCATGAGGCTGCTTTAAATGAGATTAAAAAACTGAATGTTAAAAAATAAAAATTCAAACAGTCCATAAATACATACATGTAAAAGCATGTTAGAACATAGCTATAAATGCCATAGCTACTCTCATTCCATGTAAATTTCGTTTCTTAAAATTAATTACATGTTAGGAACTGAAAAAAAATTGCAGTGGAAGGCATGATGCAAAGACCCTGAATCCACAGGCAGAATAAACTTTCCACTAACAATTTGAAAAATAACAATTATGTACAGTATCATTTCAGTATAACACATATAGCTTACATAAGCTATTTTCAAAGTAACAAGACTGAATTTAACAAAATAAATTATAAAATAAAAAAGTTAGCAAAATTGATTTCTCATGATACTTTATAAAATAATATCATATTTTTACGTATTTTATAGGTTTACACTATTGGTGATTTTAGAATATTATTTGTATGTAAATTAAACTTTGTAGCTGCCGCATATTTTACTTTATGAATTTTTTTATTGGAAACAACACAAACAATTTTTGTATAATATTTTGCAAAATATAATTTGATAAGTCAAAATATCCATCCAAAACTATTTCATAATTTTTTGAAATAAAAAATTAATACTTAATATACTCACACAAAATTTGTATATATTGCGGACTTCAAATAGTTCCACATTTTAATTGCCACTGGTACATATCACACAACTAAAAATATTAAAAAATATAACATTTAGGAAATTCTATTAGTACTTGAAACAGTCATGGTAGCCAATTTGCCCAGTAAAATATAAAATGACTCATTTTTAAGTAACAACAAAATAAGAGTACTGACTGTTTATAGATTCATTTTAATAGATTTTTATAAATAAATATCGGATAGTTAAATGATTAAGTTTATGTAAATGGACAATTATATGTATTATTAGTTTTTCACCCAGTTTAGAACAAATAAAATTGGGAAAACTTCACATAACAGGAGACATGGATTCAATAAATCAAAAGCAAAGAAAGTTAAACAAAACATAATAAAACTCATTTTTTAGCCGTAAAATACTGAATGTGCATCTTATGAGCATAGTTCTTATTTTTGTACTGACTATTTAAAAACTCTCTCATAGTAGAGTTTTGAATCAGTACAAAATTTAACAAAAATAAAGCAATACTCAATTCGCCAAACATTCATAAAAATGTGTCAACTTTCAAAAGCTTTTTCTTTATAAAAACAGAAAAAAACATAAGACAATTTTTAAAAAAAAACTAATCAAAACTGGAAAAGTGCACTGTAATTAATAAAATCATTCAACAATTTTATTAAATTAACTTGTTTTTCATATTAACATAACTAAAAAAACTAAAAATCAAATGGAAATCATAGCTTGAATGGATATTTTGATATAAATCTAAAAGTCAAAAATGATTTGCAGGGAAAATGCATTATATTTAAAATAACATTTATTATATATATATATATATATATATATATATATATATATATATATATATATATATATATATATATATATATATATATATATATATATATATATATCAAGTTTGTTAAATCTTAAAGAATGACAATTTAAGATGAATGCCAAAATATTGTCTGTTTTGGCTAAATTTTGGTTTTAAGAAAATTTAACTTGAGCAGCAAAAATTAAAGCCTTAGGCAAGTAATAAATGGACAGAAACATTTGTCTATTATTCCGTTGTCTGAAATTGAAACATTTAAGCAATTTAATAATATTTACATTTAATAATGTTTACATTTAAAGACACTTATATATTGCTTAGTAGTAAATTAATTTGAATCTTCAAATGAAGAGATACCACTGAATTTTTTTTTTTCAAATGTGCTCTAGACATCATTTCAACTAAATAAACACAAAGGTATTTAAATACCAACTGAGCACCCACTAATCTATATCGCCAATCAGGACTCAGTGTATAATTTCTATTACAACACGCATTTGATTCTAATAAAGCACCTCTTTAAATGTAAGAATACCAAACAGTATCGAATATTTTTTGTAGTAAATTATATTTCAGATTAATATGAAAATCGAATTTTTTGGTATTAAAACAAATAAAATAATCTACAAATACGTGTGTTAAAAAAGACAATTTTATAATTAAAAAGTATACTGATGAAAAAAGTAGTAATAAACAGGATAAAAAAAATATAAAAGAATATCCTGCTTGTTTAATAATAATTTAAAAAGTATAATGTATCACCCATTGACACAATCATGGGATAACATATAAAATAATATATGCCTAATCATTCATTAAAAACAAACTATCCCCATTCAGTATCATTTGATAAAACATAATAAATAATAGTTGGGAACATTTATAAACAAACAATAAATTTCTAGAATTAAAACTATTTAACATTTATATAGTTATACATTTAAGATTGCTAATAATTCATGGCAGTGTCTTTAATGGAAAATAGTGAGGTAAAGTTAAATATCAAAATGCATGCATGCAAAATTTCAATTTCTAAAAAGTTTACAATTTGGCAGATATTTTCATTTTAAAAGCTTTAAAATGTAAGCAAAGCCAATGCATCAATGTGATAATTATCACTCATGAATGTGCACAAATTTGTGATATAATAAATTTCAAAAAGGCATTTTAAAATAGTATCAAAGTTCATTTGATTGGTTTAAAATTATTGTCAATTTTGAATGCTTTTTCATAGTTTTTTTAAAATTCAGTGCTTGTCTAAATAGTTTTACAACAAAAATTGGCCTGAATCAATAATAAAAATAGCACTGACTAGAATTAAAAAATAAATAATATTAGAAAAGATAACAAATAAGAATAAAGAACTCTGTAGCAATAATCAGTTTTGTTTTTCACTAACAAACACTTTAAAATAAGAAAAATGAATTCGACATATGCAAAATAATTTAACTATAAAAACATAAATAATACATAATTATGTTTAGGTTGATTCACAGAGATTTTATTAAGTTTTGAAAAGTAAATGGTTACTTTATAAAAGCGATTATATAATTCAAATTCTGTATAAATATAAGCAATAATATGCACATTATACTTTAAATTTATTAATATTAATAAAAATACTATTTAGAGCAATATATATTATTACAGCAAAAGAAACAATTGCAAATCTCTCAGAATATAAACAAATAGTAATTTCATATTTAAAGTTAATTAACAATCTAGGCACAAAATTTTAAATTCAAATTCTAATGAGACAAAATAGATAAAAAATGTTTTAAATAAAAAATGGTAATGCAAAATATAGAGGCTCCATAGCATAAGATACTCTAAAAAATACTTAAAAAGGTGACAAGTAAAAGTACTAAATTAAATTAATTTTAAAATTGTAGATGACAGCTTACACAAAATTTAAAATAATGACCAGCATTGAAGGAAACTTGAAGCCATCGAAAATAATGCTATTCATGAATAATTTAAAACATAATAACAGTGAAAAGAAAAAATAATTTCAACATAAAAAGTGCTTTGCTAAGATGGTGGGTCATGAATAAGTCAATGCCAATATGATGTCATTACAAGAATCCAACTGAGCAACAGTACAGATACGAAATGATGCACCTATAAAAAGCACTATAGAAGCATTGCATGCAAACAGATGGAAATGATTCACAATCGATGAAACAGTAATTATTTTTTTCTCACTGACACCATCAAAAATATCTGAAATAAAAACAAATTAAAGATATTTCTTATTTATTAAAGATATAATAAAAATAGCAGAAGCATTGCATAAAAAATAGAGCACTTATGTTAATGTTTGGATTAAATAAGACTAATACTAATAATAATCCTGTTGCTCTAAGATAACAAAAAAAATTGTGTTCCAAAACAAATATGATAACTCAAGAAAGTCTCAAAGTAAATTTTAAAAATAAGACAATAGGGGGAAAGTTTTAAAAGAAAACCTCTGCAAAATTTAAATTTAGCCATAGAAAATAAGTTTAAAGATTTTTTGGGGCTTTAAAAAACATTTTATTAAATCATTTGTGATATAAAGCTTCTTAGCTTACATGATTTTAAATTTTTTTTAATTCATATAAAATTATTTCTCTATTTTTTAAAATTATAATTTATTTTTGTTTATAGATAATGTTGAAAACAATTCCTAAAGAATTTTTTTTTAATTTTATATAAATTTATTCTTTATATTTTGCATGTGAGAATATAAAAATTATCACCAGATTTTGCTCTTTTATTTTGAGCTATTTTTTTTTATAAAAGCTATAAAAATTAATACAAAATACTTAATTTTCAATCAACAAGCACTTAAACTTACTTTTGTATATTAGATAGTAACAGCATTTTAAAATAAATTATATGAGTTACTGTAAAAAAATAGTTTGCACAACAAAACTAAATGCAATGAATAGGGATTGCAAAAAAATTTATATATCACACAGAAAATAACACAAGTACTTTAAATAAAAGAAAAATAAATATGGAAATAAAAAAATTATATACAGCAGCGCGAAATAATGAACTTGAAAGTACTGGATACACACACACACACATATATAGTTTGTACTGAGATAATAATGCAAACATAATATTATTGACTGGTGTAATACTTATGTAATGTAATAAAATGCATATGAAAAATCAAAAAAACTAAATAGACAATCAAGCTTGCAAATTTTTAATTGATAACTTTGTCAGTTATGTTTCAGTTTGTTTGAAATTTTCATATACCACACAAAGGCAGATTTGATTGCACAATGGTTCCATAAATTTTAAAGTGACATCTGGCAATAACAAAATAAAAAAAATATTAAATTTATGCTTATAGGAAGACATTTTGTTCACGCTCAAATTTATTCATGTAAATGCTTTGTTTAATAATAACGAATCCAAAAATAATTATATTTAATATTCTTAGCTGTGACTATCAAAAATTCAAATTAATTCAAAGAACATTAAAAGCAAAATAATTATTGTGATTATTAATTCTAATACTTTTCTTACTAAAAATATTTATGTTAAGAAGAAAGTTGTCTTTGAACAGCAAGACTTATTGCTTTCTTTGTAATAAAAAATATTTTTAAGTACTTTTCTCCAATAAGCGAGTGTCAAATAGCCATAATTATGAATTCAAGTCATGTAAACTAATTATCATTTTGTTTATCATCTAAAAATTGGTGAGATAATGCTCTGAAAATACATAAAGAGAGTATTTTTAAATAATTAACAAAAGGAAATTAGAAGACTATATTTCTTATAAATATAAGCCAAAAAACTCGTTTTACAAATGTATAGGTAGCAGTTTTCTAGATTTCAATCATCATTAGCTGAACATGGATTATTTTATATAAAAGATATCACTGATTTTGTCTATAAACGTCTATTTATAAATTAAATGAATAAATTAAAAAAAAATATTTTGGATTCTTAGTTAACCGCATCAATTTCATAAAACAAAATTTAAATTTTTAAAAAACTGCACATCAACCTATTTTCCATATTGTCACAATTTTAAAAGATAATTTTTTTTAACAAGAAACAAACTAAGCACTGAATTTTATATTCTTTAATTAAATATTACAATAAGATGTTTCAAGTTCAAATCTTCAAATGAAAACATATTTACATGTTCAAAATGTATACACTAGTTCATAAACTTAAATAAAACTTAATCTCTTTAAAAATTATAACTTAAGAAAAACTTCCTTTTATCCTTTTTAGCTTATAAAATCTGACATTTCTATTTGCATTCTGTAAAATTATGATTTAACTTCATCCAGGACAAAGAAATTATAATTTCATGTTTATAAATTTCATTTTTAAAAACGATTTAAAATATCACATATATGTATAAGTGTCCTATTTAGAAAATATACATAATGAAATCATATAAATTATTCAACAATTGTTCTATACAGCAATTTTCATAAGAATGAAAATGAATTTGAATAAATTATTAATTTTACAGTAAAAAAAATTTAAAGAAAGTATCAAACAAAAAATTAGAATATGTAAATACCTTTTACATATCTGTGGCTCCTTTTTCTTTCTTTTCCTTTTCTTTATCTTTCTTATGCTTTTTCTTTGACTTTAAAAATGATGGAGTTTTTATACCACCTTTTTTCTTTTTCTCCTTTTCTTTTTCTTTTTTAGATGAGCTTTCACTAAGATCTTTTGTGGGAGAACCCTAGGATAAATAAATATAAGAAAAATGGTTATAAAAAATACTACACATAGCATATCAATAGTTTAAAATAACAAACAATGTCTACAAAACCAGAAAAAAATATAAATCATTTTCAAAACTTTATGCTAAAATTCAATTGAAACTAAAATAAATCTTATATAATAGCTGCATTAAAAGATCGATATAAATATAATAATATCTTCAGTGAATTTATAACAAAACTATTTTTATACTAATTAAAAAATACTTTTAAAATAATATATTCTCCACCCTTTAAATTAGAATAAAATATTAAGAAAAATTAACATATAAGAAGAAAGACAATATAAAAAATAAATATAAAAAATTTCATAAGCAGAACACCTAAATAAAAAAAGAAACTTAAAATATGTTAATAACAAATGTGGCGATTCCATTTCCTCATATTAGGCAATCTAAAGCAAGATAAATACAAAGTCTGAAACTAAACATCACATGTTTAAATTCATAATTTAAATAAAAATTGATGATAACACATAGTTATTTTTTAAAATTTTAGAAGTACAACTGATATTTGAAAACTCATTTTTTTCAAAAAACAAACATTTGAATCTTTGCAAAAACATTTTTAAAATGTGACCCAAAATTTTAGTAATTCTGTTCAGAGTTAACAATGTATTTTCTCTTTTTTATTTATGATTTAAGAAAATAAAATATCCAATAATTATAGGTTTAGCACATTTTTTATTTGACATTTTCCTAATACTATTGCATTAAAATTTTTCCTTTTTGTTAAGTATTTCTAAAAGAAATTGCAAAATTGATAAGTAATCTATATTTAGTTAATCATAATATGGAGTTTTAAGTTGTCTATGTTTAAACATTTTACTCAAGAATTATTAATAAGATCTTTTTTTCTTTTTTTTATAAACAGACATATTTAAGTAATCTACAAAAGTTAATATGTATCCATTACAGCAAAATTTGACTATATTTTAATACATTTTTTAAAGTCAATATAAAATTCATAAAATCTTACACAATTTATAACATAAAAACACTTAAATAGAAATATTATATAACAATAAATTAATAAGAAAATTGAAACATTTTCTTTTTTGGCTTCCAAATTTGTATTCTTGGAAATAATTTTTAAATTAAAAATCTTGATTGAAAATATTACATTAATACTCATATTTCTGAATGTATGAGCACTTACATCATCAATTTGTAATTTACTTTCAAATAAACCACAAGAAAAGTTTCAACGACAATACCCTTTAAAATTAAAATAAGATTTACCTAATCTTAACTAAAATGAAAAAGTTAACCTTTAATTAATTTAATATATTAAATGTTTCAATACCTATTTTTCTTATTATGAAACATATTTTTTCTTATTTTGGGAGTAAATCATTTTATAAGGATAAAAATAGATTGTTTTAAAATATTTGAATTCATAAAACCTCAAACAAATATCAATTCAATACATGCATCAATAAGTAGATTTATGAATAAAACATAATATGCAATAAACATAAATAAGACTAACTTCTTTGCTACTTTGAGAAGTTATGGACACGTCTCCACTTTCCAATGATCTCATTTTCTGCCCGTTTATAACTTGTGCAGCTACCAAGGAAAAATAATATTTAATAAAAAAATAGCAATGAAAATTTTATAAAATATTATAAATTAGTAATAAAGTTAAATAAAAATTTATTCCATCTTCATTTAGAGCATTTAAATATATAAAAAAATGTAGGAAAATAAGAGAAATTTTGTTAATTCATGCAAAATTATAAATTTCTAAAAGTTTTTGCATTTAAGCATGTTACTATCTATAGCAAATTATATGAATTATTAAACTTAATAAAACATACTACCTGCACACTTTTAATTAAGAAAAAGTTGTATACCAAGAAACAGAAAATTTTATCAATTTAGAAATTGTATAAAATGAGAAAAATTTCATAAATTTATGATAAATAAAATAAACATAAACAAATGTATATAGTATAAACAGTGAATTCAGAAAAAGATTTTTATGTGAAAAATTGTTAATTCAATGCAAAATATTCAAGAAACTTATATTTCTCTAGAAAATTACAATATATTATCATTTAATTTAGTACTGATTTCAATGCATCTACATAGTTTTCAAAGTATTTAGTATAATAAAACATGACTTTCTCTTATACAGTGAAAATATAAATTCAAATATATATATATATATATATATATATATATATATACTACAAGATTACAAACAATGGAGTATTATTAATATATCCTTTCAAGTAAGAGTTATTTCCCTATAAGTGAAAAATATGATTAACTTTTTAGGATATAGATATTGGATTTTCTATGGTTAACATCTTAGCTCAGATTTAAAATAAAAATTTAAGATTTTTAGCATATTAATCAACCAATTTTACTCATTAATAAACCAAGACTAATCACAACCGGTATCTGATTAATTTCACAAATAAAGACAACATATTAAATCTCATTTAATACAGTCATTATCTCAATTTTAAAAAGTGCTTTGTTTTTTATACAATTTTAAAATAACATTTTAGTTTACAAATCTAAAAAAATATTTTTACAGTGATTCCATGAAAAAAATAAAACTTGTACACACAAGTAATATTATTTCTTGAATATTTTTACTTTTCTGTAAATTTTTTTATGCATTTGCTACTTCAAAGTCTGTTGTATTTTGGAATTTAATGTTTCCATAAAAAGAATGTGTCCTTTCTTCTGTTTATTTGAGATTTAAGTAAAAAACTGACAAACAAAAAATTTTAATACATTAGTTTTTCATAAAATTTCCTCTAAATATGTTTCCAACTAAATAGATTCTCCATATTAATAGAGAAAAAAATTCCTAAATGAAAAATGATATATTGAAGTGAATTGTCTTGACGAACTTACTGCATCATATAAATATAATTTGTATTGTGATAAGTTTTTTATTGTGACTGTCTTACATTACAATTATAACTTCAATTTCATAACTTTACTCAGAAATTCAAAAGATTTTTCCAAATAAAGTCAAATCAAATCACTTTCGTTTTTCATTAAAACTAAATTCGAGAAATAAGGTCTAATTTCTATTGAAAAATTTAAATATTATATCTTGAAATCATAAATAGTAAAATTATTTTGCATGCATAAAATACACAAAAAATAGGTTTTTTAAACATGCTTAAGTCAGCCCATTTTTGGAAATTTACTTTATTTTAGTTTTATATTTCAGTTTATTTGGTAGTTTCATAATAGAATTTATTAAATGAATTGAAAAATAATTCAACATTAGATAAAAAAATATATATATATGTATATAACGAATATTTAAAGAAAATATCACATTAAATCAAAAATATTTTGAACTTCAAAACACCATCAGAATTTATTTTCAATAGCTATGTTTTTATTCATTATTTATTATCGAGAAACAACAGTCTGTTTTCTTTAAACAATAAGGAAATAATCAAAATACAATTAAATTTAGGAAAAATTAATAAATAATATATTAAATTAATGAAAAATTAATATAATATTATTATTAATTTTTCAAAATACAATTAAATCCATGTGAAAAATTAATAATATAAAATTATATTGAATAGAATTACAGGTCATATTCACATAAATGTACATTGTTCAATTACTTTTTGATGAAGATCCAATAATAAATAGGAAAAAAAATTATTTGCTTAAAGAACTTTTTAATTTATAATTTTTTTAATTGTAATTTTTAGTAATTTATAAGTTTTAGTAATTTTTTAATATAATAACTTACATTTTTCTATTGAATTATGCTAATTTAGGACTTTTATGATTTTTAAGGTAAAAGAAATCTGCTAATTTACTGAATTATTTAATCAAATATTAAATTACTGTAATAAAAGTTTTCTAAATTTCAAAATAGTAGGTATTAGCAGAATTATTAGAAATTACGAGTTCCTTAAATTATCATTTCTTTTAATTAAAGCATTTATATTATACTTACATTTTGTTTTAGGTTTCCTTTCGGAAAATGTGCGCCTGAAGAAATTTTGCTTCTTTTCAATAGGTTCTAAAATACATGCAGTTAAATAAAAATAAAACATGCTCACATTCATGCAAATGATACTAAATTAAATGATACATTAAATAAAATACTAAAGTGTAGAATATTTCTTACTTCTTCAAATTATATTTACTGTAAAAATAATAAAAATTTATTGAACAAAATATGAAATTCAAAGAAATAACCATGCAGTAATTCTGATAACAGATAGATAAAGTTTAACAAAAAATTTAACAATTTATAGGCAAATATAAAACATGCAATTTAAAATAGCTATATTTAATTTAAATAACCTTGTTCAGCAAGTTGGGAAGATAATGCTCTTTGTACAGCAATATTATCAGAATCTTTACCTGCAAACAAAATTTTAAGTTACATTTATTCAAGTTATAAATGAAATAAAAAATTACATAACAAAGAATACATATGTCTTTTAAAAATAATGAGATTAATATTTAAACAAAATAATAACTACAATAAGTAAAAGTAATTAACCAAATCCAAATTTTTATGATAAACATTGTCCTAATAAAACAAACAGAATTTCATTCAGATGAAAAGAGTTATATATTATACAATCCTAAAATGGGAAAAAATCAATATTTGGGAATAACAGTTCAATTAGAAGTTGAACATTCAAAAATATTCTTACTTTCTAAGCAATGTAGATTATGATAGAGAATTTTCAATTTGAAGAAAACATAATGCATTTTCTCTTAAAAAAATTTAAGAATATTTTTAGTCCATCCATTAAAGTAATTAAGTCTTTGACTTGGTTTGATTATTGCTTTATAGTCATTTTTTGTGTATAAGCACAAGTGGGATTTACAGTATAAAAGGGATTCCAAACCATTACAACCATTCAATATAAAGGTTTCTTGGATGTGCGGAGTTGAATCCTTGAATTATAATTAAGTTACCAAATTATAGTTATTTTTACATACACAAATTTAGTATTCTTATTTTTAAAATAAAATTAACAACATGAAATAATTTAGAAAATTTTTTATTAAGAATTGTTGTTGTTAACAAAAACAAGAATAGCTATTTCAACTTTCTATATTATTTTCCCTGCTAGATTTCCAATATTCTTAAAAAAAGAAAAATGTTCTTTTTTTTTCCATTTACACTGGAGGATTATTAAATCTCTCAACAGATGTAAATACTATTATTAATTATTCTCCACTCATCATAAAGGAAATGAGTTTTATGTAATGAATAAATGTACACAATTAAAAAAAAAATTTTTTTTACATAGATATATCAAAAATTGTAATAATATAGCAGCAATTTATTAAAGCATAGAATCGTAAATATATATTTAAATGATAATAAACATACACATCAAAGTTAATGTTAATAAATAAAAATAATAAAGTGATTAATAAATGATATACTCAGAAATTTTAACATCCAAATTAATCGCTATTTAATTTTGGAAATTTATAACAGAAAAAAATAAATATTAGAATATAAAGAAATTTATATTCTAATATTTCAAATTTGCACCAAATTCATTTATTACTAATAACAAGTGGTTAAATTTGTATTATTCAACTAAAATACTTCACTTTTTTTTTATTAATTTGATAATATGAAGTCTAAAATAACTTTTTGAATTTTTTTTTTTAAATTTTTCATCTCTTTTTAAATGTATTTTATGATTAATGTTAATCACACTTAATAGATTAATGTAATTTTAATTTTATATTTTTAAATAAAGCAAATATATATTAATGCATCCCAAAGCAGGTGTAAGATATTTTGTGACATATATCATATACTTTTCCTGGGTTTGGGTTGTCTATTGCTCAGTAGCAACACACAAAATTGCACAAAATTGTTAGCAAGCAGTACACAAAATTGTTAGTTAGTAGTTTACTTTAAAGTGGGAACTTCCTTTACAATGAACTGCTAACAAGAATCAAATCTTCCTAACTGATATCCACAATTGAAATAACAAACTGTTGAACAACTGATCAGTCTACTAATCATTTAGCTTCTAGTTCAGTCATTTTTTTTTAACTGTTTATAAATAAAAGCCTTATTACCAATGTATAAGATAAAATTTTGTAAAAAAAAAATATATCTCCAAGCAGATGAAAGGAAAAGTGCAACCAGCAGAAAGGAAAAGTGCTACATCCTTCAATCCCTTTTCACTAAATAAGAATAACGTTAATTAAACTAGTACTTTGGTGTTAAATTTTAAAAAGGATTTCCTAATTACTACATATTAATAAAATTTTCCAATGCATATAATTCAAACAAAAATTGCCTCATATTTGTAATCAAACTTTTAAAATGATTATTTGACCATTCACTAGGTACTGATTCATTTACAATTTTTTAAGATACATTACAGAATCTTAATGCACATGTATATATGAAATTATACTTGACTCTTGAATGATTCTAATACTTAATAAATTATGAATCATTTCACTATACATTACACCTAAATAAAATATCCCATTTCTAATAATCAATTTATTGTCAAACTTCAAAAATTAGATTAATAATGATTATTTAAAACTTTTTAGAAAATATAAGCGCATAACAATTATTAAAATACTTACTCCTTTATTAGTTCTTCATAACATAGTTTTACATAATAATAATTGATATCACTTCAGTCATTTGTAATGCTGAAAGGTGCGTAAATCCTAGTTACCATGCATTGTTAAAAAAATGTTTTTTAACTTTAAAATATTTTGTTTCTAATTAAGATAATACATTTAACAATTTGTTATGTAAATGCAGAGTATCCATAAAATAAATATTTTAATAGTAGTAATTTTTGAAATTTAAGAAAGATATTTTATTAAAAAATTTTAAAGGAATATACTGGTTCATTTACTTATTCGAAATCAGAGATGGATAAGTCAATTAAAAAATGAAAAGAAATCTTGGGCCATGGTAGCCTAGTAGTTAGGGCATCAGCCTTTTACCCGGAATGACGGAATTAAATTCTCAATGCCGCCAAACACCCACCGAGTACATGCAATATACGTGCTTGTTAAATCTGTGAAATCGAAAGTCCTTTGGTTAGTCATTGAGCAGTTAGTATGGGTACTATGGTCTGGAGAAAATTTCCTCCCCCTTCAGAACAATGTCAAAATTGAGTGAGTGAATCCTCTTGTGGTGCCATCTATTGGAGGATTTAAAGAACAAAGATGTACTTTCACCTTCGTGGTGCTCTGATTAAAACAAAAGACGCTCCCTATAGACTTAAATTCGCAAAGCGAGCTTGACTTATCCAAGTGTCATAAGTAACAACACAAGAAATCCTAATTCTAATTTTTGTAACTTTTTTCACTACTTGAGGCAAATTAAATTATAGTGACTTGAATTTTAATAAAAATATATTCCAGTATTCACTTTTTAAAAAAAAAAAAAAAAAAAAAAAAAAAAAAAAACAAGACTTGTCCATTCTAACCAAGTAAGGTTAAAAATGCTTTGGTAAGTATACATAGTGGCGCATGATATAAAAGAAGCTTCTTACTGTGTCCAGTAAATGACGCTGGTGAAGGTGGAGGGGATTTAGAACTGGGCGGTGCAGATGTTTGAGCTCTTGACGTATCTGAAACTGGCTCCATTAACAGAGGTTTAATGTGATCAGGTACATCATCTTCCACTATATTGGGGTAAAAAATGAGCAAAGAAAAAAATCAAATACAAGGAATTAAATGAATACATATTGATCATTTTCACAAAGTTATAAGAACTATATAACTCAAAATATTATACAGAAACAAAAACAGAAAAAATTATTCAGTGATCTCTTAATAAGTTCATTTTCTGTTGACAAATATATTAGTTTAACTTTTTAAAGCAATATCTTAAAATGATCATAATTGTTACCAAATACATATCTAAACAACATGCCAAATTCATTAAAAGAAAAAATCATGAAATATTAAACTATTTAAGAAAAACTGTTAAATGTAATATTCTTTAGTATACTATCTTTATCTTTTTAAAATGTTAGCCTTCCACAACAGTTCAAACTTTTACATCAGTAATTAGATAATTAATATATAAAAGCGATTCATATTAAGTGATATATTCATCCCATAATGACATATTGGAATTTGACATAAAAACAAATGATTTAATAATATTTGAACAGAAAATACTTAAAAAAAATTTTGAGTTTTTACAATTAAATAATAAAGGTTGTGGGGAATTAGAACTAATGATGAATTGAAAGCTCTAATCAATTTAAAAGTACAGTAAGATTCATCAAAGCACAGAAACTTCAATGGTTTTTAGAACAATGAGAGATTATCTGTCAAGTGAATGGCTAAGATCTCGAATTGGAAGCCCAGGTGCAAAATAGGCCAAGGGGCAGACCAAGGAAATGACAGCTTGCTGATGCCCAGAATGACCTTAAAACCTTAAATGTCTACAAATGGAAAATTAAAGTTAAGGACAGAGCTATCTGGATACTGTGCCTCAAACTACCCCCCCCCCTCCTTCCCACAGACTGTAATGTCCATAAAGATATTCAGTGATTCAAACTATTCATAATCTTTTTTCAACAAGAATAATTTAAATATATGGTTATAATTCTAAAAATAAGATTTTTTTAATTAATGAATATTTGTGTTTATAGTAATGCATTATTATTAAAACATTACAATCACAAGATTTGTAATAAACATAAAATGAAAGATTCGTATTAAGTTAGATAAATCTTGAATCATTTTATCCCACATAACTGCTAATGTAAAAGGAATCAATTTTCAGGAGAGCAATTAGATGAAAATGCACTACTAGACGTAAACCAATTACCATTGCATATTTTGGGATTTACCAGTGAATATTTTGCATATTTGGCTTAATTTATGCTCACTGTTAAATTCAAGCACTATTCTAACAATGACTTATAGTTTAAAGTGAATTTTGAACTATTGAAAATACTTATGACTAAGGTGGATGTCAGATCCAGGAAATTATAAATAATTTTGCTTTTCAAATCATTTTATATTTTTGAATTTATTATGATTTTATATTTTATACAAAATGCAAAATATTTTGAGAAATGTTCTTTCAAACATGAATACGATGAATGATCACAGTAAAATTAACATAATATCTGTAATAGGAGTAGCGAACCTTTACGGATCAATGTGCCATTTTTTCTAAAGAAATGTTAAATGTAACAATAGACACTTAGTCTTTAGTCATAGTCAAATAATTTTTCGTGATTATTCGGAAAACAATAACACTATAAATATTAATAACTCAGAAATCTTTAATTACTAATAAAAAAATTGCAGTTACATGTGTAATTCAAATCAAAATAATATTAGACTTTTTCTATAGCAGATTAGAGGACAAATAACTTATATTGGTGTTGTGAGATGTTACCTTCAGCAGAATTGGAATCATTTGCTAAACAGTTTCTAACTGAGTTTTAAATATTACTCATTTATGAAAATAATGGCTTGCAGACATAAGTAGATGAAAATATAGTGAAAATAGTATATGAGTTAGCTTCATAAAACAATTAAATGTGTTTGGAATCAATCCCCATGTTGCTAAAATTTCATTATTGTCATTTCTATTTACATAGCTTGTTAATCTTCCAATTTCAATCAATTAAAACTTATTTTTTGTTTCAAAAAATTTTGGAACCCATATTAAACTAGACTGGAAAATAATCAACTGCATTTCAAATTCATAAATTTTTAACCAACAAATTAAGACAAGGCCAGTTTATAAAATGAAATCACATCAGAGTCCATAATAAATTTGAGCATTTTCGAACATTCTTTGAACTGAAAAAATCCCCTGAAAGAATCAATTACAGGTTGATTTGATTGGTTGATTTGTTTGTTGCTCAACGGTCATTTTTTGCACACGAGGACTAATTAGACCAGGATCTACAGTTTAAAGTGGATTCCAAACCACTACAAACATCCATGCCCAAGGTGGGATTCGAACCCACAAACTATTGAACCGAAGGCAAGTGCAGTAACCATTCGGCTGCCAGCTCAGCGTATCAATTACAGGAACAAGTTTTTCTTGACTAATTTCTTGTACATCTATTTTTTTTTTCAAGTTTGAAAATATATATATATAGTGCTGCAATATCATTCCTGAAAACATGCAGTTTAGCATAAAAAATACCATCAGATCCATTATGACAATAATCCTTTTATTTGTGATTCATAGCTTTACATTTAATTTCTTGATATGTTAACATATATATCTGTGGAAAAAAAAAAAAACATCCATTTCAAAAGCCACGTAACATCCAAAAAATGAAAGTATTGATAAATTTTTTCCCTCATCTCTCAGAAACAATCTGATTTCTTTCAAGTAGTCAACAAATCTTCTAAGTATTTTCACACAGCTCAATCAGAGAACATTATTATAAATCAGTAAGACATAACATACCAAGTTACTTTAACCAGCAAAGCTTCAAGCTTTCACTTATTTAAAGTCACAGGTGGTATTAGGTTCACTATTTTTGTAACTGAAAGCATAACATAATTAAGAGATGTTAAACCACTGTTGTTGAAGAATGATGCAGAGGAATTCAAGAATCAAATGCCCTACAACTGTTTGAAATAAAATAACAAAACTACTTTTTTGCCCACCATACTTGGAGTACCATTAATTTTTATTGAAGAAATTTTTTTCAAAGTTATTTTTTCTCAGTATGTAAATTTGCAATAGCTGTATAAGCACATGAGCTTTATCTGTCTAGCAATGACATTATCGCAATTAATTCTTCCATAATGACATTTCCTATGCAATTCTGTGCAAAAACGGCTTAAAAATTGCAGATTTATTGACATCTTTACGTTTGTTGTTTTGTTATATTTCTGGTCGATTTTGTTGGTCTTTTACATTTCCAGCCAGTTCTTTATTTTATTGTATTTGTAGATAAAGGGATGAATGATGATGCAATGAATTATTTTATCTTCATTATCAAAATCATTAAAAAGAGAGGATACACATGCTAACCATGCTTCTTTAAAAACTCTTCTTCTGGAAGAAATTAATATGCTGAGAGAGATTTGCAGCCAAATAACTTATTGGGCTCATATGTCAATTTTTGCCAACATGTCTAATCATAGACATCGGCAGTTAATTTTTGTCTTTTATTGCATCTGCAATTAATTCCTTTTGCTCTGGTTTGTTTTTCTGATGAACAGATTTATGATTTGTTTTTAACAGCCATTTTACAAATAATGTTCAATATACTAATTTCAGAACATAAAACATGCACCATTTTGTTGTTTTTACTAACCATACCATATTTCTTGGTTCACCAAATTATTTTATTTTTCACCTGGTATTTTCTGCTTTTTACTGAACTAGCCATGTTGTATAACAGTCAAAAATTGAAAATATAATGCAAATAAACTAGATAATTTTTTAAAATTACAAGACAAGTGATAGTATGTGGTAATCAAACTATGTGTCATTAACAATTGTAGTCCCGATGCAACTAAAGCAATAACAAATGAGTGTGCTATCTTCTTGATCACTTTGAAGTACAAGCTCACTATCATTCAGTCATAATAATTCATAGTGAGCTTAGCTATTTCTCATTAAAATGCAAATTGTTTTTATCAGTATCATGGCTAGTGCATGTAACAAAATATTGTGTTACATGCCAATAGTTTGCCACCCCTGATCTATACAATACATAATTATAACTGATCAATAATATTCATTTAGATTTTCGATATTTATCACAATAAGCTGAATCATTTGATATAATTGATATACACATTAGTGTTCATTACGTCAAAACAAACAACTATGGTTCAGAACATTTTTGCTGAATAATAAGAATATGGGAATATTCAATATAATGTGATCTCATGGAATGAGATCTCAAAGCATTTCTTGTTTCTATCATTTATTCTATCACTCTTAATATTTTAGCAAAAAATTCCTATATAAATTTGATTCCAGGGTAATTAAAAAATAAAATAATTTATAGTTTATGAAATAAAGCAGTTGCTGAATTCAAAATTAAGAATAACATTAGTAATTAGTTTTAAAAAATTTCAAAGTTTAACAGCATTAGCATTCAAGATTAATTAAATTAAATGTAAATGAATGAATTGTTATATAAATATTACATATTACAACAACATAACATAAAAAAGGAAAAAAATTGAATGGCATGAATTTGAAAGTTCATTATAAAAATTAAAAACAAATGGAAATTAATAAATGTTACAGTATTTACACATTTTCATTTCTTACAAACACATTAATAAAGAACATTAAATGTAATAACTAACATGATTCTCCTCGCTGTTTTCGTTCCACAATCTTCTTATATTCTTCCAAGTCACTTTCTGTAACATTATCAAATGGATTTTTACTATAAGCACTCTTATAAACCATGGCATTGTGTTGAAATTCTCGTTGGATGATGCCTTTAGAAGCAGCTCCAACTAAGACAACCTGATCACCTGCAGCATTAGCAGCATCCTATGAATAAATTTAGTGAAAATTTGAACATTAAAATTAAATAATTTCTAAGTATTTTAATTAAAGAGACAGGTATATAAATAATGTGCAGTTAAAATAGTATACCTTAATATCACATATTATTAAGTATTATCACTTCTCAGGTTTATATAAGAATATATGAATTATTTTACCAGCCTTTATTTTTTCATCTTTTGGTTGTAGGCAGATGCTATCAACTTTAAAATTATTTTACTTGAAACAAGAAATTATACATAACTTTTCAATTAAAAAATTGAATTTTGAAAGAAATATGTAGAATTTAATTTATTATAGTACTTCTCTTTTCAAATAGATATATTTTGTAAAATTTTGTACTCTCATTATAAGAAATATTAAATAAATAGTTACCAATACAAAATGGCTGATATGCTGATTTTTATTGATTGATATAAATGTTTCAGAAAAATCAAAGCTTATCCAATAATAAGCATATTTTTTATATATTTGAAATTATAAAATGTGTTTGAAGCAGATAAAACTGATTAATATCTATTTTTATATTTTTCTTTCCAGCATCTTCTGATATTATTTTAAATAAAATCGTTTGAGTGATACATTTATAATTTAAGAACATTTCTTATTCATAAGTTCTCTATTTGAGGATAAGTAAAATTTGTTAAAGTTTCTATGTGTTTTTAAATTATTTATTTTTAGTACTATATATAAGCTTGCATTCCTTAAAAATTATGTCCAGCCAAAGGATTTCAATATTATGTCCAGCCAAAGGATAAAGTATAATCAACTAATTTAGTACATATATCCAAATTCTTAATGCTTGTAAGAAATAGGTTTTATTTACATGGAATATCACTTATGTTTTATACCATTCAACCAATTAGATTGGTAGCTTCAAGACAGCAGGCGAAAAAGAATGAGTTACATTTCACTAGTATTATAGGCTAATGTGTGAGTATAGGACAAATTTCTCCTTCTTCTATTAGCTCAAAATGAATATTTGTTTCTAGATAACTGCAGTAGGTGAAAGGGAAAAAAAGAAGAGTTTTCTAAAACTTTGTTCTATGTACCCTAATTTAAATTATTTTTAATTATCCTAAATGACTGCAATAGTTTTCTTCAATTCGTGTCACTTTGCAATAACATGAAAATTGAAATAATTTATAATAAGCACCAAATATCAAAAGCATCACAATATTTATCCTTATAATGACAAATATATTGCTAAAAACAATTAAATGACATTTTAAGTCATTTATAAATAATAGTATAAATAAATTTTTTTGCATGAAATAGAAGAAGAGAATCACGACTGCAAATTTTTCTCATTTTCAAATTTTACATTATGTAAATTTTGAGTTCAACGTCAAAGATGATGATGCTTTAGCAGCAGCAAATGAGATATAGCTTTTAATTCAACGTAAGATAAAGTGCAAAAGAATAATTGATATTCAGGAAATCCATTCTTTCCATGAGTGTGATGTTTCAAAGCCATTAAACCGAGTCAGAAACTTGAAAATTTGTTGGTTAGTCAAACAAAATCTAAAGTGGCATATTCTGCTAGTGTTACAAAAAGTGCAATTTCCATGATCTGGTACTTTTTTTTTAAATTGGAAATGCAAGCTGAAGATCAAGTCAAGGTCATAAATGTGTAACAATGCATAATGAAGACCATTATTTAATGCTAATAACTCAGAAACATTGAAATATAAATAGCACCCTTCTTCAAAAACTTTGTTCAGCTACTAAATCATAGTTTTGATACAAATCGTCTAAAACTGCCTTCATGTTGTTGGGCTGTATGCTCTCAGACCAATAATGTGCCATATTAACAGCAAGGCATAGTCACACCTGCAAGCAGTGGGCAACAGATTATGTGTTCCAAGGGGAAAATGAATGGCAAAATATTTTTTTCTCTGGCAAGTCCCATTTTTATTATCATCTTCATTAGAGGAATATTTACTTTTAAAAAGAATGTTGTAGAAGAAATAATCCTGCATTCATGCATGAAAATATTAGATTTGGTGGTGGGGAATGATTGTCTACACTGGCATCTCCAATGATGAGTGTACCAATCTTTATATCAATAGAAATGGAGCTCTGACTGGTCACCAATATAGGGATAAGATCCTCAGACTTATTGTAATCCATTTTGCACAGCAACCGCAGATGATTTCAATTCAATGAATCATCTGTTACTGCAATGGATCATGTTAATTGCATACCATATCATGCAAACTTGGTGAATGATTTCCTTTAGGAGAGAAATAATAAAAATGGAATGGCCATTTTTTTTTCTGGGTATAAACTCAATAGAGCATGTTTGGGACATTCTACAAAGAAGGCTTGCTGGACAGGAGTTGCTAGGACAGAATAACCAAGCCTCTCATTAATAGCCTCAATGACTTGATGCCTTAAGGTATTCAACATCGCAATCCATTGAAACAATACCGCCACTAAAAACGATTTTCTCTCAAGGAAAAACTTTTTTCATTTGTTTATTTCAAATAGATAATTTTTTTATTTTTTTTTTTTTTAATGGTTAATAAAAACACATTTTCCTCCTGCTAAACATATGTCATTTTTATTTTATATAGCCTACTACATCTGTCAATAATATATCAATCAACCAAACAATTTTCCAGGTGCAAAATCAATCCACAACTTCAATATATATCCTTTAATTGTTTTGAGCAGTATATATAGTATTTTCAGAATTAGCAAATACAATAAAAATTATTTATTAGTAACGAAATTGGTAACTGTGTAATGAATTCTTGACTATGTACACATACACTGCAATTATTAAAATTCCTGTTAGATTCGAAAGTTCATTACCTGCATTTGCCTGATTTCTTCCCAGGTAACTCCTTCAAGAATATTAGATTGTGGACCTGCAGTTACTTTTGACTTTAATCTGTTTGCTTTGAGCTACAAAATCCAATATTATTAAACAAAATCAGATAATTATTAGCTAAACATATTAATATAGAAGACTTGTTAAAAATATTATTTAAAAAAATCACACTTAATTTGGATTTGTATCATAACAAATGTTACTGATATTTATAAGTTGAAGAATCGTTCAATAAAAAATTTTCGAATGATAATATTGAAAATTATATTTAATTTTTTCTCTTTAATTTTTTATTAATAATTTTTAAAATTATTTCAAAATTATTAAGGAATAGCTTAAAATAATTGCAAATATTAAAATGTAATAATTTTTTATTAAATTATTTTAAGAATTCAAAGTTTAAAAAATCAAAATATTTTAAATAATAAAAACTAAAAATTATCAAATACTTTGTAAGTTGAAAAAATATTAATAAAATGAATGAAAATTATTCTTGATTATTATATCCAAGATTCAAGAATCAATACGATTCAGAAAATTTTATAAAATCTGCTGAAAGAGATAGTCTATTTACAATCTTACTTTTCAATTTAACTTCAAATAATCAAGAATATAAAACTTGAACCTTATTGAATAGCTGCTAAATGAAAAGTTTATTAATCAACAGAAGTTTGGCAAGAAAAAAAAATAAATCATTGCTTACAAAACAAATTAAATTTGAAAATAAAAAAAAACAAAATGTTTTTATTTTCTTTATGCATAACAAACTAAATTGTATTCTATATAGTCTTTATTCCTCAGAACTATTCGTATTTGTATAAATCAATTAGTTATACAAAATTTATTTTATATTATTTTTAAATGGTTAAGTTTTCATCATGTAATGAAACTTCAATATATTATAATGTTTCAATAGCCAGGCATTGTAATATTTGTATTTCTTGAGAAAAAAATTAATAAAAATATTTTTAATTTAATTTAACATTTTTAAATATTTTCAATTTGACTAATAATATAAAATTTAATTTGAAAAGTGATAAATTAAAAATTGATTAACTATTAAATGAAATAAAATGATTTATCTTTTATTTTTATTTGCTCACAATATTTTAATACAAATATTTCTAGATAAGTCAAAATTATAAATAAATATATTACTTTAAAATTTAGGTAGACATTTGGTTTCCTGCAATTCTTCATCACTTTCAACTACTTGTTCCAATATTAAAGTAACTCCAAAACTATATGTGTAACAATTGCTTGACCAAGATAACTATTTTTATTAGAGTAATAGAATTATTACAATATGTGAAAAATAGAATGGGAATTTTAGATTCACGAGAATCAAATAGTTTCTATGAAAAATTTTCAAATACCATGAAAAGTGAGGAAATGTAAAGTTTCTAATATGTAAGAAATTTTTATTAATTCATGTGCATTTTGCAATCTAATAATCAATTTATATAGCATAATGCATAAATCATTTTCTATTACTGAATAGCAAGAGTTGACTACTTAAATATATGTTGATCTTTTAGTCCCACAAAAACTTTATCTAATCCAATGATGTCTAAAAAATCATTATAAAATACAGTGAGATCTCTTTGTAAAAGAAAATGAAAAACTACTGTTTTAAAAAAAAGTAACATTCAGAAGTTTTTTGATTAGAAAAATCCCACTTTTTGAAATTTTAATAATCAATTCTAAAAGTTTAAAATTAATGCCTAATTTGGAAAAAATAAATTAAAAAAGAACAAAATATGAAAACTTCTAGCAACAGTAAAGGGGGAATTAAATTTTTTTTCATTAAGATGATGGTTTATAATGGTTTGTTGAAAATATTTTCACATATTTTGGGGCAAGAACTTTGAAATATAAAATTGATGAAGTATTCATTTAATAGGTTAATAGTATAAAAAACTTTGAATATAATATATACAGGATATAAAATGAATTTGAGAAACAATCCACATTTTAATAGTTTTTATGATAAAAGTTCAAAATTAATGGGCTTCTTCAAAATATACATAAATTAATATATAACTAAAACTACATACATAGATGTATGTAGATTTGGTTATATTTTAGTTTGACTAAATCTAATCTAACTACAGATTAGATTAATGACAGAAAAATAAGAAACCTTTATTTTTCTGTCCACAGTTCCAGACTCAACATAAAATTTAGCACAAATCCCTCTATCCTCAATAAACTTCACTTGCCACATTCTTATAAATAATCAAAATAAATAATATTCAATGATTATAGAAACGATTATCTATAACTTCAAGACTTTATCCCTTTCTTAAAAATAAAAAATACAAAAATTTAGCATGGGACATCACCAATGAATCTAAGTTTGAAAAAAATGTAATGCTTTCATCTCTCAATTCCATTACAACTCACTAATCAAAATTATTTGCTTTATTATTGTCAAAATTACTTCCTATACCAGTTTTATTACTGTCAGAATCAGTTAACTTTTGTAATACATATCCAAAATCTTCATATTTATAATAAAATGAATGCATTTCCATTAGCACAAAGCATACCTTTTTATTTTTACAGATTTCACAACAAATAATTCATATAAAATAATTTTCTTTTTTCAGTTCTTACTATTGATTCAAACTCTCCCAATATATATCTTGCTCAAATTTTCAATTATTTATAAAATGCTTTCATTCATCCACTTAAGTTCAAATATAGTTTTTTAAACTTGTAATGGATGACACTAGATATTATAATGGTTTTTATAAATATTAATTCATTAAAATTTTAATTTTATATGGGAGAAAAAAATATTTCTCTCTGCTGACAAAGAAGGAATTGACTTAAAAAAATATTTTTTTATTACTTGTTTAAAAAGAACTCTAAATCTTTACATATATATATATATATATATATATATATATATATATATATATACTACACAAATAAATGCTATGGTGATTGAATAATAGAGAGATACCAAAGAATCAGCCCATTACTTTAGATGTATTGGTGTGACTAAAAGGCTGAAAATGACTATTCTCTTCTACTTATTATCAAATGGAAGATTATGATACTAATTTTTAGATTATTGTTAAGAGCCATACTCAGAAAATATATTTCTCATGCATCTCATTTGGGTATTGTTAAAAAATTTTTAATTTCCAATTTTTAATGTAATAGGACACAATTCATAGACTTCCACAAAAGTAATTCAAATTTTAAAAAAATATTTATGAATTGGAAATAAATTGTGTGTGTGTGTGTGAATAAAGTATGTAAATAAATGTATATCAAAATAAATGTAATGTCAAAAACTTTTATGTGAGAAAAACAAAGGGTTATGATGATGATGGTTATGATATGATCAAAGGGTTATGATATGATCTAAATAATAGCTCTCAATTGAATTTTTATCACACAAAAATTTGATGTATTTAATTTTTTATGATAAACATTGAAGTTCATTTTATAACAAGGTTTACAAACATTTCATATGTGATCCTAGTACAAACATTTTAAATTTGTGGTTTACATATTTTCAAATGGGGTAAATTGATGTACAAAAGATGGCATTTACAGCCTTATACTGAATTATTTGTGAGATTGCCATTTCTGTGAATGAAAAATTGATAAAATAATGGCTTTAATGATCATGATCTAAATTAATGACCATGATCTAAATTTTTCAAAAATTTAGCTGTGAACTAACTTTTCAAACTAACATTTTTTTAATAATGTTAAACTTAATAAATCAACTTTTTTAATAACTAACTTTTATTTTAGATGTTTTTAATTTTATGAAATTTATCTAGATTTGTAAGATTTTCAAATCCCATCAATTTACTTCAATAGTTTTCCTCATTATTAAATTAAACAGTCAAGCAATTTACTTACTTTACTCCAATCATAGGCTTTTTGCTTACATTTATTGATCATTTTAGCAATAAAATTACCAGACAAAAAAATTCATGAAATAAAGGAGAAATTAAACATTGCTCATGTTTTTAAAATTCACAATTTTATTTCAAATGTGTTATATAAATTTAATAATCTGCATAAATATCAAAGTATTTTTAAAAATACACAATATTTTTTCTTCCATGAAAATTATTTGAGTCTTTGATGTCAATATAGAATATAAGTAACTGTGGAGAGAGCTATTAAGATGTTCAATTTTTTTTTATTTTTAATTTAATAACTTTATTTTATTTTTATTTTTTTCATAATTAAAATTTAATAAATAATTTAATAACAGTTTACAAATAAGTGGTAGAATTTAGTTACTTTTCAATATAGATGATATTTTTAATACAGCAATTTAAGAAATTATTCTGTACTTTCAAGAAAAGAAATGCATAATTATTTAAATTCTTTTTTAAAAAAATTTGTATACTGCAAACAAATTTAATCCTATTAAATCTGAAGAAAATGAATAGAGAGAAAACTTCATAAACTAATTCTAATGAAAAGATCAATCATCTGTTTATTTTTGGAAACAAGGTGAAAGTTAAATATTCAACAATGAACTTGTGACAAACTTAAAATATTTTATACTATTTTGTAATACTTGTAGTGGTTGCTAATCTCCAATCCAATCTGACAAATTCAGACCAGATCCATAAATTTGCAGACATTTGAAAAGTCAAAGACAAGAGAACAATAAATTTCTTCCCAAAGCAAATCCAAACATTCCGAAATGTTTTGAGCTGTTACACCAGCATGCTTCTCTGTGCCTAGCCCTGTAATGGGCTCTAGCAGTTAAAAGCAGCCGAGTGGAGTTTTCATGATTTTGAAACAGGAACCAAGAAGAAAGCCCCCAATTCTTGGCCTGCAGCCACCAGAGGTATCATTTCACTTGAAGGACACTGCAAAAACAGCCAGTTTTAATGTGCCCCAGCTGCCTGTAGCAAACACGACAGAACTTCGGTTATGCTGGGATTCAAAGTCATTACCTTCTCATAATGAGAACAATGCCCTAACCAACCAAGCCACAGTGAACCTACAAAATGTTTTTATTAGAAGCCTAGTGTTGGTAACATTTTAGACAAAGAGAGTAAGATTTCTCACCCTTAGAAAATAAAAGTCATTTTAGAAGGCTGGTAGCAACTCATAAATCAACAGATTCATATGGAGAGACTGTGTGGCTTCTGTTAGTCCAAAAACCAAAGCACGATAAGTAGAAATTTGTCTTAACTCCATTTCGACAGCAGATTTTAGAAGTTCATAATGGAATGGCCTTCATGCCTAGGGTGATCCAACTAGGAGTCGGCTCTTGACATACTTGTCTCGTTCGAGCCAGGCACTCCTTAGTAACATCTTTATTAATTTGTCCTTTAAATTGTTTTATAAAGGACAAAGGAGAGAATCAAAATTGTATACTGATATTTTTTCTTTCCAAGTACACTTATAAAACTATTGTATTTCATTTCTTTTACTGTAACATTAAAATGATAACTTTTTCTGAAATAAATTATCACATGTTGCATTATTTTTATCATAATGTCATATACTTTGAATTTTATGTAACAAAGTAAAATAACAAAATATAGTATATTTAAACAATACAGAAAATGAATGTATTGGAAAAAGAAATTTCTAACTATAAATTATGCAATTTCCTTTCTCTAATAGGATATTTCAACTGTCTTAGAAGTGTATTTTTAATTTTCTTTTTAAGAATTAAAAAAAAAGACAAATATCAAAGGGGATTAATTAAAATATTACTTCAAATGAAAGGAAATTCATTAAAATTGTCCAGTATAAACTAAAATTTTTAATAAAAATTTCATCTTGTGTTAGCAAAAATATCATATTTAGTAACTTTTTTAGTACGCAAAATAAAAATGTGTTGATAAAAACAAGCTGAACATAATATTTTCAAAGGCGAAAAATAAATATTTCAGGTAAATTATAGGAAAAAATATTTAACATAAATTTTTAAGCTAATATAAAATTTACAAGCATCTTTTGTGGTAAAATGGAAAAACAATACTTTTTGGAAATAATAAAAGTTAATATTATTATATAATAATGAAAATTATTATTTATTAGTTAATTGTATAATAATGAAAATTAATATAAAAAGCACCATCAACAGCATGACTATAAAATTGGTATTGTTTTTGAAGCATATACCTTTAATTTAAACATTTATTATACTTTTACTAAGAATATTCCCAAAGTTATAAGCCAACTTGCAATCCTATTTGTGGAATTCTGTTTATTAAACGTTTCTGAAATATGTGATATTAAATGTTTCTGAAATAAGTCAAAAATTATATATTTACTTAACTGAAATTTCAAAATTGTTCAGTGCAATTTTCAATCTTATTTTTGGTTGTTCCTCAAAAAAATGTTCATATTGAGTAATTTTTAGTAGTGAATAATTCCCCATGGTATAATGTATATTTAATGAAATCTATGAATTAAGATTTCTTGTGATTACTTTATGCATTTAAGTGCCTTATGAACAAAAATATAAGTTGAAATGAAATATTTTGTGCTCAGTTATCCCAACTTACGCATAATAAATAATTAAATTAATGCCATAGAATTTTGATAATATTCAGCAAGTTTAATTAATTAAATCGAACTTAGTATTTTTCAATATCTATCATAAATTTTCAACTTTGCTGTAAATATTTAACAGTCTTATTTTTAATAAAATCATTTTAAACTTCCAAAATTAACAGTAACAGAATTCTTGAAAAAAATTACTAGCCTTAATAAATTATTTCAAAATTATATATTTATATGCCATTTAATATATATTTCAAAATTAAAATTATTCAATTTCATATTTTAATTTTCAAATGAAATAATTTCCAAAAATTATATTATTTATACTGCTTATTAACAGTATTAAATTTGCTGTTAATATCCAACTAATTAAATAACAAATTGCAAAAAATATTTTTTTTTCATATAAAAGTATTGAAATATTAAGATTTTGTATCTAAAAAATAAACTAAGTTGAAAAATTAAATAATAAAGTTAATAAAAATAATTAAAAGTAGAAATTTGATAAAAAATTTCAATTTATCAAAAAAGCAAATTTTTCTTCAACATAAAATATTTAATTCATAATTTTACAAATAAATATAATTACACGATATTTTTTTTAATTAAACTTATTTTGCATGAAATTCAAAGAGCTTATAATGATAAACTAGAACTATATATGAACTATTAAGCTTAATACTTCATACATCAGCTAACTTTTTGTTTTTCTTAGAATTCAAGAATCTGTAAAATTATTAAAAAACTTTTTATTTAATATTTTTCTTGTGCTCCAATTTTTTGACAATGAAATGAGGGGCAAGCTAAACTGGAGACAATATGATATGGAATGAAGTATAAAATATACAAAGAAAAAATGTAGAATTTAAACAGAAATAAAATAAACTTTACATTAATTCCACAAATTTATACTTATTTGTATGTGAGTAATTTAAGTTAATTTTTTATGAACCCCCTCTAAAATTATGGTTATGAGAAAATGCATAATTTAAATATCAACATTTTAATATAATATTACCCTCCAACAAACTAATCAAAATAAAAATTGCTAGAAAAATTCACCATTTACACAGAAACACATATCAACTCATTTAAATTAAAACCAAGCAGGGCAAATAAAAGTAGGTCAAACTATGATTTGTTTTCAAAAGTAAACAGAACCAAGTCTATCTTTTGTAGCATATACATGAAATTAAATAATTAAGAGCTCTGATAAATTATAGCAGGAAATGGTAACAGATGTAATAAAATAATTCCGAAAAATATGCCAAAAAAGTTCAATTTTAATTTGACATGTGTCAGTATAATTATTCCAGGTTTTTATTATATTGTGTTTGCACATGATTTACTACTGAGTGCTTTTATTAGAAACTGTATTGGAAAAGGAATCAGAAACTGAATGTAAATGAATTGGTATGATTTTAAAAGAATGAATAAATATCTATCTGTTTCCAAGTGTCTCTTAGAATGAAAATTACTTAGAATAAATGTATTCTCAAATATTTTATGTTATTCTAATGCATATTTTTACAAGATTCTTTTAGATAAAATTTAAATGTTGCAAACTATAAAATAAATTGACATTTCCTTTTTCTGCAAGAAACAAATGATATTTGTATTTTAAAAATAGTTCAAAATAATTTTCCAAAATGTAAATTTATAGGATTATTTCCATTTAAATGGATAAGCAAGTTTTAATTCTTTGCTTTGATATTTATTATTCATTTATATGACAGTTAAGAAATATATAAAAAGGATAATCAGGTTAAAACTGACCTCTTTCTGTTTTCGTTTAAATTCTCCAAGATCATTAGTGATAGGAATGAACTGGTGCGGAGATTGAATTTTGATAGATGTGCTGTGTGAAGGTGACCCCTCCTGTACCCACTGTAGGGAAAAAAGAAAGAAAAGGGAAAACATCAAAGAAAAGTTTTAACATAAAAAAAGCAAAAGAATGCACTTAAAAGAAACAAGTTGCAATACAAGTTTATTATTTGTTTTCTGCCAAATCAATTCTTGATTAATATTAATTTTTAGATGCATTTATAAAATAACAAAGTAATTCATTAGTACATACATTATTAACATATTCGCATAAATAGATAAAATAGTTAATTTTACAGTTAAAATTCTTTTTTTGAATCATAAAATGTAAAAAGCTATATTTAATGTTTCATACAAGAATAAATTTCGAAGAACTAAATTTTCTATGCCTTAATTTCACAAAATTTATGAAATTTAACAAAAATTAGTCTTTTTCTTGAATATTTATACAACAGATTATTTACATGCTTATATACTCAAATTTAATTTCATCTTAAAACTGAAATAAAGCAGCAAAGAATGGCAGAAAACAAAATAAAGGAAAAATAGAAATAAAAGATGAAACTGAAAATGATATAAAGAAATTAAAAATTAAATGAATAAAAATTGTATAAATTATAAGAGCAGTCCAAAAGAGAAAGAAATGAAATAACATGTGGGTACAGAAAATTTTTTCACATTTTTCACACATCATTTATCTTGAGAGTAAATTTTAGTACATGGAGCATTTTTCACAATTACTTTTGAAAATGATAGAACTGTACACTAGTAAACAAATAATTTCTTTAAAAAAGTTAGCCAAAGATTTAAATAAAAATTTTTAATTGAAAAATATATATTATAAAACTGAAGCATTGCAACAGAATGAATTTATTCCTAGATTTTCTTTGTATTTTTAGGAATTTCATTTACTGAAAATATATCACGACATTCAATAAAATGTGCATATATCACATTTGTACACACATTCAAGCTATTATTTGCTCGAAATTATGTAGGAATAATAAAAGACAAGACACTAAATAAATTCTGATCTTTAAAAGCAAATACTTTATTGAGACTACAATGGAAACATGATTTCATAGATAACAAAAGCTTTCAGAAATGATTAATGTTAAGTTATAAAATAGTTAAATGCATTACAAATAATCTAAAACTAAGAGTGCTCATAGTGCTACTAACTATAGAAATATTCATTATAAACTTTGTAGAATAAAGTTGACATTTTTTGAGCAAAATATACAGATATAATTGAATGCAAAACACTGACTACATATCTATAACAAAACAAACATATATTAGATACATTGCTCAGTTAAATATACATTTATAAAAATATTTGGTGTATTTTACTGACACTACATTATTGTACATGAAGACAATACTTTTCATAGATGTGCATATGCTTTGCAATACAACCTTCAATGGAATTTTAAATTAAAAAAAGACTAATACTGCTTCTTTCAAATTTTAATTTACATTTACACACAAATATTTTATAAAATATGATGTAAAAGTAATTACTGCACAATTTTAAAAATGACAATAATAAAATAAAACTTCAAAACAAAACTGCATAACAATATTTTTAAATTATGGAATGGAAAATTTTAAAATATTCCGATTAAACAAATATAATCATTTCAAGCATAATTTACAAAACTATTTCCTTTAATATAACTTGATCAAAACATAATAAAACAAAAATTTTATGTTAAAAAATTGATTTAGAAACTTTATGTGAATACTAATTATGAAATCAAAATGTTTAAACATATTAAAGAATGTCACATATTTACATACAAAACAAAAAAAGTCTGATTTAGAGTAGTAGTTAGAAAAATGTAGTATTTTTTATTAAATGAATATACCATAATTTCAAAAATGAAACGTATTAAATACCAGTTTTCCATTTAAATGTATACAATGCAACAAAAATTGACAAAAGATAAATAAATCATTTATGATAGAAGCTTTCAGTTTTTACATTATATTAAATAGCTTAATCTGCTATTTGCATTTAAACAGTGATGTATTTGTTCGGTTGTTAAACTAAAATCCTACACTTTAATTTCAAATTAAAGTGAAATTAATAATTGATAAATGCATCATTATAAGACAGGAATAACAATTTAAAAAACTAACAAAAATAAATAAAATCTAAACAAAAAATATCACTAATATTTATTTTAAAAAATACTGTAAAAGTATATTGCAAAACAATTGAGCTATATGTAACAAATTACTGATATGTATCACATCAATGATGAAAAATTACATTCTGTTTTATAAAAGAAACAAAGTCATGCAAAAATGATGTTAAGAGCTATAAACACAAAATATTTACTACATTTTAAATAATAAATATCTTAAAATGCTTTATTTACAAGATTTTTATGTGCATAGTTAATAATTTATACATTAGTAAATACAAAGTACTTTTAAACTTTAAATATCTTCTTATTTAAAAGGTATTTGTAAAATATATATATAGAATAGAAATTTTATAATCATGCTAATAAAAAAAAATTAATTCAACTGACACCAGAAACTATCAATCATTTTTATCTTCAAAATGTATTTATTTTCATATTTAAAAGAGGTATAATATGATGAGTAGAAAAAAGATAAGTTTGAATATTTAAAACTTCTGCATTTAATATACAATAATATAAAACAGCTCAATAACTGGAAATTGAAATTATTTATATTAATCATTTTATAAAAAGTTTGCAGTATTTTGATATCGCTGACTAGCATGATTCCTGAAATCAGCAATTCAAATTAAATTAATTTATGAAGCAATATTTTGTCACAAATACCTTCAAAAACTAAATATTAACTTCAAAAACTAAATATAATATTAGAATGAATTTAAAAACTTTAAACTAATTTTTCTTTGGCAATCGATTTTATGAATGCAATTTTACAGCTTTTCTACAAACTAATATTTTTTCTTCCCTTTCACTGATGGCCAAACTGAAATTAAATGCTTTCTCATAATTTTAAAAAATCTATAATAAAACTGCTCATATATTAAGCTTCACGTCCAATTCAATCACATTTAATTTTTCCTTTATCAAAATCACACGACTTCATACACCAATTTCAGCTACAGATATTTTGGAAACGCTACTCTACTGGCAAAGATGTGTCCCTTGACACACATAAAGCTGTACACCATTTAAAAAAAAACTAAAATATTCAAAATATATTTAACAAAAGCACACACATATATATAACAGATCTTTTAACAAATTAATGCATAAAATTCTGAGGTATATACAATTTCTTTCAAAATTTTTAGACATAATCCTTTTACATTATTAGGTACTGCTAAACATGAGCATATAAATATAATATCAAATTCCTCAAAAAAAAATTCAAGTGTATTGTATTTTCCTTTATAGAATCTGCAGCAGCATATATCCACAAGAGCCCTTTTTTTTTTTTTGAGTAAAAGTAAGAAACCAGCATATCATATGCAGCGACGTATAATCAGCGCCAATTTTTTCACTGAATATTCAAATACTGCTGATAATGTGATGCAAAATCAAATATATGCAGTGTGATTAAAAATATAATAAATTGTGCAGAAAAAATTTTATTGTGAAAAAGCTCTGTATGAATCCACCTCAACGCTAAATGCGATGATATGAAATGAAAGCGTATCATTGATCAGATCCAAGAAAATTCTAGTAAAACTTATCAATTTTTAGTTGTTAATAGCTTTTAAAATATGGATTAACATATTTTAAAAATAAAATATATTTATTTCATTAAGAATAAAAGAAAGAAATGGATTATTTTCGAACTGCGCACTGGATACGTTTTTTCTTTTGTAAAGCGCATGCCTTGTATGTCACCTTACATTAACATGTTAGTTGTCATTTTTTTTATTTGCCTTCCCTAAAAATTTTAGCTAAAAATTTGTTGAACAACTTAAGCATTCTGGGTTCCACATGAGGGTATACAAATTTGAATTTTTCTAGACTGAAATATCTCAAATCAAGACAGAATGTGAAATAACGTTAGGCAATAGCAACTGTAACATCGTTCCAAGGAACCGAATTCATTCTTGAATGTACTTGGACAATGCATATTATAGATATCATAAATTAGCTGGGTCATGGAGCCATCTATTATTTGTTTTATAAAACATAAATGGTATTACTTTCAAAACCTTAATGTATGTTTTTCTGATGGAGAAAGTTTTTTATCAAGTAATCATCTGCGGTAACATATAATAAGCACAAAGAAATTCAAAACTTTTTTAACAGATAATCTGCAGATTATATACAAGAAAATACAGTAATTATATTAAATTAACAATTCTTCAAGATAATTACTCTCTTTTTCTTTTCCACTTAAAACTTCGCAAATATTTTGTTTATCGTTATGTAAAAATTCATTCAAATCATTTAACATCTAAATTATTAAGAATTATTTTTCACAAGAAAAGTACATGATATTTATTGTGTAATATAATATATAAAACAATGAATCATGCACAAAACTTAGTATAAATCAAAATTTAGTCAACATAAACTATCCTTAATAGGTAAGCAGTACTAATAACAATTCAGAATAAAAATTTCATGCATATTCAAATTTATATATATATATATATATATATATATATATATATATATATATATATATATACATATATATACATATATATATATACATATATATACATATATATATATACATATATATACATATATATATATACATATATATACATATATATATATATATACATATACATATACATATATATACATATACATATATATACATATACACATACATATATATACATATACACATACATATATATACATATACACATATATATATATATATATATATATATATATATACACATATATATATATAGATATATATATATATACATATACACATATATATATATATATATATATATATATATATACATATATACATATATATATATATACATATACACATATATATATATATATATATATATATATATATATATATATATATATATATATATATATATATATATATATATATATACATATATATATATATATATATATATATATATATATACATATACATATATACATATATATATATATATATATATATATATACACATATATATACATATATATATATATATATATATATATACATATATATATATATATATATATATATATATATATATATATTTATATATATATATATATATATATATATATATATATATATATATATATATATTCTAATTCTTTTCACTCAGTTTAATAACAAACTTTAGCATCTTAAAAATGTTCCTCGTTTAATTGGAAACTTATACATATTTATTTTAGATTATATTTATTATTTTACCTCAGAATACAATATATTTTAGGAACTTAAGGCACAGTTACACAAGAATAACTACAATGTGCTATCACACAATTATCAAATAGCTAATATACAGAGACATTACTTCGAATGACAAAGAGCAACTACTGACAAATTCACAAAAGCTGATTGAACGTGAATACTAATATCAAAAAAGTTAAGCTTGTACCTTTGTAATTTTCTTTGGGTCGGGAGTTCCTGTTTCCAGAACTTCCACTTTCTGGTAAACATTTGGAGAATTCACCCAGCGCAGTTTATCTTGAGTTTTACGACCTTCAACAAGTTTCTTAAGAGGACTAAATGTAGATAAAATAAAAATGATTAACTAAATTTATCTAAAATAAAAAAAATTTTTACTAGTAAGAAATGTAGGGTATATTTTATATTTACAGTAAAATAGAATTAACTGTAGAAGGAAACTTATAATATATCACACATCTTTAACTAAATAACTCAAAATTTAAAAGCACATCAAAAATAAGAATTATTATAATAATCTTATAATTCAAATTAAACAAATAATTATCCAAATTTTAATTTTTAACTAATTTAAAAGTGAAATAAATAGTAAAGATTTAAAAGTTATTTTTAATTATAAAATGCTTATTCATGCATTACTAAAAGTGACTTATAAGTTTTGTTTTAAATTTTCAAATGACACTCAATTTCTTTTTCAGAAGTAAAGTGTAAAGAGTCAGCACAATCATTAGTTTATGAAAATATATTTATCGTTGATTCACTATTATATGATATTGGGATTTGATTACCACCTTCAAAACCAACGGCATCAATTATTAAAAAAAGAAAATTATTTTGTTTCTGTCATGAGAACAAATGTTTATAAAATAAAAGTAAGACAAAAGAAGTTTTAGCACAAACATTTGAAAAAGAGAAACTGATTTTATGCCAAAATTGACTATCCTTGAATTACTCAAACAAAATTAATGTTGAAAGAAAAAAAGAAGTACATAAACAAAGCTATTTCTTAAGATATTTAATAGCTTTACAAGTGATTTTCTTTTTTGTGTTAACAATTAAAACTATATAATTTTGAAATTATATCTTCTGCTATCATTTTTACAGAATATGAACATTTTTTTATCTTGTGTAAAAACCAAAAAAAAAAAGAAACCTATCTGTTTCCACCCCTTTATAAAATAATTTTTTATTACCTTTTATTTCAATGATAAAAATGGCAGTTTTTAAAATGTTACATTTTTAAGCTTCCTCCTGTATTCACTTCAAAAATAACTTTTAAAACCTATTAATTCATGGCAATTCATGAGATTATGTGAATATTCTATATAAGAATTTATGCATAACACTGACTCATAAAAAGGATTAGTAGAGGCTATAAAACCTACTAATAAAGTCATATTTAATAATCTTGTAAAATAAGCTAATAAGTTATGCAGTTCTTGTAAAATATAATCCCTAAATTGAATAATTTTCTTTAATATTTAATAACATTAAAATTTTTAATGTTATTAAATATTAAAGAAAATTATTGCTAAATTTATGCTAAAAATTGCTTAAATTTAATAAACAAGTAAAATATAACCTATTTAAATCTTTGAAAGTTAAGAAAGAGGAAATAAAGAAATAATAAATAGTTTTCAATTAAATCTCATGTCTTGAATAAACTATGATGTTTGAAAAATAAAACATTTAATATAATGTATAATATCTTACATTCATTTATATAGATTGGTCTTTTTAATTTATAAAAACAGTTTCAAAATCAACATCGATTTCCCGATTCATCTTTCATAAAATTGTATTTTATATTTTATTATTTCATAGACAATTTCTTTAATTGTTAATGGTGTTAATGTTTCCTCTGTTAATGGTGATTACAGTGAAAAATTTCTTGAAGCTTATATATTCTATGCTGATTCTTGTTAGATTCAATAACTTTTCAGGTAAACATTTTTCATATAAGCTTTGAAACAGTTTTTCAACATTTTTTAATACAGAAGAATTTATTTTTCTAGTTAGATGTAATGCATTCTCTTTGATTCCTTTTTTAAAAAATTATGACTTTGAATTTTCGATTTCTATTAATATTTCTACTCGCAAACAATTAATATACATTTTTCTTATCTAAAAATATTGTAATAATACATGCACAAATTTTTAACTTCCAATAATATAAAAAATATTTTATAATCAATTAGCGAATTTAATGCACATTAATATAGCAATTAAATTCAATATTAGCATACTCAAATGAGTAAAATTCAAAGAATTTAAGGGATAAAATAAAAATATAATATAATATATATATATATATATATATATATATATATATATATATATATACAATTCAAGTAATAATAATTAAAAATACAATATTTTCTTTTAGCCTATAACAATAAATAGCAAATGACTTAACAGCAGAAAGATGACTGCCTTCTAGAATTTTTCTCATATGGTAGGCCTATTCACGTATTCTTATATACATCTTCCTATTCTTTGCATTGTATATTCTCAGCGATTTTCAAATTTTATCTAACTAGTTTTATTATTTTTCATATTTTATTTAATTTATACAGGCATATCTCTTGGTATTGTATTTTTAGTATTGCATTTATTGAATACCAAGAAACATATATTACAGGAAATATAACCACCGCAAAAGCAGCTAAAGATATATACATATATATATATATATATATTAGATGTGTTCTAAATTTTTTATTATTTTCTATACTGATACTACAGTTTTTTAACAGAAAAATATTTCGAAAATTTACTTACTATGAACATCATTTTATCAGAAAATAAAATGACATTTCTGCCATTTTAAACTCTTATTAATTATTAGGTGCAATATATCTAGTATTTAAATGAGTCGCTCAGAAGCCAAAATTCTCATGTTTAAAAATAAAAAAATAATAATCTAAATTACATTAATGTATCAAAAATTTTAAAAACTGATTTGATTTAAAAAGTATGTGAAATATTTTTCTAATTGTAAGTTCTGAAACAAATCTATCCCTTAATAATTATGAAACATTACTCACTACAAGGAAAGTTGCAAAAATACCAGAAAATAACAAAAAATGGTTTCTGCACAACTCAAATATTAAAAAGTATTACGCCAACAAAATAAATTAATATTTAATTTTTAAAATATTTTATGTACCTAAGCCATTTATCCTCCCCATAATACTGAGAATATGATGAAGCAGCTGGAGGTACTTCAACTTCATTCTTCATTTTTACTTGATCTGTGCGAATCATTGGTTGTTTAAAAGTATATCCAGTTCGGAAGCCCTAAAATAAAATATACAAAGCAAGATTTTACTATCAAGACCATAATAAAAAGTAAAAGAGTGACATTTAACATAAATATCTCAGAATTCACATTTTTCATTTTTAAATGCTAATATGTTTGTTGCTCAATCGTCAATTTCCACAAGCGAGGGCTAATTAGAAATGACCTACGGCTTAAAGTTAATTCCGAACCATTACAAACATTAAAGCCCTAGGGGGATTTAAACCCATAAACTGCTGAACCAAAGGTCAGAGTGTGAGCCATTTGGCCACCATCTAGATCTTTTGGCTTATCCATTCTAAAATATAAGATGTAAAAATTTAGATTAGTAAATAAAAAAGGAAACTCAAAAGTAAGTTTCAAACCAATGGTTACTGTTTTTACAGCGAGCTTTTTTTAATTGTCTAATATAATACTGAATATCAGACGAAAAAAGAAAAAAGAAAAATCAATACATTTTCCAAAAATTTTCAAGCATAAATCCTGAAAAATAAACGTTCAGAACAGCCACATCTAATAATAATAATAATAGCACATACATGCCTGAGCATTGAGCTAATAAATGTATGATATATACAAGTAATATAAATGCTACCTGCATAACATAAAGCATAATAAAAATGTTACCTGTATAATATAATGCATAATAAAATGCTACTTAACTATGAAGCTTCAACGTGTCAGTTCATTGATAGAAGGGACTGGCAAATAGTGACAAATCAGTTATTCAATAGTCACCAACTAAATGCTTTCTATTGATGAGAGATTTTGGAAATATGTTGACCAGGGCAAAAACTGAATATTTTCATAACTAAGAAGATTTATGTTATTGCAGCAACATGAGGAAATGTACTAGTCTGCTGAAATTTAGTTTGACAGGACTTGAATTGTTGGTAAATTTGATTGATACTCAAGTCACTTATTGCAAATAAAAGCAAATCAGACCAAGAACATACAAATTAAAGGGGATTCCAAATCATTATAAACATCTAAGTCAAAGGTGTTTTTTTTTTTTTTTTGTCACTCAAAGATCATTTTCTGCATTTGAGAGCTAATTAGATGAGGACTTACAGCTCAAAGAGGATTCCAAACAAAAAACATTCATGCCCAACATGAGATTTGAATGCGCAAACTGCAGGCAAGAACACTAACACCAATTTGGTTGGTAGGTCAGCATACAAAGTGGGAATAGAACCCATAGATTGCTGATCAGAAGATTAAGAGCTAACACTCTAATTGCCATCTAGATAAAAAGAAAATAATCGTAATGCAAAGCAATACAACAGCCATTGTTCAAAAAACAATCAATGTGAATAAGAAATTACCAAAATATATATCCAATAGCACACTGTAACATCCCTTTATAGGATAGATCATATGACAATTTCAAATGCACACTGATGATGTATATGTTCCAAATAGCAACTTAATATGAATGTGCCTGTCATGATACCATAAGCAGAACAAGAATTTTTTTGAAAAACCAATGATCCCCCCCCCATTCCCATATCAAATATGTCAGTGAATGCACTATTGAATGCATACCTGCCTTTTATACAATATCAAAAGCAATTGAAAGCATAGGCAAAAAGCCCAAACAAATTTAATTGTCATCAAATTATTTACTTACATATATACTTATTGTGAAATATTTATTGTTCTGGAAAAACACTCAGAGCTTAAGCCATGAATGAATGATTTGTAAAGGATATGCAGTTAACTATTAATGAAACAAACTACTAAAATCCAACACTGTATTCCACAGGACCATTCTATTTAAAGCATTCTACAGATAATTGTTACATCTTGATACATACAAACAGAAATACTAAAATAACCTTAATCCAAGTAGATACAAATGAACTTGCATCTAAATCAGAAGCATCTCTTCTCACATGGAGCATCATAACTTTTTATTAGGCAACAATTGTTGCCTATTTTACATGAATGTTTTGAAAAGCTTATCATTTGCATATCGCATCATTGAATATAGTGTAAATGACATATGCAACATGTCATCTTCCTGAACAGTGATTTTAATGAGTGTAAAATTTACTTTATTATATTACAAGTTACATGTATACATAAAGAACCCTAACTGAAACAAATATATTGTTAAGTGAGTGAGGAGGGAAAAACACATCTACTAAATGAAAATTTTTATGTAAAAAAATGAGCAGTCAAAAAATGTTTCAAAAATCCATGAAACTTTTATATGTGTATAAATATATATAATAGCACACACACACACATATATACATGCTAACACTGACATACAAACATAAAAGAACACACCAACATGCACACAAAATACATACATAAGGTAAAATCTAAAAAATATATAACATACAGCATTATCCAACATTCTCATCAAGGCTTCGAATTCCAGGTCCCAAACTCGCCATTTCTTTTGTTTTTCTTTAGGTTCTGCTTTTTCTTTATCTTCATCGCCACCAGGAGGTTCATCATCTTTAACCTCTTGAGGATACCCACCAGAAACTATTAACTCTCTCTCATTTTTAATAGCTTCTTCAGACATCATTTGAATATTGTCAATTCCTATTGGCATTAGTCTCACCTGTCACATAAAACTTAAAATTATAAGAAAATATTCAAAAATTGCTTTAAAAAATTTGCTAACATAGAAAGATTAAAAAAAAATATTCTACTGAAGCAAATTATTGGTAAAACTAATTTTTGTCAACTTAAAAAGTAATGAAGTTATGTGTTTCTTAAACATTAATTAAAAACAATTCAAATAGGACATAGATGTTTGTATATTAATGTCTCTTAAGTCCTAATTTTAAAAACGGCCTAATAAATGAGGAATATAGAAAATTAATTGAAATATTAATCAGATTATCATTTTTCATATTAATCAGATTTGCACACCAAACTGTGAGAAAATTATAATTGTTGAAAATATAATCAATTTATTCAAATTCTATAATCTAGTATCCATAAAATAATGTGAAAATTTTCCACATTATTCTATGGATACTAGATTATAGAATTTGAAACAAATATATTGTTAAGTGAGTGAGGAAATATTTGAAAAATATTTTTTAATAAAAATATTGTAATTTAACTAAATAATTTAAACTTCCAAATTATAAGACTAATTAAATTACAAAATGATTAACACAATAGTTTTTGGTTGAGATAAATTCCTGACCATAAAATAAAAAACTAGAAAAACATGAAATTTCCTTAAAAAAATTTTAGTTATTCAACAAAATAAAATGAATTTTAATTTTTAGTTTCAAAATAAATGACAGACTGTTAATTTTAATATTGCATTTTTAAGCATGTAATTTCCCAATTTTCAGATATTGAAGTGTTACTTAGTATCTCAAAATATCATTTTTTATTGAAGTAAAAAAAAAAATATCAATATTTTTATGCTTTTACAGTTAAAAAAAATGCAGTGCATTGCAATAAACATGTGCATAATAAATATGAACTGAATTTTAATTCAGATATCATAGAAATTAAAATTAAATATTCAAAAGCATAACAAAAAATAAAATTTTTACACTTTTTTTCACATCATGTGTAGGTATAACAAAACTTAACTGAAAAAAATTTATTGAAAAATGCGTATCATAGTTTAATATGAAGAACATTAACTTCAAATTAAAGAAAATAAATTTCCAAAAGAGACTAGCACAGTAGCTTCATTGATAAGTTGAATGTATAATCTACTGTTACATTTCAAACCATACAGTTTAAATCTAATTGGAAGATAAATTTGATTCATATTTATGGTTTATATAAAGTGAATTTCAAACCATTACATAACATGAGCCACAAAATATACTCAAACATATAGTGGAAACTGAGTCCTGAAACTGTTTTCATTAAAGGACATATTGACAGCACACAAGGAGAGAAATCAAATTATCAATAATCATAATCTGACACACATATAAAATCTTAGACAAATATATAAATTTTATTTGTAAATTAATTTTTATAAAAACTAAAGTAGCAAATATAGCTTTTCTTCAAAAATTTAAACTTTAATATTACATAATATATTAATAAATATTAGTTTCATATAATCAAATTTGTTAATACGAAAAAGAAAACATTTCAAGAAAACTTAAACAAAATTTTAAAAAATCATAATTAAAAAAGTTCAATGAGTGAATTTTATAAATATTTCCACCTTCATATTAATTTTAATAAACCAAAGAAATGACAAATTCCTTTTAATATACTTTTATACCTGAGTTTCACATGCAGCAACAGCTTTATGCAGCATAAACACAGCTTCTTCAATGGATTCTCCACAAATAAGAATGCCTCTATTTCTTAAAATTAGAATCTAAATAAAAATATTTAAAGTGCATCAATTATATATATATATATATGAACAAATGAGTAAAATATTTCAACAAATTGAAAACAGTTATTTATTGGTTTCAACTTATAACAGAAGAAGAGTTTAGATTGCATTAAGTATACTACTTGCATGCACAAGAATTTAGATATTCCAGCAAATTCTTGAACAAAACAAAGTTATGTATTTTAAGAAATTAAAATTACATGCCTAAAAAGAATCAATTATACCTCAATAAAATAAGATTTCATAGTCAAAAAAAAATGATTGATATTAAATTCATGGAAATCTGTGTCAATTGCAAAAAGATTTATACTAGGTAAAATACAATATGTGAAACACTTTATTCACAAAATCTCTCCAAATAAGTTATAAATCAAGCATATCAATTATTACTACTATATTTAATTACATCATTAAAAAATGATAAGGAATTTAAGTTCAAAACTGTCACTTTCTGCATGTTATACTAAGACTTTAGTCATTCTTATTAATAAGTTAGCGATACAATCTCTTGTTTAAAACAAGACGAATAAGAAAATATTATCATTGAATTAAATACATTCATGTATGTATAAGAAAATGTTATATTCCCTTTAATGCAAGAATATATTATTGAACTAAATGATGATGAATTAGAATATTGTGTGTAAAAGAAATTTTAATTAATTGCTGTATATTTCACTATTTGCAGCTTAAGAAATGCTTAGCAGAGAGTAAAGTATAACATAGAAATAGCAATTCTGATACAATATTTGTATCCCTTTATTACTATGCTTTCTTTATCACTATTTTGATGTTATACTTGTTTTTACTGTATAACAATTACTATTTTGATGTATTACTTAAGTAGAATTCTACAATTTATAAAATTTTCAAGAAACATTAAATAATTAAATTAATTATTAGCTTAAAAATATTAATTTTTAAGAATAGTTAAGATTATGATGTTTTCACATATGACTAAGAAAAACAAAACTACTATAAAGATTAATATAGTTATAAAATGAATTTAAGAAAAACAATATCTTTAATTTAAAATGCATCTTTATGAAATGAATCTTCAATCTTGCTGATAATAATTTAAAATACTAAAACAAAAAATTGATAAAATTATAAGTATAAAATATTGCTTAATATGAAATAACGCTGTTGATTATGAAACAAAAATGTCTTTATTTCAAAGGAAACAATTCTTGATCAAGACAAATTGTTTAACTTAATAATTTGTACAATGGCTTGAAATCAGATCTTTGCTCAATGATTTTAGGAGTAAAAAAATCACTATCAGCAGAAATATATGTTTTTCTAAGCAATCTGAATGCTATTCTACTAGTTAGTTCCTCATTCTTTTTCTTCATAATCACATACAATCGCTATCTGATAAAAAGTTCATTCCCTAATACTAAATTATTATTGTATAATTAAAAAATAACTTTTCAGGAAAATCTTGATTATTATTATTCTTTAAAACATTAAACTAAATATTTGAATGAAAATTAAATATTTTTGAAATGTCTTTATAAGTTTATATAGATTTTTTTTTTGTATGTTTTAAAACAAGAAAAAAGTCTTGGACATTCAAAACAAAATAAAGCATTATGAATGAAAGCCAATCCCAGTGTATAGAAGCAAGATCGTTTTATGTACTATATTCATAACAGCTATACTTATGAATGATTTTTAACACAACAAGTTTAGAATTACTCAAGATATAAACTAATATAATTTGCAAAACAAATTTAAATTATATCATCGGTCATAAGTAATTATGAAGTTAGGATATCAGAAACATCTGAAAAAAATTAGATTCTTATTCTATTGAAACAAATTAACAAAACAAAATCTATTTCATATTAATTGGAATAATAATTCAAAGAGAAAACCATTGTTGCTAATGTTCTGAATTTGAAAAAATTTCATTAATTCTAAAAAATAGAGGGAAAAATTTAAGAATTAGAATACTGTTGTAAGCAAAATTCTTTGCAGAGAATGGGCAACTTTTAATTTTAAAACAAACTGATGTAATATTTTCCAATGCAGATAAAACTGCCCTTTTCTATATAAAACAATGCTACATTAAACTTTCTTTATAATTTGAGAAAAACAGTTTAAGATATAATCACTTAAATGGAATTACATAATGGATAAATTAAAACTTATAATTATTAAATGATTAGTAAATCGTAAAACTATATTGTTTCAGTTGATTTAAATGTTGAGGTAAATTGTAAAGCTAAATAAAAAGATGCAGATAGTAAAATATATTTAATATAATATCAAGATTTAGATCACAAATTATAGCATAAAAAGAAACAAAATTGTGATGTATAGTTTAAAGTATATATGGTATTGCAGAATGAAAAATAATTAAAGTGTATTTTCTGCCACTAATATTTCTTGAGCCTTTTAAAAAGGCACAACAAATTTTTTAAAAAATTATAATATTCAGTCTAACAAAAGAAAGATTTTTCTTGCTTGTTACCTAGAACTATATATTATTCCACAGTAATATATTAGAGAAATCTACAGTTAAGTATTTACAGATGATTAATCAAAATTAATATATTTTACTAAAACCTTAACATTAAAAAAAGGAGGGAACAATTACATTTTTTACACAGAAGTCAGATTCATTTACTTCTATGTAAAAATCAACAGAAGAAGTCTAAATTCAAAATCAAAAATCACTGAAAAACTTACTTTATTAACTGGGCCTAGACTACGAGAAATTTGTTCCCTTCCAGCTTGATCGGTTGGAGTCCCATGAAAATCACAATAGCTGATTTCCCCAAGAATGGCAGCTTCTTGGCTGATAGGCAAAAGTCCACATTTTGTAGCAGATATCTTAAATAAAAATAAGTTTATTTTATGAAAGATTTTGTAACTTTAAGAATTACAAAATTTAATCTTCCCATTAATAAGAACTGAAAAATAAAATCAATATTGTAAAAACATTCTAAATAAAAGGTATAGATTTATAAAATAAAAAAAGAGTTAAAAATTTAACCTAATAAAGTTTAAAATTTTAATTTTTAAATTTTATTAAGTTAAAAAAATAACAAAAAAAAACTTAAGTAAGCATAAAAACTAGAATATTCAATTAAAGATTTATTGCTTCAAACCAAAGATTGAAGTATTTAAACTTTATCGCTAACTGCCAATTCACATATTTTTATAAGCATTTGATACCTCTTACTAAAAGAAAAACATGGTATTTAATAATTATTTTCTTTTCAATAGATTTAATGGGTTATTTAAATTATATCAATATCTTTGACCATAGAAAAAAAACTATAATGTTAATCATTGCATATAAGATAAATTTATTTCATGCCAAATGTATGATATTTTGATTGAAAACTGCTCTTTTTTTTAACATATATATGCTCATACAACTTAACTAATCTATTAATGCAAAGGTATACCGAACATTTTAGTCTATCCTTATAAAAAAAGATCATGATAATTTAAACATTTCTTACATTTAATTAATTTTTAAGACATAAATATTCTTTACTTACTGCAATGCATGGAGGTGAATGAACTTGAATAATACATTTTAAATCAGGTCTTGCAGCATGAATGGCTGAATGTAAGGCAAATCCTGGCCGATTAAATGTATAATTTGTTGTGCCAGGATCTATAACATTACCCTGCATATCAACTTTTAATAATGAAGAGGCAGTGATTTCGTGATATTGTAAACCATATGGATGGCAAAGAAAATGTTCTTGGTCTTGGCTAACTCGTACCTGTAATGTAAAAAGAAATATATTTAATTATAAAATTAGTAAGTTAAAGTTTCTTATATAGTTAAAACAAAGGCTGGATTCACTTGAGCTTAATTTGCTTCATCAGCATTCTAATAAATTTATGAGTTAAAAATTTTCTACAAACTAAAGAAAGAAAAGACTTACTTTAAAATAATCTTTATGGTCTTTGAATTTAAATTACTAAAAATATTTTTCAGATATAACATGCATTTGAAATTATATACTACTTTTGAAAGCATTTACAGATATAATTTCAGTGAATTCACTATAGGAATTATCTTTAAAAAATTGGCTTCATCAAAGAAACATGCCTTTCAAATAAGTTTTATAAAACTTTAAGGGAAAAAATATAGACAACTAAAGTCATGATTTAAGAGTAAATGATATTTTTCTTACATCTTTTATAAATTTTATTTTTAGCTTACTAATATACTTAAAAAATATACTTTTAGTCATTTTTTGAATTGCTCAGTAAAATAAAGTAAATTAAATAATTCAAAAAAATTACAAATAAAATAAATTTAAACAACAGAGAATAAATAATTTGAAAATAAAGTTGACTCAAATTTTTAAAATCCTCTCACAAATTTGCTTTTTAAAGAAAATTACAACAAAAAGCTCTAATGTAAATTAAGTAACTAATTTCTAATGAATAAATTTAACTATACAAATAGCCAGAAGAGGAAAAAGAAACTATGATTTAAGCAATATTTTAGATACTTTACCAAATTTTACCATTCAAATAAAGTATAACTTATACTTACAGTTATATTATTGAACATGCTTTCAGCCCAACCATATAAATCAATGAGCCTGTAAACTGCAGCCAACTTTGATCGCTGAATCTTTTCACCTTTGGCATACCTCAATCCATCAACACCACGTATGTCATTAATTGGAATGACGCAAACACCAGATCTCACAGTGGAGGGAGCAGTTCGAGATGTGTGGGGAAGTAACAGTTCTGTGACTTGTTGCAGAGCAGAGAGGTTTGCAGTGACACCTCCTTCACTCATTTGGGATTCAATGATTCGCTCAAGTTCTTCACGAAATACCTGGCTGGAAACCATAAATTGTGTCAGGTTGAATCGAATTACATGAAACAAAAATTCATCAAAGGGAGGGAGGAAACAACTCCAAAAGTTTAGTGCATTGCTCTTCTGATTAAAGACAGTTAAATTGTTTAGACAAGGTTAAAAAATATACAAAATAAAAAGAATAAATTTCTACATAAGAAATCTTATAACTAAAATATCCCTTTCAATTACTTTTGTAGAGTATTAAAAAATATATAATTTAAGAGGCAGTTAAAAATAAACATTTGTCCACAATTTTTTGAAAGCAGACATACAGGTATGATAGTGATCACTGAAATAAAAGATTATTAAAAATATATTAACATAATTCACATTCAAAGTTATGAACAATCAAAATTTGCATTACTAAAAATAAATTCACTAAATGATGCTTTTTAACATGTGCTATATAGGATTTTGAAAATAATTAAACAGGCATTACTATTCTACTTAAAATAAAAGTTATAATTTGATTTAGTTGTCCTCCAACCGTCATTTTTTGCACAGAAAAAATTATTAGACTAGGACCCACAGTTTAATGTAGATTCTAAACAATGATAAGCATATAAGTTGAAGAAAGATTCAAACCCACAAACTGTGGAATAAAAGGCCTGAGTGCTAACCATTTCATAACAGCTAAGCTAAAAGTTATGATTGGTGTAAAATGGAAATAAACAGTATATAAATTGAAAAACATAGATAAAAAAAATTAAGTTTCATATAAAATATTTACTACTTTCTTATATTTTAGAAACATTGGCAAATCTCTTAGATATCTCAGAAAATTTGGAAGACCATTTGCAAATTTTAATTTTGAATTAGAAGTTCTGCTTAATGTCCAAATAAAATTTTTCAAGTTTTATTTAGAAACAAATATTTTATTTAAAATTATCGTGCTAAGATTACTGAAACATTAAAATAAAACTTACAACCATTTTTAGAATGAATATTTTCTAAACTGAAATTATATAAATACATTAAAAATACCTATTCATAATAATTTCAACTCTTTTCCGTCTCTCCATTTCTTGTACATCCTGTTGTATATCAGGAGGCCTCCACATTTGCCTTTGACACTCTGGATCATCGGGATCAAACATTTCTGGAACCTTAGGATTCTCATTTTCGTTGGCATTCTCTGTGTTGGACATCCTGCTTATCCTCTAGATAAAAAAAATTTATAAAATGCATAATGGTAAAAAAAAACTTAATTAGTAAAGAAATTGACAGTAAAAACAATGACAATAAAATAAAGAATGCTTTATGAGTACTAAATTAATCATAACTCGCCAAAATATTTAATTATCATAAACAAAGTCCCAAAAGTAATTTGTTTATAAATTAGCAAAGATTTCATACATCAGAATGTTTATATATAAATTTAAGATACATAAAATTTCAGGGAATTGAATCTATTTATTTTGATAATTTATGTTTAATTCAGTACAGCTTTTTTTCTTTTCAGTTTCATAATTATAAGGAAATGACAATTTCATTTTTAAAATAAATATCTTTTATAATATTTAAAATTATTTTTATGATTAATTTTTTAAAAATCTCAAATTTTAGAAAGACCAAATTTGGAATGTTTGAAAAAAATTAAAATTCAACAACTAACACTGAAGCATCAGAAAAACTGCTACAATATATAGTGCTATAGCAATTAATACACAGTTAACTGTTCTTGTATTTATCATTATAGAAACATTCATTGTAATAATTAAGTAAAAATTAATATATATAAAGTATATTAATATAAACTTTTAAATAAAAAAAAACTAATGATCATTTTTTTAAGATGAACTGAAATCAGGAGCAAAATCAAATTTAAAGTTGATCTGTTCTAAAGAAGTGGTCAATTCTTAATTTTATGCTAAATACATTCTTAGGCTTTCAATCTTTTATAATGTAATTCCTTGACTTTCCTATGTCATTCACAACTTGATTTTCAAAGTACCTGTGAACTCATCTAAAATTTAATGCAAATTAACTCATATGAAGTGAATAACTTAAAGCATCGAGATTTAGTTTTTATTTATGCACAATAACAATAATGAAAAAGTAAAAGAGAGACTGGAGTTTCATGAAGTAACATGAATATGTTAGGATCTTTGTTATGATGATGAATGCTGCATAGGTGATTGAAAACTCGGTCATAATAAATTTTGCTGATCATGAGCACAGTAATACACTTACCTCAATTACAATGGCCAAGTTTGTTTGTAGCCTATTAAAAACTAATAGCAGAAAATTTTTATCAAAAAAAACATGAATTGAGATTAAATAAAAAATTTTCTGGTATAATTTTCAAAAATCATTACATTTTGAAAATGGAAATAAATGAATTCTCATGAAAGGCAACAGAACATTTTTAATTTTAAATATTTGAATCTTATTTATAACATAGTGATGTATAACAGTAATTGCTTATAAAGTATCAGTACTTATAAATGATAATACATTTTTCGTCGATCCCACATCGGTATTTCGATAAGATTATTCAAAAATTCAAAATTATAATTAATTATAATGATAAAAGTGTTTAATAATGAGAAAAATTAAAAAATTAAAAAAAAAACCTTGAATAAGAGAGTTTTTATAAAATTATTTGGATATGATTTCACAAACCTCCATTTCCAATATGAGGGAAAAAACAAATATGAATTCAAAAATTAATTATAATAAGGGAAATTACAAGAGTATAATTTATTAAAGAATAATGCGCGAAAAAAAATTTTGAGTTTTAACATTCATATTCACAAATTGTTCACGAAGTTAAAAATTAAAAATGTGCACGTAAACGTAGAGTCGCAAATTTTCTGCAGTCATCAAAAATAACAAGGAATAAACCACAACTACTATTTATAAACTAAGGTCCGACATAGACGAGAAAAGCCATCATACGTGGGGTGATGCATGCTTAGCACGAAAATCGAAAAGGAAGTTCGTCTTCCCTCAGCTGCAGAGTTCGGAAACTAAATGGCAAATAAAAAAAGGTCAAACTCAGGAAAATGAAGTTCATTCACAGCCGGACGAGCGCACTAACACAAAACATTTTTGCAAAGACAATACAATTAATTTTTATTATTTCCCGGTTAAGTCCACATAACGACCACTTGTGCTTTTTTTATTTGCATTGCATGCGAAACAAATTACAGAGGTGGTGAAAATGTTAATTAAATGATAATCAAATCCCCTATTAAAAAAACAATAACGTGCGTATAGATAAAACATCGTATGACACTTTATAAGCAAAAGATGTGATTTTTTATGGAAGAAAAAATATAAAAAATTATTTTAATAAATATATCTAAACATAAATAAACATACATAATTTTCTCAATGAATTGAAATGATATTAAATGTGTATTATCACCAAAGTAAATTAAACATTTAATGTTCATTTATTAACATTCAATTACATTATCCCATAGTAATCAATAGAACATAAAAAGTGTACATATAATTTTCCATTATCAAAGAATTGAACTTTGAACTAATATATATATATATATATATATATATATATATATATATATATATATATATATATATATATATATATATATATATAGTAGGTAACCATATATAATAGTTTTACAAATACAAAGTTGAATTTCAGGCATTGAATTCAATTTACACATATAATAAAAGATGATCCTCAACGAAAAATTATTTTTTTCACAATGAATAGATATCATATTTGTAACAATTAGTCTTATTTATTTTAAGCAATTTATTTTAAATGCAAGAATTTTTCAAAGTGATAAAAATAGCATATTTTTAAATTAGTAGAGATGAAATCAAATTACATTCGCGAAACAAACATCTATTGATATAATGTTAAAACTTTTAAAAACTCAAGACACTTTTAAAAACTCAAGTTTTGAAATAAAGTTGTCTCAAAAATAAAACATTAATTTTGAAGCTATATATTAGCTCTTGAAATGTTTTATATTATTTTTATAGATAATAACACGAATAAGTAAGAAAATAGAAATTGAAACAAACCACTCTTTAAAAAGTAATAATTGAGCGTTAATTATTACTTTTTAAAGAATGCAAATTGGTTAATATAAATCAATCCTAATTAAGAAAGATAGATCTTGAGAAACATAAGCAATAAAAACCTGATAAATATTTAATTATCGTATAAGTAGGCGGAGCGAAAATGACCCGAAAAGAACTCCAAATTTTAACAATGTATTCAGAAAAACTTTGGTTATTAAATCTCTGATATAATATGCTTCGAGATCTGTACAAGCACAATCGAAACTTTCGCAAATTAAGATATAAATCAGAATTAAAAAATACGAATACTTTATTAAAATAAAAACGACATAAGATTACAAACGTTATAAGAATGGTTCGTGACAGAACTACTCAATTGGGAGCTAAAATTACCAGCAAAATCAGTATACTTATTGCGAACATTCTTTCAGGGTGGAAAGATATTTTGGGATGACCAACGAAGCTTTGCGCGAAAAGTCAACTAAGCAAATTTATAAAATGGGCCCCTTTATAAAGATAAAGTACAATTTACTAGTTGTAGAAATCTTTGGGCATCGTCGTATTCAAGTAAAACCCTTTTACTAAGTCAAAAATTTTAAAAATATTCAGTTGAAATTTAACTTAGAGTTTAAAATTAACTTTAAGTTACTAGAGTTTAAAACTAACAACAGCCACATTTTTTTTTTTTTTTTTTTTTTTTTTTACCTCGCATTTGCTTAACTTTCCATCCAAGAACCGAGAATCCAAATCTGCCACACGTGAAACAATCTAATTACACGGTCGATTTACACGAAAGGGTCAAAGATTAAATAAGATTCAGTGAAGAAAAACAATGGATTTGATATACTACTATTTTGGATAGCAGATAAGACTATTTTGTATATGCTACCACTTTGGATAACAGATAAGACTATTTTGTATATTCAGTCAGATAACGACATTAAATCAAAACAAAAAATAAAAATAAAATATGATTGAATCGGCAAAAAAAATGGTCTTTCTGCCCTTGAAAAAAAATTGTCAAATTTTCCCAATTATTGGCGAGATATTTTCAAAGAAAAACGCAAACTTTAAAATACTAAACAACACATTAATTTTTTTTTTTTTTTGGCAGAAATTTCGTAACTAAAAACACTTAAAAAAAATTTTTAAGCAACAAAATATTTTTATGTATATAAATGTTTAGGTAATTCTTGAAGATTTTTAACAGTTTCTTCCAAAAATAAAAAATTTTAACAAAATAAATCACTAAAAGAAATTAAAAACATGGATAAAAAAAATTCAATGCTCGGCAGAAAAAATTTAAACAAAAGAAAAGCACTTCCAATTAATTCACTATTACTCTTCGTCTATCTTGTTAGAGGTTGACGCGTTTGCTAATAAGGTACAGAGTATAGAGCAATTACCATCAAGACGTTACTCAGCAGTGTAGCAGTTTAAATAAGAAAAAGAAAAGAAGCTCATTCCTATTGTCATATTTCTACCATTTTTTGCCTAAATTTATGATCCTCTTAATGAGAACCTTTTCTTCTAAAAAAAGTCACGTGAAAATTTTCATAATTTTTGGTGATGCAGCTTCATTTTCAGCCATTTAAAGACTGAAAAACTAGCCTCTCCTTTAACTCAGTCTATTTTCTCTGCATATAATCAAGGACACATAGAAAGAAAAAAATTTGAAAGTAAAAAAACATAATTTAGATGTTTTTATGATGGAAATAAGATTGGATACGCTATTAATATCACTAAAATTTACAAAGAATTTTTTTGCTAATCAGGCATCTATTATTAACATAGGCTTTCCCTTACTGCTGTGTTACGACACAATAGTAAACTTGAAACTTAATAAAGTTTTCCCTACGGAACAATTAAATATCGCTCGTTATTTATGGCAATCTCCTGCAGTAAAGCAGATACACAAAGCTCCTAAAACTAATACAATTAAATACCGCTTTATTTGTAACGCAAGTTATTTCTTGCACGTTAAGACCAATAGATCCTGATCTACTTGTTTTTAAAATGGATTCCAAACCATTACAAACATCCAAGCACAAGACGAGATTCAAACCCAAGAGCAGATAAACGGCAGGCCAGAGCGGTGACAATTCGACTGTTAGCTTGACTAGTGTCGTCAGAAGGGCAATATGCGTCCTTAATTTCCCATATGTGAAGGTTTGCTCTTTCTTTTTCTTACACAAATATACACTGACCGACAGACAAATTGATGGATTCAGCCTTTCGCGATTGATGTCAAATCTCATAAAACTAATCCCTTCTGTTTTAGCTTTCTCTCTTGCTTCTACATATATTTAAAGATATTTTCAAAACAGAAGTTCTAAAATTATTACATAATTTTTACAGAAAAATGTGGATTTTTTAAATATCTCAGAACTTCTCGCCAAGACTTGTGTCAGTGAATTGCTATACTTCGACCAATTTTAGCGCACGTAGGCAAATAGTCACACGTGTCCTTAAATAATGTTATTTCGTAGGAACGACTACACACACGCAATATGAAGTTTCTATATATTGTAAAAAGCCAGAGAAAACACTGTTGCACGACTAAAATATCAACTGATATAAGCTGTTTAAAACTGGAACTTCTTCGCTAAAGAAATGGAAATCAAATAAAATAAAAAACAACAAGTAAAACAAGTATTTGGAAGTTTTATTAATTTGTATAGCAACATGCTTTACACAAGAATTAAATACGTAATTGCATTCAGCACATAAATAATAAATAATACTATTTTATTCAATGTAAAAAAAAATAATAAAAATTGTTACATTAAAAGAAAGGGCGCCTAAGAATTCCTCTGACTATGTGATAACTACTTTTTAAACAAGAGAGTTAATTTGACCAGAAACTATAATTTAAAATGAATTCCGAACTATTACAAACATCACGTCCGAAATAAGACTGTTGAAAATGAAGGGCAAAATGATAACCATTCAGATGTCAATTTGACGGGGAACAGTACCTAGTGTCAAAAATTCGAGTGTTTCATACACTAGTTAATGTCAATCATAAAGCAAAACTTACAAAAACAAAAAAAATACATGGAATAATTTTTACAGGAATGCGTTTCATATTTAAGTACTCTCGTTTTAAGCATTTTACTATTGATGTTACGTATCAAACGGTTGATGAAATAACATAGGGCACCGTTTGCACTAGTCAAGCTGTATATATTATATAATAATGCCAGGAAGAAAAATTTAAGGAAAATATATAAACTTTCATTTTACTGAATTCATTCTTCAGTTAACTAAAACAAGCTAAATAAATAATCATTAACAAAAATGATTTTACAGAAACTTCTAATGAAACAATACATTAATTAAACTTATAACTAATATCGATAAAAAAACAATAAAAAAGTAAAAAGTTATTTATCTTCTTAGTATATGCTTGTCTCTATTAAAGAATTCTGCTATTTTAACCAAGTGGGTACCATACAGGAGAATTAATGGCAGATGTCAAATGTTAGTCATAAAAAGTGGGCAACTGATGATGGCAGATGTCAAATGTTCGTCATAAAAAGTGGGCAACTGATTATGGCAGATATTCGGCAAATGTTAACTTCAAATGCAGATTAAAGCTGAGTAGATGAAAAGGAAAAATAAAAAATATAGAAAAGTATTCAAACATAATTCATTTTTAATGATAAAAAAAAAACATGTACACATTCTAATAAAGTAAGATGTTTCGAATAACTGCGTACAGTAAAAGCAAAATGTTTAAAAACTGCCACTCACTTCTACAATATGTAATCGTTGATATAATTTTTCAAAAGAGAAAAATTAATAATGCCATCTGGGTTCTAAAAATGATCTAAATAATTTTATAGAAAAATTAGTTGAATTGATTAATTTATTTCACAAGTTCATAAATTTCGCGTGTACAATTAAACATGCTCACTTTTTTAGGGATTAATGATAGTAATTAAAATAAAAGCATTTAGATACAAAATTAAAAGTCTCAAAAAAAGTATTTAAAAATACTTTTCTTTAATACTTTAAAAACTTAGATTTTCAGATTTAATAAAACAGTGCGGGGTGGTATATATATATAATTGTACCATATATTTATTTCGATAAAATGAACCAAGATCGGTCCACAGGCCACATGTTGCCAACAGAGTTCTTTTGAGACCCACCAAGACAATCAGAAAATTCCGCTTTGATACGGTAAACTAGAGGTCATCTGCAGAGTTTGGAGAAATGAAGTCACACAGGATTACAAGAAATTTGAGGTTAAATTCGATGTCCTCTTTTATCTTATAACTGCAGACACACTAGACCCGAGGAACGGTAGCTTTAACTTCTAACTGGAAATCAGATTACAGTATAAAAGAAATGTTTAATGATGTTATTGACTTTTACAAATATTTGTTAGGTGAAAAAAATTTCAACATACGAAAAAATTCGCAAAGCAGCTGTCCTGTATATTTGGTTAAGTATATATTAATGAACCAAATTTTTTATGAAACAAATAAAAGTAAATGAATAAGTTGGCTACATGAACTTGCTGGCTTTGATGAGAATTTCAATAAAAGCCATAAATCAATTACGAATTTAAAATGATCGGCGGCGTAACCAAACATTTCCGTTAATTAAAATTCACGGTATAAATATAACGAATTTAATTATATATTCACAATAAAAAGCTGATGTATATATAAATATTAATGATATTATATATAGTTTTACAAAAAATTAGCGCAAATTATTTGCTTATTATCAAAATGCATTAACCTAAGAGTGACAGTAAAATGATATAATAATGTAACAATACTCATTATAGTGAAAAACAGGATACCAGTATATATTGGATAGGGAAAACAAGGTGCATGTTGTTGGGAGTCAATACATGATTATTGAATAGGGTGTACAGGCTGTTTGAGATTAATCCTCAAATACAGAAGAATTTTCCACATAAGTGTAAGATTTGGCATGTATGAAATAACAATAATTAAAATTGAAATTTTCTTTGTAGCCTCGGAGGATTTTAATGACTTACAAAAATAGCAAATCGCTGGTTCAATCTTACCCCCCACCCCCCAAAAAAAACAACTAATATTTTAAGGAATGATTTTTAATTATAATATATTCTTACTCAACATCATGATCATTCACAGCTTTTGTAGCCGAGCTGGCAGCCGAATGGTTAGCGCTTCTTGCCTTCGGTTCAACAATTCGTGGGTTCGAGTCCCACCATGGGAATGGATGTTTGTAGTGATTCGGAATCCACTTTAAACCGTGGTTCCGGTCTAAGTAGCCCTCGTGTGCAAAAAATGAACGTTGAGCGACAAACAAACCACAGCTTTTGTGTTAGTTAAAGCGATTTCAGTTTCAAACACTACATAAAAAATGTCTTGACAAAAATGATGACATTTTGCTACACTAATAATTAATAAAAAATATAAACTTAAGCAACGTTTTTAAAATCTTTTTAAAAATTTAATTTTTTGTGGTAATTAAGGAATTAAAAATACATAACCTAAGTCCAGTAAAAAAAAAAAAATTAGATACACAGCTGTAAAATTTTGAAAAACATAACGTTGCATTTAAAATAAAGATTCATCTACCATGGGTGTGGCACACAACAGGAACTTGTAAAAAAGGAAAGGAGATAAAATAGTATTTACCACATTATCTAAGGAGGGGTGTGTCTAGACTACATTTACACCTCTATTCAAAGCAATAAAACTTATACTTTCAGACCGAAAAATGACCTTATATCTAGAGACAAAAAAATATATACAAAAAAATAATAAAAAATAAAAATAAAAAAACAGAAACCATATTGCAAGTCTGAGATACATATTAAAAACTTAAAGATAAAGATTTTACACTCAACATTTCGTAGACTAAACTTCTAATCTTTAATGGCCTAACATAAAAGGATTGTAGGCAAAGACATTGCATACACTTATATTGTAAGCATAAAGTACAGGAAATTAAACAAAATGCTTAACAAAAATTAAGAACAGTTAAAATGATATGGCGACGAATGAACGCGCGCGTATGGTAATTTTTAAAACTTAATAAAATAGTAAAAAAACGTTGATTTATTTGCTTTCACTTTTTGCACACTAAGATTAATTCTCAAGTGGGAACAGATTAAGAAGATTCCAAGCTACGATTAACACACTCGAATCTGAAAAAGAAATTTAATTCACCAACTGCTGAATTGGAAACTGATATGCTAATCTTACAGAGGCAACTAATTCACCATGCCACATATTGAATATTCAATCAAATTAGTGGGGCTAAAATGTTTCAAAATATATAAGTAGATTGTATTTGGAATTATTTTAAAAACAAAAGCTTTTTCGTGCCTCAAAATTCAAGTTCAAAACATATTACGAAAATATTTCAAGCAGAAATGAACTAAATGATATCCAACCAATAATTTAACATTTCTGTGACTAACACAGCTCAACTGTAATCTTATAAACATTTCATATTATTAACATTCCGAAAAATTACCTTTTTACAGGAAAACACAATTATTGTTATTGTTGTTATTATATATATATATATATATATATATATATATATATATATATATATATATATATATATATATATATATATATATATATATTTCAATTCTCAGAAGAATAGGGATTATTGTTTTCTAACTTCCCCCACATGATAATTTTGACTAATGGTAAGGCAAGTAAAGTATCAAATATTTAACATTATGCGGAAATATTTAGCAAATGAAAATGAATACCATGTCAACATAATTGGAAGCGAAATCGAAGTTTGGAAACGAAAAATTGCGTAAGATCAAAGTAGATAGACACTTATCACTTATCTTTCGATAAAAAAAAAAAAAAAACTGAACGAAAATAAATAATTATATCGAGAGAGAAACGAAAGAATAAGTTTTACAACTTATTTAGAAATAAAACTCTTTATCTACTGCCGTTGAAGGAACCAATTAGATCATCTACTTAAATAGATAGGACTCTGACAAATAACCTTGATAGAGAAATTAAACCACAAGTACAGATAAAACTAAGAATATTTGACACCTGAACACTCAAACACAAGATGTATAAAAATAACATTTTAAGCCCACGATTGTCGAAAAGTTAATTATACAATTATCGGCAAATATTTTCATTCCTGAAGTTTTTTTTTTAAATAATAATTGCTTGAATTTTAATAATAATTGCATGAAAAAATGAAGTTCCAACAACTATTGTAACCATTGATATCCATAAAACCGGTGACTGAATGGGAGGGGATATTTATTCCAAAATGTATGACTCCCATGAAATGCATTTCATTCCAAATGTAGCGCAATATAATAAATGAAATCAGAAAGAAATTTGAATTAAAATTTCACTTGTAATTTTACAAATCCACCACTGATAACGAAGAAAATGTCTACTTTTACAAACATACAAAAGACAAACTTCTAGAAATTGTATAAATAATTGTATAAAAAAAAGTACAATTAATAATTATTACACAAATTTTACTGAAATCTTGAAAACAATGAAGGAAAAAAATTAAGAAACTTGTAAAAAATAAAGAAAAGAAAATTTATAAAAATTGTTATGGGAAAAGAAAGCACTACTAATATTCACTTGATAAAAATTTGATATTATTTAGAATTCAATTCCAGGCTTCACTTATTTCATTCACATCCAATAAAAAGTAACAAATATAAATGAAACTTATTTTTGTGTTACTCATTTCATATATATAAGTTTTTACTATTTTTAATTGATCAAACAAAACTTATGATTTATTACTACGCAGCTATATTTAGCAATGATACAGCAAAAGTTAGGACTGGAAATAAGATCATAATTCAACTTCATCGAAATAAATTGAGAATAGTTGATAGATTAGGATAACTAGTTTCTAACTAACCAGACTCAACTACACAAACAATAAAAACGGGGGTTGGGATTCCGTTATAAAACTACAATAAAATATATTTCAACATTAGATGGCTTCAAACCGGATTGAATCTTAAAAGAAAATGAGAATCACAATTTATGAAAGTTTACAAGACATCCAAGTGGAAACTCAGTAGAGCTATCCAAAAGAAACCGGTTTCGCAGCGGTCAAAGTGCCCTTTTTAAAATCATGAACGATACTAAGAACATTTAACGAGTCAAAAGGTCCACCCACAAATGACGCGACCAAAAGAAAAAAAAAAATTAAGAAAGGCAACTATTATTGCAATGACTGAATCTAAGTAGGAAAAGGCCTTTTATGTACTAGCCACGCGTGACCGTTTCATACAACACACCCCGAGCCGAGTTTTTCTTTAACATTAGATGTTGTACCCATCACTTGCCGACAATAAATACACAGAACATGACACTCAATTGGTTGTAAAACTGCGTGCATCGGAAAGAGCTGAAAACGCAATCCCGTGATGTAAGCAATAAAAAAAAATTAACGCGTGAAATAAAAATTAACTTTTTATTCCATTTTTGGAAAATGTAAATAAAATAAAAATAAATTCCTTAGCATCTTAATGAAATTCAATGTCATTTCACATATCAGCCTCAAACTAAAAATTTGTAAACAAATTTAGTTAAAGACAGTTACACATGAACTTTTATTAAATGAAATAATAGAAAGATTTTATTTTTTTATTCAAAATATTTATAATTTTAAAACAAATCAAAAGGAAAATTTATTTGTTGTTTACATTAATGTTCATTATTAAAATAAACCATTTTCAACTCAAAAAAATTTTTGAATAGAAAATACAAAAATTCGATGAGAGAATGAAAAACGCACAACACTAAAATTCTTCTGAAGACCAAAGATTGACAACTACTCACATATAAATTTCCAGTTGTCAACGCATTCCATTCTAAAAACAGCTGTTCTAATCAATAATACTGTGAAGGAAGTGCGAACAACTCCCCCATCAAACGGAGAACTAAGCAACGGCCTTGCTCCTTGCACCATCGATCGTTTACTAGACGCCAGGTAGACCAAATCAATAAATAGAACAAGGGTTAGGGCTTCGGACTAGCAACATGAAGAGGGCAATGACTTATGCTGGTTGAATGTTGATACAACGTTATAATTTAGTTAATAACTTATTTCTTGATACATTGCATATAAACAGTTGTAAAAAATAAGCAGCGCGTCAGTTTTAACATCGGTTCTTTCAGATATTATAGGGAATGCGAATTAATTATTAATTTTCACAAATAAATTCAAAGCATTTAACTAAAAAAATTAACTAATACATTTAATAAAAATTGAATGTTTATATAAGCAAATAAAGCAATTTTACAGGATTTTTTTCTACTAAATTATCATTTTATTGAATAAAATACATATAGAATTCTCTTATATATATTGCACATTTAAATCTAATCAAAGGTAATAGAAATATTCAATATAAAAACAAGAGCTATCAAAGAATTTTAAATAAAGCCTATTTGTTTTTAATAAAAACATTTTGATAATAAATGATAAAAATATAAACAGACAATTAGGCAATGATTTAAAACAAAATTTTTTTCTTTAAAAACATGTCTGCGTAATAGATTTTTATAGAAGATAAATTTTAATAATTGAAATATCATTAAAATCTAAAATAATGAAATTATGAGATTTTTTTACAAAAAATATATGAAATATTTAAAACATTTAATGAGGCCAAGAATATATATTTCTATTAATGTCTTGTACAGCAGCTGCAATTACAATAGTAGTCTGCTGACTCTAACAGTTAACATTTACTTTTCTACTTCATATTTAGTCATATTAAGAAGTGATAGCTGATTTCAAAAATCCAATTCTATTTAAAAACAAATGTAATTTTAAAATTTTCTGTATTCTGTAATGCTAACTTCATACCATTTGAATCAAACAAAACCAAAGTTTACTAAAATTTAGATTTCAGTAAGCTAATCCAAAATACAAGGCAAAATTAATTTTGTAAAACAAAATATAAATATTGAATTCCTTCAATAAAGCTGCATTTTTTCATATTTAGGAATGTCATATTTATATAAAGATTAAAATACTCTAAAATGAATATCAAATAAAATATAAATTAAACATTTGTGTACAAATATTGCAAACTAATTAAGCTTGTTTTTGAAAATTCAGTTCTAAATTCCACTTTAAAATTTGGTTCACTGTTAAATAATGATAAATATAAAATATTGTAGTAGCTGAATAATAATAGGAGCAGTTCAAATGCAGAACTCAATCTAGCATAATACAGTATAAATATAAAAAATTATTGTCCTATAAACATACTTGAAATACATGCATAGGGAACAAATTTAATATTCATCGAATGAGAAAAATCACTTGAAACTGATATCAAAAGAAAAACTGAATATTTTACTTTGATAGGAAAATTTTTTATATTGAAGTAGAATAAGGGATAACAAAAGTTAACTATGGTTACAAATTTAATCGGATCAAAATATATTTCATCAAATTCTATTAACTATTTGTATAATTGCTAAATAATAATAAAAATGAAAACATATTTTTATATCTTTTAGAAGATACTTAAAAAAAGGTGCAATAACATATTTGTTTATAATGGGTTAAAAGTTACAAATACTGTCATAATTCATGGAAAATTGTAAAATAAAATCGGAACATGAATTTTTATTAGAAGAAGTGTGAGTGTTTTTAATTAATATTGAATGAAATGAATTACAAATTTCACATCTAATAATTAATATTTTAATTTTACCATTTACGCACAGATGAAAGCAATTTTTCAATGTTAACAGATTTCCCATTTATACAGTGCACATTAATAATCAATGAATTCAGAAATATATGGAGAAAATATTCAGAAACTTCAAACACAATTCCCTATGAATAAGAATGCAAAAAATAAGATTGCAAAATTGCTGCAGTTTTTATAAAAATTCAGATCAATAAAAAATAACTGAATTTCGAAAAAAATCTACTTGTTTGCAATATTGTGCAAAGAACAAAGTAAAAATGCTGCTTGCCCAAAAAAAGTTCTGTGCACATGAAAAAGAAATATTGAATTGTGCATCTAAAAATGTTTTTAAATTTAAATGGACAAAAAACACAAAGTTTAATGGCTTTTTTATGCAATTAATTTATTCAATATTTTCTATAAGCAAATATAGAGCTGAAAATTTATAGAAACATTTTATACTAGTTTACTGTTTCAGCAAGTTTACTCTCAATTTCAAGTTTACTCCCAATTGGTTTAGTCAAGTTTGTTCCCATGGATAGTAAATTTACATCTCCATGGGAACAAACTTGACTAAACCAATTTTTTAAAAACAATAATTAATTTTGGAATTTTACTGTAAGTATCTCAATTATAACAAGATAAATTTTAATTTTTTTAAATTAAATATAATTATATTTTAAAAGCATTATATATATATATATATATATATATATTATATATATATATATATATATATATATATATTAATGCACACTTCTCTATATGCTTAAATTGCTATAAATTTGCTTTGACACAGTATGCCAGACAGCCTAAGGACTAAAGACAATTATATGATATTTTATTATTCAGCATTTTTGGAGAACTTCCATAATAAGTGGACTGTATTTTAGTGTTGCAAAAGAGAAAATCCAGAAAACTTTCAAGCACCCAACCTTTTAGGTATGTATGCAGAAAACTGAAGCACAACATTAAACTCAGGTTGTTAAACAGAGAATAGAATTTACTCCAGAACTTACTGTTATAAAGAGTGTTATCATACCACTAGATCAGGGAGTACATTCTTTTGCAAATTTTTTTGAATATATAAATCAAATTTAATTAGACATTTCCAATCACTAGCAGAGAGCTGAAACAATAGCTGAAAAATTATTGAATGTTGTCAGTAATAAAATTATAAATTTAGAATAGGAATTCGTTTTGTTCATTTCATTCAATATGAAAGATATCAAAAAATTACAGTTTTATGAGTTTACAGTTTTTATGAGTTTTATAGTTCTATAAAATTTTACACATGAACGCTGACTCGACTAAAAATAGCAAATTTAAAACAGATTCCAAAATTTCAAAAAGATTAATGAATTCATCATTTATTAAATAAATATTACAAACATACACAACTTCATAAAACTAAATGAATTTGGTAATAAACAGTTAAAAATATTTCGTTAAAAATATTAAATCAAATTCTTAGTAAACTATTGTTAGTTATTAACATGATTATTTTTGTAAACAAAGGCAAGCAATTTTTTTATTTGATATTTTTGATATATATAAAAAAATTATTTTCTGAAAGAACCCAAAATACTCTAGTAAATAATTTTATATATCGTTTAAAATAGACAATAGGCATAAAAAAATTTTTATAAGCCAATAATTTTCTGGCATGTCTTAAAAAATTTATATTAAAATAATTTCTTTTAATTTGCAATTCAAAGTTAACAATTTATTATTCTAGTAGGAAAAACAAACACCTTTCAAAATAATAGCTGAAATTTAAAATAGATAACATCATGAAAATTCAAAGTACAAAAAATTGAAGCTAATTGTACTCTATAAAAAAGTATAATTTTTTTCTCAACTAAGAATTTATTTTAAAGTCACACTGTAGTAAATAATCTAGTTAATTTATTTTTATTTTCATTTCCAACTAATATTAATATATATATATATATATTTTTTTTTTTTTTTTTTTTTACTGATTCTAAACTGACTAACTTGACTATATAATCATTATAAATATCCAAACAAAAATAAAAGATAATGATTACATATTGATAAAATATTCCAGCTATTTGTGACACATGATTTAAAAAAAATTCTAATTTTATTAAAACTGCACATGGATAACAGCAAATCGTTCATAATTTAGTTTTTCAAAATTAATAAAATTTTACTAAAATATATTTCAAATTGAATCAATAAACAGAAAATAAAATAGATAATAATTATGTTTTATTTAGCAATTTATAGAAAAATTATTGCAGTTATGATTTTATAAACAAATTATAATTTTAAAATATTATAAATCAATACCATAAAATATAAAAATCATTTTTGAATACCCATTATTTCCCACCTCAATAAACTTATTTTAAATTATAGGACATAAAATGTTTAAATTAAATATTAAATATAATATATGAATTCTTGCAATTCCACATTTTAATAATAAACCTAAATATTTTTCTAAATATTAAATAAAAAATATATAGATATATAATCAATCATGATTAAATATAATTTTTTCTTGGATAATAGATTTGTTAGGTTTCTTTTAAGAATATTACAAACAAACTTAAATTTTAAATAAATAATTTAAAGAGAGAGGGAGGAGATAAAAATAATTACATCCACAAGAGATGTATAAAAATAAATAAATGAAAATAAATTTAGAATTAATCTGATTCTCACCACTCTTTACATGCCCAATCAACGCTGATAAATTTGCACTTAAAATACACCTTATTTTTTTATATTCACTCTATTTTAAAACTACATAAGCCAATGTCTACGACCACCCACGCAAAATCAGATTTTGAAATTAAATACAGTAAAGAGTACGAATAAATTTATAAGTATTTTCAAAACAAGAACCGGATAACAGAACGACTGAGAGAGAGCGGCGATCCGATCTTCACAAACAGAAGAGTTTTTAATAGTTAAAAATGAAAAGTCGAGCAGACAACTAGTTGGTGATATCAGTCACCATGACAATTCATCCGAAGAATATAAAATCAAGATATAGACAGCAATCAAGTAAGACGAATCTATTTTTGGGTCACGTCTATAGGCAGGTTATTTAATATTTATGAGCACGCCGCATTACAAATAAAATAAACAAATAAAAACTACTAGTGTTAGCAGCAACCGGGTCAAAAAAATCAACACAAGAAATGTTTTATTATAAAATATAAAGTGAAATGAAAAATTATCTGCATGACAATATTTCATACTTTAAATGCGCACATCAAAATATGGAAATATTGCTTTACTATCTCAATAAAATAAATCTTTACCTGCTCCAGCTCCTAAACGAATAGCTTCGAAACCGTTCGCAGGGTGCGGTGATCGACTCTATTGCCAGATTCCTTTTTTCATAATCCAGATTAATTTTTCATAGTCACTTCAAGATCATTTCTCTCAGAAGAAGATAATCTTTTTAGAATAAAAAAATTAAATTCAATACGCAATTAAAATTTCTGCTTTATTTACAGAATCTAAATTATTGATTAAAGAAACAATTAACTTTCTATTACTAATAAATTAAAACTGCGAATAAAGCGCCATCTCTTAGCTGGTAAATCATTTGAAAACTTTTCTTTCATGCTCTCATTCATATGGAATTATGGCCTAATCTTTTGAAAATTCGGATTGATGCTAAAAGTTGATTAAATACCTTTCATCTGTTTAAATGACAGAAAGTATTTCAAATATGTGCTAAACTAACAGCAACGATCAAAATGTGATGATACTGAATCTAACGCATTAAATTATAATTTAAATGTAGTTATTTCTAAAATGTACTCTAAAATCATATTCTTAAGCTTCAAAATTAAAATGTAGCAATGATAAACTCTATTATCTTGTGGTTGCAGCACTTTTTTAATAGTTTTTGTTTATCTTGTAACAAAATGTTTAGTTCTCATTGAATAAAAGAATTTTTTATTGTTCTTTTGCTTATTTTCCTTGTTTTAACTCAAAATAATTTCCCGATAAAATGTTTTACAAAAAGTCAGTATTTTTCCTTCAAAATCTATACATAAAATACAGACATCGAGTATAAACTAACATGTTTTACAATAAAGATTTCTTTTAAGCAAAACGAGGTAATAAATAAGTAGCTTCATTAGTTTCCATAATAATTTTCAAAAGTATTTAAGATAGTTTTTAAAATTGCATTCGTAACTCACCGACTACCATACTTTTTATTACTATCAGATTAATTTCTTCCTTACATATGTTTTCAATTGCTAATAGAAACTTCACTTGTTTGCTAATTTGAAATTATTTAAAATTAATTTGCCATACTTTAACTGCTTCACTAATATTTATCAAAATGTCGTTATTTAATCTGTAAAAAGTAATAAACAGGGTACAGGGTTATTTGTTAATAAAAGGGAAATATTGTTTTAGTTTATTAAATTTTATGATGGATGCTTTTAAACTGCAACGTAAGACGATGACATTGACAAACACTGCTAAGACTGTCAATAAAGAAATTTCGAAAACAAATGTCGATGATTTTAGGACTCACGAATTAAATTTACTGTTATCTTATAAGCTTAAGAGCTTGAAAGAAACTAAAAATACTATTTCTTAATTATTGTATGTTGATGAAAAAAAGAGAAAGGATATGTTAAGGATTTCAGTGAATCTTTTTTTATTTATTTATTTATTTTCTCAAGTGAAGGTTGGAAATTTCTGATTATAGATAAATCCAGTCGTCAAAGCGGAAAGGAGCATTACCACTCTTTGGAAACTACAGAGGTCCACGAGTATGTCCCACCAACTGTGCTAGTAAGAAACTTTTTTTCTACATAATAAAAACGTAGTAAACCACGTTGATCATCAAGCCCAACATACAGTACCTGGTTGGTGAAACAACTTGTCTGGGTTTTCCATGTGGTGATGGATCTAACAACAACAAGTGAAATGAAAAATGTCTTTGGCCAGACTGTGATTCACCCTGTAACAGCAGCACAATTGCTTGTTATCTAGTGGTGGGTGATGGAGGATTTCTTGGGTTCTCTCTAGCTGCTTGTGAATACAGCCCACTTTATCACAAAGTCCCTCTAAAAGACACGTGATCCCAGCCCTCTCTTGTAATGGATAAGCTGTATGCGAGGACCTTACCAGGCATCTGAGCTTCGTCGTGTGATTTCTGATTACATCAATAAATATAGGGAGTCTGGCATACACGGTGGATTGGTGGAGTGGTTCCTCTGGCTTGTTCCGGTAAGAATCCAGCCGTTTTCTGGAGGAAATTGGCCATACCATTGGCTATGCAGAGCAATAACTCGTCTGGTTAAGAAAGTGACTATACTGTATTTTTCCGGTCCTTGAAATCTCTCTGTGAGGGATTCTTTCCAGCGCTGTGGACATTCTTAGCCTCATCCTCAGTTCGCGAGTTAGCTGTTTGCCTACGACAATGAATTCCAGTCGCTATGTAATCGTAATTATCTAACAATCAAATGAAAACAAATTACTAATCAAATGCTTCAAAGGTTATTTGCTCACAAAACAAACTTCAGGCATGCACACAATCACCCTAAGTCATAAAATGGAAGTTACGTCATATAAATGCAAGAAAATATTCTGACACAATAAACAGTAGTTGGCGCATTTTATCTTCGCATTGGCACTTAGAAATAGTTTAAATTTTGGGGGGATCCTGAAGTCAGTTTTTTAGAATTCAAGTAGAAAGTAGCAATGAGAGTAGCAATTTTTGAGAATTTTTGAAATGCCTGTTGAAGACAAGTTTTTATACTTAATTCAGGTAATTACTTCGTGTCAGAATGACATTGAGGACAAGAGTTCAAGGAATCTTCTTCGATATACAGCAAATGTAAAGAAGGAAATCCTTGTTTTGGAGCCATCTCAAAAAATGGACTACTTATATCCACTCCAACACCAGGAATATTCCAGCATCCTTTACTCTATCATCTCTGACAATAGATGAGATTAAATTTTCTGATTTTTCAGTGAAATATCTCTACAAGTATAGAGCTATTTAAAATTTTCTGAATGGATTTTTTACGTTTTAATATGCAATATTTATTTATTTATTTTTTTTTTTTTTGCTCAAATGGGCCAGAAAAATCTGATTATCCGAGTACATAAACTTTTCATGGTTGTAATAGATCAGTTTGACGCTTCCTAGAGAGTCCCCTGGTAATATTACTGGGTACATGTAATCTTTGGGATCTTTGTGATAAACGATTCGAATTCTCTCTCGGACTAGAAAATTTTCATCAATTACAGCATTCAAAATTTTGGCAGTTTTGGATATGTAGAACTATAGTATTAATGGTATTATTATAGAAAACTTCTTTTTTTATATTAATACCCCCCCCCATTAATACATTTTCCGCTTTTTTTTTATTTATTTTTTTTTATTTCAGTACATGAAAGAATAGGAGATGAACAAACATTCCTCCTTCGACAATTATTGCAGAACCGATGAATCCCAGGAAATTTTCTCCCTTTCTTAGAATGAAATAATCCAAAATGGGAATCATTAATTTTTCAGTGGGATTATAAGTGGATATTACAGTTTTTATCTTTTCCAAACCTATCGGATCTTCATTTGTTAACTTGATGCTCCCCAACCAATTCTTTCAACGTTTCGATTCTCTCAACGTCATACAGCTCACTCTCACCTTTGAGGTGTTTAAATTGGTCAGCTGCACAACCTCTGTAAGGAAATTCCACTGGATTTAGTTTACTAGAAACACGTCTCCACTGATTGATATCTGTAAGAGTATGTATCTCTTTGACCACGATGACCCGACAAAAGTTCCCCATGTAGGATCTATTTTTATCCAATGAAATGCAGTAGTTGAATTAGTCCAATAGAAGACTTTCAAATCTTGAACCATATTTGCAACAAATATGAAGCCAGTGCAATATGCTAACAGTTTAAGAAGTTGAATTGTAATGTTTTTCAAAGGAAAGACTCTTGCTTGAGACTGCATAAATCTAAATCTAATGGTAAATTCTTATAATAATAACTCTCATGGAAAAATACAGATATGTTTTGCTTTTGCATCACACAACACATGGGGACTGACTTCTTCCTTATCACTTTGACCGAATTTCTTTCCATTAAGCCATTATGACTTCTAATAGGAACTTTAGTTTCGCAAACACTTTTAAAAACCTCCTATACAGATTTTTGAAGAAAATATCATCTCATTTTAAACCTAGGTTCTAAAACTCTTAAACTTTTGAAGGATTGCTACTGGAAAAGAGATGCCAAGTTGATCAATGGTAACAAAAGACTTAACATTCTTTAGTACTTTGCGCTAGAGAGCAAAAATCTTTTGTTAGATTCTTCTTTTTTAGGTAATTAATATTAAAAGAGAGATTTTGTATGTCCCAAGTCAGACCTAATAGAGATACTATTGATTCTCAGACGCATCCAAGAATTTTTTATCTGGATTTGATTGCTAACTTTGTAGATTAAACATCTCTGGTGACATTAACTTTTTTTGCTCAAAAATAAGCTTATTAACTTTATCAGTTCTCTTTAAAGTACAGACACAATTACTTACACGGAATGAGGTTTTCAGAATTTCTGATATATCTGAGAAAAATTCAGAGTTTTCAATGTGGTGTTTTAAAATAACTGATGAAAGGAATGATCTGCAATTGATTCAAAATAATATTGTATGATGCGTTAGATCAGCGGTGCCCAGTCTTGTACTCGCCAGCCTTATTAAGCACTATCAACAAAAAATATATTAAAAATAATCATTCATTTATATTTTAAATTGTTAATTTATATTTCTTAATTTTGATGTTAGTAAATTAAAAAGAGTATTACTATTTCCATAATGTTTCCATATTGAAGTTTGTGATAAAAATATGTTTCTTCAAATTCAAAGCAAACGATTTTTTAAAAGTAAATTTTTTTATATTTCCTTTTAAAAAATTTATAAAATAAAAACTTATATGAAATATAAGTGTTAATTTATTTTAAATAAAAAAATATTTATCTTCAATTTCAAAAAATTAAATCTGGTAGTTTTTACGTATTTAATGGTACAAAAATTCGACAATGTATATACATGCACCAAAGAAAAAAAAAAAGAAAGAAAGAAAGAAAAGAAAAGAAAATTGAATAAAAAACAGCCCCATCGATTGGAGACCAAGAAACCTCTTGTGTATGGCTCGCTTTCTATTTTTGAGTTCAAAATATGCTCGCGATAGACCAAAGGTTGGGCATCACTGCCTTAGATCTTCATTTCGCTTTCATGGGTCTTTTGCCATAGAAATCTCACATAATTCACGTCGGTTTCTGTGATTTAAATTTGGAAAAATGTTTTTAATGTCTGATGTTAGTCTAATTGCAAATTTTCGGAACTAGTTTTAAATAAAAAAGGAAGAACTGAAACTAAATTAGAACCATATATTTAATGATGGTAAACCATATATTTGTTTACATACAAAACAAATATATAGTAAACCATATATTTGTTTCCATATATTTAATGATGGTAAGCCATTGAAATGGACTGAGGTATCAAATATAGGCCTCACCTAAGTTGTTTTATTCTTCTTAAATACAGGGTCCTTAAATTCTTGGTCGGTAAGTAAGTTAATACATTTTTAAATCCTTTTCACTTTCAATTTACTCAATGATACCTTTATCACTCCATTTGTATAAGACAATTGTGTATTCTTCCAGCCTATCAATTTATTTGAACGTTTTATGAACAATATTCAAATATTCTACTATTCCTTTAAATTCAGACAGAGTGGACAGCTTCAAAATTTACGGCAAAGTGACATACCATCTACCTTCTTCGTTAATAGTTTTTTTTTAAGTATTCAATAGTATCTTGATTTGCTTCAGTATTCATTATTGATTCGGTCGGATTAAAAAATTTTCGGTTTCTTTTCGAAATAATATAACTAAAGTTTGAAGAAAAACATTTAAAAACCATGTAGGATTGGGTAATGTGTTAAAATGTTCAACCTTCTTAACATCAATTGATTCTTTAGAATTGAGAGACCTATAATTCTTTTCTTGGGGCACATAATAACATAATGTTATTTCATGCAGTTCTAACAGTTTATTGTGACTTGCATTCAAGCATTTAAACAAACAACCATGTATAAGTCTTGTTGTTTTTCTTAGTGCAAATTCATATTTATAGCAAAATGACAATTTTCTTCGTGGTTTTCTCGACTACAGAAGACACATTTCATATTAGATTTCATATCAAACATTTGGCTCAAAAATTTTCTAACATTGCTTACTAGCAAATAAACCTTACCTCTTTACAGATTTAATTGAAAGTAATTAAACTGTAATTTTATGGTGCTAAAAAAGATATATATGAAAATTAAAAATTTTTACTCATATTCACTAAAACATCATTAAGAATTAATCTACACTCATTAACTGGATCTGCAAATGAAAGATATTAGGATCTTACCACACAAAAAGTGAACAGGGAACTCTTTTAAATCAGCAGCAGCTGATTTGAATAAACAAAGAGTATTACGCTCCATTTTAACACGGCAAAAGGCGACAAAAAGAAAATTCATACATAAAAACCCAATTTATAATGGATTAATTAGACAACTTATATTAAAATTTAGTTCCTTTATAATTAAATATTTAAACACAAAAGTGAACATTTATTGTTTTGAAAGTTTTCAATATGAGGAAATAGTAATTGTTATTTCCTATAAAATCATTAATTGCGAAAAGAATCCAATTTCTGAAGAGATTAATTTATTATTTCTATATATAATATGTTATCATCAGTTTCTGTCTTATATCTTGAAATGTTTGAGTTATAAAATATAATAGAGTATATAGTCAGGTGTTGTCTGAATAAATATTGAAGGTTTTAGAACCACATGCTCTCTGCTATTGAACTTTCTAAGAAAAAAGTTGAAAAACATGGTTAATTTCCGACTTTTCTTATCATGAAAAATTATATGAAAATTCAGAGAACAGTTAATTCTCTTCTGTGAGGATATGGATACTAATACCGATTTGATATCCTTCTTTTGGTGCACTTCAAGAAAATGTCAGTCTCATTATTTTTATATAAATTTTTATATTTCCAATTAAAAAATTATAAACAATTTTTTAATTCGAAATATAAAAATTCAAAAAAAAAATACCATAATATTTATTTTATTTTTTATTTTTAGAGTTTGATTTGGAAATCCATAGACATTTCATACAAAACAATAGTAATTCTTCAATTTGACATCTTTACCTCAGAAGATAGTAATTCGATGATTTCAATGTAATTTGAAGAAAATTATTTTGTACTGCTTTCCATCAGAAAGCCATGAAATATTTTAAAATAAATTGTCTGTATCAAATGTGATAAAGGACAAAGAAAAGTTCAGACAAAATATCTTTTATAATTAAAGAGATAATAAGCTAATGAAAAAACAAACCTATTTACAATGCAAACAAGAATTTAGCAAAATATGATAGTGATATTAAATAAAAGAAAAAATACCCCAACAACCCATGTATAATTTGCTGCATATTTTTAAAGTATGAGAAACGAATGAAAACTGAAAGATTACAAAAACGCATATTCTCAATGCATTTTCCTTCATCTATATATATTATTTACTTTTTTACATTTCTCATCACTTTTATCTTCGAATTTTCATAAATGCTTTATAGATATTTGATAATACGGTTTGCTAAAATTTTATGATAATATATATTTTAATACAGAATATATATTTTCTCTTTCCGTTTATTGTTATAGAAAGCTCGAGGTGTGATGATAAAAGTTTATTTAACAACTAAGCTTGAGATAACAAACTGGAAAAGTTATGAGAGACTTGATATTCGTTGAAAATTTTAAGTTTGATGCAAATATTTTAAAAATGAAACTCTCTCTCTGCAAGAGCATTAAATTTGCTGTAACATATTATATGAGTTAGAAAATGTAATTTAGAGATGGGAAAAAAAAAAGAAACAAGCAAATGTATATATATATATATATATATATATATATATGTATATATATATATATGTATATATATATATATATATATATATATATATATATGTATATATACATATATATATATATGTATATATATATATATATATGTATATGTATATATATATATATATATATATATATATATATATATATATATATATATATATATATATATATATATATATATGTATATATATACATATATATATACATAAATGTATATATATATATATATATATATATATATATATATATATACTATATATATATATATATATATATATACCCAAGTGAAATTTAATGTCCTATTATTTTATATCAATTTTATCAAAGGAAATAAGGAACTGAAATACCTGAAGAAATTAAAAATTAAGTTAAAATAAAAAGTAAGAGAGAATTTGATCAATTTAGTATTACAAATTTGAAGAGTAATTTATAAAAAAGGATAGGAATATTATCCTTTTTTATAAATTACTCTTCAGATTACCTTGAAGCTCCATTGGTTCGTTATCTATTCATTTGAGTTTTACATAATGTATAATTTAGAACACATTCCTAACAACTTAGTGAAAAATATTTCGTTTTCCTAACGCCCATTTTGATAATATTAGTCGACAAAAGACAATACTTCAATTATATTTTCAATTTTTCATAAATAAATGCTTTCAAAATTTTATCTTTTTTGGTTTTCTTTTTTTATTCGTTTGAGAATACGAAGATGCATCGATTATACTAATAGATTCGTTTTCCATAACAGGTAATATTAATTTTCACAGAGGACATTTAGACTTTTGTTTGAGGTTATTATCTTATATGATAAGTATATTTTGAAAAGAAAACCTTTTGTTTTACAAGCGAACGATGAAAATGCCTAATATATTCCATATATCTCTAAAGAGTTATCGTAAGTGGGGTAATCTGATCAGTACAAATATGAAGTGCGGAACAAATTCAAATGGTAAAAATATTTTTACCAATACATTGGTAATAATGTATTGATAAAGATGTTTCATTTACAAATTATCTATTAAAAGGGTAGTTAAAATAATTTATTAACTGAGATAAAAATATTTGTGTAATAGGTATAACAAGTACACTACTATTAATTTATACGTTTATTCTATGGGAGAATCAACGAATACAGTTTAATGCTAAAACTTATAATCAAAATTTAAAAAAAAAGTAATTTTGTTTTTTATAAACACTGTTAATCATCTACATTTATTGAGAAGTAATATATATTTCATATAAAACAATATTTAAAAAAAAAAATTCAGTTTTTATGTCAAAGCTACTTGGAATTTAATGATAAACTAATTTGTAATAGAGAAAAATGACGTAAATTCCTCTTAAGTGAAAACTGATGCCTGGGATGCACTTGTAGAGACAATGAATTACGTGGAGTAAATATTAGAAACAACTTAAATATAGTTGGAGTTTTTGAAAGATTCTTCACTCAGAAAATTGGGAAAGGATATCCGACCAATGTTTTAAGTTCTATAAGGGGAGTATTCTCTTATAAATAATTTGTAATTAATCGAAAATGCTTACAAAATTCTTTACAAAATAAATGTAAATTTAAAAGATGCGCAAAGAATGCATGCTGTTGTTATGTGCCAGATAGGCTGGTGATATTGAATGCGCTGCTGCACTTTTCCAACTGAATCCTAATTTGGTGTAGGGTGTAGAGTCCAACTTCCTCAGTACACATATGCCCTAGGTACCCATTTATAGGGTATGCAGCTATTCACAACTCATGCATACGAGGAAAGCGCAAAGACAAGAGAGAGAGAGATAGAAAGAGAAAGTACATCCATGCCCAAACCTTATTCGAACCTCCCCTATCGGCAGTCAGCCACGCTGAACACTGGACAGGCTAGGCGGCCAAAGAAAGTATAAAATCATTAATGTATCACTTATGAAGCACAAATTCGCAGAGTGATCATTGTTACCCAGGTTGCAACAGTCACAAATTTATTGTTTGTCTATAGTGTAATATATTTTTATTATAAAAGTTCTTAAATACTTTATCAATAAGAATATTCGTAAATTCAACAAATGCCATCAATGCTTTCAAAGTAAATAAGTTTTAATTGTGTATACGCAAATGAATATATTTCATATTCCAATAATAAGTTATTTATTTTGACTAAATTCTTTTCTTTAAATATCAAATATCAGGAATAAATATTTGTCAAAACAGTAAATTAAATCCAGTTAAATTTAAAAAATAACAAGTTAAATATTTTTTATGGATACTTACAAAATATTTAATTCAAAAAATTAAAAAGGGAATTAATAAAACAAAAATATTTTATAATTTAAATTAAGTCTACTTTATTAAAAAATTCTAATTTTGTGTATACCATGTATACAAGCTTGAAACTTTTTTACAAAAATTTAATAACTGTAAGAAAATGCACAAATTTTTTTGCACACGTTTAAATCAGAAGCAGATTACTTATTTAATGATCTGCCTAAAGGGGTTTGATAGCATGGATTATAAAATAATAGTCATTCAAAAAAATGAAAAAGCTATACACCGAAAAACTAAGGTAAAGAATTTCTCTCTCTTTCAGAATAACAAATTAAAACCAATCTAAATATTTAGCATTCATAACGACACAATTATTGAGTGAAAAAGAAGTTATCTCTGAAAAAAATTGGAAGAAAAGAAAAAGTAGATCACTAATACTTAGCATTAAAGTTATGAAAACACTAATTTTTTAATGTAAATAAAAGCACTTCGAATTTTAAATAATATATTCAAAATCATTGAGAACAACAAAAACAAGTAAATTAATAAAAAATTAGATAAATTAATAAATAAACAAATGAAATCTCACAAAATTTTCTCATTTAATGTTAGAACTTCTTAAGGATTTAAAAATTGTTCCGATTAGATAATTCATTTTCAAAATTTTTCAAAATTAAAAATTACAAAAAAATTTTGAAAATAACAATTTTCAAAAATATTGTGTAAATTTTTTGAAAAAAAAAAAACTATGAAAACAAAATTAAAAACAAATATTGTTATATAAGTTATCAACAAGATTTACATTTAATTCTATGATGATAATATTTTCCCCCATCAGAAAACCCACCATTGAATTTTCCATTTCAAATAAATATTGAGTATTTATCGTATAATTTTTTTTTAAAGATACAAACATGAAAATAAGAAACGAACTAAGGAAATAAACAAAAGTAGATTTATTCTACATAAATATTGATTTTAGTTTTTTTGAAAAAATTTGAATAAATATTTTATTAAAGAAATATACTGCATTTATTTATTTATTAAGTAAACATAAGCCTGGTTACCTGTGATAAAAAGACATTTGAAAAAAAAAAAAAAAAAAAAAAAAAAAAACCTGCACTTGACTTGTAGAGCGGGATATTTTCTCAATTTGAAAGTGGAGAACTTTTCTTTCTATGAAATTATTTAAAAATAATCCGAAAAACATGAATCTTACAAAGTTGAAACTCATACGAGGGTCACACTGAAATTTTCGAGATACAATTAAGTTTTTAAAGTTATACTTACAAAATTTTAGGTGTGTTCAAAGTAGTCTCCTCCAGCATCAATGCACTTTTGTAGACGAATTTTCCACAGATTAAATGCCTTAACCCATTCATTTTTGGAATAGATGAAAAAAAATGCATTTATAGCCACATCAATCCCTTCTTCTAAATGAAAACGACGTCCACGTAAGTTCTTTTTTAGAATAAAAAATAACCAAAAGTCGCACATGGCTAGAACAGCACATACGGCGGATGTTCGATCACTTTAATTTTTTTTTTGTTTAAGAAACTCAACTGTTAATCCGGCTGTATGTGAAGATGCATTGCCATTATGAAGCATTAGTCCCCTAACATTCATTTCTTGTAGAATTTCTGGAAGACATTTAGTGGTACACCAGTTTGCTGTTACTGTCTTCTGTCCTTCCAACTTGATGGCTTGACCAATCCCGTACTTCTGAAGAAAACGGCATACATCACTTTTTTCAGTGCTCGTTATTTTTTCACCATTGTCGGCGTGGAATCATCTTCAATGACCCATACTTTGCCTTCTTGACGTGTTAGAACGTCAAAAAACGGTAAGTACGTTTCATCACCTGTTACAGTTTTAGAAATGATGCGGTGGCCACCATCATTTAGCAATTTAAGAGTTTCTTAACTGATTCTGACACGCTTCTCTTTTTGGTGCTCAGTTAGATTATGGGGAGCCCAACGGATAAATACTTTTTCATATGTAATTCTTCATGAATGATTTTGTATATGGCTACGGATCCAATGTTAAGTTCCTTCTGTATCATTTGATAGGTATAGCGATTATTATCCATTAACATTTTTTGTATGCAGACACATTATCCGGGATTACTGCCGACGGCGGCCTTCCTGTGTGTTCTTCATCCTGAAGAAAATTGCGACCTCTTCTAAATTCTCTAAACCATCTGAATACAGTAGCACGAGCTAGAGATTCATCACCAAATGCTAATTGCAACTGTTGAACGCATTCTTCTTGATTTAATCCTGCTTTAAAATCGTAGAAAATCATAGCGCGAAAATGTTCTGGCGTGAACTTCATTTTCTCTGTTTAAAATTTATTCTACGCTAAACAAGTTTAAGTAAGTCAGTAAAAAATCGTCTTCTGTGTTAAAATACTTTGCATTTTAAAATTAAACCATTATTTTTATTTTGTAAATTCTCATCTGCGCGTACCTCAAAAATTTTAAAGTAACCCTCGAATAATTGTGTTTTCGAAAACTACAAAGTAATGCCAAACACTGATATAAACACATTAAAAACAAAAATTTTGCTTGGCTTTTAAACTTAATATCATTTATAATTCTCAACTTTATTACTTATTATATTTCTCCCTAAAATGAATGGATATTTTTTAATAAAGATTTATTGTTTAAAAAAAAATTATGTTACATTGTGAAATTTTAAAAGACATTTGTTATAAAATGAAAATTATTACGATAGTGGCAGTTATTTTGTTGCTCTTTACAATTTTTGAAAAGCAAAATAAAAATTAATGCAGGTAATATTTAAAATCAAATGCAGAAATAAATATTTTAATGCTAATTCTTATTTTTATTAAATCTCACTATCACAAATATGCAATGAAATCTATGAAAATTACTCATGATTTGAGAGAAGTACACCATTTTTGGTTAATCGATTTCTAAAAATATATTTACAAATTCATAGTGTGGGAGCAAAAAAAAAGGAAACTGAAAAATAAAAGATCATATAGCTACATACCAATAAACAATGTTCATATATTTTATAGGTACATAAGAAATAAATACTTATCAATTTAATAAAACTCTAATTTTATTAAAATATGCTAAAATTACTTTTAAAATTGTGAATTTAATAAATTATTAATAAAGAAACTAGTATAAAATTTTAAAAAAAATTCCATACTACCATTTTTACATTGGTTGTATACCACAAACTAGATAAATATTTCCTATTTAATTACTTCACAGAATACAGCTATCATTAATTTTGCTCAAATGATTAAAAAAGTCAGTGTGGATAAATTAGTCTCGGTTGTATAGGGAAAATTGCCTATTGCACCTCAACTTCGAGCATTTCTTACATAACTTTTACGGGTCGTGTAAAATTGATTTCCTCATTGTTTTTTCCCGTGCCTGGGAGTGAAAGACTTTTTCTGACTTTTTTTCTTGAAAGGGAGAGAGCCGCAGACACGCGGAAGTATTTATTCTTATGAAACACTGTCGCCCATTCAGTCACCATTACCTGTGAGGTTCCTCAACCTAAATCTTGGCCGCCAGCCATATTATACCTCAACAAGCACATTTTATGTCGGCAAAGTACTATAAAGGAACACATTTGCCCACCTGACATACTTAGTCAGATTTCTGATGGCATGTCAACATAAAGATTCTATTTCTCTGCTTAACGACGATTTCTTATCAACACATAGTTCTAAGATTTTGAAAACTTGAACTTTTCTCTCATCCGGAACGGGTTCGGTTATACAAAGAAAAACACATATTTTTTATATTATTCTCAAAAAAAAAAAAATAAATAAATAAAAAAAATCTTTTCTATTCCTTTTAGTGCTGGAAAAGAAATTATATATTTGAAATTATTGATGTAATTTAAAAAATGTCATTGACATACAAGCAATTTGTTTGTAAAATATATAAATAAATGCATCTAAGACAATATAGTTCAGTTAAGCTTGATAAGATTAAAACTTATAATCAAAAATAAGGATTATATGAATCACGCTTTAAAATTATATAGCAAACATAAATTATTAAATAATTAAAATAATTTTTTAAAATAATTTTCTTAATGTATCTCTCAGTTTTGAAATTTCAACTTATCTTTTCCACTTAATGAACTGATTTAGGATAATAATAAAAGATTTTATTGATTAAGATTCAAAATTTGGATCTCAATCAGTAAGATATCTGAATTAAAGGTCTATTCAGTTTAATTGAATGTAAATATTAATAGAACTTAGATTAACGAGACTCAATATTCATTTTCCTGTGGAGAGAAATCATTATCATAAGTACCAAAAATTTCTTAAAATTGAAGAACTGCCTGATTTATTTTCATCTGTTTTCATTGAAAATTGTCATATAATATATATATAACATATATATGATATTTTATAAAATATAAATTTAAGAAAAAAATTACTGCATAAGCAAATATACTATAATGAAAGCTATAGTCAATTATTATTTGCAAACATACAGAAGTTCAGTGCTAATCTATTATCTCATTGACTATTTTCGCTAGAAAATATGTCACTAAATATTGCGAATTTTAATTATTTTTTCAAAATAGGAGTTGGAAAACAATTTGCTTTCTTCAATTCCGAATTCTTAGTCATAAATTTAAAAACTGACTGCACAAAATTTAAAATGTAGTTACGTAAGAATAATGGAAGTTAAAATATTACAAAACAAAAACGTTTGTTATGACATTTCACATGATTAAAAACAGTTACAATAGAAAATGCGTATTAATATTAAACAAGTTTATATATTACCAGTACACATTACAAATAATAAACAAAGTTATTTATGAACTGGATGTTTCGCTTTCCATTCCTCCCGTCTCTCTTCTCTTTTATCTCTGTTGTCTTATTGGATATTGAATATTTAGTAAGCTCACTCTATTGGAAAGTACCGCCATCTGTAGTCAGTAGAGTTAATATAGATCTGTTACAAAAAATATAAACTGTGAGAACAAGCACTACGCTGTAACATTTGGAGACATATTTTTTGGCGAAAGCTTTATCCAGATGACACATAAATAACCAAAGTTTTTGTCTAACTCTTTATCTACTTAAGACTTATAACAATAATAAGAACAAGGCCCAGAAAATTAAAAAAAAAAAAATTGAAGGAATAAAAAGTTATTTCAAATTTTAAGGAAAAACTCTTTTCAACAAAGTCAGATTAGAGAGAGAGAGAGAGAGATGTCAAATTAAAACGAAAAGTCAAACAACTATCAAGTATAAATTAAAAAATTCAAGATTGAAGAAGTTTCTACTAATAAAACATTAGTGATTCTCCAAAAATTGTAAAAATTAACATATGGGTCATTCTTTTTTAACTATTATTTAATAAAACGTAACTAAAATAACATTTTTTTGTTAATAACTCTTTTTTCTTGTTGTTGTTATTTATGACACTTGGACAAGCCACTCTCGCTAGTCTACGGCTATACAAAATTAAGTCAGAAGGGTGTGTCTTTCGTTAAACCAGAGCACCACGAAGGTGAAAGTACGTTTTTGCTCTAAAACTCCTTCTATAGATGTCACCACGAGAGGATAACTTCTCAATGACCAGCCATAGGACTTTCGATTCCTCAGATTTATCGAACGCTTACATTACATGCATTCGGTGGGTCTATGGCGACATTGGGAATCGAAACCAATAGGCAATCACGGACTTATTAAAATTTTTCTTTGTTGACCTAAGTAGGAATTGACTTTATTTTTATATATATATATAATTTGTTTATTTTAGTAATTGCAATGTAAGAGTTTTCATAAATGGTGACATTAGACAAAGCCTGCAGGAAATTCATTTTGAGATATCTGCAATTTTTCTCTGAGCCAATATGGTAAAGTTACTCAGCAACTACTTCAAACAATTTATGTTAAAACTGATCGAATTATATTGCTTAAAAACAAATCGAATTATATTGCTTGAAAACAGATAGAATGGATCTGTGATGCTTGAAAACTCTCATTTCTTTTTAAGTTACTAAACATTGAAAGCAGGATACATTTCATGCATGTTCCATAACATTTCAACCGGTGACGACTTGGAAAAGGCGAAAATGCATTCACTGAAGAGAGCAAAAACAATACTTTTCAGAAAAAGAATATAAATTCAAACTTGTTTTTTTATTTAATTTATTACACTGTCGGGGTGTATAGAAAAGTCAGCCTCAGTTGTCGTAAATATTTTTCTTTATTCCCAAAGTTAACACATATAGAGAACAATTTCCAAAAGATTAGAATAACCACAAGATTCTTACCAGAAGTGAGAAGAGTTACAAAGAAAAATGTTATATCGCTGAAATTAATTGTAGCATAGGCAATTTTACAAAGATTTCAAATCATGAACTGTGATCAAAATTTCGAAAGAAAACTTAGTTTTAACTTTAAGTTAAAACTAAGTTTTCTTTCGAGGCATATATATCTTCATATAACCAGAAGCATATATATCTTCATATAAGTTTCCCTTCATGCCGCACAGTCGTTCAACCCCAAACATTTCAGCGAGTAAACAGAGTAAGGATTTTTCTATAAAGATAAAATAATAAAATTATAATGTAAATAAAAACAGAATAGATCTTTTAATCCTTTATGTCAATGACTTCCTTTTGGAAATAGTGTTTTCTTTCTTTTTCGACAGAAAGATAATAAACAGAGGTTATTGTTCATGTTTATACTTAGAAAAAATTTCTCTTCAATTGACGAAACTGTCACACATACCACTGATAGATTAGTGTTTTTTCAAAAAAGATTAAAAGTAAATTATTTATTTTGTAAGCATTTCAAGTATTTTATTTGGTATTTTTCGATAAACCAGTGCAAAAAAATATCACTAAGAGCAAAACATCGTTTTTGCTCGGAATAAATAATTGCTTAACCGGATTTGTGAACTATAAATACAGCTTAAGTTTATAATAATATTATTTTACGAAATAAAAAAATGTATAAAAGCCAAGCGCATATTTAGAATGGTATCTTATTCTCTAGATTGTCAGAAAAGTGTCAATTATTAAATAAAATTTGTGATAACAAAGGATTTTCTTTTGCACTCAAGGACAGTTAGCTACAAGAACTTTTGCTTGAACAGAAGATTTCAAATCACTATAGACCACGCTTACCAATCGATGTAAGAATCCAGACTATAAGCTATTGATCGAGTAAAAGAGCGCTTGCCTATAAATCAAGGTGAAAGTGCACCACAGTATAAAGTGCATGCTATGAATCTCAATTTCATCATAAGATAACATTTTTATCATTATAATTTTAACCAATCACTATTAAGCATCCAATATCTTAAAACGATTACTTTAAAACTTGTACGACATATACCATTTTATATTAATGTCAATATATGTTGATTTCCTTAACTTTTCTTTTAAATAGAAGATAAAAATTAATGACAAAGGCTAATGTAAAAAGTAATAATGGCAAGTAAAATTAATAACGCCTCGCGTTATATCCTATCGTACATACGTTTAAATGGCTTATCTATTCTTTTGCGTTTTGATTTATCAAATATTGGTTTTCTTATTTTTCCAAGCTTCTAGAAAGTTACTTTTTACTTTGTTCTTCTGAAAAAAAAAAAAAGTACCCAATCTTTATTAATCTATAAACAGTGTTTAATTATTATAAAGAATCACCAGAAAAATATTTTAAGAACACGATATATGTAAAAGACACACTTTGTCTTTTAAGCGTATATAATTTTATATGGCTCATTAAACTGCATATACTAAGCAAGAAGAAATTTTGTTTAATGCTCAGTGCAATAACAAATTTATAAACCTTATATTAATTGAAAAAATAATCTTATCAAATTTGAAAAATTTTATCGAGTTATTGATGCATTTACTGGTCATAAAATATTTTGATGCTTGTTAGCTATGCCGCTTCCGGTGGTAAGAGCATTTTGAAGCAATATATTCTTCCGAAACAAAAGTTTAGAAAATATTAAATGTAAAATGATAAAAGATATTTTTGGATCCACAAATAGAAAATTATATGCGATACAAAAAGTAAAAAATTATATCTGTTTTAATTTTCTGGAAATTTTATTTTCTTATTCAGTTTTTGACAGTTTTATTTAACATATATTTGAAACTCAATGAAAAAGGAAAGGAATTATAAATTGAAATACAAGTTTCATAACTATCTTTTCTAAATAACTACGGATCAAAGAAATAATTCAAAAATAAAATTTTATGGTTATACTGATCTATATTATTATGTATATAATTTACTTTTAATTTATATAATGAGACTTAATTATTATAATTATTTTAAGATTTTTTATATTTTTCTAACATCTAGTTTCTTTTTGTTTCATTTGAAGTTGGAATATTCATGAATAACAAAATTATTCTTTATTTTACTATTATCTAATAAATTCCTGAGATTTTTAGAATATTTCCAAATTTCATTATATTCAAATATAATTTGATTTTTTATTTCACAGATAGTACAAAACATATTCATAATTAACAGTATTTTTCTACTTTACCATCCTTGACAAATAAAATAAAATGAAATGAAAATTTTTCCTAGGACTTAGCGCATCAAAAAACACTAATGAATGTTTCATATCAAAGTAAAAGAAATGTGTTTTTAAGCTGAATATATTTGTGCAGAAGAAATATTGCATTTAAGTGAACCAAAGAAAGACACACCTTTTCGACAAGAAATCTCGTTAATATGTGATGACCTGACTTTTATTGGTGATAAAAGTTTAGATTTGTTCTTTAGAGAATTTATTATATTAAAAAGCCACATATAAAAATTTACATCCGCCAATGACACATAGAAAAAAATTGTGAAAATATTTATTTTTATTATTATGGGGAAAAAATGCATTAATATTATATTTATTAGAGAACAGACTACATGTGCATACTCGAGTTGTAAAGAAATCTTAATCTGTAAAAAAATGTATGTACCGAAATTTATGACTAATTAAAGTATAAAGTAAAATATTTTTAGAACTAATAAAAGTAAAAGAATCCTGTGGAATAGCATCGAAATCTGCATAATTTATGCATTCTAGAAGGTTGTTGTTACTAATGACACTTGGACAAGCCAAACTCGCTATGCCTCGCTCATGCGAATTTAAGCCAATTGGGAGCGTCTTTCATTTAATCAGAGCACCTTGAAGGTGAAAGTACGACTTTTGCTTTTCAAATCCTCCGATAGATGGCAGAACCAGAGGATCTATTCCCTTATTTTGGCATTGATCTGGAGTAGTCAAGGTGGAGTATATTTCTCCGGACCATTGCACCCATGATAACTGCTCAACGACCGAACACAGGATTTTCGATTCCACAGATTTAACGAGCACGTATATTGTATGTACTCGGTGGATCTTTGGCGGCATTGGGAATGGAACCCCACCCTTCCGGATGGAAGGCCGATACCCTAACCACTAGGCTACCACGGCCCATTATAGAATGGTGATAAATATATAAGCTATAATATTTGTGGTGGATAATTACATGATTAATAAAGATAGCAAGAGAAATTTTGAAAAAGCAGCTTGGATAAATTTCGGGTGTACCTTAAAACAAAATATATTCTAAAAAACATACTTTTTTCTGATGTATGATGAGATGATTTTGACAAATGTGTTTCAAAATAAAACAAATTATTGGCGTTAATTTTTAAATATTCTACTTTTACATATAAGATGATAAATGTTTTTGTTAAAATCGAGCTTTAAAATATAACAAAATCTATGCAATTGATCTTGAATTTGTGATTAATTCAATTGTAAGATAAGGTGATCTACAATTTTTTTTAAAATAAAAGTAATTGGTGGAATTAATTTATATTTAAAACATATTGAAAAAATTTCAATTTTTAAACATTTTATTTTTAGTTATAGGATAATATGATTTTGAATATAATATTCCGACTTATTTATACGAAGTTACATTTTAAGAGAGGGTAATATGATAAAAACTCTAACGCAGCTTCATTTATCTCATAAAATGTAAATTATGACTAATATAACTAAATATAATACCTCTGTAAAAGATAATTCAATATCTGATATTTTTCAATTCCTCCTAGTATTTTTTATTGCTTAAAAAGAGGTATAATGTTTCTTTTAAGCAATAAACGTTGTTTTTACGTAAAAAATTGTTGTAATGTATATAAATTAATTATTAAAAAACTATACCAAACTTTGAAAATCGTTAAAAACGTTAAATGGATACTTGCTTAAGCTTTTGCTTCAATATTCTATAAGAATTCTTCACATCATATTTTCATTAAAAAAAATATTTACCTAATTCAGTTTTATGCTGAAAATTTTATTCACACTGAAACTTTTTCTGTTACATTTTCTTTTCGAAACTAACAGGCTTTGAATATCCTTTAGCGATTTTAGTTTACCAGAACACTTTTACATGTTTTATTCTGAAATTTTTTGGAATGTTTATCTAGTGACATTTACCTCTGTCCCATCCCATTTTATTTTTCCTTTTAATGACTACTTATCCGGTATTTAGTTTGAATAAATGAATAATTAATGAGAATTAAAATTCACTGTCATCTATGACAACAGTGAAGGAATGACGAATAATGACGATTTATCCGGAATGAGGGATAATCTAGGAAATGGCTTATCGAGTTTCCACTGCATTTAACGTCCTATGAATATAAACATTATTTCACATTAAAAGAAAGATTTTTGGTCAGATAAGATATGAATTTATTTCGTCTTAATTGATTACATGTAAATTTTCTTCACAGATTAAAAAAAAAAATACAGTAACAATCGCGGAAAAAGTTAATGACTTTTTTTTTTCCATAGAAGTCTATCAGTAAAGTCAAACACACACACACACACACACACATACACACACATACACACACATGTATATATATATATAGTTCTAATATATAATGTCATATTTTATTGATCTCAGTTACTTTTTTATTACTTCATTAAAGATAAGAACTTCTATTTTTAATTTTATAACTTTTTAACTTGGGGTTTTTTGAAAGGCATCTTACCTATAAATGTTAACTTTTGAATTCGGAAAGCATGTTTTTACAAAGAGTTGAAAATAAACTATTGTTCATACACAACACTATTTTTAATAAAGTTGACCACTTTAACACTGTGTACACAACTATCTAATTCCACTGTTATTTATCAAGGTCTCTGGATATATCATGCAATATGTATAGATTATATATTCGTTTCCGCTTTCCTAATTTGACTAGAAATTCAATTTTTCTACCAACCTTCGCTTCAGTACCGTCTGTGCAAATGTCAACATATCAATTGCAACTTGAAGATGCTTCTACTGCAAATTTTCTTCGATGAAAATATACTTTTACGAAATTGTCTCCACTTCTTGTATGTCCATCCAAAGCGAGCCAAAATTGAAAAAAAGAAATCTCTCTAATACATCCTGCATAAGCATATCTGACCTGTATTAATAATTTAGCCAAGTTGATAGTGTGTTGACTATTTTGATGTTCGAAACTAGCTCCATTTAATATGTAATAAACGTAAGTGTTCCATCTACAATTTTAAGGTCTCGGTTTTGTGTTTTGTAACTCGTAGACAGAGTTTCTGATAATATTCAGAGATGGAAAGTGAATCAAGTGTGAGTAGCAAAAAGCCAAGCTGTAGCTGATATTTTGTATTTGTAATTTTGTGTCTTTAAAAACTTTACTTCGTGTTAAATAAAATTGTTTGATTCAAAATTCTTAGTTTCTCTATAAAAATATCACTTAATTACTTCAACTGAATGGTAAACTTATTATTCATTTAAATCCTAGTTATCAGCTACTGATGTTAACCTATATTAATTTCAGAAATTAGCATCCAAATAGTTTAATTGTATAATGGAATTTTACAGAATTCATCCCCGTATATTTTTAATGAGTTATTTTACAGTAACCAGTATATAAGTTGTTCCTCAACTGAATAAGACCATATTTTGTTGTTGTATAAAATGTTTCATAAAACCCGCGTAAATATTTTTCATTCACAGTAACAAAATTCGCAGAATCAAATTTTTCTTGTCCAAAATCATTTAAGAATCATTTTCCAAAATCATTTAAGATATTCTTTAAAATTTTATTTAGTTTTTTTGAAGAGTGCAGGGAGCTTTTTATTGGAGTATTTCTTTAACGTACTGGGTTTTATACTTTCTGTAGCCAGAACTTAGGAAAAAAAGAAAAACGATTTTACAATTAGCTCATTTTGACAAAAAAGAAAACCATATTCTATATGCAATTCGTCACATAATTTTCAATTTTTTGGTATTTTACATACATTTATGTAAGATGTAAAAGACGAATTTTCCATATTTTCAGTGTTTTTGACTCACTCTTCTAAATTTAACCATTTATCTATGATTCGAAAGAACATTTGATAATAATTATTATTGACAAAATGATGAAGATCTTCTTTAAAATGTATAATTTTCAACAGTACATTATATAATTGCTGATGAAATGAACAAAACAGGGATTGAAAATATGACTGAATCATTGTTTATCAGGACATTGTCCTGAGCATAGCACCGTATGTATCATGACAGTGAAGTGTGTAAAAATTATAAGCAAAGAATGGCTGACTTTTATATATTGACCGAATGCGACAGTTGAAGTCAAATACGATCCAGCGCCCCTATATAATTAAAACACTCTGATCTTGCATACAAAGGACTTTTGACAAACTGACAGTCTCTTGCAAAGCAAGTAAAATTAATGTTTCTATTTTTAAAAAATACCTCGAAGAGATTTTGTCTTTCCTTTGTCTGTATTGTCTTTACAAATTTTCAGGTACACTGAGTAAAAGGGTTTGAGAAACTTAAAATTCTGATAACAAGTTAAGAAATAATCTGTGGTGTTATGGTTCCAATTGAAATTACAAGTCGCAGTTTGAGAAATTGAATTAGAAATACACTACTTTACATTGAAATTTTATTGTTTTTCTATTTCTCATGTTTACTTTTGTATTACTTTATTATTTATTTTATTCATAACATCTGTAAAAGTATATTGAAGACTTTATCATTTTCAAAATATATAAGAAGAAATTGTTTTTGAAATACATATTATTTTTACTTTTTCTTTAAGAAATTGATTAAAATATTATATACAAAATTCAACAAAATCACAATTTGCAATAACACATAAAAATATATAAATTAAAAGGTTTTTTATACTATGTAATTATTGAAATATATCGATATTGTAATTAAAATTATCTTTCAAGCTAATTTCAAAACAATAAATCCATTAAAATGATAGAATGAAATGTTCATTTTACAGTTTAATGTATATTTTATATTGAAATTTAATTAAATAAATTAATTCCGAGAAGAGAGTGATCATACATAGATATACATACATATATATTATGCATATTCGCATACGATCTTCCATTTTTTATAGCGTTATTCCAGAAAATTTGAGCCGTGATTCAGAGAGAATTTTTGAATTAAATTAAATAATCGTTACTTCAAAATTTGTTTGCTTCAATAAAATAAAATCTCTAAAGAATGAAATGAGATTTATTAGATGGCAAATATAAAAAAATAAATGAAAGAATTAAAAATTTTAATTATTTTGTTTTTCTGATAAAAGTATTTTTAAAATTAATTTTTTTTAAACAATTATGGGAAACTTTGCAAAATATTGAAGTTTTACATATTATAACAATTACCATCCATTTTAAATTCTCATCTAATCCTAATGAAGGATTGTCGCAAAGAGAAATGTTCTTTCATAGAAGGTAGTCATTTGAGCAGGACAACGACCTCACTGTATAATGTCACAAAAAGAGCATAAACTAGAGGCTAATTGAATCTACTAATCAAATGGTTTCAATTATGGTTCAAATAAAAGAAATATATTCTATTTATCTGTAATTCTTATAACCAATGTTTAATGAGACATGTTTCTTTTATTATTGTTGTTTCTTTGAACTTAGCAGACGATCAACTATAGTCAATGCAATCCCAATAAATACTGACATATTTTGCTTCTTAAGGTACTCGTGAGAAAAATATTTTGTTTAGTGTATGAAAAAAAAAACTGTTGCATTATAAATTAAATGATGTGCTGACTCGACAAAAATTTTTTGAAGACATATAAAATTTATGAACTTATTTACAGTAGATCACTAAGAAGATATGATTACTTTATGGAAAAGCAAGGAAGTACTTCATAAAGGTATCACTATAACATTATGGCAAGTTTAATTTTTTAGTTTTCCCAATTGAAAGGTACCTAAATGTGAAGATTGTGCTGCCATCTATCCATTTCTTTTACTTAAAGTATTTTACGGTTAAATAGATCCTAACTGTCAGTTTAACTTTGAGCAGACAGATGGTCGAAAGAAAGCAATCCCGAAATTTTGTTTCCTCTCGTTTCATTGTTTTGAATACCCGATGGGCTCCCAACGTCCATCATAAGCTATTCCCGGCAATTCAATATAAGTAAATATTATGATTTGAAGCGGGAACGCGTTTGATTTTAATTTTAGTTTTTTGTGTAATCCATTAGAAATAAAAGGATCAACAGAGATAATCATTGCTTTTTCCGTTATTAAATTTATGCAATTGATTTAAATGGAATGTAAAAGAAAATACTTTTTTTCCAAAACCAACTTATAAACAAGAAATTAGTATTTTATAAATTTGGTAAGTTTTTATGGATGCTCGTTTAATAATTCTTTGTAAAAGTATTGTATCTGTAAAACCAATATTCTATATAATGTTTAGTATAAAATTAATGTTTTACATTTACCATATAATTAAGTATTGAGAGAGAGAGAGAGAGAGAGTTTTAAATTTTTAGATGAAAGTATGCGTTTCAAATTTTAAACGACATGAAAAATATTTTTCTTCAATTATTTTTACTGAATATTTTACATTAATTACACTAATGTTGCATATGCTTCAAGATTATTTACCCTCAAAATTTCCATTTTACAAAATTTGTATTTATGCATTCATAGACCCAGTATATTTGCACATAATTCTAATAATTTTTTGAACCGTTGCATCTTTTTTCAATTAATTATATAAGTTAATGTTATTCTTATAAAATACTTCTAATCATATTGTTTGTTTTGTTTCCTTAATAAATTAATGTACTATTTTTTACATTCAGCTATTATATTTAGTTAGATGTTTTCTCATAAATTGTATAAAATTAATAATTAAACTAAACCAGCAAATTATATTTTGTATTTAAACTTAATATTCTCTAGAAACTTATCAGTTACTGTACAAAAAGTTTCCAGAATACAAAAATAACTTAACATCATGAACAACCAGTATTATATATATATATATATATATATATATATATATATATACCAGATATATATATATATATATATATATATATATATATATATATATATATAAAGATTATTAAACCAGGTTCTTTTTTTAATAAAATCACATTTTATTACAGTAGGGAATGGAATTGGTATTTATAAAGAACCATGACTGCATTTAACATTAAAAGAAATGTTAACAGAATTATAAATAGTAGCACCAAATATAATTTATTGTTTTTTTAATGAAAATAGAATGAAATATTTTTTATTATTTTTCCTGGGAATTTAGTTTTTTTACTTCACTACCTTTGTTTCTTAAGCATAGTATTTATAGTTAATTATTTTTAAATATATCAAGTGGTCCAAAAGAATAATAAATAAAATATTATTTAATAATTTATAATTCTATTATTATTATTATATATTTATTGATAATATTTAATTTATATAAAAGCTTATTTATTAATTTAATATTTATTAAATAACATTATTATGCTATGTTTAAAAAAATTAAGCAAATAATTTGATAAAAACTATTTATTTATTAAGATCCTAAAAGCATTATATTTTTAAAATAATGAACAAAGTTATTTTAAATGTTAGTGTAATAAACAATTGTATACATTTAGCTGAGTAAATTATACTGAATACTCAATATAAATTAATACTATGCTTATTATGATTATAAAACTAATTATCTGTGGTTCCCTTTTTTATTTTCATGATAATTTTATTTAATTACTTAACATTTTATATAATATAAAAATGTTTCTTTCAAATGTAATTTTGCCATATTATGATAAAAATATATTTGAAAGAAATATTTATATGCAAATTAAATATTATATACATTTAAAATATCAAGAAAATATATTTTTTTTTTTACTGTCATATTTTTCATATTGTGAACACTAATAGGTTCCTCTTTTGTTCACGTCTAACATTTACACATTATTCATCTTAGATACTGATTCATTTCTATACATTTTAATGGAAATTTTTTTGTTATTATTTCACTATCAATTTATCAATTTTATTTTGTATATTTTTATTTTTAACTGTTATTTTGAAGCAGTATGCTTTTTGAGCAAGAAATTTTGTTGGAATATTGTAATACTTATTCTTTCAATTTTTAATAATGAAATGGGAGTAAAAAGATATATTCATTCTGAAGAAAGTATAAGTTTTTATTATTCTATATATGCAAGGAAAAGATTTTGAATCATGAAAATAATTTCTCTCGAACTTCTTGTTTCAGCTGACTTATAATTTATTTATGAATCTATCATAAAGGTTCTTTCAAAATCACTTTCATAAAAAGGCAGAGTGAAAATATGCGTAAATGTTTATATCTTATTAAAGAAACAAAAGTGATCCTTTATTAATAAAGTTTTAAATAGTCTTAAAATTTTTCATTTCAAAGTAAAATTAAAATGTGAATTTATCTATGGAAAAATTTTGGCTTGTTTTAAATTCAATTTTTTACTGAATTTTACTGCATTTTCAATTTTTTTCTATTTTTTACTGAAAAATTCATATTAGCCTTGTTTTCTGTTTTAGATTTGTTAATGGAATGGCACAAGAGGATAATGAAGAAGACTTTTCTGGCCGTTTGTTGCATCAAGCAGCACTTTGGGGAAATGCAGAACTATTGGAGGATCTTTTACATGGAGAAATGGTGAATAAATTATTTACACCTATATTTTGAAATTTAAGTTTATTTAATTAATTCATAATGAAATGAGGTTATTCAGTTTTACTTTGATTGCTTGTTAAACAATTGTAGTATCTAAAGATATATTTATTTATGTTTATTTGCTTAAATTAGAATTAAAACATTTAGAAAATAGCTTTTTATATTCCTAAATTTAAAATTTTAAGTGACATAATATGAATTAAAATCATAAATGTTTTCATGATTTGATTCATTTTCTTTTTGAAATGTAAATTAGCATGTATTGTTAGCATGCTATATTTAAACAAAATACCTACAAGGTTGCCTTTCATTTAAATATAAAGAGCTGGTTAAACATACATATATACATAGTTGCCTTCTGTCTTGTTTCATACATTCTTGCTTCCTGTATACTTGTATACATCATTGCTTTCTGTATAGTTGCATACATAGTTGCTTTTTATAAATGTTATATTTATTAAAATTTTTTACAAATAATTACCTATATTCACATATTGCTATGGAAAAGAGCCATGAAGCTCTTAAGCATTTCTTTGATATATGTACTTGTACTAAACAGAAATGAAGAATCCATTTACTTATTGTTAAACAAATGATGTTAAAAAATCTATGTTCTCATTCATATTAATGCAATCATTCTGACTGGTGATCATGACATTCAAATTATTGTCGTGGATAGAATAAAGCTTTATGTGGTATATGCATAGCTGTTTAATATTTATTCTGATTTAAAACCAAAGTATACCTTCATTTAACCCCTTAAATATATGTTTGCATCATAGCCTACAGGCAATTATTTGGAGGATGGCTAATTTACTTTTTACAATACTACAATTGGTTTGTTGTTGTTGCACCTGCATGCTTCCATATGTTTAACCCTGAGTTGGGGTCTTTCATATGCTTGTTTTGCTTGCTATAAGATCTTACTAACAGCTGAATCAATCTCATTTGATTTTTCGTGACTCTAGAGACCACTGTCTCTAAGAAATTCTACCCAAGTTAAATACTTATAAGACTGAATGATCTTTTGCTGATTTAGAAATGTGCCACAGCTCAGTTATTAATCTCATAATTTAACCATGGTTTGAAAATCCAAGTCAATTGATGTGGAGCAATTGAATCCATTAATATGTTTGTAGAATATGAAGTTATTTAGATCACTATATATGCTAGGAAAGTTTTAATATTGAAGACTTCATTAAAGTTTTATTTTTTAAATTGTTGTCCATGAAGATATTGAAAATTCTTTATTAACTGAAAGTATTATTAAATATTATAAATCATTATGACCATAAATTGTGTAAAACGTAATTGTTCTTAATACTCATACTTAATACTTGTACTTCTTTAATACTTGTACTATCATTCTTAATACTTGTACTATCATTCTTAATACTTGTACTTTATTGAAACTTAATTCTGTTAATCTTGGAATGGGTATTCTCAGCATACATGAATTTTTTTACATTGTTTTTCTGGTTAATATTTTATATATAAATTTATTTCAATGGACTAGTGCCATTTTTGTATTGCTCAAATAAGGATAATTTATAGTGAGTTACATCACTGTAGAATTAAAATATGTTATAGCAAAAATAATACAATAAAGTTTTATCTTCTTTGAAAGAAGTTTTCTGGTTATTTATAACATTCTGATTGAAATCTTTTATTTTGTGTTTTAGTAAAATTTTGTAATTTTCTGTCTTTACAAAATATGTTCTCATGTAATTACTTTATATTTTATATGTTAAGGAACTGTTAACAATGGAATCATTAATAATCATATAATAAAAAAACTGTAAACTCATTTAAGTAAAAATTTATATTTGCAAAATTTAGAAAAATCCATCGCTGTCTTTTAAATAGAAGCTAATTCATACAGTTTTATGCCCAAAATGATTAAAAATAATCCTTAAAATTTTTGTTTAATTCTTATTTTATTTTTTTGTATTTTGGTATAAATTAAATGGGTGATTTTTTTTTCCTGAAGAAACAATATTTAAAATTTATTTAGCTCCCAATTTTCTTACATATTCAAAACTTCACAAAGAAAATTTTATCATTTAATTAGGTATTCATTTCATGTGAATCTTCTGATAAAAATGAGATTTTTTGGAATTAACTTTGATAATCAAATTGTAAAGAAAGGTTCATCCTAATTTTATGTTTCAAATACACTATATTTACATTTTTTTCACTTTCTCTTATTTTTCCTGTTGTTATTTTTTGCACTGAAATGTAATATATTGATATTATCTTCACGATTATTCGCCATTGATATCTATAGATTAATCGTACAACAAAATATCATTATGCTGTGATATATATATATATATATATATATATATATATATATATATACACATGGGAAACGATTGGGCTAAATTTGAAAAGAACTTTGTGATAAATAATTATGTTGTTTCTATTTTGGAAATTATCAACTTTCTAAATGTAAACTCTAAAAAATTAAATTGTTATGAATTCTTATATTATTTATTTAATTTTTAAGAAAACACTTTTTTAATTGTTTCTATTGAAAGAATCTATTTAATTTATTCAGTGTTATTTAGGTAGGCAAATGAACAAATGTAATATAGAAGGCAATTGTAATTATACAATAATTATTAACTACATTCATTTTATAGGTAAATCCAAATTGATAAATAGAAATATTTTTTACTTTTTTAAGTTATTTTTTATTTCTATATTAATTCTTTTATAAAAGTTAAATTTCTTACTTAATTGGTATAAATGTATTCATTCCTTTAAGTGCCAATTATTTCTAGTGCTCACAAGTTAATTTATTTTATTGAATTTTCAAGCATGCTCAATTAATATTTAGAAAGTGTGGAGATTTTGTAATGAAAGCGTATGACGGTAAAGAAATAATACGATAATGACGGTAAAGAAATTCACACGTTTCAACATGTTTTAAGTCGAACAGCTGTGTACAACGATAACATGAATTAACAAATATTCGTCAAGATTCGTATCTAAATGTGTAAATAATAATGTGAATACATTTTAAATTCACTACTAAAATTGGAAAGTGAGAAGTCTTCGTGTGTTATCGCATCCGGTAATTCACGAAGCGCTACACATTTCGTCATCTGTTCATTATGACAAGGAAATGCATAGCTGCCAATTCTACTGATTTTATCAGGAAACTCCTCTGATTTTTCACCATTTCTTCCGATTTCCCGATAATGTGTGAAAATCTGCTGATTTTTGGCAATTTTAATGAAAAACTTAAAAAGAGACAAAATTTTTCCGGAAAAAAAAATCGCCGAGCTGGCAGCTGAATGGTTAACACCCTTACCTTTGGTTCAACAGTTCGTGGGTTGGAATCCCACCTTGGGTATGGATGTTTGTGGTGGTTTGGAATCCACTTTAAACCGTAAGCCCGGTCTATTTAGCCCTCGTGTGCAAAAAATTACTGTTGAGCGACAAACAAACCAAACCAATCCGGGAAAAAAAAGTCTATTGAGTCGCAGATCAATTTTAACTATTCCAAATTCTAATGCAGAATGTAAACGCTTGTTCAGTCATACAAAAAATAAATAAATAATTCAGATCTTCACTTTCTGCAGAAAATTTAGAAAGATTAATTATTGCTAAATATTCTCGAAACGAGAAAAAAATGTTTTGAGCAGGAGTTCACTACTTCATTTCTAAAAAATGCAGTCAGCAACATATGAAAAAAGTTATTCGAATTTGAAATGCATTATGTTCTTTATGGACAAAGTATTTTATAATTTCTGTATTATTACAAAAGTATTTGCATTGAATTAAATTTATTTAGTAATGTATTTTATGTAATTTTAGAAGTTTAACACACATTTTACAAACTGCATTTGTAAAAGTTGCCCAGAGTGAAATCAATATTGGGACATAAATGTTGAGGTTTTAATTTTTTACATGTACTATATTCTTTTATTTTTCAAAGTTCCATTATGAGGTGGATGAATATTTTATTAAAATATTAAGATTAATAGAAAATATGTTTATATAACATTAATCATTCTCAGAATGTATAATCTAAAGAGTAAAATTGTCTTTTTGTGGTACTACTCTTTTAAACATTCTGTTTCAAGCAAAAATGACGCTATTAGTGCCTTATGATTTTTTCCCTCAAAATCAGTAGAATCTGCTGATTTCTTTTTCTCCAAGGCTGACAGGTATGGAAATGTATGTCAGAAAGTTTCCAATTATTCAAGATGTGCATCTCTGATTTTAGTCAACAACATAAATATATCGTACATTTATTAGAAAATATAAACTGGATTATAAATATTTGTAATGAGTTACGTTGTTCATAATAACATTGCAATCTTACAATGCCACTCCTTGGAATAAATAAGAATCTAAAATTTAAAACTTTTCTAAATTGTTATATCTCTTTCGTTTAAGAATTAATTAGTTTTCTCTTATTAAGATATTATACTTTTCTTATAATAAAATATCGCTTTTATACAAAAAGTAAGTTTAAAAACAATCATAAAAAATTAATTTTATTAAATTATTAATATTATTTATTCTTAAATTAATTATGAATTCTTTTTATTCTACGTATCACACAAATGTAACAGTACTCTAAAAAATCATTTAAGAAATTAGGTATTTTTTAATTTCCAAATTTTTTAGCCTGTTCGCAATCCTACGGATGAAATCGCAGTTGTGTTGTTTGTTCATTTTGGCATTGTGTCTAAGGTAACGAATGATTTTTTTTGAAACCTCTTTGTGTTTTGCCATTAGGGATATCGATCATTTGAAGCGTTAGAAAATATCAAATCACATATTTGTAAATTTTGTGAATTATGAGAAAAAGTTTCACTAAGAAAATGTTTTTTCTTTGTAAATGAAAACAATTCAAAAAGTTCATTATCTCGCATTTGCTATAAACTTATCGCCTCCGCGTTATACATGTAAAAAATAATGTGTCTGCTTTACACACATTCATCTTATTTTAAATAAAATGTATAGAATTCCTTTTAAGTTTACATCAACAGAGTCGCTTTCTATCTTATTTCTATTCACCGAATAAAAATATTTTCTTTTTATCTGTATTTTTTTTAAATATCTTTCCTGTGAAAGTGTGTATATTGTGGAATAATGAAACATGCCGTGAAGAATTTTTTTTTTTATTCTTTTTACTATTGGCATTCTTTTGTGTCTTAAAATGTGTTCAATTTTTTCTACAGTTGCTGAATAAGCTGCATTATTACTTCAATATTTATGCAGGGACACGTTTATATTCATTCACACCATAATTATAAAAAATAAATAAAATAAAAAATGTATGGTTTCTGCTATAAATTTTCAGAAGCAGCCTAAAATAGTTTCCCTAACATGTGTTGAAATCTGTCGTTTACATTTGTGCACGCATTGTTTTCTATTGTGCTACGGTATCTCTTGTTAATATTTAATATCAGGTTGCTTATTTATGAAAGTCTGGTTCACGGTTTTTGAAAAACGTTACCTATATATATACAATGTACGTACTTTGTTGTTAACTTTTTTTTTATAAAGCATAGAGTTGTTTTTTTCTTTCTATTACATAAACGAGTAAAGGTTCATGGTTGCTGATGTCTTTTAGTTCATCTTTCTTTCCAAACCAATAAATATTTACTGTCTTTAAACAATGAGCAGATTATGTTTCCGCTGATGCTTATGCAAAAGAAAACGGACCATTAAAACAAAATTGGGGATAAAATATGAAGCTATTAATGTATCGTTACTTTTTCAGATGCTAAAAAAAATGATTAAGGTTCTTATTTTTAAAAAGAAGAATTATTATGTCACTATGTCAGAAGCATTTTAAAATATTTCTTTTTAATGCCGATTTGTTTGAAGCCTTTGTAGTAAGGCAGACAAAGTGATAAATTATTTACCATTGTATTAAACGTTTTATTTACTTTAAAATTTGCTGTGCAAACTTTTAATTATTTTCACAATAAATTCGAATATCGCTATTTTTAATATCAAGCAATGATTTTTTGTGAGTAATTAAGAAATAACGGTATGAGAGGATTATAAAAGTAATTTATTCTAAATTTTCATGTTATCGTCCAAAAGCACTTTATATTTTTTTTATCTTTGATATTTAATATGTGTGTGTGTGCGTGCGTACTTAAATAAAATTAATTAGGATTTGTTTCGTTTGCTGTGGCAGAGCTCAAACACAATATAAACTTATCTTAGACAAGCGGGCAAAGAACTTTTAAATTTTAGTTGGATTCTGTCATGAGTAAAACTTCAAAAAACAGCATAACAAAAATCATTTATTTATTTATTTTGTTGTTAAATAATAGCATTGTTGATCTGTTGTTGTAGGCAGTTTAATAACAAGATTGTGGTATGTAAATTTACTTGTGGTATTTAAACTGAAATCTTTGTAACAGACAGTATTCATATCATAAAATACTGGGAAGCACTTGATATACACTAACACTGTGGAAACACTAACTATCCTTCGTGTATGTTATTTTTGGTAGATTTTGAGCGGTATTATTGCAAGCCTTAGTCAAATACGATAAAAAAAAGGGGGCGAGAAATTGAATGCGTGAGAGTTTTCCGGGTTTTCTTCCTTGAGAGATGTGAATGCGATCTGCTGTTTATGAAAAATCATTTAAGAAGGCAATAATATATATTGTATGTTAAAAAATTTTATTATATAACCTTGGATGTTTTTTTTTATCTCTAAGCGACGTCAAATGAAACTAGTAATGGGGCTTACCATATCTTGGTTGTACAACCACGCATTTCAGAATTGAAAATACCAGACTCAATGTTAGCCATTGTTAAGAAACAGAAGATGGATGTCGCATTCCATCCTGTGTTTAATTGTTTTCTGGATTCTTCTCTTGTAATTCTGACTGATTTCAGCCCACTATTCATGACAAATACTTCCCGAAGGATCCCCAAAAGTATGTAATTTGCTGACAACAGCAGATTCGATATTTCTGGAAAGCCAAAGTGCTACTCAACTATTCTCATTTGACATCCGCGTAGTAATTAAGTTAACCACTATGCGGATGCCTAATGAGCATAGTTGAGTAGCACTTGATCAAAGTGAATCAGTCCTGATCAATATTTACCACAAATTATTTAGATTGAATACTTGCCTGTCAAGCAAAAATGATTGTTATATAACTTTTGCAGCTTTCACAGCATATACATTTATGAAAGAATCGACTGAAAATCCTATTGCGAAAACACCAGCTAAAAACAGTAAAGTATAAGAAATCTAGAAATAAAAGTAATTCTATAAGCATCATCAATTATTAAATCTTTTCCCTGTGTTTATTCCTAAATGTAATTTTAGTAATAAAGAAAACAGAACTTTTTTTCTGTATCTTATTATGATGCAATAAAATGGATAATAGAGACCTAATATCATAAATATGGAATCCTACAAATCGCATTATTTAACAATTATTATTTTATTGGATTTAGTAGCAAATATACGAGAATCACTCTAAAATGTTTGAGATACTCAAAATAAGAATATTAGAAAAAATTTACAGTTAGATTTGAAAGTGTGAATTATTTTATCCTAACAGAAGATTTTTACTAATCAGTTGCGAATAATCTAATATAAAATAAATTTTTAGATTTGAAGAAAGTGAGGTGCCCTTAGAGTATCATCGTGCTATGATTTTAAAATAAGTTTAAATCGAAAAAATTTATTTCATGCGTATAATTATCATGTGAAAATGAAAGCCTATCTTGTTCTGTTGTAATTGTAATGTTTATTCCACAGTGGTCCAAATTCTCTTCCGGATAAGAACACATAAGAAGGTCATTGTTAGCTGTTATCTTGGATTATGTGTCTGCCTTACCACAAATTGTTAATTGATATTAATAATCGTACCTACAGGATTGTTTGGTTTCTTTGTCGCTATGCGTCATTTTTTACACCAGGCCAATTAAATGGAACCAATAGTTTAAAGTGGATTCCGAACCACTACACACTTCCGAGCCCAAAGTAGATTTGTAACTCAGAAACTAACCAAAGGCTATCGCTAATAATTCGGCTTATCTACCAGATGATACAGAACAAACTTAACATTAAATCTCTCGCTATGTATTATAATCATGAAAAAGTACTTTGCCTTTATTAATTTTAATTTAAGAAACCTTTTAAATACTTAACGATAACCGTTAGAGTGCTTCTAAATTTGTAAGTGGTGATGACATGTACTTACAATTTCTTGACCTTACAACACGTTAAGAAATTAAAATATTTGTCTTTAACGATAATTCCACGTTTAAAATGATGAAAATACAATGTAGCGTGGAAAAAGTGATGCATGTCGTTTTTCTTAGAACTGCGGGACTTGTAAAAGCCATACATCTGGAGAGATAGAAGACTGTCACAGCTAAATGACATGTTTATGTTTTTCTGAACATTCTTCAAGAAATGTATGTTAGAAAACTCAGTCTCCTTTATGACCATGCATCCTCTTATTCATCAAGATTAACAATTAATTTTCTTCTAATAAAAACACATCAAAATGATAAAACATCCACCTTACTCACCTGAACTAGCGGTGTCTGACTTGGCTATTTTTCAGTCTAAAAAAAAATGAATTTGTGGACGTTGTTTTCATTTCAAAAATGAGATTGATGAGGCAATAAATGTCCTTTTTTATATAATAGATTGAAAGAAGGAAATGTCTTGAGGTATTTAATGCTCGGGAATAGACTACTTTGAAATTTTGTAATAGTATTGTGATGTAAAATATATTGTAATGTAAAATTTTGTAAATATAATTTTAAAAACTTAGGAGTATCTCAAAAAATGTAAGAGTTTTTCTTAAGCAAATATATGTGATATTTATATTCGTATTGTGTAATGCGAATCCAGAAATTTACAGGATACATGAAACTTTGATTTTTCTTAATTTAAAATCGTAAAAATATTCTAATTCGAAACTTTTACAAAAAAATATGTTTAGAATTTGGCAAAAATATTTTTTATAATTTTTCCTTTTTAATTATTTTAAATATTTGACTAATTGAATTTAATATTTTATTATACTAATTATTGACATTACACATTAGTAAGGAATATTCGAATGTAGGTATTTTGTGCCATATTTTATAAATGAGAATTAATTTTAATAAAAATTATGAGTGAATAACAATTTTTGCTTATGTATCTTAAAATTACTTCTATGTAAACGAAATTATGTAATGATAGGAAATAAATAGGTGTGTTTTTTTGTGACAAATGTACTATTTTGCATTTTTGTACTGTAATAGACTACTTAGAGGGCTTAATTGTATTTTTTTTTTTTTGCTTATGAGTTTTATGCAGGCATTGTTATTAATCAATGTATCCAGAAGAAAAAGTACAGTTGATTAATTACAACAACAGGATAATAAGTGAATTTATATATATATATTATAAAGGAGTTACATTTCACTAATATATTATTTTCCGACACGGGACTCCAAAAATCAATCATGAACTCAAGAAAATATAAAAAGGAAAAATTTTCCAGTCTACAAAACAACGCCTAGTAACCTGTCTGTAACCATGCATCAAAGTTAGATTAGCAAATTTAAGTTAATCTATATATGAAAATTTAATGTGCCTCTCTTAATATATTGGCATCAAAAGTTTATCTATTAGCAAATCAAGGAATAAACTAATATTAATTTTTGAATCGAAAATACCGAGAAAAGCATTTGAAAAATATCTTCAAAGTCATGCAAACTTCTTTGAAATTATGTATTTTTTAACCCATGTTCTCATTTAATTATTTAATGATATAACAGTATTGCATAATTTATATACTTGATCTCGATTTAGATTTGTACATTCATTCTTCACAAAGATGAAACGTTTTTTCAATTAAAATAATAAAAAAAATTGGATGTTCTCATTGTTAAGATCATTGAAGTAATTGCAAAACCGAATGAAACCAATAATGAACTTTTTCCTTAAAATACACCAAAAGTTCTTGCATCTTACAAAATCTGCTGACGTAGAAAATGGTTATATATAAAGTAACGAATTTTATCATATTTTATGTTATGTAAAATTAAATAAAATATATATAAAAAGAACTTTTCAAGGGAGTTGCATACACATTAATACAGTTTTGTAAATTTTGTGAATTCTTCTAATTTCTTTCATTTCTGCAATCAAGATTAAAAGTTTAATGTTATGATGACTTCACAGAAATTATGACTTCGAACCAATAATTACCATTATGTTTGAAATAATGATTTTTGCCATTATTCGTACAGTTCCTATACTTGTATAATATTTTATTTTGCTATATACGAGGGTTACTGTGAAATTTTTGAGATACGCGCAGACGAGAGTTGACACGATGACATTTTCGCGCTATGATTTTCTACGATTTTAAAGCAGTATGAAATCGAGAAGAATGCGTTCAACGGTTGTAATTAGCATTTGGTGTTAAATCTCCCCATAATCTAACTGAGCATCAAAAAAAAAGAGCGTGTCAGAATCAGTAAAGAAACTCTTAAATTGCTAAATGATGGTGGCCACCGCATCATTTCTAAAATTGTAACAGGTGATGAAACGTACACACCATTTTTTGACGTTCCAACACGTCAAGAAAGCAAAGTATGGGTCTTTGAAGATGATCCCACGCCGACAATGGTGAAAAAACAACGCGCACTGAAAAAAGTGATGTATGCCGTTTTCTTCAGAAGTACGGGATTGGTCAAGCCATGAAGTTGGAAGGACAGAAGACAGTAACAGCAAACTGGTATACCACTAAATGTCTTCCAGAAATTCTACAAGAACTGAATGTTAGGGGACTAATGCTTCACAATGACAATGCATCTTCATATCCAGCCGGATTAACAGTTGAGTTTCTTAAGCAAAAACAAATTAAAGTGATCAAACATCCGCCGTATTCACCTGATATAGCTATGTGCGACTTTTGGTTATTATTTAATCTTAAAAAGAACTTACGTGGACGTCGTTTTCATTCAGAAGAATAGATTGATGTGGCTATAAATGCATTTTTTTTATCTATTCCAAAAAAAAAAAAAAAAAAAAAAAATGGCTTGAGGCATTTAATTTGTGGAAAATTCGTCTACAAAAGTGCATTGATGCTGGAGGAGACTACTTTGAACACACCTAAAATTTTGTAAATATAACCTTAAAAACCTAGTTGTATCTCAAACATTTCAGAGTGACCCTCGTATTCTCGTTATTAGTTCAAAAAATAAGTTTTTGGTACTTCAAAATTTTCTCGTTTATTAGATAGTTTTCCTTTAACAAAAAATTTTGCATTTTGAGTATTCTTTTAAAGAACAGTGAAATATTGTTTACATTTTAAAACTAAATTGGATGATAAAACAATTTAGATTCTTTAATTGTTTTATAACTCAATCAGTTGAAGTTAAAAGTTAATTGCAATAGCAAAATGCATCATTTCTATGATTATATATATATATATATATATATAATTATTTTTTAAGTTTTAAGAAGTGCATGACAGAAAGTATATGAAATTTTTATTTCCAATCTGTCAAACCATATTATTTAGTGATAAATTAGTAGTACATGAGAATCATTGTTTATATATGTTACATTAGAAAAAAAATCGAGTTTCCATTTGATTTGTATTCGATTTTCCAAACTATTGTGTTACCTTAATACTTGTGTTGTAATAATAAAGTGTTAAAATATTTGAAACTGAAATCGTTAATATAAATTATTTACTTTATTGAAGGAAACAACTTGGGTCTCTTTAAAATTTGTTATTATGTTCGATTATATATATATAATTTTATTATTATTCATACACTGATGACCATTAAAATTTGTACACCAAGAAGTTAACACGCTACTCCAATTTACACCAACGGAAGGAAATACTGTGATAAAGGATAATCAGCTTTACTACGGATTGATTTAAAATAGATGGGATATCGACGCCTTCAATGTATTTAAATGTGGGAATTATACAATAAATTTTATACACAAATTGCATGTACACATTGTTGCCTTGACTTAAACCCGCATTTCCATCATGGAACCGCCGTTGTGCCCCTGGCACCATACCTACTTATTTTCTTTATTGAAATCTAGAAAATTAATTTGTGCATTCTTCAGGCAAGGCCTACATTAGTTATTATTCTTGATTACTACTCTTGATTAATATTAAAGATAGAATTTGATGTACATTTCATCAGGCAGTGCCTCGTATAGAACACACAATTACTAGTATGGAATTCGGGAACTACTCTTCGTTAGTTATAAAAAAAATTTATATGTACATTTCATCACGCTGTGTTTAGCATTGGGCACACAATTTTTTCTTAATAAAGGTTGAATTAAGTGTTGATTAAATTAAACAAGTTTTTGTGTAAATTTTATTCTGCATCAAGTATAGATAACATTGGTATCTTATTGTTTGTAAAATGTTAATTAAATTAATAATTGAAAATCTGGGTTAATATTAGCATCAGTTGGGTGTTCCGCATGGATCGAGAATATGGATTTTGATGATGATATGGATAATCATACGGAGCATCGTGCTTAATCAGACTGTTCGGTGTAACTGTAGAGACAGCCTTATTACTTACATGCTTTTAATGTATTGTACAACTATGACAACAGTCCTTAATCAAGAAATGGTGTCGTTTGCATGACACCAAGTGTCTGCCTAAACAGTTCGATGATGTTGGCTGGAGCATGGGCTGTCGCTCTAAAACTGTGACTTTAGTTACTCTTGATGTCACATTACAATTACTTGATTACTCAGGCATTACTTGATGTCAAATCACAATCTTCAGCTGTCGGATCAAAATTTTGATATTGGAAGATTATGACGTCGTTTTTTCAAATCAATCCTGGTTTTGCCTTAAGCATCATAATAGTTGTATTTTTCTATGGCGGCATCGGGCAAAACATCCATCCTTGTATAATAGCCCATCACTTGAAATGATAGTTTATGGGTTTTTCAATGTTTTCACTGCAATTGGCATGTCCTAATACACCTATGACTATACTCGATGAATTGTGTATTCCTATTGAAGTTTTGATGAGAATTTGTATCTATACATGCCATTCAATCTCTATTTAATCAGAGCCAGGCGTATAAGTATTGTTATCGTTATCATTAGTATTGTTTTGAGAATTGATTTCTCACACAGAAATCATGATTCCAAGCTTTTTAAAAATTTAATCACTTCTTATTTGTAAAACAAAAAATATTTATCATATAAATATCATCTTACTATTTGCATTTCTTCCTGGTATAGCATTTTTGTTGTTATTGCTTATCTCCGTGTCCAGACTCTACTAGATGAGTTCTTTGAGCTTATTCACCTTCAAAAAATCACAGATTAGACTAGTTAAATCTAGTCGATCGTCGTAAGACAAACCTAGAAAAATAGCATTTTTAGTGGCCATTTATGTAAATTGCAATTCAAAAATCAATAAAAATATCAGAAATTATTCAGTTTTCTGAAAAATTTGAGAAAATATTTTTATTTTGTTTTTTTTAGTTCTTTTTTTGTATGTTATAGGTGGAGTTTCTTAATGCGAAAGATTCGCATGGGAGAACTGCTCTCCATGCTGCTGCCACAAACGAAAATGAAACTTGTACCAGAATTCTTCTGCAAGCAGGAGGTGAGGAATTAGGAGTATGAACTACGTAAATAATGCACATAAAATGGCTCGAATTCATTCATTGTTTTTAACGAATTTATGAATATCTTTGCATAAAAATAATACATAAAAGTAAGCCATCATTATTTTACTAAAATATCTGAAAACATTATGAATCTTGGAGAAAAAAATGTTTCTTCCATACAAATCCATATCTTAAATAGTTCTCGAATCTTCCTAATTGTTTTATTTATGACTAATATTTAATTTACTACGAATATTTAAATTTTTAATTGAGATTAAATTTGGAGAAACTACTAGATGATAAATAATAATATAAATGCAGTTTTCTAAAAGTGACTCTTAAAAATATAAAAAAAACATATGGGCATTTCAAAATAGAATTTCACACAGATGTTGGGTGTACATATGCACGCTTATATTTGAGTTTGATTTTGAGTATTTTCCAAATTAATATAGTCTATTACTATTCTTAATAGAATAGTAATAGACTATATTGTTTGGAATTGTTCTAAATAGTAATAGACTATTCATTGTTGGTTGTATATTATATATATTCATTATATATTGTATATATATTCAATATATTCATTATATATTGTTGGTTACTTAATAATTTAATTAGAAGATACCTATGGGAACATTAATATTAATGGCCATTGGGAGAAATAATATCTAAAGAACTTTTATTATTTTTGTGGGCATTATATATATATATATATATATATATATATATATATATATATATATATATATATATATATATATATATATATATATATATAATCTTTGCTCGTGCAAAGACTTTTGAAATACTTTAATTTTATAGGTTTTATTATATTTTTAAATTCTACTTTATTTTTTTAACTTACATTTAATGGTAATTTGCAAATTCAAATAAATAGGTGACAATAAATTAATTAATTAAATAATTCAAATAAAAACTGTTTGATTGTATTTAAAAATTCATGTGAAATCATTTTTTAGTTTTTAGAATTATTAGACATTTTTTTATTTTTACATTTAGTCGTTAAAGTTGACTGTAACATAATCATTTTTTAAAAATAAAAGTTATTATTGCTTTTCTTTTGCTTTTATAACGCTTGTATTGTAAGTAATTACGATGAAAAAAGTTATTGGGGATTTTTAGTATTGGTTTTGTGTGAAAAAATTGATTCTACAGAACTTTCAAAGTTAAAAACAATTTTATTTTCTGAAACTATTCAAATTCAAGTACTAGTCACTAGTTAATAAAGATTATTTAAGTGCAAAATAGAAAAATACAAATGAAGTAATAAAGCAAAAAATTGCAATTTATATAATTGGCTGTTAAAAAGAAAATTAATTCCAAGTTTTAATTTTGATTTTTAGAAATGTATATATTTAGTATTTTTTTTATTTAATTTTATTTAGTGTGTTATAAATATGCAAAATATGTAATTAGCTTTTAAAAATAATTTTAAATTGGTTATTTATATCCCTATAGAACTACGTTTTTTATAAACAGCATATTGTATAAAATTTTACGCGATTTTATAATTCACACTAGATTTAATTTTAAAAACATGAATGCAAAGTAATTCAACAGCTTTTTTTTTTTCCAGAACACAAAATTTTGCAATCAGGAAGCATTCGTGAATTGGAATTTTTAATTTTGCATTCAAAATTTATTTTTTATTTAATATTTTTTTAAATTTCATTTCATAAACATTATTTTCGGGAAAATACGAGAAATTGAAAAGTGTGTTTTGTCAAATCGCTCATGCTGTATTTTTATTATTATTATTATTATTATTTTTTTTTTGCTTTTTTTCCACATATATATGCTTATATTTGCGCACTTTGAAATTAGTATATTCGTTTGTTTATTATATGTGGAAAGTCTTCTAATGCGACACTCAAAAATAGTGGTAAAAACATAATTTGCTCGAACATCTAGTTTATTTATTAAACTTATTGCAAGTAATTGTTCCCACCCTTTAAAATAAGAAAAGTTTTCATTTTACATCCATGACCTCTAGTATCTTCTGCACGTTAAAGTACCTAACTCAAATATATGATCTGCATTATGATCTATGCACATTTTATGTATTCTACAACTTTTCTCACTATTGCTAGGAAGCAAAGTAACAAAACACTTACACTTGAAATAATCTGTTGAACTATTCTAATGACATGGGAGTCAAATTTGCAGTTTGTCGCCAAGAGTAAAACGAGAGACAGTTTCTCTTTTTAGAATTTCATATTTTTTATTTCCATGAAATTTCCATTTCCATTTTTTTTTTTTTTTTGAAAGTTTCCAAAAGTTGCTTTTATACAACACTAAAAATGTAATTTAATAAATTCTGAAAACTCTAAAACATGCCAAAAAAATATAGATTTTACCTAACTTACTAAATTAATTTCTATGTGGAAAAACTTAGAAGTCAAATTTCTTTGCTAAAAATATATTATAAATTAATAATTTTTTTAAAAAATAACACGTTCGAAAGATTAATTTCTTAGGGGATGAAATAAATTTAATTATTTCATCCCCTAAGAAATTTATCTTTCTGAAACCAAATCTATAGTGGAGTTTGAATATCACCTTGACACTGCTGCTTTCTTATCATAAGAATTGATAAATAAAATTATGGAATAGCTCCTTCAAAAGAGTAATTGCCACCTATCATCCTACTCGGAAGAATTATTGGTAATATAAATGTATAACTAACTGTATTAGCCACACAAATTGAAATCAGAATGGATGTGACTTTTACAACTATGCTACCTAGGGTATAACAATATCTTATTGTTTAAATTACAACTATTATATTTGTCGAAAACTTGGGATCTTGGAATTAAGTTATCAACTTAAAGTTCTTTTTTTTTTTTTTTTAAAGATTAATCAAAAATAAATTATTTTATAATATACTTTCTAAAATCTTTTTTTACAAATTTTTTCATTAGTGATATGACTATACCCTAGAAAACGTTTTTGGTCATAATGAGTTTTAAGGTTTATCATACTTTCTTTCATAGCTTTACATTCTGTGCACATTTCATGTTCCTAAAAAATTGCATTGATGAAAATTTTATATCTTTAAAATATTTCCTCTGAGAGAGAAGCGACCATAAACCGAAAATCCTGCCTTGTTTACTTGACATAAAAAAATTCTAGGAAATAGGGGAATTTATTAGTATGAATCAATTGTTTTCAACTAGTGGTGTGCATGATTCTTGTGAATAAATGACGTGATATCTGGAGTTATTCTAATTTGTATTAATATTGGAAGAATACAAGGAAAGGAAAGCTCACATGAAAACTCGGAAACAATATTGTTTTCGAGTTTTTATTTATACTCGAAAACAATATTGTTTCCGAGTTTTGTAATATTTATTGTTTATTGTTTTCAATATTGTTTTCGAGTTTTTATTTATATAAATTTATTTATTTATTATTATTATATCTTTTGTATTTATGTGATATGCATATATATAACTAGCTAAATGTACCTTCTCTTCGCTGCACTCCGTTTCAATAATTTTACGTAAAGTTTAATGAATTTATACTCTACCTGTACTTACCGCATGTTTATTTAGATTAGATTTTACCAGGGGAAAACTTTGCTTTGAATTTCAGGCATCGTGTTTTATTATGAACTGAAAAGACCAATATTAATTTAATCCAACAAAAATAGCAACAAAATGTATTATTTTTATAAGGTATGTTGTTGTAAATATCCAAAGAACTTAATCATTTCTGATTGAAATTTAAGATTTTTATCTGAAATATGAAATTTTACAGTTTAACACATGAAAGTGTACTCTTAATATAATTTAACTAAACGATGTTTCTGTAACAATATAATTATTTAATCAAGCGTCTCAAAACGATGTTTCGAATCTCGAAGTCTCATGCAGATAAGCTAAAATGTATAAAATCGAATGAAGTGTATAATGCTTGTAAGCTCCTTTTACTGACAAAACTGTTAAATATTACAAAGGAGACTTTTTCATTGTCCAGTGCATTTCAGACTGGTGACGTATTGGTAAAGCCGAAAATGCATTTTCTCAAAAAACAATATTTTTTCAAAAATTGGAATAAAGAGAATAGTAAATATTGTTTTAAAAATTACACTGTGGGAATGTAGATCCGAAGCTTTTAATGATTTTTCTGTACTTCCTACTGTTAAGCATTGATAACAATTTTAAAACGAAGAAAAAATCCATGATTTTTTCTTGAAACGAAAATATTTCCGGAATGGAATCATCATCCCGGAATGGAATAATTACATCACGTAAATTTATTACATTGCAACATAAACAGCTTTACAAAGAATGCAAATCAGCGTTAATTGTGTTTTAAACCAGTAACAAATGCTGTAATTAAAATTTAGAAAAGTAGTTTTTATATTTAAATTAGTCAAAGATTGCCTTCTTGATATAAGTCTCCCTCCTTTCTGTGTAGGTATTTCCGATTCATCCACGGGGGAAAAATTCTGTTTGCAAAGAGAATAATAATTTTAGTGATATAGTAAATGTTCTATAACATGCACGTAAAATATGGAGAAAGTTTAAAAAGCTAAATTTAAAAAAAAAAAAAAAAGAAAAAAAAACAAACTATGTGAGTAAATAGGCCAATTAATTTCAATATGTATGAGCATGAGACGAAATTCAATTGAAATAATATGCATAATCAAATACGAAGGCTTTTAATTTTGTTTTATTTCTTCTTGATTTAAGTGAATTTGTATGCAGCAAGAAATCTTTCATATGTTTGTTGAAAGAGAAAGTTTTTCCTAAAAAAAAAAGGGATAAATGTAGGAGATAGATGGAAAAAAATGTTAGAACTAGTGCAAAGAATTTGTTTTTCACGCACATAAAACTTTGTGTTAATCAGTGCAAGCATTTAATTAGCGTATTTTAATTCGTTTTATCAAGACTTCCGTACTTTTCACTTAAATGATTCACACTATTTCGAAAGATTATGCGTCAGTGCCATTATTTTTATTGTTCTAGTGTTGTTTTTGTGCCCTGAAAAACTCATGATATATCATAAAAGTATATCAATTTATATAATTAGCTTATAACTTAAACTTTTCTCACTCACTTGTTTTTGAATGATTATAACTTAAACGCGTTTAATGGCTTGTTTATTTTAATAACAGTAAATATATTGAATCCCGTATCAAAGAAAAAAAACAGAGTTGTCTTATCTCAACGTTTTGCTAAATTTCCTCGCTTGATTTGATGAAATGTTTCTATGCGCTAGATTAATTCTTTCCCATCGCTATAGTATTCTCATTTATCTTAGTTTCTAGAATTAAATTGATTTAATTTAACCTCTTTCCTCTAAATTTAATAGTTTTTATGTGTTATACTTGTTTACATTTTTCTTGATTTGTAACGCACCATTAAAATACTTTCACTAACATAAATAACTGTGTCAAAATAATTATTTTTTAGCATATTTTTTGTTACATTTTATTTATTTATTTATATTTATTTTATTTTAATGACAATAATTATATTTTGTTTCTAAACAAATTTGATTCTATCAGACCGAGAGTTTATTTTTACCTCATTTCCAAACTTAAGATATCTTTTTTTAAATTCTTTTTCGCAATAATATTCCTAAGTGTTAATATAAGTGTTTTATGCATTACCATTCAACTGATAGCTGTTTATTTTACCCTGAAATGTAAGAATTTGATATTCGGTTGTTCTATATGTTTCCTTTACTAAATGCGTAATAGCTTCTGTAGAAATCAGTAGCATACGATTGTTGTATACTATTGATTATATATTGATTTATACTATGATTACACTGGTCAATAGTGGTTTTGGTGCCAAAGATTTTGGAGGTGATTTTATATGAATTCGATGCGCTGAATCCAAATATGCCATTAATTTTTGCCTATCAGCTTGAATTTTTAAAATATCAACATTTTAATGAATCATGCATTACACTATTTTAAAAGAAAAACCATGGTTTAAACAAACAAATTAAACCGGGAATTTTTATTATATTACATAGATATTGCTTATTAAATACAAAAGAAACCAGAAAAAGTCATGATTTAAACAAATTACTCACTGAACATTTCAGAAACTTCTTTTGCGTGACATTCTTGAATGTATTTTGGAACAATTCCGTTTTAAAGTCCAGCAGTAATCTGCCATCATGTGAGTATCCCATCTTCCTTGATAGCGTTCCTCCATACATTTTATATTTTGGTGAAATCTTTCACCTTGCTCTTGACTAATGTCTCCTAAATTATCAGGAAAACGGTCTAAGTGGCTGTGTAAATAGTGCACCTTAATGCTCATGTTACACCCATGGGATCTGAAATTATTCAGCATTTCATTGACTAATTCAACATAATTTTCAGCTTTGTGTTTACCCAGAAAATTTTGGACAACTGAAACAAATGAATTCCAGGCTTTTTGTTCAATCTCATTCATTGAATTTATGAAGTCAGGGTCTTTAATCAGCTGTCTTATTTGTGGGCCATCAAATATTCCTGCTTTAATTTTTTCCATACTCAGCTGAGGCATTTTTTTCCCTATATATGCAAAGCATGATCCATTCTAATCAAGAGCCTTTACAAACTGCTTCATTAGACCCAGCTTGATATGCAGTGGTGGAAAGATGATTTTCTCTCGTGGAACTAAAGGATCATTGATGATATTCTTTTCCCCAACATCCATGTTTTCTCTCCTAGGCCACTCTTTTCTAACCCAGTGTTGCGTTTTGTCTCTGCTATCCCAGAGGCACAAGAAACAAGGATATTTTGTGTGGCCACTTTGCTGTCCAAGGAGAAAATTTACCATTTTTAAGTCTACACAAATCACCCATTGGTGTTCACGATACTTTATTTTTTCCAAGACCAAAGCTATGGTGTCATATTGCTCTTTCATTTTCGTTGAGTGAGCAATTGGTATTGAGCCATATTTGTTCCCATTATGTAGAAGAACACATTTCAAACTTCGCTTTGAGCTGTCAATAAATAGGCGCCAATCATCTGGAAAATATTCAGGAAGACCCATTTTTACCAGGAGTTCTCTAACAGCATGACAAAATACAAGATTTTGTTCTTCAGAGAAAAAAGGCAGCAGATCTTTCTCCCTTGTGTGATAGAATGTAATTTTCGTTCCTGGTTCAAGCAAATTTTTTTCCTTCAACCTGGAAACCAGTAATTCAGAAGCTTCTTTCGACAGATTGAGATCTCTAGTGAGGTCATTTAACTCATCTTGGTTGAAACATTGAGGAATTGATGATATCGTTTCAAAATCGCTGTCACCTTCAGTAGTATCAGAATTCTGATCAGAGAGACAATAAGCGTCCTCACAGAGTTCTGGTAGCTGGTGAAAAGTTGGAATTGGCACTTCTTCTGAGTGAGGGATAGGGCGTCTTGCAGAGACTAAATCTGGATAAGTCCACTTATTACGGTTCTTTCGATTGATTCCAGTAATATTTACTAGGCAGAAATAACAGTCATCAAAGTGATTTTTTGGTTCTCTCCAAACCATTGGTACACCGAATTTCAGGCTTTTCCTTTTCCCGGTAGTCCACTGTCGTAAATGCTCTGTACAAGTTTTACAGACAATATGTGATGCCCAGGTTTTATCCTGATCACCAAGTTTAACACCAAAATATCCAAGATAAGCCCTCTTTACAAAGTCACTAATAGATTTTCTGTTTTCCAGTAGCGTGTATTCTCCGCATATGTAGCAAAAAATATCAGGATGATGTACACAGCTTCTTCTACTTGAACTCATTTTATTTCTATTCAACAACACAAATACTTAGATTTACTTTTTAACAACTCGTTACTAAAGAGAAATTTCATATGACGCTAACCTCTATCTATCTGCACCGCCGGAATTTACGAACCATTCTCAACTCTCAACTGCGGTTGAAGCTTTGAAGGTCACTTCAGATAGTGGACAGACATCTCCATCTATCGGATTTCTATGGAACTAACTGGATAGCACTAATAAGTAGGATTCAATCCCATTTATTAAGAATTTGTCAACTAATCAGTTATATATCTCATATTGTTTGTCTTCTTTTTATAATAAATGAATTAAAATAATAATTTTTAAAAATAATAATTATTTATTTCCTAAATATTATTATTTTGAATTCAATTGGTTACAAAAGAAGACTGACAATAGGGCACATATACAAGAATCTTTCCCTGTATAAATTTTACAACACTTCTACTTGAAAGTACTAAGTAGAAAAAAAAAAAACATTGATAGATAAGTGAATTTATCTAAAAATCTAGAGCTGATACAGAAAAACTGCTTTCATATTTAGATTCAGCAATAAAAATATAGTTAAGATCTGCTCTAAAATCCTAAGCACCAAAAAAAAAGAATTTTTTTTTTGTAGGCCTGTGTTATATATTGATTGTTAAATATACTACGGTCATTGAGTATTTCCTCTTCTGAAGTCCTCAAACTTAAGTGATTATTGCATCTCTATATAGAATCAGCATTACAAATTTGTACATGCCACTTCACTTTTCGAGAATAGCAAAAGCATATATTTTTAAATTTTTAATCCATAGCTCATCAAGTTAAAGTTTAAATATAAAAATATAGAATAAATTCTCTAAAAAAATTCTCAAGTCTCTAAAAAAGTGTTTGAATTTATTTGATGTACGCAAATTATATTTCGAACCCATAAATATATTAAAAGAAAAATAGAAATATTGGCTACAAAATATTTATTTCATTTCATAACAATTTTAGCTTTTGACAAAAATATTCTAAGAATATCGAGTGTTATAAAACTATATATTTCTTTTTTAACAACTCTGAGCAGTGAAAATAAACTACAAATCAGTTTCAAGATTGTGTAGACACCTGTTATCAAAAAAATTTTTTAAAGATCTTTTTACAAACATCTCACTTGGTTCCTGTGCACACACACACACACACACACACACACACACACACACACACACACACACACACACACACACACACACACACACGCACGCACGCACGCACGCACAGTGTGATTTGGATTTTATTTAATATTCTATATTCAAAATCATTGATTCGAATTGAGTATTGGCATTGAAATGTAAATTTTTTGCTGTTAAACTTTGCATTAATAGCAATGTTAATTTAATCTTTAAAAAAATTTGCAGTGGATGTTAAGGAAACTACAACTTGATGAAAATATTGAATTTAAACGCTTTGTAATTAGAAACATTCTAAAAACACATCTTTCACTTCAAAGTTTTTGTACTTAGAATTTATATTTTAGTATTCGAGGTGTTTTGTGTCATACATAAGTAAGACTTGTCCAACATTGAACAATTTTGAACAGTAAAACAATAGTGATTTACTGCTTTGTCATTTTATAGTTATTTTTTCTTCCGAGATTTAATTTTAATGGTGGGTACGGCTTAGAAAGGGTTCCGAATCACTTCAAACACATGCTCTTAAAGTTGATTTCTTATCCAAGAACTTTTAACTGAAGATAAGAATACTAACTTATCAGTTACCACCTTGATATACATGCATTGACTTGGGTGCCTAGAATTTCTCAATTGTATGCATGAATGCGGCAGTATAATACCAAGAAAGCCTCTTTTTAAACAGAGCATTTAGTTCACTTTAAATTGTGCGATGCATTTTCATAAAAAAAAATTATATTATGTGAATATTAATTTGTAATCATAAAAAAAATTTCGCTATCTGTATTTGCATAATTTTTATTTTAAAATTTATGAAATTTAAATTTATTTGTACGTATATTTAGCAACGAAATGCTGAAAACTTCGTAAACAAATAAGAAGTGGAATAGAAAAAGAAAACCTCTCTCTCTCTACAGCCTTCAAAACTAAAACACTGCAATTCCTCTTAATGTCTTGAATAAAAGTCATTATAAGAGGCTGAATGACTTATTTGTCTAACGGATTTATGTTACCCACTATGTATACTTTCTATAGCATAAAAGACTAATGTATAGTATATAATTTGTACATTTTTTGTATGGTATTAGATATTAGATATACAGGTATTAGATATTCATAAAAAATTATGTTGCTTATAACATATATTAAAAAGAAGCAAAAGGAAAGCAACTGAAATAATTAAATTTATTAATTTCTTGTCAAATTATATTTTGTGTTTAATAAGTGTACAAATATTTATTATGATATAAGGTTATATATATACACTACTGGCCATTAAAATTGCTGCACCAAGAAGGCGACATGCTACAGACATGAAATTTATACGAAAGGAAGAAGGTGCAGTGATATGCAAATGATTAGCTTTTCAGCGCATTCAGACAAAGCAGGCGGCAGTAGCGACACCTACATTGTGTTTAAATGAGGAAATTGTTCAGCCGGTTCCTCATACACAAACTGCATTTGAACGTTGTTGCCTGGTGTAAAGTTGCTGTGATGCCTCGTGTAAGAAGGAGAAATGCGTACCAGCACGTTTCTGATAAAGGTCGAATTGTAGCGTACCGGGATGGCGGTTTATCTTATCGCAGTATTGCTGCTCGCGTCGGTCGTGATCCAATGACTGTTAGCAGAATATAGAATCGATGGGTTCAGGACGGTAATACGGAACGCTATGCGGGATCTCAACGGCCACCTATCACTAGCAGCCGAGAAGACAGACATATTATCCGCATTACCGTAATGGATCGTGCAACCACGTCACGAATCGTGAGTCAAGAAACGGGGTCGTTTGGAAGACAACAAGTGTCTGCACGAACAGTTCGACGACGTTTGCAGCAGCATGGACTCTCAGCTCGGAGACCATGGCTGCGTCATAGTACAAAAAAAGACTAACTATTGCTTATTGTTATTTTACTGGAGTATATTGATTTAATTTAAGAATTTTTAATTTTTTTAAGTATGCGGAATCCGCAAAAAAATAATTTGACATGTATATTTGTTTAACAATCACAGTTTTTAATTTTTGTACAATGATTATTTATTAATATCTTATTTTTCATGTACTTAATTATCTTAAACTATGGAATAAAATGTAAAAAAAAAAAAAAAATCGTAGTGTGATATTTTGATGAATTAATCTAAAAAATAAATTAAAGAATATTATAAGCACTTATATTCTAACACTATAATTTCATAAAATTCATTTTGATCGCTTCCTTAATGGTAGAAAAAAATTGAAATTTTCTCCATTTCCGAATAACTGCTTTTATTTTAAATGTAACCATCGATCGTGAAAGGTTGGAAGCGTTTCGTTTCTAACCGTAAAGAAACCATTGAAGTGTTGCCTTTAACCCAAATAATATTTTTTTTCCTATTCCATTATTTTTTGCTTCAACTTAACACATTCAGCAGTTTACATTTCTTTGTCGATATATATTTCTTTTTTCCTTCCCCTGTGTGTCCATCCATCCAGAAGAGTGAAGCCAAATTTTAACGAACGGTGTCTTCAGATCCACATGCCTACCGATGAGCGCTCGAAATTCATAAAAAGCGGATATGCCACCGCTTCATTGCGACGTTTTGAGTTAGGCGCCAATTTGCACGCATTGCTTTTGCTGCGTGTTGGAAAACGGTGGCCATGAAGCATGAAATATACTATGGATTGATCGTTTCTGTGTTATGAAAGCAGCGAGAAACAGAGCAAATACTCCCATCCTTGACCGTTTAGTGAGCACATGCGGGTATTTATGTATTAGTCCATCAAATCATCCCACCCGTATGCTAAATGGGGAATGTTTTTCTGATTAAAATAGTTTTCTGTCATTGCGTTTTCAAACGGATATTTTCAGACTTAGTAATTTTGCATATTTAATGACGTGTATGAACCCGTGTTGTTTTCTTGTTTATTAGAAGTTAGATGACTTTAAAAAACAGGGATTTCATTATCAGTAAAAGAGGAGCCTTATTTGTGAAAAAATTTCGTTTTATTTCTTGTTCATTATCTTAAAATGGGTTGTGATTTATAATTGTTATTTGCCGCTTTGGAGTTGTATATTAAACCAAATTTTGGTGCGTATAAAATGTTTAGAAATCATTACTTGCCCAAATAGGAAAAGAAAAAAGTAGAAAACTATTTTTTATTTCCTATTTGGGCAAGTAATTTGTTGCAGGATTTTTATTCGCAATACAATTTCGTCACATACATAACGACGTAACGAGATTATAGTAATTCCACGTGAATGCCATCCTATACAGTTCTTTTCTTTCCATCTGATGAGTTTGAGTTGGGATCGAAATGAAGGCATATGTACGTTGACCAATAAAACGAAATTCTGCCGTATTTGAATTGTTTTTTCAAATTATAATGAATATCATTTATAGTTCTTACGCGTGATTTAAACACGATCAAGTGGGAAATTTACTGTTTGAGATTTGCGGCAGGACAAGATTAAATTAAAAGTAATGTAAAAATTAATTTGTTTGAAAACCACTGAGTGCAGAGAATGGAATCTATTCTAAAATAATAAAATTCTGAAATAACGAAATTCTTAAATAAAAGTATACTGATTGTATGGTGAATTCTAAGCAATTCTCTCATTTATTTAATTTTTCTAGAGGAAGAAGGAACAAAATCCTAGTTTGCATCATATCTATATCTATCTATCTATCTATCTATCTATATATATATATATATATATATATATATATATATATATATTACGGTTATATAAATATCATGAAGTCCATAAATACTTATTAATGTGTGAAGTATTGTTTGTAAATATATACATATCTTATCATTCAATTTTTCATGATTCAAATGACTGAAAAAATCAGAAACTTATGAATAAAAGCTGCTGTAGCTTGTGAGATAAAAACGTCGTTCTGACTTAAGGAGTGTTGCTGGTCCGATATCATAGCCAACTGAAAATCGTCGGACAGAAGAAAACTATTAAAAGTTTACTACCTAATATTTATAATTAATGATTGTAATCATAAGAGTGTGGTGTAAAACATGAAATCGTAATGTTTACACAAATAAAAATGTAATATTTTCATATACATATATATGTGTGTGTAAATTATGTGTGATTAATGGAATTAGTAAATAAGAAAAAAATCGTTACATTAAAGTAATCGTAAAACAGATTTTACTTCTATCAGATGTAACAAAATTCCAAAAATGCAATACTTTATAAGTTTTATATTTGTTTATATAAATAATAAAGTTGACGCTGCACTAGGTTAAAAGCTAATTTATATAAAAATGCCCGAATTGAATGCATTTTTATTGAACCAAATATATAATTTCTAAAACACTATCAATATAATCTATTATCAAAAATTATCAATTTTACAACGCACCATTTCTATAAGATTAGTTTTTTTTTTTCCAATGGCAGATTGTAGACAGTTACAATTGCAACAGAGTCCATTAATCTATTGCTCTCTGATACCAAGGAATCGGCCAAACACAGCGACCACTTAGCCGCCGAGGCGTTGCCCCGGGTGCACCACAGGGGGTGGGCCACCATCCCACCCTCACACATGCGATAGAACCTGTTTATAGGGTAGGCATCATTCATACTTCATTCTCACTCACAAGGAAAGGACAAAGACAGGATATCGAGAAAGAAAGTATATCCATGCCTGAACCGGGATTCGAACCCAGGACCTCCATATCCGTAGTCCGGCATGCTTCTGTCTTTTTTTTATAGTTTTGATTTTTGTGTGAATATAAAACATCAATCTTATATACCTTGTGCCTTAATTTAATTTTCAAATACGGATATCCAAGTTTAAATGACAAATTTTTAATTTTTATTATGAAAAACATTTTTAGTTTATTCTTAATGCTACTGTAACTTGAAATCATGATCTAAATTAACACTAACGTGTCTTCACTGAACGTAGTTTTGCTTTGCATATTTGTCAACAGTGTAATTCAGTCTGCTGCAGCTGGTCATCAAGACATGAAATTGTTTCTTAAAGAATGAAGATTCTGTTATAGCTTTGATAGTAAATAACAAAAATGTGTCGATATTGTTTCAGAATATTGTTTACATTCAATGAGTGCGTTTCCTTTGTTACAAATGCTCATCTTATCGACATACTACCAGCTTAGTTATAAAGTATTTATTGTTACGAAGAAGAAAATTTCCATGAATTTGGAGTTCGTATTATTATTATTTTACTATAAATACTTTTGAACATTCGTATATACTTTTGAACAATGAATAGGGTATGACATTTTTTTAAAGTTATTCTGGCATATTTTTTCCGCGTATGCTCATAACAGTTTTTGAGTTTTCCTTTCGTGTTATTCAAAAATACTGCTTGCTGTATTGATCTTAGTTTAGGGGAAGCTTTTTCTTAAAAAAATCATTTCCGTTGTAGTTAAAATTGGGAGATGAATGCTGCTTTTCTGTATGTTATATGGTATTTATAGTTTTTCAAAAAAATGTTATCTTGAGATTTCTTTGAACATCCACTGGGTATTGCTGTTTAAGAGAATTTTTCATTGATAGTGGCCGTTTTCAGTCACCAGATGGAAGAAAATTTTTTCGATAGGTGATATGCTTATAACCACATTCTATCTTTTGTTCAGTAAGGATCATTATTTAATCTGTAGCTATAAAACCGAAAAATGTGATATTACGTCATTGTGAACAATCTCGGATTTAAGTTTAATGAGCCTCGAAACTTTCAAGACAGGCTTCTGCTGTTCAATCATAATTAATTTTCACCGTCAGTCATTTTTAATTAATTTAACAGTCACTGTTTATTTGGTTTCTGGAACTTCTCAAATGAGTTGAGCCTTAATTTATAATTTGCTTAGCAATTAAGCAAATCAGGTAGGGACACTTAACCTCGGTATTTGTACTTGGAAACTTCTGTTTTCTAATACTGAGACACAAGAATATAATAGTATCTAAACTTCCCTTAATTTTAATAAACCTTAACTTTTTATAAATTTTTTTTTTAAAATAATGAATTAAAAAATTACGATCTTGTGTTATTAAGATAGTCCTTATATATATATATATATATATATATATATATATATATATATATATATATATATATATATATTCTAGCAGTTTCTACTTCAAGTGGCGTTCATGCTAATTAATGAATCGTGACTTCTTCACTGTTAACAATTATTACTTGTTAAAACTGCTAAAATTATAATTGTATAAGTCTTAAAATTGATTTGAATAATTGGGTATTTCATCATAGTGACAAATCTTAAAATTCAAAGCAGCATTACAATTTTGTGCTTGCTATTTAAGCTTTGTCGTTTTGTTTTCCGTAACACCAAAATGAATTATTTATGACAATATAATATTCAGTCATAATCAGTCTCAGATTGTATCCAAATCAATATTTTCTATTTGTGGTAACATATTTCAGTTAATGTAGTATAATTGTATCTGTAAGACATCTCTTAATATTTATCTAAATTCTTAATATTCACAAATAGATTATTAATAAAAAATTCTATATTTCTTTTTCTAATTTGAAATAAACCAGAATTACTTTCTTACAATTTTGAAAGTTAAGAATTTTTTTGGGGGGAGAAAATGCAAATATTGACATCAGCTAATGCGAATCGATGTCATACAAAAATTTAATTTTTTGTCATTACTTCAAATTTGAAATCCTATTTTAAAGTAGAAATGACTTTTTATATCAACGCATTGTTATTATAGGAGGCGAAATGAAAAGTAAAGGTCATTTGCCTATTGCAGGTAGGTGAAATATACGTGGGTACGGATTATGCAATGTTTTTTTTCCTTCCCAGATGTTGTTTTTCTCGTCTGGATAAAGTCATCCGTTGGATTGTGGGAAGCAAAGATTCTTAATGTAATAAAAATGCAAAAATTGCCTTAAAATTATCTCTAACAAACCGGTTAGTTTCGCTATACCTTTTTTAACCATATTGATGAGCTTTAGACCGATCATAATCTTTGGTAGCGGAAATAAGCCAGCCATGTGACGGTGAGTGCATCTAGTGAACTAGCGGACATTTTTTAAACTGAGAAGCATAACATTGTTGGGATGAAAGAAAAAGAATTAATTCGTTGAATCCACTTATCTCGATCTCTCTCGGTGGAAAAAAGAAAAGAATTTCCTGTATATCACAGTTGACCGAATCCTGTATTATTTCGTTTCATTTCCTTAGTTAATATGTATCATTAACTAAAATCCAGTTGAGATTATAAAGATATTTAAGACATTGTTGGTTGTCAGATTTATAATTATAGGTTTAATTATTTATAAAAAGTTTTAATTTTAAAAATTCATTTTTAATTTAAGAGAATTCGATTAATTTTAGCAATTTAAATAACTCTTTTCTTTGGTCTTCATTTCTAGCTTTTTATTACTACTTGCAATTTTGAGTTTATATATATATTAATATATATCTTGAAAGAATGCAGAAAATGCTCAATAGCGTAGTTGTCGTGTTTCTCGTAGTTTTCAAGTTCTAGATTGGATTCCGGGTTGAGGAAGGTCGACTCAGCCTTTCATCCCTTTAATGGGTCGATGTAACTGAACATCAAGCCTGTTTGAGAAATAAACACTGGGGGTTTCACATTTGGCTGGCCATCTCACCAGGACGTGCTTCTCACCCCAGGGCCCTCGGCCATAAAAATGGATATGGACACCATAGGCCTTAGCCGTCCCCCATATGGGTTTTCGTGCTATCGAAAGAAAAAAGTAGAATTTAGTAAATAAATTGCTCAAAAATTTTTGATGTGGTAATGCACGGACGTGGTCCTACGTTCTTTTGATTTACATGAGGTTCGATCTTCCAGCTGGGCAAGGTTCTTCAGCCTTTTATCTCTTAAGTAAGTCGATAAACTGAGTACCGGGAATGCTTGTGAACTAAACAGTGGTGATTTCGCGTTAGGTTGACCACCTTACCGAGACATATTGCTTCGCACCTCAGGGCTTTCGGTCAGGAAAACATATATTAACGCTCTAGGTCTTGTCCTACAAGGGTTGTAGTGCCAAAAGTTTAGTTTAGAATTCAATCTAATATAGTCAAAGTAATCATGTTATTGATGTTTAAGAACATGGTCTAATCGTGACGGTTGTTTTTCTGCTTTGTGGACGGAATTTTGTGAAAACAGATGTCTTTTCTGGAATCAATTCTTTAACTTAATCTGGATTGATTATTTAGCGGGCTAAAGGTCAGGCTTTAAAAACAGAATCCTTAAGTTTTATTTATATTTTTTATAATAAAATTTTTTTAAGAAATTTTTAATGGAAATGTTTGCATAATGTCCCTATATATATGTAATTAGGTATATGTAACCCTATATATATGTAACTTTTTTGTAATCTAAAATTATGAGGATTATTTTCTGATATATTTGTGGTGGCATCATACATCTTATATTGCCACCAAATTAACTTCATAAATTTTTGTATGATTAAAATGTATATATATGTGAGCTTATTTGGAGTAAAATATGCATTTGGTTGTTTCGTTTAAAAAATGTTAGATATAATCGAATTCCATTCGAACGAACTCCATAAAGTCACTAAATTTAAAACATGGAATTTTTTTAATGAAATATCTTATTAACTCTTTGTCATTACGTGTTTCCCTGATTTTTTTAAAAAAATTTCGTTTTTCTGAGAGTCGCTATATCGGATTTCGTTTTAATGGTACTCAACTCTGTATCATTTTTTAAGGTTAATAAAAATTTTGAAATTATAAAACTTATTTTCTCTCGAACCATGTTATTAAATACGATTAAATGATTAATGATTACTTTATAATGATGCTGTTTACAATATTTCATTAAAAAAGTTCCATAGCCATGAATATAATGCAAATTTATGTTACAAATTATATTTGATCTTATAAGAAACTACAATATGCACTATACATCTGCAAGCTTTTCCAAATCATGTTCTTTTAGTTGGTTGTCATTTAATTAACTGTAATTTTTCAGCTTTTTATTTGAGGACAGATAATTTTTTTCATTTAGATTATTAACTTGCAACAAAATGTAATCATATTTGAACATATTTAGGATGCAATTTTCCGTTTTTAATAGATTATTGTCGTTTTTCAAAATTTACGTGTCAGGATCCAAAATCGCAGTATATGACTATGAAACCTAATTCTACTCGCTAATGAAATGCTAGGAAATGTAACTCTATTTCAAGCGCCTTATTGCCTTTGTAACTGATTAAAAAAATATGTCCTTCACAATCTGTTTAAAATAAAAGGTTTTAGTGAAAGGAAATCTTCTGACCTTGAAAACAGTTATTTGGGACAGTGGAAGTACAATTGCAAACAATGCTATTTTTTACAATTTGCGTGTTTAAAATGTATTCAGAATTACTACAAACACCTACCCTGCGGTGTTTATTGAATTCATGAATTGGAGTGGAGAAAAAGCAGTTGTTTCCATAATAATCTGCATACGAATTCTGGAGGTATCTTAAGCTTCTTCAATGGGCGAGGAAGTGTTCTTATCTTCGTAAACAATTTTAATTCGTAATTCAAAAATATATTATTTCAAGTGATAATGCTTTGAGATTTTTAAAACTTTAAATTATTTATTTTCTGACATAATTTATATAATACAGCTAGTATTTATTACTTACACTCTAATTTGTGCATAAAAATGTTTCTCTTCATTGTTTAACTATCATTGGGTTAATAGTTGTTATCACTGGTTGTTGTTCTGACCTTCGGCTCAGAGACCATGAATTCGATAACCACTTCGGTCATGGCTGTTAGTAATTTTTCAGAATGCTTTTTTAAACTTCCAATTAGCCCTCGTGTACGAAAAAATATAAATAGTAGAGTGATAAGCAAATTAAATCTGAAGTGTAATGAAAGACAGTTCACCTCAATATTAATTTATTGTCTTAATTTTAAGTATCCATTTGCTTAATATTATTTTCATCTTCAAAACTGAAAAATTTCTTCTGAAACGATATTTCTGCCGGCTTAATTATACCATAGCAGTTTGCTACGGTTCTAAAGACTTAAAGATTATATTAGATCATTTATGTAAGGCATGCCATGTTTTTCTATCTTCGCATTGAACTATCTTCTCGCCATTTGACAACAGGTGATACAATTGCTATGTCTGATACAAACTCTTAAAAAGTGTTTCTATATATATATCTCAAAATTTACTTATATATATAATCTGTGTGGATGTGTTTTTTTGTTGCTTTTTGCCCTGCAGAATTTATATTTGCGTGATAATTTTATATTTTAAAATTGAGCACGTACTACTCTTTTTACAACTGTTCAATGATCTTTTTATTTTTCATGAATTATAGCTGTATAAAAGAAGACAAATACTTTAATTTTAACGGTGTGTGACTATAAACTGTTACTTATATAATTTATGTGTATTCGAAAAATTGATAGGATATAACAAGAATCGATACGAAGTTGACAAACTAAAATTCATGCTTCGGACAAAGAGAATTAAGAAGAATTTAAGATTATACTCAATGAATTGAAAATTCTACCCTAGATATATGCACAATTCTAACTGTTTGGTAATTACATTTTATATTTTTTTATTTATTTAATATAATATTTTTTAAATTATTTTTAAGGATAAATTATGTAAAATTTATATTTCAATAAATCTTTTTCCCGTTATAAAATATTTAAATTCACAATGAGACCACAAACAATAATTAATTTTATTGTTCAAACTTAAATAACTTTATCTGATTATGGGAACAGCTAATAATTGATATACCCATTTAAAGCAAAAATATCAGTCTTAAAAGCTTATTTGTCTGTGTATTTGTATCATGTAAGGCAATTAAACACTGCGGAGCGGGATTTTTTCCCATCTTCAAAATTATTTCGGATGGTATTGCATTCTGAAATAATTTTTCGTAAATAATTATATACGTTCACATATCGCAGTTAAAAAAAATGTTATCAGAAGGATTGTATTTTCATATTTTATAGCGTTTATTGTAATATTTGTTATATTTAAAGCAACCGCTTTCATTTTATACCTACTCGATCATTTCTTTTTCTCCTTTGTTTGGTTATATTAGTAAACAGTGTTTTCTTTTGTTATGCTTGTGTTTCGTGCATACTTTTAATACTGTATTAAATGAAGGAAATTGAAAAAGATGAAAATGATTTGTAAGCATTGTAATTAAAATACATTTTTTACACGAATATCCACTGAAACAGCAGAATTAAGTATATATATTAAGACTTTTTATCTGTAGATGTTTTACTTGGCGATTTTTTATGAATAGCCAATTTCATATCCCTTTCACAATGTCCATAACAAACACATAAATTATTTCTTGAGGTTTAATAGTGTCGATTATGTATGTATATTTAATTTATATTAACTAATTCATTAATGCTCTCCTTCATATAATTTTTTTGTTTGAGACATTTTTGTGGTTAATTATTTTTCGAGGGACTTTGGGTGTATCTTGATTGATTAAATTATGTATTTAATCGAGACTTAATAAAGGAAAAACTTTATACGTACCTTTTATTTTTCTAACGCTGCTTTGTAATCATTTTACTTTAGCTTATTCTTTCTTGTAAATCCTCTTTAAACCACTTGCCATCTCTGTGATGGATTCCGTCGGATAGTAACTTAGTTTTGTTTCGAGTCATCTTCTCGTATTCTAAATCTGTTCAATCCGTGTAGTTTTAATGAACTCGGTTCAGGAATTTGTGGGAGTTTGCCAAAGGTTAGATCTGAAATTGCAGAGATTTAACATTGTGATTGTGTCATCAATAATTTTGTAAAAAATATAAAATTTCTGTTTTTAAGATTGGCAATGAATTAATTGTGAAAAATTCATCCCTTTTTACGTGTGTGCCTTTAAGCAATAATTTTTGGTGAAAATATTTTATACTAGTAGTCAAAGATCGTCTTTTCCAGACCATGTTTTACAATAGAAGATATGCACCTAGACTTCGGGGAAAATTATCGATTTGAAAACATATTTACTATTTACTTAACTTTATTTAAAACTTTGTTTTCACCATGAAATAAAATCATATTTATTTTGATGTACCTAATAATAAATATTGAAGTCTTAGTTCTTTCATTAGCCAGATAATGTATTTCTGATCGGTGGCGCATTGGGAAAACTAAAAACGCATTCCTTGCAAAAATCAGGAAAATATATCTTAATTTAAAAAAAGAAATCATACTATTATTTTTATTTTAAGTTCTTGAAATGTAGGAAGAGGTGATTGTTTGGCATATATATTTTTCTCTACTACCGGCAATTATGTATACATGGCGTTTTTAAAAAAGAAAAATAACTTCATGCCTCTGTTTTTAATGCGAGCCGATTTCAGGAACATTGTGCTGCATCACAGGATAAATAACTTTACAGTTAGTTTGAATCAGCGTAACTTAGAGCTTAAATCAATTGTAATCATATCAATCGAAATTTCAAAATGGTATTCATTGTAAATTGAACAAGGAACTATAACTTGATATAGGTTTCATTGGATTCCATGCAGCAATTCTTAATTCAATTTCCGGATTAAATTTTGTGTACTGACAAAACAAGGATTTCATTTATACAAATTAGGAGATTTTTATATAAGTAACACACTAAGTTATTATAAAGAATTACTACCATTAGCAATTATTTAATTTTATATAATTAATTGTAACATTAAGAATAATTTGAAAATCATATTTTTAATCGAAGAACCGAATTCTAAATTTTAAAAGCATTTTAATACATAAAAAAATAGTAATATTAAGAATTCGGAAATAGTTTTTATTGAACTTTAGCATTACATTTCGTAATTATTTTAATGAATAATAAAATAATTTATTTGATAATTGCATTTACATTCGTTCGTTCGTTTTTTTTTTTTTTTTGTCATTTTGTAATATTTGTTCATTACGTATATTTGTTCATACGTTCGTAAACATACGTAATACAAACAGATACAGATTGTGACTCATAGCTTTCAAGTTTGTTGAACTTATCGAGTTTATTTTATTATTGCTTTCCTTAGTCTGAAATGTTCTTTGAAGTCTTAAAGGTAGGACGAATTTTAATAGCTTGAAGTATAAAATTTAATTTATCAGAATTTCTTGTGTGGGTTGTGACAGGTAAAGAAGAAGATTACTATTTCACCGCTAATGTCTTAACTAATTTTTTTAAGCTTTAATGATGTTCATAATTGTCTGGAACAAAAACTTGAGTGCAAATAGTTTATTTTTGATATTTTTTGACTTAAAAAGTAAAACATGTATGAACTTATAATTGTTGAAATATTTTATGCACTGCGTAATGTATATAAGCGTATATTCTTATTGCATTTTTCAATATAATATGTATCTAAATGGCAACATCAATAATGAATTATACAAGTGATGACTGATGAAAGTGTACTTCTCTTTATTTAGTTGTTTACTGAAAATATTTAGTTATTGAAGCAATTAATAATGCAAAAATTAAAGCCGATTATTTCAATGTAATTCCAGCTGTTCAACAGCGTGGATAATTTTTATGCAAAACGGCCATTCTCAGAACATTGCAAATCCAATGAAGCAGCTGCTAAAGCAGCATTTTGGTAACACTAGAATCATACGTCATTTCCTTACAGCCTGGCCATCAAGATCACCTGATCTTAATCCGTGTTACTTCTATGAGGCTATCCGAAAAAAGTGCTCATTGCTCTCAATGCAAGGTTAGCTGAATTGAAAGTACGCATTGCACAACTCATTTTGAACGTGACCCAGGAGACAAGTTGCGGAACATGTTGTTTCATGAATTTAATTTGTGCAGAAGAACAGTAGTATTGTGTGAGCATGTTTTACGCAATCTCAAGAAATTTAAAAAATGATTTGGTTGATGCCTTTTATGCTGCTTTTGGTTTCATGACAGTTAAAAATCGAATAGTTTTTATAATGCACTGAACAAAAATAACATTTTACATTTAATTTCTAAGCACATTAATGATAAAATATGATTCCCCCCCTTTTCAATATAAAATTCGTTTGGTTTCTAGGACTTTTTTTTACATTATTATATAAGTAATGTATTGAAAAAAGCACATCAACAAAAGTTTAATTTTTAAAATTCTTACTTTTAAATAACTGTCATTTATGCATTTTATAAAATGGTGATTCTGTATAAGTTTGAGTATTTTTATTGGAGAGAAAGAATAATTATTTAAAAATTACGATGTTTTATCTTTTTCTAATTTATGCCGAAAAACTTATTCGTGAAAATTTGTGATTTTTTTTTTCAATTGTAAGTAGAGAGCCGCTGACTATACCTGGTGAAGACGGTGACGTGAAGTTACCATAGAAACCTGCATATTATCTGCTTTAAGCATACCGACTTAAAAGAACCTAATTTTAACTTGGAACCAAGTGTTGAAAGATACTCAAGAACAATGAAAACGACTATCGATTGTCTGAACTCATTTTTTCTACCTCTTATATCATTTATAATTGTTGAATAAAATTTTTTATTGTGTATATATATACTATAAGATTTAATGCTTTTATTTTTCGTTGCTTATAATTTATAGGACAATTCATAGGATATAATCTTTTTGCACACAGTGTAAATTAACAGCTGAAAGACTAAGCCTTTTGCATTGTCCAGAGTATTTTGTTTTCCTATAGCGCATTTTTAAAGATAGTGAACTAAATTGACGTATTTCATGCAATGATTAAGTGCACATCTCTGTCTTCTGTTCTTCACTGGCTAGTATCGAACCTGAAACCTTCCACTTCGAGAACCACGGTCAAATTACTCATTCGCGGTAAATTTTTTAAACGACAATTGAATAGCGTTGTATTTTCTATAAATAAGGGAAAGATTGTCATCATGGTGATTGTATCGATGACTTAACATTGTGTAAATGAAAGTTAACCTCATAACGATAATCTCTTTTATTATTGGATTATATTTAAAAAAATTTCAGTTATTTACAAAAAAAAAAAAAGGCATGGGAATGGAAATCTTTGCTTAAGAACAATTTTTATTTTGGAGTTCAACAGAAAATAATGCTCGTTCTTTGTTAACTCATCGAGAATCGCCTTTATATTAAGAGAAACTTTTTTTACTAAATGATCATTGCGTTTCATATGTTCTACCATCACTGATCTACTAAGACAATCTTATCAGTAATTCGATATAAATTTATTACAAACAAAATACCCTTTATGTTTCAGCAGCATTTAGTACTATGATTGTCTACAATCATTCAAAAATATATTATATTCATTTCTAAGAAAGTAAATACGTATTGTAACACCATAATCGTAATAATCACATGATAAATACCATCTCTCTCAGTTAGATAAATACAATATTACAAAGCTCATATGAATGAACTGTGTTACACCAAAGATATCTCTAGCATTCGCGTACGTGTATGTAATTTCCGCTAGTATAAAATCAAATGATTATTGAATTAGACAAGAATTATTTATACAAAAGTCACACATATATCTCGGTAGCCATAAACATTTTGTTTATAATGTGAAACTGCTATTGTTTTTAGAATTGATGGCATATTTTTGGAAAAATTAGCTTTTGCGGTTATTTTATTTATTATTTATTTATTTATTTTTTTTGGTCAGATATAAACATTTTAAATGCATATTTGATTTAATAGAAGAAAATGTATCAAAGTATTTATATTTTCGTCTATTAAATCGAAAGATCAAGGGCCGTAAATTTCAGTTTAATAAGTCCTCATGTCCAAAAAATGACTGAGCGACAAAACAAACCGAAATGTCAAATGTTGCAATTGTCGGTGCATCCAATATTGCCAGCTAGATTGGCAATATGGGGTGCGCTGCTCCACTTTTCGAACTGAATCGGAATTTTGTGAGTTCGAATTCCTCAGTACACACATGCCATAATAGCCCTTTTGTATAGTAGGCAACCATTCACAATGAATCAAGGAAAGGATAAAGACAGGAGAGAGAGAAAGTACATCCATGCCCGAACCGGTTTTCGAACTCAGGACCTCCCTATCCGCAGGTAGGCACGCTGACCACTAGACTCGGTAGGCGGCTTGAAAGATCAAATAAATATTTCATTAAAGTTATGTTGTTACTAAGCAAAAGAGTGTGAATAGAAAGCGTGTATAGTAAATTTTCGCTTAATAAATGACAAATGTAAAATATTCTGATGATATTACTGCATTAAAATATACTTAAATGATAATATATATCATAAAAACATCAAAAAATTACTGCAAAGTTTGGTTGGAAGTTTTTTTTTTTTTTAAATCATTTCTTTGAAACATGCGTTTGTCGGAGATTTACTAATTTATTTACTAAAAAAGTGTCTAGAAAAATTGATTAAATTTGAAAATTTTAGTTAAAATTTAAAGGAAACATAAAATTTTTTTACATAGTAGAAAAGAAGGAAGAAAAAAAAATTTTTTTTAAGGGTACTCATGTGGATATTCATTATGAAAAAACATTTGTGTTAAAATTTTTAGATTTTAACAAGTTATGAAAATTTAAGTATATTTATAATTTAAGTATTAAGTATAATTTATTGCTTTTTTATGATGACATAAGAAAATTTTTGTATTATTGTCTCGTGATTAAGAAATGATTATACTTGATATTTTTCAACCTAATCAGAAAAGAATGTGTGTAAAAAGTTATGTTCTAAGTAAACTTATATTTAAGAGCTTTATAAAAGATAATTGCGTAAAAAATAAAATTTGAATATAAAAGTCAATTATAATTAAAGATATAATGTAAGCATTACTCTTAAATTTGCTTATCGAAACCTTAGAAGAATGAAACCGTGTTTCAAGCTTTGAATAAGTACAAAACATTTCTCATTCGAAATCGCAATCATGTGTACATACAAATCGCATGCTTTCTGACTTCTTAAAACTTTCACGTTTTCACTGTTGAAGTTTTCCATGTTTATTTGATCAGTTTTCATTTAAAATCATTTCTTTCAGTGGCACACACACACAGACACACACGTATACATTTTATTTGCTTAAATTGTTCTTTGAGCCGTCATTTAATTTTGTATCAATAAATCCATTTATACAGTCATTTCATAATATATTATTTTCCACTATCATCACTTTTTTAAAAAATGAAATATCTAGAGTTTCTTTACCTTTTTGGTATAGTAAAAATAATTTGAAAATGCATGTATTTTTAAAATGTCTGTATTGGATGAAAACGTTTGATATAAGCGTTTTGTCAAAATGATTTCTGTAGATTCCAGGTTACCTTCTGCAATTATAAATGGTTAGAAGAATTGTTATATAATAATGTTTTCTATGTTTAATTAAATTATTGGAAACTTGGCAAAATATATAAAAATAAGTATCTTAAAATAATAATCGTAAACTAAGTAGGGGAAGGCTTCTTGGTCACGTTACCAACATTGCCTATTCAACTTTTAAGTGCATGATTTTTTTTATTTATATTTTGTATGATTTCTTTTGTCAATACATTTTTTCCGCAAATTTATTTTATAACATCTTAATAAAATTTTACTAGTTTACTCCATAGCTGTTAGCATTATTCGTGAGATAATAGTAATGAATTTTTATAAGGAAGCAAATCTTGAACGCATGTGCAAGGTACAAATTAAATCTTTGTTGAACTTTAAGTGTTAATGAAAATAATATTTCAACAAAATAATTATGATTAAAATAATTTACATCACTTAAAAATTACATGAACCTTCGTCAAAACAAAAAAAATATTTTCTTGTTTAAATTTAAGCTAAGCAATTTAAATATACTGTGGGGGAAAATAATATATTACAAATTTTCTCCAAATAATACAAAGCACTTCCTCTTCCATTGTTAAAATTATTTTATTTTCTTATTATTTTATATTAAATTAATTGTTTTTAACATTATACATCGAAATTACCTCAATAATATTTGATTATTTTTTTCTGTGCAATACATATTTTCTTTATAAGCTTACGTAAAAAAATTTTTTTTCTTTCAGAGATGTGTAAATTGTTAAAATTCAAATTTCAGAAAAAAATATTTTTCGAAATATTTTATTTTTGTTATGTATATTTGTAACTACTAATTAAAAAAATTAATTTAAATAATTTAAAAGTTACGTTATACAAAAATTTTAGCATAAAGCTTATAGACAATAGAATTATCTACGATTCTTAATCATATTTGAGATTCGGATGATTGCATCTAGATTCAGTTCTTTTGTAAGTATGAGTCTTGCCAAATTCTTCATTAAAAATATTATTAAATGTCGCTCTGAACTGCAGCAAAAATATTGATTTAATATAGTCAAATATTAATCGCTTTATTAGTAACACATAAGTTTTGCAATCTGTAGCACTTTCTCATGAAATGCTGAAATTCGTTTCATCATTACTCGTTAGAATTTCGTCTGGAATCCATTTTTTTCCTATAAATGCTTTAATTTTTATGTACATTTCTATGATGCTGACTATAAATTATCTTTTTCTTTGCAGCTGATCCTAATATTGCTTGTGGTATTAAAGAACAATATAAAGTAAGAATTATATATTCCTAATTGTATGTGAATTTCAAAGTAGCTATGTTATGAATGATTGAGCTCACTCTTTTGGTTTCTTGTTTGCAGACCGCTCTGCACATAGCCGCTGAAAATGGACAACGGGAGATCTGCAAGCTGCTGCTGGAATACGACGCTGACATTCTCGCTAAAGACAGCACGGGACTGACGGCCATGGATTTGGCCGAGAAAGCAGAACAACCGCATGTCATGGAATTGCTGAAAGATGTTGCAAGTGAGTCGAAATTGCGTAATTATTTTGTTACGTAACAATTGCTTAATCAGGATGGGATTCGGTTAAACGCTTCCCTGAGCTGTTAATTATAATGAAGAGCTGCAAAGAATTGGATTGTGTCATTAGGAAATATAAAAGGAACTGTGTTTAATGATTTGTTACGCTGCTCTTAATGATGCACAGGTTGATAATTGCTTATTTTCATTAACAAAGCAAAACAGCTTTAATTCACTACGGATAAAAGATGAGCTTGATTATTCTTTCACCGTGAAAATTTATCGTGTAACATGTGTGACATCATTCATTAAATTTCTTATGCATTCTTTTATAGTTGAGTAACATATTTTTTCATTTAACGGTTATCAGAACTTTTAAACTTAATCACGCGCGATCTCAAAGACGTATATTTATTCGAATGGGGGAAAAATATATTTCACGAGTGATAAAGCAATATTTTATTACTAAATAATTTTAAACTTTCCTAAATATGCTTATTTGGGATGTATTTTTAATTGTAATGTAAATTTATTTAAAATATTTTAACTCTTTTAATTAAACTTCTTACTACAAGGTAAAGAAGAAATTTCTTGTCGTTTATCATAACCCAAAAGAACATGACTTATTGTTCGTCCTCGTGGTAATCACCATTGGCATCCAGCACCTTCTGCCAACGTGTCTCCTGGTGTGCAATCTCCTTATATAACTCGGGCGTTTTGGACGCAAAAAAATCCGTGAGCGCTTAGCGCAAGTGCTTCATTGATGAAGGATTTTCCATGAAGGTGATTGTCCAGGGAATCGAAGAGTTGATAACTTAATGATGCAAGGTCAGGTAAATAAGGAGGATGTCAGAAAGTCTCCCAAACAAAGTTGCTGTATGTTATTCGTGGCACCCGCGCAACATGCGGTTTTGCATTATTGGCCCAGAACAGTACCCCCTTGCTATTAACTATTTCTGACTCCTTCTTTTGCAACATCTTTAAGCACGTTACAATTGCTGTGAGTACAGGTGCACAGTGACCGTTTGGCTCTTTGGTTGCAGCTCATTGTGACCCATTTGACGACTAGTCCTCCAGACACAAAGCATAATCTTGCGTAGGTATATAGAAGGTCATGCGTGATGTGGGACAGTATCCTGGAGTGACAATCAATGATTTGATGCAGCAGCTGATAAACTAGCTTTGAAGTTGCAGAGCAAACTACACCGAATGAGCTGCTTGGACACGTTCATTTTTCTTCGCTACTGTACGATTTACGATTGATGAATGAGCGCAGTGGATCTGCTTTTATTACGACTTATATTCCTACTCTGGACTGACCGGTGTCTCAACCACGTCATACACTAATTTGTATACTTATCTCACTTCTTTCAATAGCAACGCGAAAACGGCAAGATTTTTCTTGTTTACCTTGCACATTATGCATTTTTAATCTAAATTAAAAAGAAATAATTTTAATTTTGTTCATTAAGTTCGACTATATAAGTATATACTGATATATATATATATATATATATATATATATATATATATATATATATATATATATATATATATATATATATATATAATATTAATGTTTGTACAACTCTTGGAAACTCCTTCAAATTCTTGGAATTTTTTTCTTACCTTGATGCATTTACTTTTTGTTAGAAAATGTTATAATTTTTTTGAGCTTTTTGTTTTTTATTTTAATATTTTCAATAAATTTGTTGAGAAACCAAATTGAGTATTAGCTCTTAATGTTACCAATATATGGCATCACAATCTATATTAGATTCATAATTAATTCATTACTGTTGACTAAAATAAAGATCTAGTTCAGCCACTATAGTTTCGCCAGGAACCAGTTCTGTTAGGACCGGATGTAGTATATTTAGATTTATGTGTGTGAAGTAATCACCTATAAGATCGATTTATTGTTCAATCACGCTCCATTTTAATTGATTTTGTTAATATTTGTTTCTGTGTCTTATTTTGCCTCAAATTCCCTGAATATTAGCCTTTAAATAGAAAATATTTTAGTTAAAATATTTACTTAGTATACTTTCCTCGGTGATTACTTGACTAATTGTGTTCAAAATAAATGTGTCATAATGCGATCCGGTTTTAAAAGAATTTCATAATTTTGTAGATGAGTTTAAATCATTACAACCAACTGTAAGATTTCAAGATTGTATTGGTGTGTGAGAAATTTGATCGTGTTAAATATGTAATAGATATTTTTTTATTTTAACTTACTCTTAAAAATTATTGCTACTTACAGGAAGTGACTAATTTGGTTTTTATACTCTCTCATGGTTTAGCATCTGTTGGAAGTTAGTTTTCTGTTTACTAACATTTAATAGTAGAAAACCAAATAATCAATCAATTGTGGCGATCCTTGATGATCAAGTCCGAAATATAGTATAGGTGTCAATAATATAATAATTAGCAAAGACATATTTAATTTTGCTGCTGGTACCAGTCAAAAATATAAATTAATTATATTTGGATGAATTTAAAAAAAAAGCAACCGTTAATAGAAGGAAAGCATGAAAAGCATTTCTTAAAGAAATTAATGACTACTTCGAAATTCAAAAGCAGCGTTTGGAAGATGTCATAAATTTTTCAAGTTTAGTTTTGATAAATTATGCTGAGGAAACTGAAAGAACTGGTAAATTAACATTAATTGCAAAATCAAATGCTTGTCGCTGTGCTGCTTCAATGAAGCAACGTTTATTATTCAGTGTTGATAATGAATTGAAAACGAAAGCTTCAGAATTTAAAAAAATATCTTTTAAGCAGCCACATTTTGTATTAAAGAGGTTGTTGTTCACATCTTAAAATACTCAATAAAATTAATAGAAAGGAATCTACTGAAAATGTTTAAAAACTTTAAAATTAACCATTATTTTATATAATGTATAATTCAGTAACGTAAAAAATATCGATTATTTAAATAAATGTTTTCTGTTATGACTGTAAATTCATTTAAGGCTTTTGAAGTAATCATTAAATGTAATTTTAACTTAAGTAAAAAATTTTCTCATTTGTTTATATAATTATTTGTTTCTATTATTTATTAATATAATTAAAAAATGTTTTATATACATAATTATACGCATATTTGGTTAAGAAAAATTGCTAAAATAAAAATAATTAACATGAATGTCGATATTTCCTGGAAATTTTTGGTTTGACTCCTGGAAAACTTCTTAAAACTCCTGAAATTTGATTCTTGGAAATTTTACGAACCCTGACATATATATATATATATATATATATATATATATATATATATATATATATCTATATATATATATATATATATATATATATATAAACTTCTATTTTTTTAAAGCGCCTCCCGCATATTTTATTTTTGGTTGCATTTGAATTTTTTAAATATGTAGAGTTATTTTTATAGTAGCATATTGCATTTTTTTAATATATAGAGCTAATTTTGGTAGCATATTGCAATTTTTTTAACACGTAGTGTTATTTTTGGTAACATATTGCATTTTTTTCAAATGTATTTTTGATATGTAATTAATGCTGTTATTTGAAAGTTGATGAGTGAGAGAGAATTATTAATGGTTGCGTTGTTGTGCAGCATATACACTTTCCACCGAAAGTCTGTGTACAGAGAACATTCTTCTTTATTCACTCTAAAACATTCATTAATTTCGTGCGTTAGAAAAAGCAATACACCTCCGATTGATTTATGAAACTTACACATTTCAACTATCAAAACAAATAATCCAACTTGTATCAAAATTTAAGAATTCTTACCAAATGACAGTTTAAAGCCTTGCCAAAAAATCAGCATACACATAAAAAAATAGCATTCATCGATCATTTCTTATACGTTTATTTTCTCAAGGTACGATTTCGTAGTAAGTTTGAACTCTTCTCAAGTCTGATGTTTGATATTTGCTGCAAAACGTATTCTAGAAAACATTGCAGGTAAGATAAGTGTTGATGAAAGAAAGATTATAGTAAATCTTTGAAAATCTAGGAAATCACTCGGACCAATAGCCGAAACAGTTAATAACAGATATTAATAGATCCAAAATGTTATTAACAATCATAAATCGACTGGCGTTTTAACATCAAAACCGAGAACTGATCATCCAATTGCACTGACGCTTGGAGAGACCCACTTTGTAATTCGGTCTGTAAAAAAAATCCTCGATTGTCAACATCAAAAATAGCAAAAAGTGTTGCTGAGAGATTCCAAAAAATTTTTAGTTTGACTATAATTCGAAAAGTATTGAAAAAGTACGAGAGATTTTTATGCTAGGGTTGCAAGGAAGAAACCATACATTTCCCCAGTGAACAGAGCAAAAAACGTTTGCAAAAGAATATTTGAATAAGACTCAGGATTTCTGGAACAAAGTAATTTTTTTCAGATGACAGTAAATGTTGCCATTTTTGAATGAAAAGAAGGAAATATGTCTGGAGGAAACCTGGTACAGAATTCAAGAAAGAAACTCTTCTGACTGTCAAACATGGAGGAGGAGGTGTTATGGTTTGGGGTGTATGAGAAGCAGTGGGGTTGGAAACCTGGTGTTTATTGAATCGACACTGAATAAAGTTAATTACTTAAACATATTAAAAATATACTTTAAACAAAGTGCCCGTAAACTTGGATTGAGTGAAGATTATTTCTTCCAGAAAGCATTGACCCAAAGCATACGGCACATATTGTGCGGTTATGGCTTCTATATCATAATCCAAACCAACTGCATACATCTCCTCAGTCTCCAGACCTAAATCCCATTGAACTTTTATGGGATTTTCATGAACGAAGAATCAGAGAACATCACATAACACCCAAAGAAATTCGAAAATCTGTTATGAAAGAAGAAGGGGAAAAAATAACTACAGAAGACTGGTTAAAACTTATTCAATCGATACCTAATAGATTGAGAAAAGTTTTGAAAAGAAAAGGCTATCCAACCAAGTATTAAATTTCCTAAAACTTGAATTAATTTCAACATTTTTGTAAGTTTACGCTGACTTCTGGTGCATGTGATTTCTCTTTTTTAATTTATGTGCATTTTTTATTTTATATTGTTGCTTTCAAATGACTATTACTAACTACTATTAAAATGTATTTTATTCGAAGTATCCAAAAGGTTATTATTTAATAGGAAAAATTTAATTCACTTACGAATCGTGTTGTATTAACACCAAGCATTAATGACTTGTATGCAGACTTTCAGCGGTAAATGTATCTCAAAAAACATTTATATCACCAAGCAATTTATGAACTCAGGATATCAATTTTTATTTTATTATAGAATTAGATTGAATTTTTTAATTTAAATATTTTTTTTGTTTTGGTTTTTCTTTAAGTTAAAAATTTTTACAAGTTTAATTTGTATCAACGAACTATATAATATATTATTTAACGTTAACATTTTTGTTTGTAAATTTCAAAAAGATAACTTTAAAAAGATAAAATGAAATTGTTAGAACTGTGTGAAATAATCCAACTGCTTACCTCATAAAAAATTATTTTCGTTAGGTATCTTCTAATATTTCTTCTTCAAAAAATAAATTTAAATCGGTTTAAAAATAATAATTTATAAAAAAAATTATTGTGGAAAATTTGACAACAGTGCTTCAGAAATCAAAGGCGGAAGTATATACAATAGTTTTCTATTTAATTTTCAAAATACAAAAAAGCAGACAGTCAAAATAATAATAATAAAACCGTTTCTGAATTACTAAGAGTAAACCCTCTTTAGAAAGCGCGCAAGTGTATTCTTCCTTGAATACTAAATATCAGATAATAAATAAAATTTCCAAAAATATAAATGAAAAAAATTTTCCAATGAGAATTTTTTTCTTACTCCGAAATAAAATCGTCTAAAAATGTGCGCACAACCTCTGTATATGTAAAAAATTGCGAACTCAGAATTCAGCTATGCCTTCTTTATTTTAGAAATTGTTAAAACATTTTTAAAGCTTGTTTTCGACCACATTTCTAGTGACTAGCTATAAACTGCGTTTAAACCAAAATCAGTGATATTCTAAATTCCCATAAAACATCTTGAATCAAAATTTATTGAAACAATTGCCTTATTTTTCTTATTTTGTTGCAAATTGTTATTTGAATTATTGTTTCAAATCCGTTTTCTTTAATTGACTAATTATTGACGCCTTAGTTTCGGTCATACACGCTTCTTCAAATATGAAAAATATAGAATTAGTGATCTTTACACAACTTGCAATTTCATAGGGATCCTATTTTAAATAATTTCATTTTATGTTTAAAAATCGGAAATTTATTATATTTGTCATGGTTTTATTAAAAAAAAAATTTTCAATTATTGTTTTATTATAAAAGCTTATCACACACACATTTCCGTCTTAATTTACTTAAATTGAGTATTAATAGCTGTGACAACGCTAATTGTTCGAATATTCGAATTCTCAGAACAATAATTTAATGAATGTATGATCTTAATAAAAAAAAAAAACTAGTGCAGTTATAATAAATTGACGATAAAACACTTTTCTTGACGATAATAACACTTTCTTTTATTTCGTTTAACTGTAAATAATGTGATGTTCGTGACAAATTTCACGTAGAATCGTTCCCCCCCCCCCATTAAACTTGTTATTTCTGCGAATTCAACTTCTACCCAGAAATTTTATGATACTTTATTTTTCTATCTGATATGTGTGATGTGTGTTTATTATTGACATTACAGAAATTAAAAAGTTGGAAAATAATATCAATAAAATACTTGACTAGCGTATAAATTCTTTTAGTTGACAATAAATTGTCAAATAAATTACTTTGAAAACCACAGTGTAAACATGTCTTGACGTTCTTGTTTTTCTGGCAGTCTCTGCTAATCTCTTAAATTAAGTAACGGCTGTGAGAAGATAATATTTAGAAATCAGTTTAAAATCATGTATGATTAAAAGCAGGTAATTTAGGTGTAGTTGTCTGCTTAAGCAAATATTTTTTATGTATTTCAAAATTAATTTTTTATTATCGTTTGCTTTTTTATTTTTATTATTGAAAAAGATTTAATTCACTAAAATAGGCAATGTTAAATATTTCTAAAATTTAAATTTTATAGTAGTAATATTTTCGTATTATGCAATCTCTTACATTGTTGCTTCATTAATGTTTTAATTTTTTAAATTTTAGAAATGTGCTAAAGACAAAATTTTTTTTTTCGATTTTGCGATAATTTATAATTGTTTTTTTTATTTTAATTTGTAATTTTGATTCTACAAATCAAATAATTTTGTAGTAGTAAAATTTTTAGATTTTTGGAAGAATTTCTTGATTATAAATTATTTTCCAAGCTTCTTTGAGTCTTAAGTTTTTATATTATTCTTACGAAAAAAAAAGGAATTGACTAGGTAAGTCGTTTTTTTATCATTTTTTTTGTATTGTTAGGATTTACTATTTTGCTTATATATCATATTTTCTTAAGAACTTATTCTAGTAGTTTTTTGTTATTAACGAAATAATTTTCTTAGTATCCTGCAATATTTCTGTTTACCAGGGTAATTGCGGATTCTGATATATCAATAACATTGAATTGGAACGATGAAGAATTTCCGTTCGGAAGTCTAGTTAAGGTGCATTGACATTTAATAAAAATATCTTTTAATAAAATTAAAAAAAAGGCGGAAATTTAGTTTCGAACGCTTGCTAATGGAATTTGATATTTTATTTTGTGTACAAAGATCATTTTATTATCGTAATAAGAATGTTTTTATTTCTACACAATCTGATTTTCGTTTATTTTATTTAAATTGGGTTAACAGATTTTTCTGCGTCACGAGCTTTTCCTTTCTTATTAATCTTGCGATCACCTTCAATGACGATTGGGGGTTAAACAAGTATGTTTTAGGTCTGCGGATCATAAAAATCAGCATCGGTGATCTTACCAAAATGTCTTAGCTGCCCACCGGTCGATCGCGGTCTCCTTAATGATCGTTCCCAATTTAAATGATCGCACGATGTTTTGATATAATTATTATGAGAAAGGCAGGCCTATTTTCAAATAGGTTGATCGATTTTCTTAAAAGTAATAAATAGCTTAATTTGTAAAATGTTCTACGTGTCAATTTCAGTGTCTACTTTTGTCTGAAATTCGTTGGTTTGAGTTCATAAAAATGTTAAAACTGTATGTTGTTTAACTTTACATTTATACTTTATAATAATCCATGCATATCATAAAAGTTCAGGGAAACATGGTTAGCTTAAATTGGTATCTTTTGAATGTAAATATAGAAAAATTCATTTTCTGATTTAATAAAGTCTGAAATGCAACGAATGAAAAAGTAAATAAGAAAAAATTGCTTTGTACATTAAACTATCTTTAGGTGCAATTTACATACATTCACAATAATTTTATTACTATAAAAGCTTTACTAAATTTCCAATAAAAACTTATTGAAAAAAAAATGTGTCATTACGCGTTTAAAAATTAAAAATAATAAATAAAAAAATTGATCAAATCAAAATAATTTTGATCAGAACGTTATCTAGAAGAAAAAAACCTTTTTCTCTTCGATTTTATTTGCTTTGCTTTTTGTTCAATGTTATTAAACAAAACAGCAATATACAATGTTGTATTGCTTAAAATATACATAATTTTCCTTTCTTTAAGCCAAATTGGTTGATGCTTTCAAGGATCACAAATATTCAACGAGTGCTATGAAAATGTTCCAATGGTCTTTAAAAGTACAAATTATTTATATAGAAGTGTCACACAAGGTCCATGAGATACTTATGACATGCTGTAAATAAGTGATGCTTAAGGATTTCCATACTTTTTTTTTTAAATCATAAAGTGGTTGTTTCTTTCGTTGCAGTTGAGATCCTGAGTACGTCACTGTTTTACGATTCTCATTGGTTTAAAATACCCATGACGTCAGATAATGTGTCATCCACATTACAAGTTGTAAATCCGACTTGTCAACGAATTCGCTGCCTACCTTCAAATCACATTCCTCGAGCGGAAGCAAACAAGGCGAAGTTCATCATCGAATGTCAGAGAATACTATCGAAACTCATTTTAACAAAATTATTTCTTATATATATATATATATATATATATAAGAAATAATTTTGTATATATATATTTATATATATATATATATATATATATATATATATATATATATATATATATATATATATATATATAAAGGAGCAAAACATCGGTTTGAGTAGCCATTTTCCATTGATTCAAGCCATTAACGCATGGACAGTGGAATAGCAGAAAAAGCAATATGAAAAAAGACATAATAAAACTTCAACTTTATGGTTAATTTAAATCGGCAAAGACAATTTTAATATTTTTAAAAATTTCATTAAGTAATAGATTTTTAAATTAATATTTATAGACAATCTCTTTTGAATCTTAACACTATTGCCTTGCTTACGCCAACGCTAAAAATTTTCTTTTAATTAATGTTGCTGAAATAATAAAAAGCAGATTTGTAAAACATGAGCTTATAAAGTTCATTGAATTTTTAAAAATCTTTTTTTATACTATTTTCACCTATACTATTATTGATCTTAAAGATAAATATTTTACGGGTTAAATTCATTTTTTATTTTATTCATTTATTTACTTTTTTGTACTCAAGTTATTCATGTAACAGAAATTGATGGTTTGAAAAGCGAAAGTATAGTTTAAAATTGTCCCATAATGCATTTTTTATAATTTGTTAAAAAAAAATCAAAATTTTACGGTATGCAATATTAATACTGTGTTAAAGTATACGATTTAGTGATTATTTCCAACTAATGTCTTGGCTATGGTCGAAGACGTTTACCTGATGGCAAACGCAGCATAGAAAGTCAAGGTTTACATACTAGCAATATTGTGTTAAAAAACCTCAATAATAAAACTAGAATTAATGTTAGACGCTTCTGTAATGAATTAAAGCTGCTAAAATTAGCACTTGTGAAATACGGTTACAGGAGACTGATTCGAATGTCTTAATTTACTACTTAATTTGCATCGGCTACAGTATTTTTGTTCGGCTCGTAAACACTTATGCTGTGTAATGGGTGACCAAAAATCTAAAATAATTTAGATTGATCAGATCATTATTCTAAACAGGAAGATTTGATGATTATATTTCGATCAAAGCCACTTATAAATTACAAAACCATGACACAAGTGGTAAAATCATCATCATCCAGCACAATATATCTATTTTTGGACCTTGCGCCATAAAATCCAACCAACCATGATCATCATCCAGTGGTAAAATTGTATAAATGAATTAAAATAAAATAAGATAACAAATTATTTAGTTTAAATAAATGTAATTTAGTATTTTACCTATTGGAGTCGATTCAAAAATCAATGAAATTTTACAATCTGCATGACTTTACAAATTTTGCCTAGTAATCGCAGTAAAACAACGCAAGTTCCAATTTATTTATGACGGTCTATCTACTTTCTGTGGAAAAAAAATATCAAGGAAAGTTGATCTAATTCAACAGTCCGAGAAGTTAATAAACCGCAAAAATCAATCATGCCGTTTCACTTCCGGTAACATATATATATATATATATATATATATATATATAATAAAGGGTTATTTTTTTTAAACATATATATATTTTTAAACATATATATATATATATATATATAAAATTTAATTCTCTCTAAATTCGTTCAAAATTGCTGAATTAACTAATTATATTATAATTTCCAATCTCTAATTTTATTAACAAATAAATAAATTATAAAATGCTTATGCACTTATGGCAAAATAATTAATAATTTGTTAAGAAAGTGGTACGTATTGCTAGTTAGCGTGTCCTGTCCTTTGCAGTCACTGAAGGTTGACTTTTCAGAAGAAAAATATTTCATCGTCACTCCCTTGTTATGTGATGTTTTGTATCACAAGCTTTTCGACTCAATACACATATTTGAACTTTAAAAGAACGATTGTTTTATGGAAAATTCAATGCAGTCATTAACATGGTTGCCTTATGACATTTTCATTAAAGTTAAAAAAATTTAATCTAAACTTTTTTCTATTATAATACGTGAGATTAAATTAATTTGGTGTTGTGTATTGTTTGTTAAATTCGCAAAATTAAATTAAAATTACTACTGTCTTACAAATTCTTAGAGTACAGCTTATAAGCAATTTATTAATAGCTAATTATGTCAATAAAATCCAATTTTATTATGATTAAAGGAGATATATAGTTCGATTTATAATTACACTCTCATTTTTTCCTCGGTTCCTAAATTAATTTTTATTGGATTTTAAATTTTGTCATTTTGTTAAAAATCCAAATTAAATACAACTAGTTAAGAATTAAATTTTTTCATGTAATACTTCATACGATTTCATATTTTACAAGTAAATAACAATGATAACGCCATCTTTTTTAAAAACTAGTTAAATCTATCGAAATTAAAGGAACTCATTTACGTCGAATTAGTAAAAATTAAATTACATGAGCAAATTAAGTATAAGAATTTCTGATGAGTTATTAACGATATTAAGAAAATTCTTTAATGTATCTATAAATTACTAATTTATGAAAACGATGTTATAATTTATGATAAAAATATGTTTATTGTTATCGGGCCATTAGTTCACAATTTTAAATATTGTCGATTGTTATTTATTGAAAAGAAATTCGTCTTTTTGATGTACATATATTTTGTTTGATCATCACGTAAGAAAACTAAACTTTAATGTGTTTGGTAAAAAAGAAAAAAAAAGGATTTGCTTATTTGCTAACGCCAGGGAGTTGAGCACGTCCCCCCCCACCCCACAAAAAATTGATAAAAATTAAAGGACTGCCACAAATACCAAACAATATAAAAATGTTTTATACCATTGATATAAAAAAGGTCCTGATCGGATTTTTTTTTTTTAAAAATATACATGTGCTATGTTTATTTTTAGTCTGCAGCTCATGATCCCATATAAAACTCAAAGTTAGAGCATCTGTTTTCTGTGAAATTTCTATTTGTATTTTCATGCTGTTAATCAAATGAAATAAGAATGCTCGAACGGCGAAGAATTAATTTTCTATATATAATCTGAAGCCGTAACTATTTAATTATGAACTTTCTAAATTTTGTCTTGCCTAATATGATTGTATAATTTTTCTAAAAATATGTCAAACTGATAAATACATTGGTTTTATTTAAAAAGTTTTTTTTATACATTGCTGAAATTGTATATTTGTAAAACCTTCCATATATTTCTTATATTAGACTTTTACTGTTACAAAATTAGTTCTATTACAAATGGAATTTAGTAATTATTCTTTGGTAATATTTTACTTACAAATATACAATTTTTTCAATGCATATATGAATTATTTTTACGTAAAAATAAACATAATATGTCTTTATATGTAAATAGAGGTTTTTATGCCCACGATTTTATGCAGAAATACTTCCTTCAACTCCGATTCTAACAGTTCTAAGTATGTCGGCATAAAAAATATTCACAGTACAATGTTTATCGTTTTCACAAAAGAATGATAATGTTCGATAATTCAAAAGTTATGTTTTCATCTTGTAAATTGATGAATAGAATTTTACCGTATATCGGTTTCCTTTTAACACTTTTTTTTTTTTTTGATAAGCTTTAAATTTATTTTACTTGTTTAGATTTAAGACTTCTTCATGGCTATCATAAGACTTGTCGGATTGATCTCTGTAGTTTCAAACAGCCAGGTGTAATCAAAAGGCGATGTAAATTATAATTCTTGAAATAAATTAAGTATACTCCAAGAAAGTACATTTTATTGTTGTCATTTTCTGGTTTACATATTTCTAACACGCCATTATGTGTGAGAAGTAGTCTTAAAAGGTATGCACTATTATTCTAAAATCATTTATTGTATGTCGATGTTAAGTTGCTGAGTTACTGAACTATTCCATTTTTTAACATTTAAAAAAGTGTTTGGTACATATATATATATTTGTTTGCGTGCGTGCGTGTGTATATATTAATTTTGATTATTAATATCTTTTGTCCTAAATGTGGGTTAATTTTGATTTTATAATGCTTTTAAAAAATCAGTTTTTCCGTTTTTATAATTATGAAATATTTTTGATCACATATAAGATTCGTTTGTATTCGAAATAATAAGCATAAATGAAAAAAGTTGTTCACTTAAATATTTGTTTTTATATATAAATACAATTTATCAAAATATTTCTACTTTAAATTGATTAATTAGAATATACATGTTTTTTGAGAGAAATTTAGTAACAAATTGGGGGACACAAGGAGGGAATACTTATTCTCTATCAAAGCTTATGTATTTCACGGCATAATTCTTGGGAATTATTATAACTAATAAATATATTTCATATAGTGGTCAATTATATAATAATTTTGAGTGAATTAAATCGTAAATAGATTTAATATTTACTCTTTAATAATGAATAAATGTTTTTATATTCAACAGTTGTGAAATTAACACTGTAAACTATTATTCAATATATCTTACTAGTAAACTAATCTAAGGTATATTATCAAAAATTTGATTAATCGGTAAAATAACGTAAAATTTGTTGTTACAACTGCAAAAGCATACATTATATATTTATATCACCATTTTATTGTATTGTGTTGCATATATTATGTAAAAGAAAACATAATGAATGGGAATATTTAACTAATATACATTTAGATACATAAAATCTAGTATTTCTTTTCATGGAGAACACAATTAAAAAAAATTTTTTTTGGATTTCTTTCTTATGTAATTTTTTCAAGTGTTGCAAGAATGTTACATTTTTTGTTGCTACACTGACACAATTGCTATCTGAGTGTTAACGATTATTGTGTTTAGATATCTTCCTTAATTGTGCATGGCTGTGGCCATTATAAAAAGTTTTTTCCATGTGGTATTGTGGTTTATGTCAGCGTGGACATCATGTATAGTTATATTCTATTGCTATGACACATCCTATTATCGTAAGATACCTTCTGACCATAGTTTTGTTATTTACAGCGCTTTCTCTTTATAGGTTTCCATTAGCTAAAAAAATAACATTTTTTTGTGCTGGAGGGTCAAATGTTTCATCTGGCATTGCATAATTAGTTGGAGATGTTTAGCATATTTGTTTGGAAATGTACCAGTTTTTTCTTTTGCTATTTCGCCGAAGACTTGTGATATCACAGAAATCCTAGAACAGTTTTATACTGTTATGATGTTCACTATGAAGTTCAAAAGTCAGTTAACGGTGGCCTGGTTCTCTTTCAGCCAATTCAATGGATTGAATTTAGTTTCTTCAATACACACTTTTGTTATTGCTGCCATGATATGTAGAACGGTCAAATGTATTGAAATTTTAAATTGCTGACTAATTAAAATTTATAGCATCATCATTTCTGCATTGCATTCTTAAGGTCGATAAATAACAACTAAGTTAATATTTTTAGATTATGTCTGTTGACTATCTTTTTAACTCTTTATACAAAACACTGTTATCAATCTAATCATGAAACTTCTTCGATAAATTCGATATGGCGTTTTGAAATGAAGCGCGGCTGGGATGATAGTTACGTCAGAATGGGAAAAGCGGAGATCGATTGAATAGTTTATGACGTTGAATGGCATTGTTCTTTCTGTGTCCTTTTTACCACCAGACTACAGAGGTAATATCCAAACGAACATGACTTCGTGTAATGTTAAGACCCAATAGAATAGTGTACGTATGTTCGAGCGAGGAAGAAACGTTTGCATATTTCGAAGATATCCTTCTTTATTGCCAGTATTTCCTAGATTATATCATCTTCTTGGATTACTGTGTACAAGATTTAACTCTTCTGCCGTGGGATGCATTTTTAGGTAATATAAGTATCTTTAACCTTTACTTATATTTTGCTGATTTTATTAGTTTTATATACCCATTTGTTTTCTTAATAACAAAGTACTGCTTGTTACAGTTTTTTTTTCTGTTCGAGTTTTTTAAATAAAAATTTGCAAAAGAATTATTTAGATTTTAAGAAAAAAGTTTATCACATAAAGTTTTTGCATATAATGAAACAGTTTCTTAAAAAAAAAATTTAGTTCAGTTTAAATGCTTTTAATTGATACTGTAGTTTTAACATAATGGGATTCAGGACATTATAACAGCTTTTTGTTCCTTTAATTGTATTTTATTTTCCCATGTCTGTCCACTAACTTCAAACTTGTAGAGCATCGTTATTATTTTTGCAGTTTTAACATATTCAAGTGCTGAAATCAACATCTTATTGCTTTGTCTATGCTAATTTTCATACCATTGCTACGGAAGAAATTTAGGCATGCATAAACTTTATAAACACGAGCTTATATTCCCATGTTCAATCAGGATTTAATTGCGCATAATATTTTAAATTGCACATTATACACATATAAAAAGATCCCTCCATGGATGTTAATTATTTTTATTTCGTAAAGTATTTTATTCGGTAGCGACTAGTTATTCTACTAGTTGGTACCTTTTCTTTTTTCAGAAAATTTTAAAACTAGTCATCAACTGCCACAATTGTTTTGTGATCATTAAATAAAAATTATTTGTTATGTAAAAGTAAATTTTGAACATAGCAATGAATTTCATGAAAAAAAAAACTGACTTCCAATAAGCAAGAATTCAAGAAGCAAAAATTTTAAAAATATGTTTATTTTATAATCTGCTTCTAAAATTTTTTCTTTAATATATTATTAAATAAAAGTTTGAAGCATTTTTGATGCCTGTTTTCCTACATTAGTTTTTAATTTTGTCATCTATTTCTATCTTATGTTTTTTCGATGAAAAAAGACTTGGCATTTAAGACATTTTTTAATAAAATAAGCTATCCTAAAACTCAATAGTTCAGGTTTGGATTCATTAAAATCTCAGGTCTTTTATACGTATAATTTTTTTAAATTTAATTTTACATAAGAATATCAAAATCATTCATGTACTGTAGAAAAATTCAAGGAAATTTTTAAATATTGAAGAAAATAAAAATTTTTACATGGACAATTTTATAAAGCATTGTAGCACTTATCTGGTTTAATAGGAACAAAGAAATAAGTTCCTTAAATAGCTCAAAATAATTTATTACAATTAAGGGTACAATTTGAGCACAACACAGATACATATACTACAAATAAAACAAAATTACATCTAAACACATAAAGTTAAAGGGAATAGGGTAAACATGAGAGTCATATGGATATACGTCTCATTCCTACGGTTGCTGGAGAGGGACTGACTTCCTTGGTGATGACGTCATGGGTGGTGCTGAAGATATGGGGCGCTACAGACTCCCCCTCTGGCTCCGCCGACGTCCCGGCAAGGAGTCAGGATTGAGGTTAAGGTTGAGGTTGTCTACGTGGTCTTCCTCTACTTTTCAATGGATACACTGGCCCTTTATCTCTAGAGGATTGTTGATAAGGCTTCAACATACTGGTATGGTAAGTACCGAGTACTTGATCAGGGGCAGCAGGATCTGCAACATCATATGTATTTGGGGATTTATTCGTTAATATAATATAAGGTCCTTCTACGCTTGGGCATGAATTTTTACTTGTTTTGGTTTTGGACTTGCTCACGGGATGTAAAGTGATCCAAACTTTATCACCTGGTTGATAATAAACGGGTCTATGCTTCTTGTCAAAGTACTCCTTTCTAGCATCTTGCTTTTGCTCTATACGTTCTCTAATTATGGGTGTAAATCGTGCAAATTCTTTTAAGTAAGGTGTTATCTCTGCGGCAGTTATCGTTATCAATGACAGCTCTAATATCATGATTGACATCGTCTGTGGTTCAAAGTTCTCTTCCGAACTGAAGGTAAGCTGCCGTATGACCTGTAGAATCACATTTTGCGGTGTTTAAAGCAAAACGTATCATGGGTAGTTTGTCCTCCCAAGTATCATGTGAGTCACCAACTAGAATTGCTAATTTGGGTTTTAGATCTCGATTTTTACGTTCAGCAGGATTTGCTTGAGGATGGTATAAAGGTATAAGATCTTGCTTAATATCTAGGATCTTACAAGTTTGTTGCATTACAGCACTGACAAATTGTACACCGTTGTCGCTGATTAGTCTTCTAGGTAAGCCATAGCGTAAGAAGACTTCTTCTATCAATATTTTAGAGCAATTGATAGCTGTGGCATCTTTTTAGGGCAAAAGTTCGACCCATCTTGTACTTGTATCTTCAACAAGAAAATCCATTTTTTCCAGCTGGGGTCTCTGGAAGAGGACCAAACAAGTCTATTGCCAGCGTCTCAAATCTTTATGAGTAAATAGGCGTTCTGAGTAATCCAGCAGGTTTCTGGTTGTTAGATTTGTACCGATTACATTCAGCACAATCTTTCACGTATTCGGCGATAAACTTTCTCATACCAGGAAAAGAAATATCTAGAAGCAATTTTATGATACGTATTCTCAGCTCCACAATGTCCTGCCGTGGGAGAATCATGATATTGCTGTAGGACACGTTCTCGCTCGTGACAAGGGACAACTAACTGTGCTTCTTCTGACTCTGTTTCAGGCGAATATCGATACAGTATTCCCTGATTCATGAGATAACCTCTACTAGTCCAATTTACACCAATTTTCATCTTTCCGTCCACTTTCAAAGCAGTCTATGATCTTTCTTACATCCTCGTCCCTCAGTTGTTCTTCGCGAATGTCTTTAGATTTCCGGGATGGTAAATCTATGGAAATAGTGTCGAAGTTACAAACAAATTTGTCCTCTGTATCAAATGGTTCAGACAGAAGATCTGCAATTACATTAGATTTTCCTGGAGTGTAAAGTATTTTCGGATGATATGACTGGATTTGAAGAGCCCATCGAGCTAAGCGTCCGGATGGCGATTTAATACTCATAAGCCACTTCAAGGGTTGGTGATCTGATGCAATAATGATTTCTTGATTTTCCACATAGCCACGGAACTTCTCAAGAGCCCATACTACCGCTAGTGCTTCTTTTCGGTAGTTGAATCACTTCTTTCTGCCCAACTGAGCAATCGACTGGCATATTCAATCACATGTTCTTCCGGTCTTTCTCCTTGGATAAGGACTGCTCCTAGAGCGTAATTACTCGCATCAGTTCTTATGAGGAATGGCTTAGATCCATCTGGCTGAGACAACACAGGTGGTGAAATCAGCCGTCTTTTAACTCTTCAAATGCTTTCTGCTCTGTATCACCCCATGTCCATTGTTTATTCTTTTTAGTTAAGTCACTAAGGGGTCTAGCAACTTCAGAAAAAATGGGGAACATATCTCCGGAACCAGGAACAAGTCTGTAAGAAGGACTGAACTTTTTAACACATTTTGGTGTTGGAATTTTTTGAATAGTGGATACTTTGTCAGCATCTACTTCTACACCTTTTCAGTTATCCAATGACCTAAATACTTCACTCTGTCACAAGAAAAATTGCACTTGCTCCTATTGGCATTGAGCTTAAATATAGAAAGTCTTTCAAACACTTTTCGTAAATCTGATAAATGTTCATCAAAAAGTTTCTGATAAGATAATGATATCATCAAGGTATGACAATGCAAAAACATCTTTGAGACCAGATCTAAATTTATCAATGAGACGTTGAAAAGTTGCGGGTGCGTTGCTGCGCAACCCAAAAGGCATACGTAAAAATTTAAAAGTTCCAAATGGACAGATGAAGGCTGTCTTCTCTTGGTCTGATTCATGAACTTTGACCTGATGATAACCAGATCTTAAATCTATCGTAGACATGTATTTCGTCGACTTGGCCTCAGTCAATAAATCATCCATTCTAGGTAGTGGATAGTTATCCGGAATAGTCGTTGAGTTTAACTTTGCGGTAATCAACACACAATCTAATGGTACCGTTTGGTTTAGGTACTAATACCACAGGACTTGCATAAGGAGACTCACATTCCTCAATTATTCCTTCTGTTAGTAAGGAATCTAGCTCTTTCTTCAACAACTCTTTCTTTGCAGGCGTCATTCTATATGGTGGTTCAGCAACAGGTAGGCTATTTCCAGTCTGTATTCTATGTTCAATAAAAGGAGTAGGCTCTCCCCTGGCTTGAAGTTATTTTCAAATTCTTCCAGCAATGAATTTAATTTGTTTCGTTGTTCTCTTGTCAAATGTTTTCCTTCATCATTCCTCAATTTCACGGAATTAGAGGTTTCTGAAATTTCAGCAGGCATATCAGGAGAAGTTAATTTCTGCGACATTATTACTTTTGCAGTACTTACGGTTTCGGATGGTTCACGATAAAATGGGTAATGTCTGTGTGGATATTCACTAAAATGCCAAGTGCCATTCTGGATGTTAAGCACAATTCCAGCAGCCTGGAAAGTCAGTGCCAAGCAATGTTCTATTGCCTCTAGCGTTTAGTAATGCAATAAATTTCATACGAACTTTCTTTTCCCTCTACATTAAGATTTACGACTGTTGACAAAGCTGGGACATTTCTTTCTTTTCCATCAGCAAGTACCATTGTAATATTCTTCTTTTGAAATTTGAAACCTTTCTTTTCAATAAACTATAAAATTTCTCTCCGCAATGGAATTTGATGCACCGGTGTCGGCACAAAAGCTGCTTTTTCACCACAAACAGTTAAAAAATTGAGCTGGACAATGAATCTGAAGATTGTGCGGTATACAACTTTACACCATTAACAATTGTTTTAGCCTCTTCTTTTTAATTTGTTGCACTTTGGACACTTAGACTGAATAAAACCAGGATTACTACATCCATAGCAATGAACAGAAAATCTTCTTTCTGGCTTGTCTTTAGTAAATTTTGGACTTTCATAATTGGAATATTTAATTTTGTCATTTTCCCTAGAAATAGAGCTTATATTTTCTCTCTGAAGCAGATTTAATATAGTCTTTGAAGTTTGGCTTCTTAGCAAAGATAGGTGAATTTTTCTTCATTCCCAGTCTTACATTTTCATAACTGTCAAAGCTTTTCTGCAAGTTCTAAAGGATCATTCAGCTCTGACCATTGATCAACAAAATGTTCTCTAACCTCTGGAGGTGGTCTTTTCTTTAACTGGTCAGCTATAATTAAGTCTTGCAATTTCTCAAAAGTGACGCGCGTTAATTCTTTTACCCATCCTTCGAAATACGATTTAATTTTCAAAATAGAAGTCTTTCCATGTTACTTCTGCACTTTTTCTATGTTGCGAGAACATCTGCCGAAACTTATCTGAAGTAAGTCTCAAAACGCTTCAAGAGCATCTCTTTCGCCTTGAGTAGTCTTTAACGTCCTCTTCATTTCTCTAGCAATTAATTGACTTATGTCGGCTGGCACTGAGCCTATCAAGTACGGCATCCAATTCATCTCAGGTATATTCACTAATTTTAATTGACGTTCAAATACTGTCAGATAAAGTCCGATTTCATCTTTATTGGGATTAAATTTTGGGAGAATTCGATTCAGATCCCAGTTTGTTTTCTCTGTTTCACTGGATGGATCTGTGGAGGAAAGTACCTTCTGAGCTTCCACTTGAAGTTTTAAGCGTTGCAATTCATACGCTCTCTCTTTTTCAATGCATAGTTCTTTTTTCTTTGGCAATTCTTTCTATTCAGCTTGTTTTTCTTTTTCAAGCCGTTCCTCATTATATTAGTTAGCATATTTTTCACCAACTCTTCATCATAATCTTTTGATTTGGTTATGATATCTTTCAGTTGAATTACTTTTCAGATCATCTGCTACCCCTAGCCCCATTTCTGTAGCGAGGTTTCTCAGATCCTCCTTTTTCCCTTTTCCAAGGAATGACATTTTTGCAAGTGTTTTTATTTTATTTAAAACGAAATTTAAAACAACATCAGTCTTAAGTACCAGATTATGTTAAAATATAAATCTTTTATAACTCTAAATATATATGAAATGTAACTTATTACTATTTATTCAAACATTAATTGCAAATAAAATGAACTCTTTAATTATTGTAAATAAACCTGAAATATTCATATGATATTCACCATAATAAAATAATCAAATCAAATAAACCAGAAATAATCATATAATATTCACCATTATAAAATAATCAAATCAATTTTATTATATTAATCTTACTAAATTTATAAAGATTCGCTCTTATTTTATATTTCAATTCAAACAAAACCGAAACAAAACATTTCAAAATTCTATCATGAAACTTTTTTATTTTCTTTCATTTAAAACTCTATACTATCGTTTTACAATTACCAATAATCACTTAATGTACCTTTGTTTATAAATTATATTTTATCAATACTTCAAATTCCAACATTCAATAAATCAAAATATATTAATAAAGATAACTTAATCATAAATAACAAAATTTTCTATTAAATTTTTATTTCTTTAAATTTCCTCAATTTCCTAAAATATCAATTCTGATTCCTTTTACCAAAATATTAATAATATATTATTTTGTTATCTTAATATATAACCTTAAATATACATGAAAAACAATATATTTTCATTCTTTATTCAATGAAACCACTTACTAAAAGATTAAAACACAAAAATTCCAAACAGAAAGTGAATGAGGAAAAAAATAAAATAAAAATAAGCATTAATATATACTGAACTCTCATAGCATTCATAGATATTGAGCGGCTAGACAGAGAGGCATTTATGAAAACAATAACAACGGTCGTTTGCGGCGCCTTGTTTCGTGTTTTAAATCAAAACAAAAAGTATCATCACATGAAAAACGCACAGTCATCAGACATTTAAATTCTGTTAGCTACTCAATTTTAAAACACTATCTCACCGTAAAGATTGTTATCTTCAAATATTCAGAATTAAGAAATATAATATATAAGAAATATATAATATTCAAAAGTAACAAATATTTTACTTATTGTTCATAATTTTCTTAAAATATAATTCACACACATACTATAATACTTCAAATATAATAATAAAATAAATGTTTCTTTTTTAACTCAATATTCTACTAAATTTTAAGCATTTAATAAGATATGAAACATATCTACCAAATCAAACAAATAACTATACTATAAAGTATTAATACTGTTCTAAATTCAAGAACATAAAATAACACTTTTATCGAAACACAACAACTATAAACCAAACTGTTTATACAGTTTTATATTCATAACTGCTTAAACATTAACACTCATTAATTACTTCCTTAATTGTAATTCTTCACAATTAATTAGGAAATATTAGAAATATAAAACAGTAACAAAACTTATCTCGAATTCGCAAATCAAAACTGGATAATCCAAATGAAGGAGACACTCCACTCCAGTTGAACAACAAAAGACACTCCAATCTCGGATGAGATTATATTTTGCATTAATCCATAACACACAACACATCAGGAGGTAACCTGTAAAATTTTGAGTTCCTCCAACAACAAGATTTAATTCTGGGTAGAATTTTTAACAGCGAAAAGAAACTCTAACTCGCCTCACGTTTCAAGTGGGCGCCTTTATTTTATATTGTAGCACTTATCTGGTTTAATAGGAACAAAGAAATAAGTTCCTTAAATAGCTCAAAATAATTTATTACAATTAAGGGTACAATTTGAGCACAACACAGATACATATACTACAAATAAAACAAAATTACATCTAAACACATAAAGTTAAAGGGAATAGGGTAAACATGAGAGTCATATGGATATACGTCTCATTCCTACGGTTGCTGGAGAGGGACTGACTTCCTTGGTGATGACGTCATGGGTGGTGCTGAAGATATGGGGCGCTACAGCATTTTATTTCTAAATTATGGATTCTATTATTTTTTATTCATTATACTCAAATTAAAAAATACAATTTCACTACAGATAGAATTTAGCTTGTATATCCTGGATTTAAGATTAAAATTAATTTATATCTTTCCATCAAAAATAAAAACTTTCAGATTTAGAATTCAATATTTTTAAATTGCATTTTTTCGCATTTTCAGTTGTTATGATTATACAAATATTATAAAAAAATATTTTTCAACTAGATTTTTATATGTCAAATATAAAAATATAGTTGAAGAAAATTTTTTTATTGAATAATCCTAGAAATTGTTCTGTTTGGAATTGATATTACTTCGGTCTTGTAATACAACTCTGGAAACTGTAAAGTGGCCTTCTGTGGTTTTTCAGTTGACATCCCTGCCTTCTTTTCCCGCAATTTCCTGTCTATAAGTATTTCCTGTCGTTAGTTCTAAATTTACACAAAACTGTTTCATTATTATACAAAGGTAAAAGCTTATCACACACGCTGATATTACGCAGTATGTTTGGTTTCAGAAGTATTTAAAAATATAATCCGTTCCATTTTTTTTACATATTATTTGATATTAGTGATACTTTGTGGCTCAGCGGGCATTTTTCGTACGCTAGAATTATATCTAGTACACAAAAAATCGGGATCTACAGTTTTAAGAGGATTTCGAACTACTATAACATCAAAACTCTAGGTGGGATTTCAATCTACGAATTGATTAGCTTAAGGCTAGAGCGCTAACTGTTTGGCTGCCAGCCTCGTCAAGTATTTCACCAAATAACAATTATTAGTGTAAATCAGTTGTTATGAGTTTTTTCTTATTAAATTTCCTTAATTATGTGCTGATTTTAACAGGTTCTTTACTAGCAAAATAACTCAAAAATCTAAAATAAAAATTGTAAAATAAAATTTTTGAACTTTTTTTTAAAAAAAAAGATTTGCTTGCTTTTTACGAAAACAAATATTGATTAAAGCAAGAAAAAATCCTGGTATCGTTTTTACCCTTCTCCGTTATCGGATTTTGAAGTTAAGAATTTATCTTCTTGTATCAGATCAGTACGGAATTCCAAAAAATGTATAAAAGTTACAAGTTGCAGATTTTGAAAAATAATTAAGGGGGTAATTTTTACTTCCTGCGGCAGCGGTTGCTACAGTAAATAATTGGTTTTCTTACTTTTTTATATATTGTTACATTTACAGTTATTCTCAAATCAATCTTTATTTTAAAGGTTGCTTTTACCATTTTATATTTCTTTAATGGTGATATTTATTAGTTTAAACTCTAATAGAAACTTTTAAATTTTCTAAAATTGCAAATAAGACTAATATTTATTATATTTTTTAAAATTTATATACTATAGCTATTTATTACTTTAAAGATGTTTAAAATTACTTAATTTCAACAACTTTAATTGATATCATTGTTAATTATAATTATACATTTATTTATGTCATCAATTAGTATCTTAATTTGAGACGATTATATATTTGAGCTGAGTGAGAAAATTCTTTAATAGATGCTTATCTCTTCGTGGAGTTGTATGCTTCGTCTGTTATTATCTTGTTATGCTTTCTTACTTTGAGAGAATGAAGAAGAGAAATGGAAAAAATGTCCCCTGCGCAAATATTTTCTTTGTGAAAAACTCCCGATGAAGAGAGAGAGAGAGAGAGTTGTCTTTTTTTTATCTTTTTAATGATTATTTATGTAAATAATGTAGCCTAATTACTTTTGTTCACATTTACATTTAAAAATCACTTTATTAGTAAGTTTATATTTTTTGGAAAAAAAATCCTTATAATGTAATTTTAAAAAATGTTTTTTTTTAATTTAAAAAAATGAAAATAGTTTGTAACTTTTGATTGCCTTTGTATTTTACATTGAAATTTACCATCGCATTTTCGCATCATATAATAATTAACTTTTAGAAAATTTTAAAATAATATAATGAGAATATTCTTTTTGCATTATTAAACGAAAGTTACCAAGATTCGAGCAATGTATAAATTAATAAGTATCATGTTGAAAAAAAGCTTTAAGTATTGATTTGAAAGAAAGCGATGAAGATGTGAAGTATGAAAGATAATGAATCACAAATTTGCTCTATCTCACACTAAAGATCACAATATTTGTTGTAGATGATGATGCTTCACACTTCGTAACAAAATAGTGTTCACAAAATTTCCATCTCTTCCAAAAAAGGAGAGTTTTAATGGGTGAAATACATTTTTATTACTTTTCTAAAGCAGTAAATCTGCAAATTTGTTAGTAGTTAATTGTAGTATCTCTTGAGAAATAATGTAATGGATGTTTATGATAGCATATAAATTGATGCATATAAATTGTTCAAATGCATATTTGAGTTAATTCGTTTCCTTTTTTCATAAATTTGTTGATTATCTGCTAAATCGGTTTATTTAAAAGGAATAATCGAGTTTAATTAAATTGTAACATTTTAACAAATGCACCTTCTTCATAAAAAAGGAATTAGCATTGCAGTTCAGGATTCAAGACCTTCTAATTAGTACTGCGTGCACTCGTGAGATAACAAAACAGTGTTTCTTAATTTTAATTAACTAATCATTTGGCGATTTTAAGATCTATATATTGGACCGTATATAATAACAAACACACACACACACACTACGTTAGCTGCCAATATTAAGCTGTAACCACTGAAATTGATTATTTCACTTCACTTTGACTCAAAATCATAAAATATTTTGCATCTTGATTCGTATCATAGCTAATAGAGTTCGTTTATTCTTACTCTGCAAAGAGAGCTAGAAATTCGTTGTTTTTCAGTTTTCATCGTATAAGTTTGGAGTATCATAAATGACAAATAGTTTGTTTAATAATCGTGATTTTTGCTGTTAAATTACAACGTCATTCCATATTCAGGATGATGATTTTCGGCAGATTTTGTTATTTTTCTAGTTTTAATTTATATTTCTAACAAACAATTATCTCAGAAATATGTATTTTGTATTGTTTTGTAGTCTATTGCAATTATTTTGTGAAATCGGCAGTCCATCAAATGAATAGCCGAGCTGGCAGCCTAGCGCTCTTGCCTTTGGTTCAGCAGTTCTTGAGTTTGAATCTCACCTTGGGCATGGATACTTGTAGTGGTTTGGATTCTACTTTAAATCGTACGATCTGGTTTAATTAGCACACTTAGCATGCAAAAAATGACTGTTGAGCGATAAACAAACCAAACCTTAACAATAGTTGCAACAGGATGAATTTTAATTATTATTTATTAATATATTTATTTTGAGTAGAACACGTGTGTATTAACTTTTTTATTATTATCTTTCAAAGAAACACATTTCACATATTACTTCGTGATGTTTTTTTTAATAAAGTTTTGGGATACTTCTATTGGGCAAATTTTTTTCTTGCATTTTTAACATTCTCACTTTTATGCTTAAATTTTATGGAAGTTTGATTTCTATTTAAAATAAAATAAAACTAAATATTCTAAAGAATTATTCAACGCTAGAATTTGTTGCAAGAGGATTTCGTCTGATTAGGCGATCCAAAACTCAGTTACTCTTGGAAAAAAAGTTATTATAATATTTAGTATTACACATACTTTTAATGAAATGAAATGAAATGAATTGAAAATCACACCATGTAGAAAAAAAATTCACAGTTAAAAGTTTCTGAAACTGTTATACACTGTATGGTGGATGTCCTCTGGATATCAATATGGCATCATATGCAGGATTTTGAGTTGTATGGAAAAAACAAAATATTCGTCAGTGAAATCCGATTGATATCAAACTTTATTTAATAGATAATAGGTTCAACTTAATTTTTAAATTTTGCGATTCTATCAGAACCTAATTATTTAACAAGAAACTAAACAAAAACGATATTTGCTTTCCCTACAATTTAAACTAGCGTGTCGTAAATTTTAGTGAAAACGGTATACCTGGCTCTCGCAGGAAAAATCACGATTTGGAGGAAAAGCGACATTTAGTTAATTTTGCTCAAAACAGTTAGCTAAAAACAAAGAGAATGAAGTGTAAAACGCATGAAACATCCCTTTAGTTACTAAGTTAATAAATATTGAGAAATGGACCTCTATCAACATTTAAGGCTTTTCCGATTGGCAGTTTATTGGGAAATCCGAAAACATGTTCTATGCAGAGGAAAAAATTTTCCCCATAGACTTAAAATAATAATAAATTCAATTTTTTTCAATAATTATATGGGAATGTAAAAAAGAGGAATCCGATAAAGCACATATTTCTATCATCTACTCTGTGCATTAATTCTTCTTAATCTTATTGTAAAAACGGGTTGTTTAGTCCTTGGTTTACTAACAGCCACTGAACAAAAAAAAAAAAAACTGTTGATATAGGAAGTTGATTTCAAGATGGATTTCTTAATTTCAACTAGTTTCGTTTCTGGCTGTTCTCACTTATATTTTCTATAATTTTATACTTTCTACTTCTTTTCATTTTACATTGATACAAATTAATCAGTTTGGTTTTTTATTTTTATTGCAGTGTTATATATATATATACATACATACATATATATATATATATATATATATATATATATATATATATATATTTGTGAGTTAAATAATATATTTTTTTACTTATTGTTCTGAATTCCGTTTTATATTTGAACTGTGTCAAGCTGTCTTCTAACTTCCAAGTGGGTGTGCCTCTTTTTATAACCGATTATATGGCGGACATACATTTTATAACAGCTACTTTTGGAAAACGGATTAGGTGTGGAATCTGGAATACCCACTTATATTCTTAAACTCTGTATTTGACGCACTTCACTGGAGATAAAAGGTGCTACTTTTTGTTTGATTTTGATTAATTCATTTGTGATAAATTGTATGAAACGGACCAGAATCATCGATTCATGGAGTGATTTTGTGGAAAGATGAAATTTAAATTACGCTTATTTTAGCAAATACCTGGAATTTCATAAAGTAA